>OX336389.2:420781521-421981521 GCA_946902985.2 Meconema thalassinum
GAGTTAACTGTTAAAACTTACTCAGTGGTTACTGAGCAAGATGGTCGCTACACACAACAAGCTTTAAATACTTGAGGCTAATAATCTATACACACACACACACGCTTGTTCTAAACTAAACTGTCTTGCTGGCAGTGCTCACACAGTAGGCAAATGACAGAAATGCTTGGCTAACAGAAATACAATCATTTTCGTTTGTCTAATGTTACCAGCTAACCATTACATGCTATAGTGGTGAGCACAATGTGCCTCTTGCACTGGAGATCGTAACTCGATTTCTAGCTCTAAGGCCTAGAATGAATCAAACTAAGAAAGAAGGGTATGGTGACGCAGTGGTTAAACTGTTAGCCTTTCACTAAGGTAGACTAGGGTTTGATTTTAGGTTAATATACATGTCATAAACAAACAAACAAACAAACAAACAAAAAAGCAGAGATAATGTTTAAAACTGATTACACTTGTCTCTTTTCAAATTATTACTTAGATTGCAAATACAAAGGTGGACTGGGTTTGATATTCAGTTAATGCTGCCTATCGCATACTAGCCTGTAAGAAAGCCAAACAAAGCAAAAGGCATAGGTAGAGCAGTGGTAAAATCGCTATGTGTAGAGAACTACCTAACGGTTTTATGAACTGGCAATGGTATGTCGCATAAACAGTGCAGGATACAATCCAGCAACCATAATTTGTATCTTGTGGAGCAGAGAAAACATATATATAGAGAAAGATATAGAAGCTAGTGTATGTATGGGTAGCATTGATAATTTGACCAGAGAAAATACGATGAGGTAGGGTGGGGAGAGGGAGAATTAACACTTATATATGAATGAATGGTAAATAGTATTTTAGTTTTTTTTCCCAATAGTTTTGTTTTTTAAATGCAGTGGTAGATAGTCGTTATTTTGTAAAACATTCCTTACTTGCAGTAGTAATAAGACTCTATGGTTTCGCTAACACATAGATAGACTGTATTATTGCCATGGTTCAAGCACTCACATTAAGATCATTTACAAAATCATAAAATGAAAAATAAAAAATCTTGTTTTGGAAATATCGTTTTTCAACATACACAAAATAAATATATAAAAAATTTGTAAACAGCAAAATGGAAAATCCATGGTCAAGCACTCACATTAAGATCATTTACAAAATCATAAAAATGAAAAATAAAAATCTTGTTTTGGAAATATCGATTTTTTTCAACATACACAAAATAAATATATAAAAAATTTGTAAACAGCAAAATGGAAAATCCATGTTTCCATATAGACAAAATTTAAAAACCTTAAACGGACATTTAAGAAAATATATGCAAATGGGAAATTGACAAATGTGTAAATATGAAAATGGAAAAATCCATGTTTCCATATCATGAAATTGAAAAACAATCAAACTGTCATTTAAAAAAATGCAAATGGAAAATTGACAAATTGCAATGTGTGAAATGTGAAATTGAACAAATGGCTATCATTATTAAAAAAAAAAAAAGAACATGGTGCTCTATGGTTGAGGTGTGAATCAAACCCTTTCTACTTATTTGGACCACCCGAGACTGAGTAGACTAGTTTAAGTTGTCATACCACTTTTAAAAGTTTGTGTTAAATCTAGGAATTGAACCCAAAGAGCTTGTAGGGGAGATCAAAGGTTATAATATGTTAAACAGATAGCCTTGAATGAAGGGTGTGGTAGCTATATAGAGATGAGACGTTTCGCTCGGGGCAGGGAGGCATGGAGATCTGCATCAAACCAGTCAAAGGACTAAAGACTCAAACAACAACATGTACGTTCACCAAAATAATGTTGTGTAACGGTAAATGTTAGTCAACGAACAGTAATGCATTACTAAAACCCATGACACGATACCTAAGAGCTTTTCTAAATGATTTTAAAATGCCTTTAACCCTATATTGAACACCCAGTTCACAAGACTCATAACTGCAATGTTATGGTAAAACAAAACAAAATCTATATTTCAAAACAAACAAGTGGTTTAGTCAATGTATACTGGAAAAAGTTTTGTAAACACTCAAGTCCTCAAGACCAATTAATTAGTAACTGTCAGGTTGGCCGAGTGGTTAAGGTGTTTGACTTAAGATCAAATTTCTGTATAAGGAAGCAAGGGTTCGAATCCCTTACCTGACATAACTATTGCCTTAACATGGCTTGGCCACACTGTATTATTATGATACTCAGTACACAACCATAGATATAGTGTATTGTTTAAGGCCACTCTCTTTCTGAACATAGTCAGAGACTGTTGATGGTTAACAATTGTATTAATAGTGGGACATGGGGATAGCAATTAAGAAAAAACAGCCAATACCCATACAATATTTTTATTCATTTTAGTTTTTTTTACAATAGTTACACACTGAATACAACTTTTTATCTCTTTACCATTGTTTGATATAGATTTTAAACACAACCGCTTGTTGTAGATCCTTTTACAACTTTCTCTAGGTACTCTTGTTCTTAAAAACTGGGGAAGCCGCAATGGTTTTATAGACATTAAACCCTCATTCTCTTTTTTTTCATCATCATAATCATCATTATTATAAATATTATCTTTATAATTATTATAGTCATTGTCACCATCATTATCATCATCATCATCATCCTCAACATCACTAGAACTATCCAATTCCATTTTTTCCTTTTCAAAAGGGATCTCTTGAAGAGTCTGTGTTGCTTTTGATAGTGTTACGGGTTTATTGAACGTTGACAACTGTCCCTAACATGACTTTTTGAGGAGATAAATGTTTTTTCATAAGGAAGTCACTATGTTGAGTAACACTATGTTTTTGTCGGACTTGCTTTTTTCTTGTTCTTTTGATCATGTTTTGTTAACACTAACGGTGTTTCATTTGGTATACCACATTGATGAGTACCCAACACTTAAGACCTCACTATGTTTACTTTTTAGATGACCTAGACATTTTGTTGGTTCTTTGTTTTGAGCACCTGCCAAAATATGATGCCATTCGCATTTTCTCGCTTATAGTTATAAGAGTACCCATGATACAGGGCACGTGGTTTACCTTTATGGTTATAGTATATTCCATAGTAGTCACTGACTTGTATAGTCGATCCGCCTACTACAATGGTCTGAACACTTGTGGTGAAAGAATGATGTTGTGTTGACGTTTTATGCAGGATAATGTTGGTGGCATATGTGGGTGGCTTATGTTGATGACATGTGTTGTTGGCTGATTTTGGTGGCTTATGTTGATGGTTTATGGTGGTGGCTTATGTTGATGGCTTATGTTGGTGGCTTATGTTGATGACATATGTTGGTGACTTATGTTGATAGCTTATGTTGGTGGCTAAATGTTGATGACATATGTTGTTGGCTTATGGTGGTGGCTTATGTTGATGGTATATGTTGCTGGCCTATGTTGATGGTTTATGTTAATGGCTTAGGTTAATATCTTAGGTTGATGGCATAAGTTGATGGCTTATGTTGGTGGCTTATGGTGGTGGCTTATGCTGGTGGCTTATGCTAGTGGCTTATGGTGGTGGTTTATGGTGGTGGCTTATGTTGATGACATATGTTGGTGGCTTATGTTGGTGGCTTATGTTGGTGGCTTATGGTGGTGGCTTATGGTGGTGGGTTATGGTGGTGGATTATGGTGGCTTATAGTGGTGGCTTATGTGGTGGTTTATGGTGGTGGCTTATGTTGATGACATATGTTGATGGCTTATGGTGGCTTATGGTGGTGATTTATAGTGGTGGCCTATGTTGGTGGCTTATTTTTGGTGGTTTACGTTAATACCTTATTTGTAATGGCTTATTTGACAAGTTATTGTTGTCAATGTATTTAGAGGATTTTTCTCTTGGTTTTGGAAAGTATTTCAACTCTTTTTTATGGTAGCATAATGCTTACCGCCATGTTTGTAAGCAACAACAACACACTAAAATTCCAAGAATCCAAAGTACTCTAAGGTTAATGATTGTCTCTCAACTCCATTCAACGTCTAGTCAAAAAACATTATATATTTTTCCACATTTTACAAAAAAGGTTAAATTGGGAAAGTAAGCTATATGTTTAAACTAAAAATCATATCAAATCATATGCTAACTCCAACACCTACGTCTACCCCAATCTCAGTCAAAAAAATATAATATTCTTCAAATTTTTCCAAAACAGTATTTGGAAAGTAGGCCATATTTTGAAAACTAATCATTCTATAAAGTCATATATATATATACTGAAACCAATGGCTTTTATATCCTTAATCTTAAGAACAAAATATGGAATTTTTGACATTTTTTCCAAAAATGTTCATTTTAAAACGGGGCTATATTTTGGAAACTAGGAATTTTACAAGAAAGTTTGTTTAACCGTAAATGGCAGGTATTTACCCCCACTACCCCGCAAACCAAGTCCCAGGTCTCTGGGGAAAAATCCAAAAAAAAGTTCAATTTGGAAAGTAGGCAATATTTTGAAAACTTATCATCCTAAAAAGTCATATATAGACTCAAACCAATGGCTTTTATGTCCTTAATTGGTAGAACAAAACTTAACATTTTTTCAGTTTTTCCAAAAAAGTCCAATTTTCAAAAATTGTCTATATTTTGGGAACTAAGAATTTTACAAAAAAAGTTTGTTAACGAAAATGAAAGGTCTTTACCCCCCTCTACCCAAAACATAAATTTCAGGTCCCTAGGACAAAAACTGTGCAGTATATATATATATACATTTTTTGGGGGGGAGGGGGTCTATATTCACTTTACCCTCCCCACTTCACAAGATGGCGGCCATAGCTTAAACTTAACCTAACCTAACCTAACCTGACCTACGAGGTGTGATCAAAAAGTTCCAAAAATGTGGCTGCAACTTAACCATACCTAGCCTAGCCTAACCTAACCTCCCTGTTGACTAGCCCCCTTTGGACGGGTCCTTTTTGAAGGGAGTCATTTTTTTACGTGTCCCGGAGGACGGGTCCTTGTTGACGGGTCCCAGTGGCGGGTCCTTTGGACTGATCCCTATGGACTGGCCTTGCATTTTATCCAAATTATGTCAAAGGGGACCCGCCACTGGGACCCGTCAACAAGGACCCGTCCTCCGGGACACGTAAAAAAATGACTCCCTTCAAAAAGGACCCGTCCAAAGGGGGCTAGTCAACAGGGAGGTTAGGTTAGGCTAGGCTAGGTATGGTTAAGTTGCAGCCACATTTTTGGAACTTTTTGATCACACCTCGTAGGTCAGGTTAGGTTAGGTTAGGTTAAGTTAAGCTATGGCCGCCATCTTGTGAAGTGGGGAGGTAAAGTGAATATAGACCCCCTCCCCCCCAAAAAATGTATATATATATATACTGCACAGTTTTTGTCCTAGGGACCTGAAATTTATGTTTTGGGTAGAGGGGGGTAAAGACCTTTCATTTTCGTTAAACAAACTTTTTTTGTAAAATTCTTAGTTCCCAAAATATAGACAATTTTTGAAAATTGGACTTTTTTGGAAAAACTGAAAAAATGTTAAGTTTTGTTCTACCAATTAAGGACATAAAAGCCATTGGTTTGAGTCTATATATGACTTTTTAGGATGATAAGTTTTCAAAATATTGCCTACTTTCCAAATTGAACTTTTTTTGGATTTTTCCCCAGAGACCTGGGACTTGGTTTGCGGGTAGTGGGGGTAAATACCTGCCATTTACGTTAAACAAACTTTCTTGTAAAATTCCTAGTTTCCAAAATATAGCCCCGTTTTAAAATGAACATTTTTGGAAAAAATGTCAAAAATTCCATATTTTGTTCTTAAGATTAAGGATATAAAAGCCATTGGTTTCAGTATATATATATATGACTTTATAGAATGATTAGTTTTCAAAATATGGCCTACTTTCCAAATACTGTTTTGGAAAAATTTGAAGAATATTATATTTTTTTGACTGAGATTGGGGTAGACGTAGGTGTTGGAGTTAGCATATGATTTGATATGATTTTTAGTTTAAACATATAGCTTACTTTCCCAATTTACCTTTTTTGTAAAATGTGAAAAATATATAATGTTTTTTGACTAGACGTTGAATGGAGTTGAGAGACAATCATTAACCTTAGAGTACTTTGGATTCTTGGAATTTTAGTGTGTTGTTGTTGCTTACAAACATGGCGGTAAGCATTATGCTACCATAAAAAAGAGTTGAAATACTTTCCAAAACCAAGAGAAAAATCCTCTAAATACATTGACAACAATAACTTGTCAAATAAGCCATTACAAATAAGGTATTAACGTAAACCACCAAAAATAAGCCACCAACATAGGCCACCACTATAAATCACCACCATAAGCCACCATAAGCCATCAACATATGTCATCAACATAAGCCACCACCATAAACCACCACCATAAGCCACCACTATAAGCCACCATAATCCACCACCATAACCCACCACCATAAGCCACCACCATAAGCCACCAACATAAGCCACCAACATAAGCCACCAACATATGTCATCAACATAAGCCACCACCATAAACCACCACCATAAGCCACTAGCATAAGCCACCAGCATAAGCCACCACCATAAGCCACCAACATAAGCCATCAACTTATGCCATCAACCTAAGATATTAACCTAAGCCATTAACATAAACCATCAACATAGGCCAGCAACATATACCATCAACATAAGCCACCACCATAAGCCAACAACATATGTCATCAACATTAGCCACCAACATAAGCTATCAACATAAGTCACCAACATATGTCATCAACATAAGCCACCAACATAAGCCATCAACATAAGCCACCACCATAAACCATCAACATAAGCCACCAAAATCAGCCAACAACACATGTCATCAACATAAGCCACCCACATATGCCACCAACATTATCCTGCATAAAACGTCAACACAACATCATTCTTTCACCACAAGTGTTCAGACCATTGTAGTAGGCGGATCGACTATACAAGTCAGTGACTACTATGGAATATACTATAACCAATAAAGGTAAACCACGTGCCCTGTATCATGGGTACTCTTATAACTATAAGCGAGAAAATGCGAATGGCATCATATTTTGGCAGTGCTCAAAACAAAGAACAACAAAATGTCTAGGTCATCTAAAAAGTAAACATAGTGAGGTCTTAAGTGTGGGTACTCATCAATGTGGTATACCAAATGAAACACCGTTAGTGTTAACAAAACATGATCAAAAGAACAAGAAAAAGCAAGTCCGACAAAAACATAGTGTTACTCAACATAGTGACTTCCTTATGAAAAAACATTTATCTCCTCAAAAAGTCATGTTAGGACAGTTGTCAACGTTCAATAAACCCGTAACACTATCAAAAGCAACACAGACTCTTCAAGAGATCCCTTTTGAAAAGGAAAAAATGGAATTGGATAGTTCTAGTGATGTTGAGGATGATGATGATGATGATAATGATGGTGACAATGACTATAATAATTATAAAGATAATATTTATAATAATGATGATTATGATGATGAAAAAAAAGAGAATGAGGGTTTAATGTCTATAAAACCATTGCGGCTTCCCCAGTTTTTAAGAACAAGAGTACCTAGAGAAAGTTGTAAAAGGATCTACAACAAGCGTTGTGTTTAAAATCTATATCAAACAATGGTAAAGAGATAAAAAGTTGTATTCAGTGTGTAACTATTGTAAAAAAAACTAAAATGAATAAAAATATTGTATGGGTATTGGCTGTTTTTTCTTAATTGCTATCCCCATGTCCCACTATTAATACAATTGTTAACCATCAACAGTCTCTGACTATGTTCAGAAAGAGAGTGGCCTTAAACAATACACTATATCTATGGTTTGTGTACTGAGTATCATAATAATACAGTGTGGCCAAGCCATGTTAAGGCAATAGTTATGTCAGGTAAGGGATTCGAACCCTTGCTTCCTTATACAGAAATTTGATCTTAAGTCAAACACCTTAACCACTCGGCCAACCTGACAGTTACTAATTTAATTGGTCTTGAGGACTTGAGTGTTTACAAAACTTTTTCCAGTATACATTGACTAAACCACTTGTTTGTTTTGAAATATAGATTTTGTTTTGTTTTACCATAACATTGCAGTTATGAGTCTTGTGAACTGGGTGTTCAATATAGGGTTAAAGGCATTTTAAAATCATTTTAGAAAAGCTCTTAGGTATCGTGTCATGGGTTTTAGTAATGCATTACTGTTCGTTGACTAACATTTACCGTTACACAACATTATTTTGGTGAACGTACATGTTGTTGTTTGAGTCTTTAGTCCTTTGACTGGTTTGATGCAGATCTCCATGCCTCCCTGCCCCGAGCGAAACGTCTCATCTCTATATAGCTACCACACCCTTCATTCAAGGCTATCTGTTTAACATATTATAACCTTTGATCTCCCCTACAAGCTCTTGGGTTCAATTCCTAGATTTAACACAAACTTTTAAAAGTGGTATGACAACTTAAACTAGTCTACTCAGTCTCGGGTGGTCCAAATAAGTAGAAAGGGTTTGATTCACACCTCAACCATAGAGCACCATGTTCTTTTTTTTTTTTAATAATGATAGCCATTTGTTCAATTTCACATTTCACACATTGCAATTTGTCAATTTTCCATTTGCATTTTTTTAAATGACAGTTTGATGTTTTTCAATTTCATGATATGGAAACATGGATTTTTCCATTTTCATATTTACACATTTGTCAATTTCCCATTTGCATATATTTTCTTAAATGTCCGTTTAAGGTTTTTAAATTTTGTCTATATGGAAACATGGATTTTCCATTTTGCTGTTTACAAATTTTTTATATATTTATTTTGTGTATGTTGAAAAAAATCGATATTTCCAAAACAAGATTTTTATTTTTCATTTTATGATTTTGTAAATGATCTTAATGTGAGTGCTTGACCATGGATTTTCCATTTTGCTGTTTACAAATTTTTTATATATTTATTTTGTGTATGTTGAAAAACGATATTTCCAAAACAAGATTTTTTATTTTTCATTTTATGATTTTGTAAATGATCTTAATGTGAGTGCTTGACCATGGCAATAATACAGTCTATCTATGTGTTAGCGAAACCATAGAGTCTTATTACTACTGCAAGTAAGAATGTTTTACAAAATAACGACTATCTACCACTGCATTTAAAAAACAAAACTATTGGGAAAAAAAACTAAAATACTATTTACCATTCATTCATATATAAGTGTTAATTCTCCCTCTCCCCACCCTACCTCATCGTATTTTCTCTGGTCAAATTATCAATGCTACCCATACATACACTAGCTTTCTATATCTTTCTCTATATATATGTTTTCTCTGCTCCACAAGATACAAATTATGGTTGCTGGATTGTATCCTGCACTGTTTATGCGACATACCATTGCCAGTTCATAAAACCGTTAGGTAGTTCTCTACACATAGCGATTTTACCACTGCTCTACCTATGCCTTTTGCTTGTTTGGCTTTCTTACAGGCTAGTATGCGATAGGCAGCATTAACTGAATATCAAACCCAGTCCACCTTTGTATTTGCAATCTAAGTAATAATTTGAAAAGAGACAAGTGTAATCAGTTTTAAACATTATCTCTGCTTTTTTGTTTGTTTGTTTGTTTGTTTGTTTATGACATGTATATTAACCTAAAATCAAACCCTAGTCTACCTTAGTGAAAGGCTAACAGTTTAACCACTGCGTCACCATACCCTTCTTTCTTAGTTTGATTCATTCTAGGCCTTAGAGCTAGAAATCGAGTTACGATCTCCAGTGCAAGAGGCACATGTGCTCACCACTATAGCATGTAATGGTTAGCTGGTAACATTAGACAAACGAAAATGATTGTATTTCTGTTAGCCAAGCATTTCTGTCATTTGCCTACTGTGTGAGCACTGCCAGCAAGACAGTTTAGTTTAGAACAAGCGTGTGTGTGTGTGTATAGATTATTAGCCTCAAGTATTTAAAGCTTGTTGTGTGTAGCGACCATCTTGCTCAGTAACCACTGAGTAAGTTTTAACAGTTAACTCATAAAAACAGCATAGGATAGTTGTGTGTGTGTGGTTCATGTACTTGGGAATATGCATTAGCACCATGCGCTAGCTTTACCTTACCCTCTAGAGGTAGAGCGTTATCCCTTCCTTTGGACATTGCCAATGACTGCATTCCCCCACAAGTTTTACACTTAAGCCCTTGGCTTGTTCTTGATTAGGTTTGGTTTGCTTTAGGCTTGGTTTGGTTCGGTTGGGTTTGATTCGACTTGGTTCAGTTTAGTTTAATGTAGTCACCATTTTTTTATTTTTAGCTACACTCTTTAACCAATTAATTAATGATAGTCTACTCTTAATTCTTGAATCGATAAATTGAATTTTGTGTGCACCGTTTGTCAAGCCATGCCTACAACCTATACTCCCTATGTACTACAGTCAGATCTGAAAACAAGTTCCAATGGTCAAAGACGTGTCAGTCACCATACATATATCCTCCAATAATTCTTTCGTTACCTAGCTAGATTTCGTCACTCACAGTAAACATCTTACATTATGGGTTTGCAATATATTAAGAAAAGCAAAAGTCCATGATCTTGTTGTTTTGGGTCTTTTTTGGGGAAATTCATAAGCCATAAAAAGAATGACATCATGTCAAGTTCTGAGTGGATCTTGTATGTCAAAATCCCATTATCGGTTTATAAAATCTCAAGGCCATGCCCTAGCAGTTTTGGATTATTTCAATCAATGAGTCCACCATAGGAAACATCGAAAAAATAAATACCCTTAAAACAAGTCGTCCCATGACCCTCTCCGAACAATGCTTCGCAAAATATAAATTCATCCATTGAACATGATCGGCGACATCATCCTAGCTTCCCCCTCCCACCATGGTTGCCATATCGTTTGACCTTCAAGTGTCCTCAGCATCTCTGTGCTTTTTTCATTGCCCTGTTGTCAAGTCAAGTCAATGCATTCCAATAAGCTCAAATAACATCCACATCCTGTCAGTCTGCCCCAGCAAGTTTGTTTTCTATACTCACTTCAAGCAACATATAACCAAGTTCTATTTGTTCTATCTAAAGCCAACTTCATCGAATCAAGGAATTATCATTTGTCATGTCACTCATAATCGTTTACATGTTAAAGACCCCCTTCAGGGGGTTTAGGTATTAGGTATTCCATCATAGGAAAAATCGGAAAACGAACCCTCGACCCGCCGTCTCATCGAAATAGCGAATACTGTATTAGTATATCACCACCGTGGCCAGTAATAGCTTCGTTGAAACACGTGTCCAGTGGTATCGTCTCTATCTGCAACCACTCTTCATGAACATTTTAGACAAATTAAAAAAAAAGTTTTAAAAACTAAAATGTTTTCAACAAAAGTGTCGTTAGACCCTTTCGCATTTTTTTAAAATATAAATACTATATTTGAAAAAGGGGGGGGGGAATGAGAGGGCCTCACCCCGAGTCCTACGACCCCTCGTATACGTCTCTGGCGTTATTGGTTTGTGAGATATATCAGAAAGACTAAAATCACGGTTTTACACCAAAAAATTCTGTTTCCCTCATTTTCAGAAACTTTAACCTATTACCAAAATAAAGAGGGTTTCGAGACAAGCCATTTGACACGTCATAGGACCAAATCCGACCATGCATTCGTGAAATATCAGAAAAAGTCTAAAATCATGGTTTTACCCCAAAAAAGCCTGTTTCCCTCATTCTCAAAACTCTAACCTATTAATAACATGTATAGGGCTTCGAGACAAGCGATTTGACACGTCACACGTTCAAATCCGACCTTGCGTTCGAGAGATATCGGCAAACTTCGTAGGAAAGTAGGCGACTATCTGGCTCTCTCCTCACCACCAAAACCTCTTCTTATCAATCATTTTTTTCAAAGAGCTCGCCCTCTTACAAAAATCCCAAGTGCGCATGCGTACAAAACAAAAACAAAAATGTTCATCCATAGCGGCATCTCGTAAAACGCATGCGCGATATGGGCAACCACGTTTAAGTTCATTTTAGCAGCGCACCTTATACATGTCCCATTTGGAAAGAGACTTTCACTAAAAAATTACAATTTCACTCCCTAGTAGGGGTAGGTTTTATTTAGGGATTGAAATGAATGGCCCTTTGGAAAGAGGGCGTCAGCCCGAGTCCAACGACACCTCATTTGTCAACATCCGACCATGGGTTCGCGAGATATTGGCTTGGACTCACGCGGCGGCCATGACACTGGTTGGAATCGGCACTACTCCCCTACTAACTCTAGATCATTTTCAATGAGGTGTCACTCTAAAGACGTGCCCTCCCACCTTTGCTTATATCTCATTAATTAATTTCTGCATAACCACGTGCTTCATACACAGTTCAAGCTTACATTGTTTCTCCCTTATAATCAGGGAATACAATTCTTTCAACTCAGGAGTGAGTTATTTCTAGGTTTCACGAAAGGGAAACTTGCCCCATTAGTCTCGTGATTCCTAATTAAACATAGGAAGTCTAGAACCTTCCTTTTGACTTTCTCTTCAGGTTTCACAGTAAGTGACCTGCCCTCTTTTGTATAATTGTAATAAAAGTAATTCTGCTCAAATATAAGAAGTTATAGGAACTTCTATCTTATTCTGCATGTTTTTCTTATTGTTATTTTCGAAGTGGTTACTTTCTCTAGAATGTTTTCTCAGAAATTTCTTATAGTACACACCTTGTACTCTATTTCTTGTTAAACTTTAATCACCTTAATTGTCTTTAAATTTTGAATTTTTATCTTCGCTATTTTAAATCCTTGCTAGGATTTTATAAAGGTTTGAAACCTAATAAATTGTTAATTGCCTGGAGCAAACTTTAAAGGTTAGGAGGTCTGCGACCCCAAATTGTTACTAAAAATTGAAACTATATACTTGTCAAATTTATTAGACTTTTTTGCATTGTTAAATAAATTAAATATTTGTTTTTGGATTTATCATTTCTCTAATACTACAGTTAGGCAAGATCCTGGCTTTCCTAACTCTTCCTAAGTTCATGCCCTCGTTAATACGCAATAAATCTGTTACTATTTGTCTTGTCAGACTATCACCCTTCCCCATAGTAGTCATATGCATGCTTGAGAGGGAATACACTAAAGCCTTTCTCTGGCAAACCGCCCAAGTCTTAGCTGCGGTTCCCGTTAGCTTCGACCAGGTCCTTACCCACTTTAGGTATCAGAGAACGGATTTGCAGTGGCAACCGCCTCTAAGTGCATTTAAAGTTAAATTCATAACTTTTGTGGGACTCTCCTCCTATCTTTCTATCCTTTTTCTCCAGTCCGAAACCCACCTCCTTTTCTTTGTCATCTTCCCTTGGTGGTTAGGTTATTCCTCAGCCAATAATCTACCCAAAATTTGGTGCAGAAACCCGGGAGAGTCCATTTGTCATTTTTTCTGTTTAAAAGATTATTTGACAATACCTTGCAAATTATTAATACCTGCTTTGAATCTTTCAGCTATAGCTACATCGTGCAAAGCCTGTGAAGGGGAAAGAGGCCGCTCCTGTCTCCTTTGGTGTGTCCCGTTCTTTCTACTTATTCGCTGCTGCCAGCCTGACAGCATTTCCAAGGTTCCACAGATTCGTGAGTTACACTTCAATCTATTTTCTTTGAAATGGCTCCTACTGAAAAGGATGAAACTCTCATTGCCAGACGTTCTTCCTATAAAGGGCAACTCACCAGATTCAGAAATTTCATCAACAAATTAAATCCCGCCGAGTGTGATTTAGACATCTTGACACAACGCCTTAAGTTGTACGAACGGTCCTATGATTATTACGATCAAATTCAAACCGAGATTGAATCCGCTTGCCCAGAACTTCAATCGAATCGGGACGAGGTCGAACCCTTGTACTTTGAAGAGATTGCCAAGGCCCACCAACTGATCCGCAGTATCTCAGAACCGGACACTAGGGTCATCAATCCGGCCCAGTTCGCACCCGTTTCAGTTCACAAGGATAAACCGAAACCGTTACTTCCAAAGATAGGCCTACCTCACTTCTCAGGCCAGGAAGGTGAATGGTATTCCTCTTATGAACTCTACTGCTCCCTTATTCATGAAAACTCAGACGTTGTCGACATTCATAAGTTCTATTTCCTGCGTGCGTCCTTGGAAGGCGAGGCCTTGGCCTTGATGGAGTCACTTCCTTTAAGCGCAGATAACTACCGCATAGCCTTTAATCTCCTTAAAGAGAGATATGGCAATTTACGTTTGTGTGTGGCTCGCCACATCCGCTGTCTGTTCAACCTGCCAGCCGTCAAACCTAATGACGTCACCTCTTTAAGAGACCTGTTAGACTTTATTCAATTGCACGTGAGAGCGTTATATCAACTCAAGCAACCAGTCCAAACGTGGGACACTATTCTTATTCATCTGGCTACATCAAGATTCGATTTTTCGACATTAAAGGCTTGGGAGATCGAACTCACTCGCAACGAGGAACATTCGTTTGAACACCTCATCTCGTTTCTCAACAGCCGGTGCCAAGTCCTTACAGCACTCTCATTTCAGTGCGAAAATGTCGAAACGAGTCATCAGTGTCACATTTTTGAGAAAAAACTTGCTTCTTCAAATGGTCATCAACCCCCATCTGTCGAGAACAAGCAAACTCGTTCTGCTTCTTTCAACCATCCAAGAGAACTTATCAGGCCGCTCAACAAATTTTTAAAATGCGTGCTCTGCAAAAAGTTGCACACTTTGTACTTGTGCAAATCCTTTAAAGAATTGTCTGTCGAAGACCGAAGGAAGTTTGTCTTCAATAGCAAACATTGCTTCAACTGCTTGTCACCTAAGCATTCTTCTTCAAACTGCACGTCTTCCAACCTCTGTTTCCATTGTAAAACACCGCACCATTCTTTATTGCACGTTCATGATAAATCAAGGTCACCAGTACCCGCTTCTTCAAACTCCATGCAGAGCAGCTCCGAACAAACTATTGCTTCTTCCTGCATTTCTAACGCCGAAACTTCTCACAGTGCGCAAGTCCTTTTGTCCACTGTACAATTCGAAATCCAAGATAAATTTGGAAATTGGTTTCGAACCCGCGGTCTTCTCGATTCCGCTTCAACTCACAACTTTGTTTCGCGATCGTTAATTAAAAAACTAGGTCTTTCGTCATCGCCTACTCCCATCAATGTATCCGGCATTGACAATTTGAAAACTCAAGCCTTGCAGTCTTCAAAATTGAAAATCAGAGACGTTTGCCAAAGAAACACCAATCTTAACTTAAACTGTCTCATTCTTACCAGCATTGGCAAGGACACTCCTATCAGCTCTATTAATACTTCCGGTTTAAAGATTCCTTCGCACTTAAGGTTAGCTGATCCTCAGTTTAATGCTCAAGGTCCCATTGATGTACTTTTCAGTGCCAATGTTTTTTGGAATTGCCTCCGTAAACAGGTTTGCAAGTTATCCTCAAACGTGGTCGCCAGAGACACCGATTTTGGTTGGGTTATTACTGGTGAAATCCAACATCCTAGTCTTCAAACCAAATCGCAATGTCATTTCGTTACTGCTGATATAAATCCCCTTTCTGAAAAAGAGAACACCTATGTTTTCGATCTCGATACTTTTGAAAAACACTTGCCGAAACGATGTCTTATCGTAAACAACTACGCCACCTTTGTAAGTTGTTTAAATGATTTTGCCTTCTTCCCGCACAAAATGGCAATTCAAGTTCGCCTCACCTTGTGTTACTTCGTTTACCTTCTCATGTCATTTTTATAGCAGGTAATTGCTTAAACTCTCTATCGAAAACTATCTTCCCCTTGTGTAAAATCATGGCTATCAGTCTCCATCACTTCGCTGTAAGCTATGTTTCACTTCTTTCGCTATTTAGAAGGATGGCCACGGCCGGCTCCTTCCCCCTTCCTCACAATTGGAAGCCGCTTTTGAAACCGCTTGAAAATCTGAATTCTCTAGCATCTAGAATAACTATTCTTACGCTTAAACTCCTTCTCAATGTCCCAGCTTCTCTTCTTTTTCGGAAGAATTAAGCTTTTTTCTGTCGAAAATTGTCGGATTCCGTAATCCTCAAAATTATACGAAATTGATTTCTTACTTTATTTCATATGTCTCTAAATTGTTTTTTCACGTCCAAGCCACGAATGACTGCATGCCGTCTAACCTGAATATCCGCTTTAAGTCTCAGCTGATTTCACTTGTGTTGTTTGTTTATTTCGAACTGCTTGTTTCTCAATCTTGTTTGTATACAAGCTTGAGTAAGGCCAAGTTGTCGTTTATTTCCTGTATGCTTGCCAAAGATCAGAGCAAGTTTCCCTTATCTCAACTCTGGCTGACTGCCAACCATTGTCTTGCGAGTTGCTCCCGTAATCTCGGAAGCCGCTCACCTCATTACCAAAATAAACTTGTTCCGGTTAAGGACTCTTTCAGCTATTTATATCCCTTATCTCGCTGTACTATGTGGGTCAATGTCGTTCATGCTTATGTCTCCCACTTACTCACGCTCGTATCCTACAGCTGCTTCGATTGCTGTTTCATAACATCGTTGCGTATTTTTCACGCGCTCATGTATTGCTCCTTGCTTACATATTTTGCAATCTTATTGTTCATTGATGAACAAACTTGTTTTTTCTCGTCGTCACATTCGATGTGTTTTTGTATTTATGCTTTTCATGTCACGTTTCTCGCTGACTTAATTATTTTTCTGATTAACCCCTTTGATACTTATTATAACTTGAGGTCATTGTTTATGGCTACTAGATTGTTACCTATGGCGTTCATGCCTCCTACTCCCATAATTCCTTTGTTTATTTGGTATATTCTTATCCTTAATAGAACTTGTTTCTATACGCTTTGTTTAAACTTGTTAATTCTTCTTTCGCATCTTATCGCAATCTTTACTAGAGCTATACTTCTCGCAGCTTCTAGCTATTTTGTGATTGAAGCTGTTGTTAATTATCGTTCTTTAACTCCGCTTTCCAATGACCCTGATGACCTACTTCCATTTACACCTGGTCACTTCCTTATCGGCACTTCTCTTTCTGCCCCTCCTCCTCTTCCCAATTCTTACAGGGATTCTAATCTACCCATTGTTTGGCGTAAACTTGAAGCCCTCCGCAATTCCTTTTGGAAGAGGTGGAACTTGGAATATTTAACTTCCCTGCAACGGAGACAGAAGTGGTTTATTTCCAGTCCCGACATTAAAGTTGGGGACTTGGTCTTGGTTAGGGATGTTTCTCCCCCCCCCCCTGGTCTGGATTTCTGGTAGAGTGACCGAGTGTTATCCTGGAAGGGATGGGAGAGTCAGGGTGGCCAAAATCTTGACCACTAATGGTCATATCACAAGACCACTGTCTCTAATTTCTCCATTACCTTTAAATGTTTAACTGTTTATTTTGTTCTCTGTTGGTGTTTTTCCCCTCCCAGTATGGTGTATTCTTGGAATACACGGTAAGATAGAGTATTCTTTTTAATGCTCTTTGCTTGTTCATTTCATCCTTTTTCTCAAACACCAACAGTGATCTCCTAGTTTCTCTTTGGTGGTCATGTCTCTTATGTCATTGTGAGTCTGTTCTAGATATATATCTTCCATGACCCACCTAGCGTCATCTAGCAGCGAATCTCTGAAGCTCCTCAATTCTTCCTGGTGCAAGAGGACTTCCTTTTCCATCTGGCCACCAGATCTCGTTACCATCGCCAGCTATCATCTCCTTGATCAAGAGAACTTCGTCTACTCATTCACCCACCAGGCTGTGCTAGTATCGCCTGCTATCAACTCTTTGAAGACCATTTCCTCAAGAGAATTTAAGTTTACAATATTGGTCATGCTTATATGTATTCCTTTTGTCTCCTACCCCCACTCTTTTCCCTTCCTTGGACCCTCCTCGCTTCGCTGAGTGAGTCTCACTTGTAAGTCGGCAGTTTTTTGGTCAGTCAAGGCTCAACTAGAGCCAGTCTCCTCAAACCAAGAGGCATTCTCTACATTCTACGCCATGTTGGCACATTAAGTATTCGTCAAAGGGAACTTCACCTTCGATATGCAACCAAGATAAGTACAGACTTAAGGTTTTAACCTCATCTTCATCAGTTTTATTATCTACATGCCTTTATTGATCATTTTATAGACAGCGTGAGATTACTTATTAGGGGCGGTAATCATTCTTCGCGGGATTTGCCATGTTGGGCTTTTGTCTGTCTAAGCCAACATTTAAATGAGAAATCTTCTCACCACGTGGGATATTATCTAATACCCGCTGTCTATAAATCACCAAGCTAGTTCCTCCGCTGGATTAACTTTGGCCCCATTCTTCTATTAAGATCGTTCTGGAACTTTCCAGATCCTGTAATTTATCTACAAGTCCTGCCGTCATGTATTTTTCACTCACTTGTGAGAATACTATTGAAAATTGAAGAATCTCACTTCTGAATTAAAGCTCAATAGCGAATTTTCTTCCACCGTTGGAATGTTCTATGGCGCATTTAATTGTAATCCACAACTTTCTCAAGTAATAGACTTTCGCCTATCTCGTGCAACCAGTCCTTTTTCATCATTGCAATAACTTTCTTTGCCATAAACTTTCGTGTTACTACAGTGAATTTTTCATCTATTCAAAAGACTATAGTGATAACTAGTGCTTGTTCAACTTTTCTACCGCGTCGCGATCGTCCCTTTACATTAAATAAGGCCATGAACATTGATCCTAAATCCCAATTGATCTTTCCTAAATCTTCTATTAACAAACCATATTAATAAAATTGTAACTCTAGATCATTTTCAATGAGGTGTCACTCTAAAGACGTGCCCTCCCACCTTTGCTTATATCTCATTAATTAATTTCTGCATAACCACGTGTTTCATACACGGTTCAAGCTTACATTGTTTCTCCCTTATAATCAGGGAATACAATTCTTTCAACTCAGGAGTGAGTTATTTCTAGGTTTCACGAAAGGGAAACTTGCCCCATTAGTCTCGTGATTCCTATTTAAACATAGGAAGCCTAGAACCTTCCTTTTGACTTTCTCTTCAGGTTTCACAGTAAGTGACCTGCCCTCTTTTGTATAATTGTAATAAAAGTAATTCTGCTCAAATATAAGAAGTTATAGGAACTTCTATCTTATTCTTCATGTTTTTCTTATTGTTATTTTCGAAGTGGTTACTTTCTCTAGAATGTTTTCTCAGAAATTTCTTATAGTACACACCTTGTACTCTATTTCTTGTTAAACTTTAATCACCTTAATTGTCTTTAAATTTTGAATTTTTATCTTCGCTATTTTAAATCCTTGCTAGGATTTTATAAAGGTTTGAAACCTAATAAATTGTTAATTGCCTGGAGCAAACTTTAAAGGTTAGGAGGTCTGCGACCCCAAATTGTTACTAAAAATTGAAACTATATACTTGTCAAATTTATTAGACTTTTTTTGCATTGTTAAATAAATTAAATATTTGTTTTTGGATTTATCATTTCTCTAATACTACAGTTAGGCAAGATCCTGGCTTTCCTAACTCTTCCTAAGTTCATGCCCTCGTTAATACGCAATAAATCTGTTACTATTTGTCTTGTCAGACTATCACCCTTCCCCATAGTAGTCATATGCATGCTTGAGAGGGAATACACTAAAGCCTTTCTCTGGCAAACCGCCCAAGTCTTAGCTGCGGTTCCCGTTAGCTTCGACCAGGTCCTTACCCACTTTAGGTATCAGAGAACGGATTTGCAGTGGCAACCGCCTCTAAGTGCATTTAAAGTTAAATTCATAACTTTTGTGGGACTCTCCTCCTATCTTTCTATCCTTTTTCTCCAGTCCGAAACCCACCTCCTTTTCTTTGTCATCTTCCCTTGGTGGTTAGGTTATTCCTCAGCCAATAATCTACCCAAAATTTGGTGCAGAAACCCGGGAGAGTCCATTTGTCATTTTTTCTGTTTAAAAGATTATTTGACAATACCCTGCAAATTATTAATACCTGCTTTGAATCTTTCAGCTATAGCTACATCGTGCAAAGCCTGTGAAGGGGAAAGAGGCCGCTCCTGTCTCCTTTGGTGTGTCCCGTTCTTTCTACTTATTCGCTGCTGCCAGCCTGACAGCATTTCCAAGGTTCCACAGTTTCGTGAGTTACACTTCAATCTATTTTCTTTGAAATGGCTCCTACTGAAAAGGATGAAACTCTCATTGCCAGACGTTCTTCCTATAAAGGGCAACTCACCAGATTCAGAAATTTCATCAACAAATTAAATCCCGCCGAGTGTGATTTAGACATCTTGACACAACGCCTTAAGTTGTACGAACGGTCCTATGATTATTACGATCAAATTCAAACCGAGATTGAATCCGCTTGCCCAGAACTTCAATCGGATCGGGACGAGGTCGAACCCTTGTACTTTGAAGAGATTGCCAAGGCCCACCAACTGATCCGCAGTATCTCAGAACCGGACACTAGGGTCATCAATCCGGCCCAGTTCGCACCCGTTTCAGTTCACAAGGATAAACCGAAACCGTTACTTCCAAAGATAGGCCTACCTCACTTCTCAGGCCAGGAAGGTGAATGGTATTCCTCTTATGAACTCTACTGCTCCCTTATTCATGAAAACTCAGACGTTGTCGACATTCATAAGTTCTATTTCCTGCGTGCGTCCTTGGAAGGCGAGGCCTTGGCCTTGGTGGAGTCACTTCCTTTAAGCGCAGATAACTACCGCATAGCCTTTAATCTCCTTAAAGAGAGATATGGCAATTTACGTTTGTGTGTGGCTCGCCACATCCGCTGTCTGTTCAACCTGCCAGCCGTCAAACCTAATGACGTCACCTCTTTAAGAGACCTGTTAGACTCTATTCAATTGCACGTGAGAGCGTTATATCAACTCAAGCAACCAGTCCAAACGTGGGACACTATTCTTATTCATCTGGCTACATCAAGATTCGATTTTTCGACATTAAAGGCTTGGGAGATCGAACTCACTCGCAACGAGGAACATTCGTTTGAACACCTCATCTCGTTTCTCAACAGCCGGTGCCAAGTCCTTACAGCACTCTCATTTCAGTGCGAAAATGTCGAAACGAGTCATCAGTGTCACATTTTTGAGAAAAAACTTGCTTCTTCAAATGGTCATCAACCCCCATCTGTCGAGAACAAGCAAACTCGTTCTGCTTCTTTCAACCATCCAAGAGAACTTATCAGGCCGCTCAACAAATTTTTAAAATGCATGCTCTGCAAAAAGTTGCACACTTTGTACTTGTGCAAATCCTTTAAAGAATTGTCTGTCGAAGACCGAAGGAAGTTTGTCTTCAATAGCAAACATTGCTTCAACTGCTTGTCACCTAAGCATTCTTCTTCAAACTGCACGTCTTCCAACCTCTGTTTCCATTGTAAAACACCGCACCATTCTTTATTGCACGTTCATGATAAATCAAGGTCACCAGTACCCGCTTCTTCAAACTCCATGCAGAGCAGCTCCGAACAAACTATTGCTTCTTCCTGCATTTCTAACGCCGAAACTTCTCACAGTGCGCAAGTCCTTTTGTCCACTGTACAATTCGAAATCCAAGATAAATTTGGAAATTGGTTTCGAACCCGCGGTCTTCTCGATTCCGCTTCAACTCACAACTTTGTTTCGCGATCGTTAATTAAAAAACTAGGTCTTTCGTCATCGCCTACTCCCATCAATGTATCCGGCATTGACAATTTGAAAACTCAAGCCTTGCAGTCTTCAAAATTGAAAATCAGAGACGTTTGCCAAAGAAACACCAATCTTAACTTAAACTGTCTCATTCTTACCAGCATTGGCAAGGACACTCCTATCAGCTCTATTAATACTTCCGGTTTAAAGATTCCTTCGCACTTAAGGTTAGCTGATCCTCAGTTTAATGCTCAAGGTCCCATTGATGTACTTTTCAGTGCCAATGTTTTTTGGAATTGCCTCCGTAAACAGGTTCGCAAGTTATCCTCAAACGTGGTCGCCAGAGACACCGATTTTGGTTGGGTTATTACTGGTGAAATCCAACATCCTAGTCTTCAAACCAAATCGCAATGTCATTTCGTTACTGCTGATATAAATCCCCTTTCTGAAAAAGAGAACACCTATGTTTTCGATCTCGATACTTTTGAAAAACACTTGCCGAAACGATGTCTTATCGTAAACAACTACGCCACCTTTGTAAGTTGTTTAAATGATTTTGCCTTCTTCCCGCACAAAATGGCAATTCAAGTTCGCCTCACCTTGTGTTACTTCGTTTACCTTCTCATGTCATTTTTATAGCAGGTAATTGCTTAAACTCTCTATCGAAAACTATCTTCCCCTTGTGTAAAACCATGGCTATCAGTCTCCATCACTTCGCTCGGCCGGCTCCTTCCCCCTTCCTCACAATTGGAAGCCGCTTTTGAAACCGCTTGAAAATCTGAATTCTCTAGCATCTAGAATAACTATTCTTACGCTTAAACTCCTTCTCAATGTCCCAGCTTCTCTTCTTTTTCGGAAGAATTAAGCTTTTTTCTGTCGAAAATTGTCGGATTCCGTAATCCTCAAAATTATACGAAATTGATTTCTTACTTTATTTCATATGTCTCTAAATTGTTTTTTCACGTCCAAGCCACGAATGACTGCATGCCGTCTAACCTGAATATCCGCTTTAAGTCTCAGCTGATTTCACTTGTGTTGTTTGTTTATTTCGAACTGCTTGTTTCTCAATCTTGTTTGTATACAAGCTTGAGTAAGGCCAAGTTGTCGTTTATTTCCTGTATGCTTGCCAAAGATCAGAGCAAGTTTCCCTTATCTCAACTCTGGCTGACTGCCAACCATTGTCTTGCGAGTTGCTCCCGTAATCTCGGAAGCCGCTCACCTCATTACCAAAATAAACTTGTTCCGGTTAAGGACTCTTTCAGCTATTTATATCCCTTATCTCGCTGTACTATGTGGGTCAATGTCGTTCATGCTTATGTCTCCCACTTACTCACGCTCGTATCCTACAGCTGCTTCGATTGCTGTTTCATAACATCGTTGCGTATTTTTCACGCGCTCATGTATTGCTCCTTGCTTACATATTTTGCAATCTTATTGTTCATTGATGAACAAACTTGTTTTTTCTCGTCGTCACATTCGATGTGTTTTTGTATTTATGCTTTTCATGTCACGTTTCTCGCTGACTTAATTATTTTTCTGATTAACCCCTTTGATACTTATTATAACTTGAGGTCATTGTTTATGGCTACTAGATTGTTACCTATGGCGTTCTTGCCTCCTACTCCCATAATTCCTTTGTTTATTTGGTATATTCTTATCCTTAATAGAACTTGTTTCTATACGCTTTGTTTAAACTTGTTAATTCTTCTTTCGCATCTTATCGCAATCTTTACTAGAGCTATACTTCTCGCAGCTTCTAGCTATTTTGTGATTGAAGCTGTTGTTAATTATCGTTCTTTAACTCCGCTTTCCAATGACCCTGATGACCTACTTCCATTTACACCTGGTCACTTCCTTATCGGCACTTCTCTTTCTGCCCCTCCTCCTCTTCCCAATTCTTACAGGGATTCTAATCTACCCATTGTTTGGCGTAAACTTGAAGCCCTCCGCAATTCCTTTTGGAAGAGGTGGAACTTGGAATATTTAACTTCCCTGCAACGGAGACAGAAGTGGTTTATTTCCAGTCCCGACATTAAAGTTGGGGACTTGGTCTTGGTTAGGGATGTTTCTCCCCCCCCCCCCTGGTCTGGATTTCTGGTAGAGTGACCGAGTGTTATCCTGGAAGGGATGGGAGAGTCAGGGTGGCCAAAATCTTGACCACTAATGGTCATATCACAAGACCACTGTCTCTAATTTCTCCATTACCTTTAAATGTTTAACTGTTTATTTTGTTCTCTGTTGGTGTTTTTCCCCTCCCAGTATGGTGTATTCTTGGAATACACGGTAAGATAGAGTATTCTTTTTAATGCTCTTTGCTTGTTCATTTCATCCTTTTTCTCAAACACCAACAGTGATCTCCTAGTTTCTCTTTGGTGGTCATGTCTCTTATGTCATTGTGAGTCTGTTCTAGATATATATCTTCCATGACCCACCTAGCGTCATCTAGCAGCGAATCTCTGAAGCTCCTCAATTCTTCCTGGTGCAAGAGGACTTCCTTTTCCATCTGGCCACCAGATCTCGTTACCATCGCCAGCTATCATCTCCTTGATCAAGAGAACTTCGTCTACTCATTCACCCACCAGGCTGTGCTAGTATCGCCTGCTATCAACTCTTTGAAGACCATTTCCTCAAGAGAATTTAAGTTTACAATATTGGTCATGCTTATATGTATTCCTTTTGTCTCCTACCCCCACTCTTTTCCCTTCCTTGGACCCTCCGCGCTTCGCTGAGTGAGTCTCACTTGTAAGTCGGCAGTTGACTCGGTCAGTCAAGGCTCAACTAGAGCCAGTCTCCTCAAACGAAGAGGCATTCTCTACATTCTACGCCATGTTGGCACATTAAGTATTCGTCAAAGGGAACTTCACCTTCGATATGCAACCAAGATAAGTACAGACTTAAGGTTTTAACCTCATCTTCATCAGTTTTATTATCTACATGCCTTTATTGATCATTTTATAGACAGCGTGAGATTACTTATTAGGGGCGGTAATCATTCTTCGCGGGATTTGCCATGTTGGGCTTTTGTCTGTCTAAGCCAACATTTAAATGAGAAATCTTCTCACCACGTGGGATATTATCTAATACCCGCTGTCTATAAATCACCAAGCTAGTTCCTCCGCTGGATTAACTTTGGCCCCATTCTTCTATTAAGATCGTTCTGGAACTTTCCAGATCCTGTAATTTATCTACAAGTCCTGCCGTCATGTATTTTTCACTCACTTGTGAGAATACTATTGAAAATTGAAGAATCTCACTTCTGAATTAAAGCTCAATAGCGAATTTTCTTCCACCGTTGGAATGTTCTATGGCGCATTTAATTGTAATCCACAACTTTCTCAAGTAATAGACTTTCGCCTATCTCGTGCAACCAGTCCTTTTTCATCATTGCAATAACTTTCTTTGCCATAAACTTTCGTGTTACTACAGTGAATTTTTCATCTATTCAAAAGACTATAGTGATAACTAGTGCTTGTTCAACTTTTCTACCGCGTCGCGATCGTCCCTTTACATTAAATAAGGCCATGAACATTGATCCTAAATCCCAATTGATCTTTCCTAAATCTTCTATTAACAAACCATATTAATAAAATTGTAACTCTAGATCATTTTCAATGAGGTGTCACTCTAAAGACGTGCCCTCCCACCTTTGCTTATATCTCATTAATTAATTTCTGCATAACCACGTGTTTCATACACGGTTCAAGCTTACATTGTTTCTCCCTTATAATCAGGGAATACAATTCTTCCAACTCAGGAGTGAGTTATTTCTAGGTTTCACGAAAGGGAAACTTGCCCCATTAGTCTCGTGATTCCTATTTAAACATAGGAAGCCTAGAACCTTCCTTTTGACTTTCTCTTCAGGTTTCACAGTAAGTGACCTGTCCTTTTTGTATAATTGTAATAAAAGTAATTCTGCTCAAATATAAGAAGTTATAGGAACTTCTATCTTATTCTTCATGTTTTTCTTATTGTTATTTTCGAAGTGGTTACTTTCTCTAGAATGTTTTCTCAGAAATTTCTTATAGGACACACCTTGTACTCTATTTCTTGTTAAACTTTAATCACCTTAATTGTCTTTAAATTTTGAATTTTTATCTTCGCTATTTTAAATCCTTGCTAGGATTTTATAAAGGTTTGAAACCTAATAAATTGTTAATTGCCTGGAGCAAACTTTAAAGTTTAGGAGGTCTGCGACCCCAAATTGTTACTAAAAATTGAAACTATATACTTGTCAAATTTATTAGACTTTTTTGCATTGTTAAATAAATTAAATATTTGTTTTTGGATTTATCATTTCTCTAATACTACAGTTAGGCAAGATCCTGGCTTTCCTAACTCTTCCTAAGTTCATGCCCTCGTTAATACGCAATAAATCTGTTACTATTTGTCTTGTCAGACTATCACCCTTCCCCATAGTAGTCATATGCATGCTTGAGAGGGAATACACTAAAGCCTTTCTCTGGCAAACCGCCCAAGTCTTAGCTGCGGTTCCCGTTAGCTTCGACCAGGTCCTTACCCACTTTAGGTATCAGAGAACGGATTTGCAGTGGCAACCGCCTCTAAGTGCATTTAAAGTTAAATTCATAACTTTTGTGGGACTCTCCTCCTATCTTTCTATCCTTTTTCTCCAGTCCGAAACCCACCTCCTTTTCTTTGTCATCTTCCCTTGGTGGTTAGGTTATTCCTCAGCCAATAATCTACCCATCTTGCTTGCCCCAGGTAGACACTTATTTCGACATAATTTTCCAGCAGTGCATTCAAATGATTCCATCTTACATCTCCACAATGAGCAAAAATATGAACACTAATATCATGATAATTATATTAAGGGTTCACTTGCATGTAAAAAGTAGCCTATTTATTGATACAATGTAGCAATAATTACTCTAATTTATAAAAGAAATAAAGTGACAATTTTGTTTCAACTGCTTTATTTATCATAGAGGTACAATTTGAATGTAATTATGTCATCATGTAGGTCATACCACAAAGCATCCCCCATCTCCCAACATTTAGCTTAAGATAGCGGGTGCATTTTTTCAAAAGTGGAACGCGCAGCTATCTAGCATTGCTGCATGCAGCGCGTTCGCTATTCCCGCTGCAGGCAGTGACTTACTCCCACTCTTAGCCATCATGCAGAGTGGTTTCACTTCGCTGCATGATTGTTTGAAAGATGGCGGCGGTCATAACAAGATAAACTCTTGTTTTCATCTGAATTTTCTTGAAAGCGTTGTATAAGAGTGTACGACTGAATATCAATTTTGATAAGTAAGATCAAACCTAGGAAAGTGTAGCATTGCTTTGAAATTTATAATCATACGAGTATGCAATTGATTAAATTTCATTGGTTATGTTGTGTGTTATGTACCATGGAGGAAAGCCCATTCTCCATAAGAAGTCGCAGATTTGTGAAAATAACGTACATATAGTACAGTACGTAGTTATGAAAGAAATACTGCATTTTATTTCTTGGATCTACAAACATTGCTGTAATTTTGTTGGTGTACTTACCCCAGTATGGTAACATATCTGTACATGGCCGAGTGAAAGAAAATTCTATTAGGTTTCTCATGAAATTAATAGGCTATGGGTACCAGCCTATTTTCTTTCTCTCAGGTGCATTTTAACTTGGTACGCAAATTTTGTACTGTGCTGTACATGAACTAGTAGGCTAATGTATGTTGTTAGAGAGAATTTGTTGGTTATGATCTATTGTATAATTAGGGGCGTAGTGGCGCAGCGGTCAAGCTGTTGGCGTCTCACCAAGGTGGTCTGGGTTCGATTCCCGGTCAATGCATGGAGATTTTTGGAGTGAAATGGCATGTCCCCTGGTTCGGATTCAATGTAAAAAGGAGGTCCCGTGGCTCATGATCGCGAGATTAGTGGTCACGTAAAACTACAACCTTTCTTCCTTTATTGTATATTGTTTCACCAGTGATTTGGTTCTTCTAGTCCAATTACTTCAATTAATTGACACAGTCTAGGCCTAGGGCCGCCGAGAGGGAGGGATAAGGGGGGCCAATGCATAGGGGTCCGTAAGCAATGAGGGCCCGCTAGTGGTGCACGTCAGTTTCAGTTTATTGTAGCTACTTTTGTATTATGTAAAATGTTGTCGATACAACATTGTTGTCTATACAGCTAAGAGCCCCTTGGCCATCACCCATGTCTCACTGGTTGAGAGAGGCAAAAGTCGAATAACAAGGAAGTAAGTTTGTAGTCATACGTGAGTATTAATCTCGTAATCATGAGCCATGGGAACTCCTTTTTACGTGGTATCCGAACCACAGAGCATGGCATTTCACTTTGAAAAACTTGCATGCATTGACCGGGAATTGATCCCGGTCCGCCGTGGTGATAGGAGAACAGCTTAACCGCTGCGCCACCACGCCCCAGTCTAATGACACATTGCGTCATTAGGACGGCGGAGGGAGGGGGGGGGTGAACGTTTTTAGGAGTGTAACATTACGGTCACCTACATCTGTTGACACACAGTTATGCTATAGAAGGAAGAGTTTAGGCCCCTCAAAAATTAGGGTAGTGGGCAGGGCTGTGCAATGGAGGAGGCAAAGTAGTGCTGGCGAGAAATTAACTCGTGCCGGCGAAGTACAGTCCTACCCAGCCCATTTCTGAGCAGTGCAGCGTTTAGTCGCACGAGTACCCTCCATTTGACCGGGTACTGCTGTGTGTTTCGTACTGAGCACACAGCCTGAACACTGGGCGCACTAGAGCCAACATTTTGTCGAATGCGTGTGGTCTGCTGTGCTCATGACGTCTTTTGTGCATGGGGAGGACAGTAATAGCGTAGTGGGAGTGTCACACATTAACGAAACACACCGAAGACGTAAAAACATTTTTGGACGTTCATGGACCTGATCTGCAATGAGGATACATGAATTTGCCTAATTTTCTGAGTGATGCAGCAGGTGTAGTGAAATATAATAATTCTAAAAATGAAATCAAACATATTGTAACCATGCATGTGACAGTTAACAGGGGCCAGAATGGAATCAGGAGAGTTAAAATACATTTTTTAATTTGTTGACGTAATGTCACAAACCAGCCGAGGTAGCTACTCATGTTAACGCGCATGCTCAGTCTACTCCGAGGTCATTAGTGACATGCTCAGGCTACTGGTGTAGCCTATGAGACTGCATGATTGAAGGCCTATATTTCCACTAGCAGCATATCAGTAGGTTAATTAAGAAATTAAGAAGGGAAAGAAGTCGAGAGCTTGGTCATCCTATTTTTAGATCCAATTTACCCTGCCACATAAAAGTGATGGTGAATTTTATAGATATGGTAACCTTAAGTTCAGGAATTTTATCCATACGCTGCTTCATTCATGAAACGATCATCCAACGTTAATGGCTAAAGCAAGGGCATTAATTCGTAGAAGGTAACTCGAATGGCATGGCCTACGCCTAACTTAAAAATTAGAAGATAAAATCCTAGCGAAATTAACAAAGTTGTTCATTGAGCGACACCACTATGCATTTCATTTCATACTTATTTATCAGTGCCGTACATTATATTTACAGTACACTGAAGGGAGTCTCTGAAATGAGCAAAGCCCCACTTCGCATTCGGGATGCGTCATCATCAGTTTAGTCTCCTAGTGGACCCATTCGTAGGGTGGCCATAAATGTGTTGGCCTAGACCGGGACATCGTAGTACCGGGGGGGGGGGGGGGCAGTGAAGTCCGAAAACCTATAGCCTTACTCCATGGAAGTGGGTTTGTGAAATCAAAACTAAGATTATTTTTCTTCATATTGATTACTCACAAGGTTAAAAACTTGTAAATCATGATAACTTCGTGTTCCTTAATACCTACTTAAACTAACAAACAAGGGCTTGGCTGAACAACAGAAATCTTCTTATATTTATTACTCCCACGTATTAAAAAAACTATTATTAATTATAACAGATTTATTTTCCTCGATACCAACTTACCCTAACATCTAACAAACAATTTTTTAGGCTTTCAAACGTGTTTTTCCCCCTTTTTTTTGGACAAAATTACATTAATTTTAATCAAATAAATTAAATAAACATTTGTTATTATTAATGTCAGGCTAAACGTGGGAGGTGTGTTTAATTTTAATCATCTGCCTGTTCATCAGATTCTATTTCTTTATCATACCAAAAGTATTTTTGGGAATTACTTATCATTCTCTATACGTCTCTGTTATTTAAGAGCATCTCGTAAAACTGGTCACAAGTGTATTTAAAATTCACTCGATCTATCAACATTGAACTAATTGTCATTCCATCAAGTCGTGATTTCTCTAACGACCACAAGTTGTTCGTGATGGAAAAAACTCTTTCTACGGGAGCACTGGTTCCTGGCAAACACATAGCAAATTCAACAACTTTCAAAATAGCATCATACGCAATGTCCTCACTAATAAGCCTTGCAAATATATGCTTCCATCTCTCTTCAACAGGAGTTTTTACCTTGGTTCCGTCCACTCTGTTCCATTCCTTTATGTTTTCAGACACAATCTCTTTAATACACTGCCACTGGTCAAAGAGTTTGGTTTCTTCGTCTTGATCTTCAGTATTTCCTTGATCTGTCTGGCATTAAAATTAGATAGGCTGGTCTGGATATCACTCCATGACGGAACTGTTTGTAGTAAAATCCACTGCAAGTTATGTACGCCTCCGAAGCTCAATTTCCATTTGTCTAAATAGTCAACACAAGTTTTGTAAAACTTTTTCACTGTTGCTGTAAAGTCCTGGACATTTAGTTCTCGTTCTCCTTCTTCCTCAGGCATTTTGCTCTGGGTATCAGATTGTTCGTTAGGAAGTGAAGAAAAGGAAATCATTTTAACGTGGACTCCAAATAGTGGCAAAAAATAACGAACAAGTTCAGGAAAACATTTTTCTGCCTTTTTGTTCGATGCGTCTATGCTGAGAGAAACAGACCCACAGGAACTCAATTCTTTTTCCACTTCATTAATGGATATTGGAGCCAAAACCATGCTCTAACACATTGTCCTTCAAAGGGAGTCTGTATGCATTGCAAATCACGTCATCACTCTTCGTTGCATCGTTTTGAAAGACCACTGTATACCCCCCCCCCCCCCCCCTTTCAGGCTAACCATCAGAAACTGCCGCTTGTTCTAATTCTCAAACCACTTCAAGCTCTAATAGTAAATAATTCCTAACCTTTTGCACTCAATTGGATTCCAAGACCAGTGCTCAATCTTATAATCAAACCACTAACTCATGGCGCAGTGCGCAAATTCTTCTGTCAACCGTACAAGTGCAAGTCCAAGATTCTGCAGGCAACTGGCACTTAGCACGAGCCTAACTCGACAATGCTGCCACGCACAACTTCATCACTATCACTTGTTGAAAAGTTAGACCTTCAGCCTCTATCTACTTCATTTGAAATATCCGGTATCAATGATAGTAAGTTCACTTCTTTGCAATATGTAAAACTGAACATTAAGTTCAATTTGGTGCTAGTCTTCGGCTTAATTGTTTATCTCTTCCCACCATTGGTAGCTCAACCCACAGTCATTCTTATTCAATTGATACATGGCAACTTCCTTCAGATTTGAAATTAGCTGACCCCTATTTTCATAAAAGTTCCACTGTTGACATTCTTTTTGGTGCTAACGTATTTTGGCAAAATCGTTTACCTTCTAGAGTTGGTATTGCTCCAGGCATTTATGCTCATCACACTAAATTTGGCTGGCTCATCACAGCTCACATTCCACTTAAAGTTGTTCAAACTTCTTCTCAGTGTCACTTTACTCACACCGACCCGAACCAAAATTTAGAAAAAAAAAATGGCGAATTGAATCCATCGATTCCACTTCTTCAGAGGATGATCTCTTTCTTGAAACCACCACTCGTAATTCAGAGGGTAGATTCATTATATCTATGTCTCGCGTCCATTCTCTTCCCACTTCATTTAACTCTCACCCTACAGCTCTTAAAGCCCTATTTGCCGTGGTAACCCAACTTATGCAAGACCCCTCAGCTCAAAAGCAATATCTTGAATTCATGGAAGAACATAAAACAAGCTTTTGTTTCCCCGTTTTAACAGGAACGGTACTCCTCTTTTCAAAAACTAATCCGTATTGTAGCATATCTGCTCAGATGGAAATTTATTGTAATTGATTAACCCCTATTTCCTCAACCATTCCTTTCTACCATTGAACTTCAAATGGCCACCACCAAAGTCCTTTGGCTTACCCAGCGTGAAATCTTTTCTCGGGAAATTAATACTTTGTCCAAGGGTCAGTCAATTTCTCGAAGACAATGGTTTACTGAGAGTAGGCGGTAGGCTAGCTTTAGCCGAAAAGAACATATCATTCTCCCTTCAAAGCATCATGTTACTCAGCCGATCATTCGCCAGTTCCATTATCAGTACTTACACGTTGGCACTAGAACTCTTCTGTGCTTAATTCGCGAACAGTATTGGCCTATCAACGGCTTCCATGAGGTCGCTTTTGTTGTGCATAAGTGCATTTCTTCTTTTAAAGCGAAACATAAAGCTTCTTGAACAACTTATGGCTAATCTTCCTTCTTTTCGTTCTGCTCCGAGCAGGTCTTTCTCTCTCACTGGTATTGAGTACGCTGGTCCCTTTTTGTACAAAAAAAAAAACATTCCGAAGCCAAAAGAAAGAATGTTTGGTAAACAATACATTTCTCTTTTTGTATGTATGGTCATTTGGAGCTCGTTACAAGCGCTTCCACCTCCTATGTTCTTTCTGTTTTCTTCCGTTTTATTTCTAGAAGAGGCATTCCTTCAGAAGATATTTCTGACAACGCCAGAAATTTCCTTGGTGCTTCCGAGCAATGAAGAAGGACTCTTTGTTCTCCACTTTCTACAGAACAAATTTCTAATTGAATCAGTCATTTAAGAAAGGGCACATGTCCAAGTTGTCTTTTTTTCTTTTTTGCAGAATAACATGCTTCTCATCCTGGTGCATCTTGTGACAAAAGGAGGGGCACTTATCCAACCAGTAACATGTTGATATTTAAGGTTAATTTGTGTGTTATTAGGAAGTCATTTAAGAAAGGGCACAAGACCCTGGATGATTGCCCTTTCTTGAATGACTTCTTTGCTTACAGGAAGGAACATCTGCATGCTCTTTGGCCAAACAGATGAGTGCACCTTTATTTACTATGCTTTATGTTTACCACGAAGGCAAACCTCGTAAAGGTGCCAATGAAGTGTGCAGCTTTTTGTGAGACTATATTAAAAAATGTGTACAAAGAGTGTGAAGGAACTTTGACGGTTCTCGGATGGACCTGTAGGACAGAACAAAAATCATGCAGTGATCCGATTATGTGCGGCACTTGTTGACATGAAGCTATTTGAATCCATTCACCGTTACTTCCCTATACGAGGGCACTCATTCAATACCTGTGATAGAGATTTTGCTAAAAGATTTGTAAAAAAATTATCAATTTTATGATGTGAAGCAATATTCTAAACGTCATGACAAGTTCACCATCATTCTGGTGGAGTCGATTGATATTCTTAACTTTGCTGCATGGTGGCCAACAGCTTATAAGAGGAGAAGATTGTAAGATGAATCTCGAGGAAGGGTGAGTGCCTACCAACTTCAAAATTCGTTTCCAGCCAGCATCACTCATGCACTTCCCTTACTCTGCCAAAGATCAGGAACCGTGCGGACAAAACACTTCATCAACGGTCTTATTGAACACACCTTCTGTTAGCATCTAGACAGCAGCGTCAAGCTTCCTACCGAACTAACATACGTCGAACCAATTCCTATAGAGAAGAACGAGATGAATAATCTAAACCGTCTAGAAGTGTACATTCCAAGGGAGTACAAAGACTTTTTCGACGAAATACTTGCGTGGCCAACTGTTTGTGGAACTGACGATGATTGTGATTGACTGCCATCATTCAAATGATTTTTATTGTAGAGCAACGACACAGAGTGTCTAAGTTATATGAATAAACTATTTTTTTTGCTCCAAAACTGATGTTCATTCAGCCATCATTTTAGAAAGGGCACATATCCATTAATTTCATCTGCCAATTCCCACAAAGTCCTTCATATTTTATCAAGTAACCTATCCACAACCATCAACACTACAGGTCGAAACCCATACATTTAACGTAAATAGCAAGACTGGCTTCTCAATCAGTTTTTTGCTCCTCCTGAAAAGTTACATTTCTGGACATATGCCCTTTCTTAAATGACTGATTCAATTATTCTCACTTGAAAAACTTCAAATGGCATTTCATTCTCCCCTACGCACCTCATCATGGTGGACGTTGGGAATCTTGTGTCAAGTTGGCAAAAAGCCATTTGAAAAAAATCATCGGATCTAATATTTTGTCCTTTGAAGAGTAACTCTTTAGCTATTCTCATCGAGGGTACTGTCAACTCCCAACCTCTTTCCCCTCTGTCTAATGATCCTACTGACTTCTTCCCTCTGACCATTCCCTGATAGGTAGTTCTTTAAACGCTCCACCTCCTCTCATTAATCCCAGGCTGGATCTTTCTTTACCTATTCTCCGGTAAACAATTGAGGCTCTTAGAGCCAGGTTTTGGAAGCTTGGAGACTGGAGTACTTAAACTCGTTGCAGAGGAGAGGGAAGTAGCAGCTCTCTCAACCTAACCTTCAGGAGGGTGACTTGGTGTTCTTGCGAGAACCAAGTCCTCCTCTTGTATGGCATGTCGGAAGAATCAAGAAATTTTTCATCGGTCGTGATGTTAGAATGCGAGTGGTAAAATTACTTCTAACATACATTGTGTACGTCCAATTTCCATGATTTCTCCTTTACCCAGGCCTAAGAAATTCCAAGCACTTTCTCCGTCCGTTAAATAATTATTCTTTTGTTTGGGCCCGAACTCGGTAACTTTTGTTTCCAATGTTGTTTGTCACTAGATTTTAGGGGCTTTCCGTTTATTTTGTTGGTCCTTGGGAAAATTATATATTGCCATGGCAACGTGATCATGAACGGTGATGGATACATGTGATGTGGAGTTCGCAAATCAAGGTAATTATTACGTCTCGACATTTGGTGATTTACAGAAAGGTAATGGTAGTTTCAGTCAATAAAACGGCAGTATATTGTTGGTTGATTGTGTGTGAATTAAGTTCTGTTTTTGGTCGTGCTAAGTTTATAATAATAGAGACTTAATGAGATCCTGTATAGGTTAACTGATCTTAAGCTCTTCAATATTTGAGAAGTAATGATGGATGTGATGTGTGTTGCCCGTAATCCAGCCATCGGCTAGAAGTTTAGAAAATCTGCCCGCGTATGAATGAGAAATTATTATATTATATTGAAAATGTGTTAACACATAGGCTACCAGTAAACTTTTTCTATTGGGATTAATGGTGTACATTATATTTAGGGGAAGGATGAACATCCTCTTTATTCTCTACATGTAGCCTACATTCTCATCATTTCTCAAACTTTTGTTTCACTTGTTGTTCATGATGAATAGTCTGTCACTTTATTGCAGAATTACCGTGTTGGCAAGAAAGTCATGTACTGCTCTGAATTGTGATGGCGATATCTAACCAGCATAGCCACCTGTGTAGATTTCCCTTGGATTACTCTATGGTAGTAGTTTTATACAAATCCTTTGTATAAACCAGGTACAGTATTGTCCATTTTAGTCACCTATATCTGTGATGTAGATTTGTGTCTGTTCATCACTGTAGTTAGGCTATTAGTCAGTTAGGTAGTTAGTTATTGAGGTTTTAAGGGGCAGAACTACGAGGTCATCTGCCCCTATCAGTAGATAGGCTTCACCCAGATGTTTTCCATGAGGAAGTTTTGTTTCCAGTTTGACAAATCATGATCATTATGTCTATGTTGACACCTTGGAAGAATTGTACATGTAATTGCAAGTTTCCACGGTTAACATAGAGCCAAAAAATTAGGCTTGTGACTGTTTGGAGTATGATAAGTTATAAGCAGAGCCCGGATAATCGTGTACTTAACTCCCTCCCTCCAAATGTCTTGCTGTTTGGTGGGTTGTAATATCTGGACTTGTAGCGATGAATTCATAGACTTGCTATTATTACGAAATGCCTTAATTGGAACAACTGTGAATGTGGATGCCATTGCTATTGTAACCCGGGTACCAATTGCCAGATCAGGTATACTGCCACTTGTCGCACATCAACTATGCACAGTGAATGACCATATACATAACTTCTTTTGTGCCTCATTGCGTAGTGGCTAGTATTCTTGGCTGTCACCGCGAAGGCCCGGGTTCGATTCTCAGCTCTGCCAAGAAGTTTAATTCTGCCTGAGGGTTGCGCAAAAACTGAGAAGAGGCGAGTTCCAATCCCGCCTCAGCCATCCTGGAAGTGGCTTTCTGTGGTTTCCCCAATTCTATTCCAGGCGAATGCTTAATTAAGACCACAGCCGCCTCCTTCCTAATCATCATCTGAGTTACAACTACACACACTAATACAGCCTTCACAATAACACCGGTTATCAGACAAATTCCACACACACACCTAAGTACACGGGGCCACATGACCACAATGTCGCAAAGCCCCAAAATGAATCAACAACACAATATAATTTCTTTGGGTGGCTTCAACTCTGCAGCCCCCTGTGGGTGGGGGTTTAGACTACACCCATGGTATCCTCTGGCTATCGTACGAGGGGACTAAAAGGAGCAACCATGGCTATTCTTTGAGGCTTCCTACTTGTCTTATGAATTGCCCCCCTCAAGGGTGGGAGTATTGATGTAAAATGTCTAGGCATTTATAAGTCGGGGCAAATGTCCAGGATTAATGTCCGGGCAAATGCCCAAAACCCATAAATGCCCAGGCATTTTGGGCATTTACCTTTTTAAAAACATATTCATAATGCAACGCATATATAAATATTGCTTTAGCCATACATGTATCTACATATATGTATTCTATATATTTATCCATAAAAACATGAGTTGAGGCCAAAATAGGCTGCGGAAGTTGTTGTAGGAATTCACTGAAAGAACTTTATTTTGGTTCTGAGGCTGAGCTTGTGCTTGGTACAGCAGATTTGTTGTTGAAATCATCCACTTCAATTAGTAACGGTTCATAAGGGGGTTTTCTTTCGAAAAGGTTTTTCATCCACTGTAATTGTACCTAACTGAAGCACTTTTTTTTAAGATCCTGAGGGCACTTAAAACACTTTTTTATGTGCTTTTCCATTTTGTTACAATGTGACTGTTAATAGTCCTTATTACAATATTTACAAGATACTCCTTTCCCTTTCAAATTAAAAAAAATCCAAATAGGACCTTTTTTCCTAAGCATTTTGTAATGATTTAAACCAACACTTAAAAATATAAATAGCCTAAGAAATCTCAGACTCGACCACTCAACAGACAGCTCTACTTCACAACTAACTGGGCTGGGCTGCTGGTGGTAGAATGCCTCGCCATCTCAAGGCCACAACCACCCTACCTCCACTCCAAGATCATAGCACAATGGCTTGCCAGGGCCTAGCCCACACACCCTCCTCCCAAATCCACTATTCACACCATAATCAAACTCCTACCTAATTTTCCTAAATATAAATGAGTAGGCCTGCAGGCCTAACTCAGTAATACAATGTTTTATTCAAACCAGATATACAAAATTCCCATTTAGATGTTATTGACAACATTGACACAGGATACTTAAATTATTATTAGCAATATTCAGGCATTACTAGTTTATCCATGAAATGTACCTTTGATTAATGGTTTTTATTATGTTTTAGATGCTGCAGTAATATTCACAAGTAGTAAAAAGTAAAAACAAGAATTTTTCTTAAATGCCCAAATTTTGGGCGCTTAAAACTGCTTTGGGCAAATGTCCATTTATAGATGTCCTGTCCACTGGGCACTTGCCCAGCCCACATCACTAGGTGGGAGAGATGGAATACACCCACAGGCAAAGTTGGACGGTTGGCACACGTGCTGTGAAAGTATTCTGGAAATATATATAGCCCAATCTGGTGTAACAGTATGTTAATTTTGTAGTAATTTCTAAAGGAGATACATTTTTCTTTACATAGCACTTTGTCAGTACATGTGTGTGTACTGTATATCGTTCAATGTAAAGTTTTTACATATTTGGTAGCTGCAATCATGTAAGTGCAGTGCTAGGCCATGGGGCCTATCTTTCTGGCGACTGGTTTTTTTTTTCTTTGGTCAGGTTTGCCATTTTCAACATTCCCCAATGGCCTGGACGGTACCTCGCTTCATTCCAACTGCTTGGTCATATTCATTTATTTCATCCTTTTATCAGCTCCTTGTGATGTTGCCATCTGTTACGACATCCGGCTGTACACATTGGCTAGGTGGAACCACATCCACTTAAATTAATGCAATATTTCAATGGTGGTATTGTATTGGATGGCGGTTCACTGAAATCTTGTTTCAATTTTTATAGCAATTCATTGTATCTCATCTCCAATCCCTCTGAAATAATAATAATTTGGTGTAGGTATGCCAGCAGCTAAAGCGCAGTGTTCGGCCATGGGCCCAAGCTCTCTGCTGACTCGGTGGGCGTGGGTTCGAACCCCACCGTAGCCATCCTTGAAATGGTTTTCCGTGGTTTCCCCATTTTCAACTCTAGGCAAATGCTGGGACGGTACCTTCTGACAGGCCACGACCGCTTCCTTCCACATCCTTACCCAGTTACATTAAATCATCTCTCATTCCGGTGCGCAGGTCGCCCACGGGCGTTGACTAGAAAGACCTGTACTCGGCCTCTCAGGAGGCCACACGACAAAAAAGATGACAGGGTGTAGATATACGTGCACATGTTTTGAACTTCAACAGTCCTTCTTCAACAAAGCAACAATGTCATCATTGCCTAACTTTAAAATGATAGATTTTAGCATTTAATGTGCACATTTCAAAACACACATGTTGTGAGATAATGAGTGAGGTTAAAGACCAATGTAAATTTATATTTAAAGGGCATAGAGTATTTTCAAGAATATTGACAACTTGTCTAGTCACAATCTTTCCCCTCTCTCTTTTAATACAATGGGCACAATAATCCTGTGATGCAGATTTTTTTCTGTGTATTTAACAGTAATATGATGTGGCTTCGTATATTTGGCCTGCAGGGGTCCTTTTAACATGCGCGAAACAGGAGGTTTTAATTGCCTTTAAACTGAGGTGGGAAGGAAGGAAGATTGTAGTTTTACGTGACCGTTAATCTCGAGATCATAAGCCACGGGACCTCCTTTTAACGTGGAATCCGAATCACAGGACGTGGCATTTCACTTTGAAAATCTCACATAAAACAGAGGTGGGGGTATTAAGTGTAATTGGTAATGTGTCGCACCATTACGTTGCACCACATCTTCCAAATGTCCCCTCCCTCTTATTTCTTGCAAGAAATGCTGCGTTAACTGGAATTGTGTTGCTTTACAGGCTGAACATTCATGTTCACCAAAAATACCCTAATCCTCTTTGAGTTTACAGCTTCTTCAGCCTGAGGATTGATCGGAGCTAGCCAAGAGGTTTTCCTGCGTAGGAGTGTACTTGGCTGTGGGTGATCCAGTTGTTTTCCACCGTCCTGCAGCGTAGACGATCATCTCAGTGCAGCCCGGCATGGTCTTCTTCAATCCTGTCTCCAGTCGACTAAGTCATTGACGTTCACACATCAGATGTTATGACTCACATGTGAAAGAATGTACAATGTGTACCATGATTGAATATAAATTAATAAATCAATTGAAACTGTCTGGAAAATCAGCTTTCTCATTTCCTTGAAGACAATCCTCAACCCTGCCTATATTTTTCTGTAGATAGCCTACAGTTGAAAATCATTTAATCATTGAGGCCAAGTTAATTGTAATGGAATGACATTATTGGGCATATACAATTTATTTAGAGAAGGAGGTATAGCAAATAAGAAATCAGCCATAGTGGCGTACTGGGTCGGAATAGGGGTGCGGTAATTTTGAGGTAATGGTACCTTAACATTGCAAAACTTGCATGAAACTTCATGATTTATTTATTTATTTTTATCGTTGAAACTTCAAAAAGACTATTCGCTTGTACTTAAACGTCTTAAAAGGGCCAAGCAACTGAAAAAAGTAGGAAATAAAACATAGACGGTCCTTTTTTTTTTTTTTTCTTGTCATCGTACCAACGTCAGAGACCACAACGTACGTACAAAATTAAAGTTTACGGTGTCCGTTGCCTCTTAATATTCAATCTAAGTAATATATTGGCGACAAAAAAGAAAACGTAGTTGCTTTAAAGCAACAATAACGATGTGTATCCAGATTAATCAAACTCAATTCGATTTCCTCTCAATTCGTAAGTTGGCTAACGTACTCGGCGAAAGCAACCTAGATCCTTCGGTCACTTATATTTCTTGCACAATATACGGCCAGTTATTGCATCTCAGTGGCGTTGGAATTCGCCACGTGGTGCGCACCATGTAACCATTTTTAGTAGCTTTGCGCACAATGTGCGTTTGAGTTGGAGCCCAAACAATAACGCAATCCCTGAATTTAACGGATGGCAGAAATAGCAGTGTGTCCCTACTCTGTTATTATATGCTCCTTGCCTTTACCACTCTAGCTCTGCTCCTCTTGTGTCTGCTCTCCTTTTCCTCTGGTGGTTTTTTTTTTCTTGATATCGGCCCTCTGGCAGAAGATCGCATTTGCGAAGGCTACAAAAGCCAGAAATGTATTCACTTTAGCTTTTCGAATTTTCCGAGAAAAAAGTGAAACTTTCAGCTGTTGCTTAACCTAACTTCTGTGACATGTGCTCACGTGTTTTCTAGTGATTTATCATTTGGGTCTGGATTCACCATTTTGTTTAATGTTTACGATCTTTTTCACTTACCTTTCCTCAGTTCTCTACGACCTTCTCCTTTCCATCTTGTTTCCGCCAAACCCAGTACATCTAGCTTTCTTCTCTCCATCACATCTACAATCTCCTCCACCTTTCCTGCCAGTGCCTTGCTTGGCTTTAATACATTTTCTTTAGGACTGTTACCGGTTCAGTTTAAAAGTTTCGTCTGAACATCATTGATTCACCGATTCAAATGGACAGCCATCTTCCTTGCGGTGTCTTGGATTTCCTTTCTGCGCTTCTCATTGTTTGCTGATGTTCAGCGGGCCAATCACGTTACTTGTTCCGACGATCTTTCTCTGAGCTCTTTGGTCAGTTGTGGGACATCGAGCACACACAAGTAGTCAACAGACACACTTGACGTTACAGACAGTTAGGAACGGGGCTCCGAGTGAAAGCCGAAGTTAAACGATTGACTTCGCGTCACCACATGGTAGCTTTACGATTGGTTACAAAGTGAGGAGCTTATTATCCTCTCTGTTTCAAAATAAATCATTTGATTGTGCCAGAACTTATCTATATTTACGACACTTTACTAAATGTAAAATACTGTAGTGTAATATTCAACATATCATATTCTCAGAATACATTACATTGAAGTACCTCCATTTTCTGCACAATGCACATCGCACTGTTGGTCTAGGGGTATGATTCCTGCTTTGAGTGCGAGAGGTCCCGGGTTCAAATCCCGGAAGTGCCCAGCATTTTTACTATTGTTTTATCTCTTGAAAATATTCAAAAAGTATATAAAAGAACCTTACGAACTTTTTTTTTCGTGCGAGATTTGTACTTACTGTGTGCCAGTAATATAAATACATAGTTTGAGGTCAAACGCAATTTTTTATTTTAGTCGCTTTACCCTACAGGTTGGCTTTTCCCTCGGATTTTGCGGGGATCCCATCATTACCGCCACCAGGGCGGTGTCCTGGAGCTTGAAACACCTGACGAAGGATAAAACTGGGGAGGTGGGACCAGCACCTCGCCCAGGCGGCCTCACCGGCAAAGCGAACATGGGCCTCATGAGGGATGAAAAGTGAGGGGATGATTGGGAGGGATAGGCAAGGAAGAGGCAAGGAGGGTGGCCCCACCTCCCCAGTGGTATCCCCCGACCAGGTGTTTCAAGCTCCAGGACACTGCCATTACGGTGGTTATGGTGGGATCCCTCGCTGAGTCCAAGGAAGGGTAGCGGCTTTGGTGGCGTAGTTGGTACATGCTGTTCTTCTATGCCCAAGATCGCGGGTTCAAACCCGGCCGAAGCCGTCGTTAAAAATCCCTCAGTATGCCTTTCTTCGGAGGGGAAGTAAAGCCGGCAGTCCCATGTCATAGATTTATGGCATGTTAAAGAACCTTCGTTCTTTAACGAAGAACGTTCGTTGCCAGGAGCCGACTGCGGTGGCGTCTAGTAACCAAGTTCTGAACTAGTAGTTGTTGATGGTGGCGTTTGGCGGCAAAAGTAGGAATTACTTCAAAAAATCAATGTCTGCAGTCCTTACTTGAATTAAAAACAGATAACACACACTAAAACAGCCATCACAATTAACACCGGTTATCAGACAGATTCTAACCCCACCCAAAGTACACGGGGCTACATGACCGCGTTGTCACAGCCCCTAAACTGAGGAAGCAACCAACCAACCAACCTAAGTCCGAGGGAAAAGCCAACCTGGAGGGTAAACCGACGGGGAAAAAAGAAGCGTTTATCTCAACCTATGTATTTAAATTACCGGAAGTCTCGCCCGAAAAAAAGAACGTTCCTAAGGTTCTTTTACATACTTTTTGAATCTTTTCAAGAGATAAAAACAAAAGTAGTAAAAATGCTAGGCTCTTCCGGGGTTTGAACCCGGGACCTCTCTCACCCAAAGCAGGAATCATACCCCTAGACCAACAGAGTGATGTGCATTGTGCAGAAAATGGAGGTACTTCAATGTAATGTATTCTGAGAATATGATATGTTGAATATTACACTACAGTATTTTACATTTAGTAAAGTGTCGTAAATATAGATAAGTTCTGGCACAATCACATGATTTATTTTGAAACGAGAGGATAATAAGCTTCTCACTTTGTAACCAATCGTAAAGCTACCATGTGGTGACGCGAAGTCAATCGTTTAACTTCGGCTTTCACTCGGAGCCCCGTTCCTAACTGTCTGTAACGTCAAGTAACAGACACATGTTGTCTCGCCAGCAGTAGCCTCGGCTTACTAGCCATCGTTCTGATGGAAACTCTGCAACTTTTGTTCACACGACTTGACCATGCCTAACTCAGGCTAAACTTCACTTCACCTAGTTACAGCATGGAACATTAGCAACCATTGCTAACGTTTTAAACTGCTCCTCCTGGCGAGGTAGCGTTGCTATTTCTAGACCCGCTTGGTCTTACAGTGTTTCACTTAGCAGTTGACCTTCTTGATTATCAATTGTTATGTGCAATCAACGCTTCAAGAAGATTCTACGAGTCAAGTAACAACCTGTCCATGGAACATTTTAAATGCACTTTCTAATGCAATAATGATCGCCATGATCTTAACCTAAAACTTGTTTCGAACGTTTTTCTATGGGCTCTGCTTACAGGCCGCACATACGTTTCTCTAGGCCTTCAGCCTACTGATTCTGTGTAACTTCTATTTTCTTCTAATGCTGGCTTTGCCTTATGGGTTGTCATAATGGTTTATGTAACTTATTTCCTGTTTGTTGAAGGGCATGTTTGTGCCATTTACTAGTCTTTTTATCGATGCTCTCTTGTTTGTATTTTAGGATTACGTCCTTTGACGCGTACACGTTCTCGATTCCTTTTCACATATCGAATGGTTTTTGCAATTTTCAGTTTAATAATGAAGGCAACACCAAGCTTACTTTTTCTCTGGTTAACTTTAAGCCCTTTGCTTCACTGGTGTCTTGAGACTGGGCCCTCAAGCACTGTGAATCCTAACTTTTGGGATTTATGCTTAATTGGTATTTTGGGCCTTTCTCCCCAAATATCTACCGTTCGTTGACTAAACTCTTTTTTCTGCTCTCTTACATACAGTTTGGGATTGGATCCCCAAATGTTTGGAAGTGGTTTACAATAATTTTGATATCCTTGCTTCTTGGGCTGGGCCCCCAAGTGCATGTTACGGGAAACCCCTTCCTTTTTCTTCTTATTGCTAGTTCACTCAATTAATTGCATAAGCACGGTGATATGGTATATGTTCATTAAAATGGTTGATGGAACCTTGTTCCTTTCGTTAAATTCAATGTTAATTATAATTGCTAACGCTTTATGGAAACTTGTTCCCTTTGTTAAAATTTCTTGTTAATTATTTATTGGGCTTTGACCCTTTTCAATGAAATTGGGTTTGAATCTACTACTCTTTCAGGATCAGATTTGTTAATACATTTAATGAAACCAAGCAACTTGTTCTTTCTTCATGCTTCCCTACCTCACATTACCGAAACCCCCTTGTAACGATCAACTTCATTTCAACTCACGTTTTTTCTTGAGTTCTCTCCGATACGGGAGGTCTTACATAGAACGATCCTCACCACTGTCTATAATAGAAACACACTGGCAGAAAAAAATATCCTAACACCAAGAACGGGTTGTGCTAGATTAACAAACGTTGGTAGGCGTGTTTATTCATCTGAAAGATGACGTTGATTAAAATTTCCCGCAAATCTCATTAGCGTGGCGCTAGTAGTGGCCCCATGACGTTGCATATCAAGTTTGCTTTTACATACGAGCTATACTGCGCGAGAGCGTTAATTACCTGTGAGATTGGACGGAGTGGTCAAGAATGCCTTTATGACGACGAAGAGACAGTATCAACAGCTCACTGCGTTTCAACGATGCCATGTGATAGGGCTACGTGGAGGTTGATTTTCCTTCCGCACTATTGCAGAACGACGTGGCAGGAATGTCTCCACTGTGCATGCATGCTGGCAGCAGTGGTCACGAGAAGGTACGGTCGCAAGAAAACTGGGCTCCGGACGTCCCCGTGGCACCACCGAGAGGGAGGACCGCCGTATTCGGCGCATGACTTAGGCGCTTCGGACGGCGTCTGCAGGAGCATTTCGAGCTGCAGTTGGCACCACAGTGATACAACGAACTGTTCGAAATCAGCTACTTGAAGGACAGCTTAGAACCCTGCGGCGTACATTCCACTTACCCCAAACCACCCGCCGCCTGCGACTTCAGTGGTGTCAAGCGAGAGCTCATTGGAGGATGTAGTGGATGTCCGTCGTGTTTGCCGATGAAAGCCTATTTTGCCTTGTTGCCAGTAGACTTCACAATAACACAGGTTATTAGGTACATTTTACACACACCCAAGTACACGAGACTGAATGATAACGATGTTCAAGCCCTTCAAATAAAACAAAAACAAAGAATCTATTTCCCAAAAAATGTGTTGTTGTTAAGTCAATTAGGGGCTTGGGACATCTTTAGTTATTAGCCCCGTTTACTTGGAAGTAGTGGTTTTGAATCGGTTCTATATCCTCATCCTCCTCACAAGATGGCGACCGTAAGTTAAGTTAGTTTAGCCTAACAAGATGGCGACCACAGCTTAACTTTACCTAACCTACGAGATGTGATCAAAAAGTTTCAAATAATTTCAAGATGGCGGCCGTAGCTTAACTTAATTTAACCTAACAAGAAGACGGCCGTAGCTTAACTTAACCTAACAAGATAGCGGTCATAGCTTAACTTATCCTAACCTATGAGGTGTGATCAAAAAGTTTCAAAGAATTTCAAGAAGGCGGTCATAGCTTAACTTAACCTAAGCTAACCAAACCTAATCAAGGACAAGCCAAGGGCCTAAGTGCAAAATGGCGACCATAGCTTAACTAAACCTAGGGTCCATGCGAGTGTGTCTGGTAACAGTTACATTGTTTACTAGTGCTAGTTTATAGTCTCATACTGTGGTGTGTGCGGGTCCATGTGAGTGTGTGCGGTGACAGTTACATTGTTTATTAGTGCTAGTTCATAGTTTCTTTAGCCTGTGGGGTGTGAGGGTTTATGTGAGTGTGCCTGGTGACAGTTACATTGTTTCATTAGCTTGTGATGTGCGAGGGTCCATGTGAGTGTGTCTGGTGACAGTTACATTGTTTATTAGATATAGTTCATTGCCTCATTAGACTGTGGAGTGTGAGGATCCATATGAGTGTGCCTGGTGACAGTTACATTGATTATTAGATATAGTTCATTGTCTCATCAGACTGTGATGTGAGAGGGTCCATGCGAGTGTGCTTGGTGACAGTTACATTGTTTATTAGTGCTAGTTCATTGTTTCATTAGACTGTGGTGTGTGAAGGTCCATGTGAGTGTGCCTGGTGACAGTTACATTGTTTATTAGATATAGTTCATTGTCTCATCAGACTGTGATGTGAGAGGGTTCATGTGAGTATGCCTGGTGACAGTTACATTGTTTATTATATATAGTTCATTGTTTCATTAGCCTTGGTGTGTGAGGGTCCATGTGAGTGTGTCTGGTGACAGTTACATTGTTTATTAGTGCTAGTTCATTGTTTCATTCGACTGTGGTGAGTGAGTGTCCATGCGAGTGTGTCTGGTGACAGTTACATCGTTTATTAAATATAGTTCATTGTCTCATCAGACTGTGATGTGAGAGGGTCAATGTGAGTATGCCTGGTGACAGTTACATTGTTTATTAGATATAGTTCATTGTTTCATAAGACTGTGATGTGCGAGGATCCATATGAGTGTGCCTGGTGACAGACTGTTTTAGTGGTAGTATTTTGTTGTTGGTAGAATTTTAGTATTCTTCGTTAGTAGAATTTTAGTAGAAGGTTAGTATTTTTGTTAGTAGAATTACTATATTACTTTATTCTGAAAGGGAGTAGCAGCCTTTCAGAATAAATCAATTATTTACTTGTGTAATAGTCGGTTAAGATATTGATAACATTAGACAACTATTGGCTATACTGCGTTCTGCTGCACGGATGAAAGCAACGGGAAACTACAGCCGTAATGCTAATCCCGAGGAGATGCACCTCTCTATGCATAATTATATGTGATGACGGCCTCCTCTCTTGTAAAATTCCAATCCGGAGGTTAACTAGTCCCCCATTCGGATTTCTGGGTGGGGACTGCTTGAGAGGGGGTTAACATCAGAGAAGTGACGAGGAACTCTGACATTCTAAGGATAGGAGCATGGAATGTTAGAAGTCTGTTATGCAGTGGAAGGTTAGAAAACTTAGAAAAGGAAATGGATAAGCAGAGGTTAGATATGGTTGGGATTAGTGAACTGCACTGGCAGGAAGAACATGACTTTTGGTCAGGAGACTATAGGGTCAATAGCAATCAAACAACGGCTATGCGGCGGTAGGTCTCATATTAAGTAGGAAACTTGGACAGCGGATGGAATATTATTTATGAGCAATAAAGTGAACGGATTATTGTAGCAAAAATCAATACAAAACCTATGTGCACCACAGTAGTACAAGTCTATATGCCTGCCAGTAAGGCTGATGATGAAGATGTTGAAAAGGTCTATGAGGAAATAGATGAAATTCTGAGGTATGTCAAGGGTGATGAAAATGTTATAGTAATGGGGGATTGGAATGCTATGGTAGGAAAAGGAAGAGAAGGGAAGATAGTAGGAGATTTTGGAGTAAGTGAAAAGAATGATCGAGGAAACTTTTGGAATTCTGCACTGAACATGAGTTCATCATAGCTAACACCTTATTCAATAACCACAACACAAGAATATATACATGGATGTGACCAGGTGATACAGGGCATTACCAAATCGACTAAATTATGGTCAAGCAGAGATTTCGAAACCAGATTTTGGATTGCAAAACATATCCCGGTGCTGACATAAATTCTGACCACAATCTGGTTGTTATGAAATGCAGATTAATGCTCAAGAAACTGAAGAAAAATCAAAAGCCAAAAAGGAGGGGCAATAGACAGACTGAAAGAGAAGGATGTAAATGAAAGATTCAAAAAGTATAAAGGACTAATGAAAAACCCTCAACAAACTTGAATTGCAGACGAATGGGCACTTTTGAAGAATGCAATAACAAAATCCGCAGAGGAAAACAATGGTAGGAAAGAAAGAATAGGTAGAACACCGTGGATCACTCAGGATATACCAGAATGGATGAAAGGCGGAAACACAAGAATGTAAGAGATGAAAAGAGGAAAGCGGAATACAGACGTCTGAGAAATGAGGTTAACAAGAATTGCAAGGAAGCGAAAGAAGAATGGCTGAAAGAGAAATGTGCAGGTAGAGAAAATTGCCTGAAATTAGGAAAAGTAGATACAGCTTATCGAAGGATTAAGAATACTTTTGGGGAAAAGAAGACTAGGTGCTCTAATATTAAGGACACATATGGAAAGCCTCTAACAGATAGGGAAGAAAAGGTTGAGAGATGGAAAGCTTACATAGAGTGTTTGTATAAGGGAAAGGAGATTGAGAATCATGTAATGGAAAGGGAAGAAGAAATTGATGACGATGCAAATGGAGATTTAATATTGAGATCAGAATCTGACAGAGCATTGGAAGACTTAAGCAGGAACAAAGCACCAGGCATAGCTGATATACTGATAAGAGTTGCTACGCTGCATAGGAGATGACGGCCTGATCAGGTTATTTCACTTGGTGTGTAGGATTTATGAGACAGGTGAGAGGTACCCTCTGATTTCAAGAAGAATGTTATCATTCCTATACCAAAGAAAGTAGGAGCTGACAGATGTGAAGATTATCGTACAATCAGCTTGATTACTCATGCTTCAAAGATCCTGTCTAGAATAATTTACTAGAGGATGGAAAGCCATATAGAAACGGAGCTAGATTAAGACCAGTTTGATTTCAGGAGAAATGTAGAAACAAGGGAAGCTGTATTAAGTCTTAGACTGATTTTGGAAGGTAGAATAAGGAAAGATAAGAGAACGTTCACGGCATTTGTAGACTTAGAAAAGGCCATTGATAATGTTGATTGGGCTAAATTGTCTGACATTTTGAAAACGATTGGAATAAAGTACAGGGATAGGAGGGTGATCTACAATCCATACAGAAACCAGACAGCAGTCATTCGAGCTGAAGGACATGAGAGAGGAGCTGGTATTCAGAAAGGTGTAAGGTAAGGGTGCAAATTGTCACCCATACTTTTCAATCTTTACATTGAACAAGCAATGAAGGAAATTGGAGAAAAACTTAAAGGGGGAGTGAAGATTGAAGGAGAAATAATTTCAACTCTGAGATTTGCTGAGATTGGCTGACACGCCAGAGGATTTGAATGAGCTTTTGAATGGTGTGGACTCCGTCTTGAGGAAAGAATTCATGATGAAAATCAATAAATCTAAAACAAAAATATTGGTATGCAGCCGAAATAAATCAGGAACCTCTATGGATATCAAATTGGCAGGTGAAAAGCTAGAGGAAGTAGGAGACTTCTGTTACTTAGGAAGCAAAATAACCAGTGATGGATGAAGTAAAGAGGATATAAAAAGTAGGTTAACACAAGCAAGGAAAGCATTTTTACAGAATAGGAATCTGTTGACATCGAATAAAGATCTAGGTATTATGAAGTTATTTTTGAAAGCCTTTGTCTGGAGCGTGGCACTATATGGAAGTGAAACTCGGACTATTGGTGCAGCAGAAAAGAGGATAATTCAATCGTTTGAAATGTGGTGATAAAGGAGAATGATGAAGATCAGATGGGTAGATAGGGTAACAAATGAAGAAGTATTAAGATGAGTGGGAGATGAGAGATGTTTCTGGCGACTGCTATTGAAGAGAAGAGATAGGTTGGTAGGACACATTAAGACACCCAGGAATAGCAAGCTTAGTTATGGAAGGAAGGGTCGAGGATAAGAACTGTAGGGGTAGACCAAGGTTAGAATATGTTAAACAGATTGCCACGGATGTAGGGTGTGGATGAAACGATTAGCTCAGGACAGGGAGGCTCAAACAACCACCTGACCAAATATGTTGCCAATATTTCCATACTCTACATTATTTGAAGGTGTTGGGATATTTTTCTCCGCCAGTGTATTTCTCAGTCTCTTGAAGTTCTGTCAAGACAGGTTTTACTGCCTAGAATTTGTAGATTTTCACAAGGCCTACGATTCTATTGACAGGGAGACCTTAATGAGGATCTTGGTCGAGTTTGGTGTGGACGACAAGTCATGAAACCTAACTAAGCAGACCATCGGCAACACTGTGTTGAAGGTGAAGGTCAGAGGAGAAACCTCAGATTGCTGCGAAATTAAGACTGGAGTTAGACAAGGGGATGGGTTATCACCAATGTTCTTTAACTGTGTATTGGAAAAGGTTACTAGAGAATGGGAAGTACTGTGCATGGCAAAAACCAGGGGTGCATATATGGCTAGCACAGCTCTGACCAGGTAATTATTGGTATTTTGTTTTATAATACCGCCTATAAAATTATTTAGTACCGTATGTGTGGGGTTGGCAATACCGTACTTGTGCATAATTCACACTGATAATGGCAGATACAGCTGGAATTCTACTATAAAAGCCGTGATCTAAAAAGGGAAGGCGGGTGGGTTATAGACAGCGGAGAAGTAAACTACATCATTTCCACCATCTTTGGGAATAGTGTCGAATCAGCTAGTACCAAAATCAATATCCATCATGAAATAGATATGAAGATCTCTTTCGAGAAACAAAATTTATGACAAACATCAAATCAGCTCCCAAAATCATGAACACAACAGGGGAAGGCTAGCAAAAGTGAAGAGCAATAAGTATCTTGGTAAGATGATCCAACTTAATAGCTTAGAAAAGGAGGCAAGCAAGGCAAGGGTCAGAAGATGGAATTAGATTACCAATTAACGAAAGACAAAGCCTAAACAAGAAATCACGAGTACGAGAACAAAAGTAAGGCTGTATAACACTGTAATCAAGTCTCGAGGACTTTATGCTGCCGAGAGCTTGGATTTAACACGCAGTGCACAGTGGATTGATGGAACAACTGCAGGAGAAAGAAAGATCCTCAGGAAGATTCAAGGGCTTAGGTGTAAGATTGGACAACAGAGATCAAGACCTAACAGAGATTTATGCAATGAAACTGAGGGAATTACAGAGTCAGTGAAGAAGAGACTAATACAATTCTATGGACATCTCCTACCCATGAATCAAGGAAGACTGACTTGAAAACGCCTTGCATATTTTGAAGGGAAAAAGATTGTTCCCATATGGTTGCTGGAGATACATACTGATATGGACAGAACGGGCATCAGTCAAAACCACTTTCGACAATTAGTTTCAGACTTCAGAGGTTTCCGAGAAGAAGGAAAAAAGAAATCTTCAAATGGGGTCTTCTAAGAGGAGAGGAAGGAAGGAGATGAGCCACCGGAGGAAAGCCAATGGAGGAAAACATTTATCCAAGATACCATAGTTGTTACCTCGTGGTCCATAGTGGCCCAGATCGAACAGTAGAAGAATATACAAGATAACTGGGCGGGAGTAGTGTAGATCGCAATACATTACACTACAAAATTATCCAGTAGCACTGAATGAGATACGGACGAACAACATCATTTTCTACAGTATATAAATTAGCCAAAATACCTTATCAAATGATGAAAAATAAACCAGGAAATGATGTAGTAATAGATGTTTACTCCTCTGCCGACTATAACCCCCACACCATCCCCTTTCTAGATCACAACTTATATAGGTAAGAGTCCAGCTGTGTTCGCCGTTATGTGCGTGAATTGTCATCAAAGACAGTATTGCCAACCCAGTGCTTACGGTACTACTCAATGTTCTCTTTTTGTCAACAGTGCACTGCTGGATTCCCGCGGCCAAGGCCGCACCTCAACCCGACCATTTTAACCTTCGTTTTGTGCAATCTAATAGTTTTTGACAATGATTACAGCCTAACATGTCCAATCCAATGGTTTATGATAATGGCTAGAGATCTATGTATTTTTGTCAACAGTGCCCCGCTAGCTTCCTGCGGCCATAGCCGCACTTCAACCGGGAGTAATATAGATCGTGATACATTGCACCACAAGATTTCTCCAGACACAAAATGGCGGCATCCATGTTGTCATCAAAGCTTTAAAAGATTCATACATGTTAAATTCTATGTGTTAATAAGCCTTTACACATACACAGACGAACCTGTCTCATGGTTTTAGTAGTATACAGTGCAACATTCAATTAAATTGAACAACTAAAAGTAATTTATGAACATTCATAACACATCACCACACAGTAGCACTGAATGAGATAAGAACGTACGATAAACTTTTCTATAGTACACGAATTAGCTGAAATACCTCATCAAATGATGAGAAATAAATCGAAAAATGATGTAGGAATAGATGTTTACTCCTCCGCTGACCATTACCCACCCGCCGTCTCCTCTTTAGATCATATATATAAATATATATATGTGTCCGCCATTATGCACGTGGATTATGGTCAAAGACAGTAGGCTATTGCCAACCCCGTGCATTCGGTACTATTTTATATCCAGTATCATAAAACGAAAGAGCCCTGTCAAGTCAACGTGAAAGTGTGTCAAGTTTCAGTTTTAAATTTGGCATGGATTGTGCGAGTTAACAGTCTCCAATTTCAATCAAGAATGTCAAAACGCATCAATAATTTTCATCAAAACCAATGGTTCTTGCCTAGCCCAATATTTAAATCCAGACCAATGGTTTTTGCCTAGACCAATGATTGTTAGGTAGCGCATTAGCCAATATAAGCACCCCTGGTTTTTGTCACACACAGTGGGGGTAAACACGCATCAGTAATTTTCATCCAGACCAATGGTTTTGTGTGGTGTAATTTGTATCCCACATGTTGGCAACAATATGTGCGCCTTGGAGTGTGCCGCTGAGTGCGCCTTGTTGACAGTTGCACGAGATTTAAGCTCTGTCGGAACATGGCTGCCGTTGTTAAAATAGCAATAAATAAAAACACATTTATGTAGCCTAATTTAGGTCATACTTCAGGAGCTGTAGTGACCAGGGTTACTAATTTCAATAGGAAATGTTGCCCAGAAGATGAAACAAGGTATGTAAAAGCCACGATGATGTCTGATGCAAGTGTACTAGCCACGTTCCGGTCTCATTCAGAATCAATCCACCACACGTCACACTTGAACACAATGCGACTACCTCGGCATGTAACTACGTACTGTTTGAAACTCCATACAGCTGACCAATATAGCGGTAATTAGAGCCACACCATCAAACGAACATCCATGAAGTTTTACACTACACTAAAAATTTCCCCTAAACGCGTACGTATCGTGCTATCCTATACTCTAATTAGTTTCTCTTTCGTTTTCTGCCCAGACTTTTAAATAACTTCTCACTCTTTTCCAGGTAGTGTCAAGAAATAATAAAAATATATTTGTGGTATTACCCTTTCACGAATTGATTGCCGGCGGTCGAGATGGGAACTATTCTTTGTTTACGTGTGTCCCACGTCAGCCTGCTTCCTTGACAGGTACAGTTTGTGCGAATAGGATATGACTCAGCTCCTGTAGATTCAGTCACCGTTTAAATGTCCTTGGTGACATAAGCTCCCGTGGCGCGCAATGCTGCTCAACTTATGTGCAGAATGCACTCCGTCATCGCTGTGTTCCCAGTATCACCCCGCAGGGCAGCTGCAACAATAAACAACAAACACTGGCGCAGCAATGCTAAGCGGCAATCGATCTTAAATGGGTAATAATATAACAAATGATAGCAGTGATAATTGACAGTAATTTCATACGTAGAAGTGTAAAAACCAGGATTTGGTCTCCTCCAGAATTAATTAAAGTTCTACCCAGCAGCATTGTCCAGTTCATGAGCCATGCAGACAGCCAGCAATATGCTGGTACTTTACCCATGCAAGGTTATGCTCATTTTAAGAGAGAAAATGGAAACTTTCAATTAAATTGAACAACCAAAAGTAATCTATGAACAATCGTAACTCACCACCATGCTTGGCACTTGAACACATGCGACTACATCACATAGACAGCCAGCAATACGCTGGTACTTTCCCCCCATGCAAGTTGTGCTCATTCGATGAGAGAAAATGCAATAACTAAATGTGTCCCCACCATAATGTTGCAAGCGCCAATTTTTTTTTCTTCCGGAAGATGCCACTAGATGACGGGAGAAGAGGATAAGAAATATCCAGTGGCATCTCCGGGGAGAAAGAAAATAGGCGCTTGCAACGTTATGGTGGGGACACATTCAATTCGAGAGAGCACTTTATTTAGAAGATGACTGTCCAAGTACCATAGTCCTACCTCAAGCCAAGAATTTGTGAAGTTATAGATGTTCTTTCACCTATCGCTTTATCTCATAGAAACGTCACACAAACCTATTTTTTTTATATATATTTAAGGCACAATTCACAAACACATGTCTGGATACCGTGTAGCAGATCACCAGAGTACTAACAGATAAGCAAATGATGAGATACAGGTTTTCAAGCGTAGTTAATTTCCAGATGAATGCATTTATTTGTATTGAGAGGAAATGTGGGTCAGCTACAGTTGCCAAGGAAAGATATACTTTAAAATTTTCAGAATTGTTTCAAATTCTATAGTAGCCAATAGGTATTATAATAATTTAATGAGTGCAGCCAATGGCCAAATTGAACATTATGTCAGTTCCCATAAACTTAGGTAGTTTAGATCTATGGTAACTTATTTATAGTTATGCCTGATAATTATTATGAAGCTCCAGTGATATTTTTTAAGACTCAAATTTAACTTCTTAAAAATATTTAATGCCGAGCTGTATGCAATGAACCTAATGCCAGTGGTGAGCGTCATCCTGTTACATGCAAATGGTAGCCAAAGTGTTACAAAAAATAACATTCTGGTATATATGTCAGCAGCATCGCGCAGGGGACTTTCCACTCGACTGATGCCCGTGCATCGGCCGACCGCGGCTGATGTAATTCCCCTTGTTATCTCTATGCGCACTCGTCTTGTCAGCTGCATCTGTTACAGCGCGGCAATTACATCAATTTAAACAACTGTTGATTTATCTAATGGCTGATGAAGAGGGAATTGGAAATGGCCCTCAAAACATGTAAAAATAGAATAAAATGTTTAGTATGAATAGGTAGGCCTATTGACCAGGAGGAATTTCATAACATTTTGTTACTACTATGTAATCCTGTAGTGCAAGGAAAAACCCAGGTAATCAGATCTACAAACCTGTACTTTTTGCCTAGTCAGAATCATAGAAATTACTATATAAGGCAAAGATTAACGGTCAATATACACAGATGCCAAGACAGGTTTAACTGCTTCACTATTATGTTCCTATTCCGTCCACGCTTATGTATGAGATTTGCTACTGCAGTCCGCTACAGAATAAGTTAAGATCTTCAGAATAATACCCAGTATTTATAACTGGATATGCCTAATCAGGTAACAGTACAGGGGTGATGAACCTTCTACAAAATTATTTAAATTAGCCAAAATACCTTTTGTATTGATGATTTATAATTGTGGAAATACTGTTCAGGAGTGGTGAACCTTCTACAAAACTACCTAAATTAGCCAAAATACCTTTTTCAATGATGAATAATTATTAAGGAAATGCTGTGGTAATAGAACTTTTCACCTGCGTTGTCTATAACCCACCCACGATTCCATTTTTAGATCACAGCATAGGCCTATATAGTAAAATTCCAGTTGTGTCTGCCATAAAACGGGAGAATTCTGGGACAAAAACAATATTACCAACCCCGTGTATATGGTACTACTTATCAATAATCTTTATCCAGACCAATAGTTTTGCCTACACCAATAACTGCTAGGGGCCGAGTTAAATGGTTTTTGTTACGCTCAGTGGAAGTACTCACGTATCAATTAACCTTTATCCAGACCAATTGATACTTTTTCAAATAATTACAAGGTGTATTTTGTATCCCACATGTTGGTAACAGTAATGTGACGTCAATGTGTATGCATCGGTAACAGTTGAAGAGACCTGATGCGCCAAACAAACATGGCAATTGTCGTTGAATGAGCAAGAAACAAAAACACATATTTACGTAATTTAGCACATACATTCCAATCCAGGTAGTGATAAGGAACAGTAATTTCGGAAAATCTTTCTCAGAAGGGAACAAGTAAAGTAGCTTTGGCAATGCACATGCGCTATGAAGTTATACTCTCTAGGCCAGTGGTTCCCAACCTTTGTCAGCTGACGCCCCCCCTTTTCAGATACGGGAGTTCATCGCGCCCCCCTCCTACCCCTCCCCCTCCCCACCACTCATCGCTTCTACAGGGTCTTTATATTTGCTTGGCAAGGACATTCCCGCTCACGCGCTCCGCCTGTGACGGCTCAGTTGCCAGCGACAGCGTGTGCATTTATGCGGCAGAATCATCATCATCTTGAGCAGTTTCCAACCGTTGGTCGGGTCTGCTTGGGACATAAGTCTCTCCATAGTTTCCTGTCCATCCACCATCTCTCACTGTGTCCCAGCACACTCCTCTTTCCTCCACACTCTTCTTAACTCCTTTTGTCCATCTGTCCCTTGGCCTTCCCCTTGGCCTCCTTCCCTTCATTTCCATTCCAAACATTTTCTTCGGTATCCTCTCCTCTCGCATCCTCCTCACATGTCCATACCATTGTATCCTAGATCGCTCTATTCTATTTTGCAGTGGTTCCTCTCTTACCATCTCTCTGACTCTCTCATTCCTTACTCTGTCCATTCTTGTCACTCCTACCCTACTCCTCTGGAACTTCATCTCCACTGCTCGTATTTTACTCTTGTCCCTTTCATTCATCACCCATGTTTCTGAACCATATGTCAAAATTGGCACAAAGTAGGTCTTGTAGATGATTTCTTTACATTTTTGTGTTACATCTTTATTCCATATCATTCCCCTAACACTCTTCAAAAATCCATCTGCGCACCTTCCCCTTTCATTTATTTCCATCCTATTGCCTCCCTTTTCTTCAATTATGCTTCCCAAGTACTTGAAGCATTCTACTTTCTGCAACTGCTGTCCTCCAAGTGTTATGCCCATATCCAGTCTGTTCTTTCTCCTCGTTGTGATGACCACTTCACTCTTTTGTGCTGAGAACTTCATCCCATATGATAACACTACCTTCTCCCACTCGTCTAATTGCTCTGTACTTCTTCCTCATCCTCTCCCCATACCAGAAGGTCATCAGCAAACAACATTGCCTTCATTTTCCTTTCCCCAATGCTATTTACCACTTTTCGTATGATTTCATCCCTCACCACTATAAATAACAGGCGTGAGAGGGCACTTCCTTGTTTCAGACCACTCTCCAGTTGAAACCATTCCGTTCTCTCTCTTCCCACCTTTACACAGCTTTTGCTTCCCTCGTACATTGCTTTCACTCTTGCCACTGTCTCCTTCTTCACTGCTTTTGCTTCCCATACCTTGTTTCTATTAATACTATCATATGCTTTCTCAATAACCAAGAAGGTCACCACCAGATCTTTCCCATATTCATAATGGTGTTCTTGTAGCTGTCTTACAGCAAAGATGAGGTCAACTGTTGACCTTCCTGGCCTGAATCCATACTGTTCTTCCCTCAGCCCATCTTCAACTTCTGTCCGAATTCTTCTCTCCAGTACTTTCTCAAATATTTTGGCGCAGTGGCACACGAGTGTAATTCCCCTGTAGATCTTGCATTCCTTCCTACTTCCCTTCTTAAATATGGGTATTATTATCCCTCTTTTCCAGTCCTCTGGTATTTTCTTCTCCCTCCATATCACTTTCATTACTCGAAAGAGCCACTGTGTTCCTATCACCCCTGCTACTCTCACCATCTCCACACTCACTTCGTCTATTCCCGGTGCCTTTCCCCCTTTCATCTTCTTTAATGCTTCCTCCACTTCTTTCCATGTCAATTCCTTCTCTGAAATATCTTGGTCACTGTCTGTTTCTTCCTCCACAATGTCCACTACGCTGGTTTTAGGAGTTCCTTGAAGTATTCTCTCCAGATAACCTTTACTTCTTCCATATTTTCAACCTCCTTTCCATTCCTGTCCACCATTCTGACATTTTCCCCTGTATCTCTTCTCTTTGCCTTTATCATTCCATACAACACTTTCTTACTGCCATCACAGTCCTCCTCCAGCATTTCTGTCCATTTCATTTTCTCTTCCTTCACTACTCCTGCTTCTTTCTTCCGCTCTTGGTATTCATCTCTTGTTCTGTCTGTCCTCTGTTGGAACCATTTCCTGAATGCTTCATTTTCCTTTTTAACTGCCTCCTTAGTTCTGGGGTTCCACGATGGTGTTTCCTTCCACTAGTTCTTCGACACACGACTTCCGCTGCTTCTACCAACACGTCCTTGAACCTATTCCATTCTTCTTCACCTGTTCTCGGATCATCCTTCGGTAATTTGTTCCTCACTAATATCTGGAACTTCTCCTTATTTCCATCCTCCTTCAGCTTCCATGTCCTTATTCTTCTTTCTTGGTTCTCAGTTCTCCTCTTTTCCGTCGGTCCTCTCACCTTGGCGACCAGCAGCCGGTGGACACAGTCCAGGGCTTCTGAAGGTATTACCCTTATATCCGTGATACTATTCTTTGTCTCCTTCCCGCATAGAATGTAGTCCACCACTGATTTCCTAGTCAAATCCCTGCTGTACCAAGTAATTTTATGGCTCTCTCTCTTCTTGTACCATGTGTTTCCAACCATTAGCCCATTTATCTTGCACAGTTCCAACAATCTCTCTCCTTCCTTATTCCTGTTTCCCCATCCTTCACCACCAATCACTTCCTCAAAACCTCTTCTATCAGTTCCGACATGGGCATTTAGGTCCCCCATGACTATCAGGTGTCTCCCTACTAACTGCTTGTGTAACTATTTTTCAAACTCGTCCTTCTCACCTTCTGTGCATCCCACCTGTGGTGCATAGACTTGCAGAATGTCCAGGTTTCTATCTTTCACAGTGATTCTGGCTCTAATTATTCTATCTTTACTTCTTCCCTCAGCCCTTCTCTCACCACCATTCCCACTCCATTTCTCTTCCCCTCCTCATTTCCTATCCAGTATAGCTGCAAGCCATTTCTTAGTTCTTTTCTTCCTTCCCCTCTCCATCTGGTCTCTGCTAGTCCGAGTACATCCAGTTTTCTCCATCATATCTACAATCTCCTCTACTCTTCCCGTCAATGTAGTTATATTCAGAGTTCCAATTCGTAGTCCATTTCCATAGCCAGGTCTGTTTCCTTTAGATCTGTCCTTTCCGAGGACTGTTCCCATTTTAAAAGCAGTTCCATATCCACTACTGGCTTGCTAGGCCTAACGTACCTTCACCATAACCTTGGCAAGGGGCCTGTTTTTGGTCCGCGAGAGGTTTTTATTTCCCTCAAACCCTCTCGACAAGTCCGGCGAGCCCCCCTATCCACCACCTGGGACGCGCCCGACAGAGGAACAGGCAAACCCCCACGGGATACGGCAGAATACGGTACTTAAAATCAGTCTCATGCATTTTTACTCACCGTGTTTTCAGTAGATACTGAAAATGTTCCCTATCCGCTGCCAAACATAATCGGCATCTCCTTATGAAGTTTCCGGTTACTCCAGTTAATTTAGCTTCAGTAATAAAATAACGACGTCTATTTTTATAGTTTACTGAACCTGTACGTTTGAATCTCTTAGCAAGTTGTTTTACTGTCCGATTTATAGGAATGGGTCCCCGTGGAAATTTCAGACGAAACTTTTCACTTGTTCTAGTGCACGATTTCCTGCAGTTTGTGTACGTATTGTGCAGATATACACATTCATGTAACGAATATTTCACACAAGGCATTACAGCCCTATAAACAATCACAATAAAACACTATACAATACGATATACAGTACACAGTAGCTTTATAAAACACCCAATTAGCTCGGAGCTAACATGTCTACCGCAGCAAGAGTGTGGGAATATGGCCGGAGACCGTGAGCGCCAACCTGTAACAGCCGGCGAAGGTGGAGCGGAAACGCCTTGCCAAGCAAAGATAAAGACTCTGTATAACCTCTTCGATTGACGAGGAGGATATAGACCTAACCTAATAACACTACATAATGAAATAGGCCTATCTATTACATACAGTACTAACTTCATTTTAGCACAATACAAAGAACACACTTTTACAACAAATCCTTATATTAGTCAACAAATGTCAGTGAGAGGGTTGACACTGTTTTCTCTTGGTAAGATTCGGTATGTTTAGTTTGATATTTGACAGAGCACAGTGGAGAGCACTTGCAACATCAAGCCGACAGCGCTGCTTTATTTCTATGACACTCAACGTTAAAAATCCTGACTAGCATAAATATGTCTTTGAAAATGGGACAATGCCACGCAATGCACATTTGGCTATTACAGGATACACTGCAAGATAGTTTACCTAAAAGTCATCCAGTCCTAATATTTTAGAATCATCTTTTAGCTTTGATTCACACTTCAAATCTATGGCTTCTTCTTGAAGCTGTGCTGGCAGTGTATCAATGTCAATGGCAAACGAATTTCTTGTTAACATCCAGGACCATTCATCCGACGAGATATCAGGAAAGTAGAAGTTGAATTCTTGTGCCAGGGAATCCAAATGTGACGGAATTTGCCCGAAAGTTTATTATGGTTACGTTCATTTTCCGGCAAATTTTCATTAAGGTGGTGAAAGGATGAGAAATTGTTGAACTGAAGCCTGCGTTTCCATAACTGTTTTTTTTTTCCAGGAATGCATAATATTGGAGTTTTTGCCTTGGAGCTTTAAGTTCAAACTGTTCAAAACTTCAAAGGAATCACAAAGATATGCCAACGAGACGATAAAATTGGCATGATTTTGCTCCGTACAACACAGCAAATTCCTTATTTCACCTCCAGCCTCGCAGCTCCGCAGAGGTTTGTGCCGACAGTTGGCGCAACAATCACTTGGAGAGATTCGAAAAATTTTTATTTAAAAAAATTGTAATGTTCGAGTTAAAAAGAAACTTAATTCAGAAATCACTTCATGCCCCCCTTGATAAAGCCCCACGCCCCCCTAGGGGGGCCGTGCCCCCATGTCGGGAACCCCTGCTCTATGCGATGGGATGAGAAGATGCGAACACAACAATTTTCTGTTGAGAGCTGAGATATTTATGTTGCAAGAGCATATATTAATATACGAGAGAGAATACGGTGACAGCCATCATAAAAATCCCGAAAAGTTTCTGTAGTGATAGGTAATGTGACTAAAGATATAGGTGTTGAACATTTTATAACCAGAGGGTGATGTTGCATTTTTTCAGCAGTGCCAACATGATTGCTTGGCACTAGTTTTGCCGCTTACTTCTAGAGAATAAGGCTTTACTTACAAACACAGACCTAACCTGAGGCTTATGCCCTAAACCCTCTTGCTTGCAGTGCAAGCAGTAATTTTCATTCAGACAGTCTTCAGTCCATGGTTTCATCTGGACACACACACTTCACTGAATGACACCTTCCCAATCTACAGTAGGCCGCCTCAGGGACGAAAGATACTGAACACAATTTGCTGGATACATGTAGATATGGAGTATAGGTGTATGTAAAGGGTTTAACAGATCAATATTTATAAGATGGCCAGTTCATCCCATAGATATGATTCCTCAGAATGCATATTGAACCTCGAACCGTAGATTGACCAATCCTCTTAATTGTCTCCTCCCTAATGTTGAATCGCACACGGAAGTTCTTGAAGAATGTAGTAATGGTTCCTCTCGCCCCGATCATCAATCCAATAACTTCAATGTCAAGAAGCCCATACTTTTCTTTGTAGTAGGGAACTGTGGGAACATAAATGTTGTTCTTTTCCTCATGGTACTGACCCCAGTTGGAAAGACAGATTGGTTTAGGAACAAGACTGGACTAAGACAGGGGAGTGTGCTGTCACCTCTCTTGTTCATAATGGTGATGGATGAAATTGTAAAGGAAACAAAGGAAGCATATGGACATAAAGAAATGAAGTTACTGTTATTTGCAGATGATATTGTGGTCTGGGGAAGGAACACCGAAGAAGTGCAAAAACAACTAGATGCACTGAACGAAAATTTTCAGAAGTACGGCCTGAAAATCAGTATAGAGAAAAGCAAGACCATGGTGATGACAAGAGGGGAAAGACAAGGAAAGGGCACTGTGAAAATTGGAAGTCAGAGTTTGGAAATTGTGGACACGTTCAAATACCTAGGAAGTGAATTGAAGCAAACTGGTAGGTTGGACATGGAGATTGGCAGGAGGGTACAGCAGAGCAATGCATTCTATCAAAGTGTAAGAAAACTTGTTTGGGATAAGGAAGTACCAAGGAAAAGCAAGGAGGTAATGTATAAAGTGTACTATGTTCCCATATTAACTTAGTCAGCTGAGACTTGGACCCTGACAAGCAGGCAAGAGAGTAGAATCCAAGCCAGTGAAATGAAATTCCTAAGAAGTATGATAGGAAAGACAAGGAAAGACAGAGTGAGGAATGAAGATGTTAGGAAGGAAGTTGGGATGGGAAAACTAAATGAGAGAATTGAGAAGAATAAACTAAGGTGGTTTGGACATGTAAAGAGGATGGAGGAAAATAGAATACCAAGACAGATGCTGGAGGCGAAGTGCAAGGGTAAGAGAGCAAGAGGAAGACCTAGAACAAGGTGGATTGATTCAGTGAAGAACAGCGTAAGAAAAAGAAATCTGGACTGGGACAAGATCGTGGAAGAAGAATGGTGGAAGGAAAGAGGAAAGTGGAGAAGTGCCATAAATACCCCGACCCGGCAGGAGCTGGATAAGGGGAAATGATGATGATGATTTTCCTCATGGACATCAAGGGGTTGATTGTAGTTAGATTCAAAGCGAACTGTTGGGTCAATGATTACTTCTTTCTTAGTTCTACGCTCAATCACAATAAAATGTCAATTCTACGTGTAGATCCATCAGTTGCTATCCCACATACCTATTCATAAACTTCAAAGTTGGAATCCTTTCTCAGTTCAGCTGCAAGAATTGCACAAATGGAGTTGTGACCATTAATTCAAGTAAGATGACCATACTGACAGTTTCCAAGGACATGTGCAAGTGTTCCTGTGGGTTTGGTCTCAATGTTTTGGGGGCATCAACGACACTGTGCACCATCCTGAGATCTGCCGGGGATTCCTCTCACACCAATAGTATTTGTACACATTTTCACAACTTCTGTGAATTCACTGTTTGTTAGTCCCTCACTTGTGGACACATATTTATTATGACTCTTCAGTTCACCAAAGAGGCTGACTCCAATGCCCCCCATTTCTTGAACTCTTTCTCCCTAAGTTCATCACGAACAATCTTTGGTTTTACCTCAACAACAGGAATCTGGACATCTAGAATACTAAGGCACTCGTGAATTTCATGGTCAAGTTCTTTGAGCGAATGTATAACAGGATCTTCCTGGCGCCTCAGAGAGAGAAACAAGATCATACGCTGAATGATAATTTCCCAGGAAAAGGGAAACATTTGAAGACCACGAACATTTCTGCAAGAATACACCATAGCATCAGGGATTTCTAGAATCTGCTTAGTTGCCGATCTTACCAATTTGTCAAGGTTCTCAACAAAGGGTATATCCCAACGATCAAGAGGGGTGTTTTAAATTTTGTAAGTCAAAGTAGACCACACATAGGTATTTAAGATCTGTAGTTTTTGAAAGAGGATAAGAAAATAATAGTAATGGGAGATTTGAATGCACGAGTGGGAAGAGACAGACAAGGAAGAGAGGAGATTTTGGGACCATATGGTTATGGCAGTAAAAATCCAGAAGGGGATTTCTTAATGGACTTCTGTCAGCGGAACCAAATAATTATAGGGAATACGCGGTTCAGAAAGAAAAATAGTCAAATGAAAACGAGGTATGGATGGGGAGATAGAAGAACGAAAACTCTGATAGACTATGTATTAGTCGAAAAAGGACATCGGATAGAGCTAATGGATGTCACAGCCATGCCAGAGGAAGCCTTTGGAGGAGACCATAGGGCAGTGGTAGCAAAATTAAAAGTAGGTCATGAGATTACCAGAAAAAAGGGAAAGAAAGATTAAGGTCTGGAGACTAAAGGAAAAGGAGGTTGCAGAAGAGTTTAAGAGAGAATTGCAAGAACAGATACCAAGGACAGATATTACCCATGTGAAACAAGAATGGGAAAAGTTTAAGAGTGCATTTGGGTAGCGGTTCACTTTAGACCATCCTTTGTATACATATTTTTTAAAACTGAAATTACCGGATTTAACAGTCGGGAGGATATCAGGAGAGGATTGAGAATTAGATGTTCACTGCTCCGCTGTCATAAACCCACCATCCCGCCCAAATAGCGACATGACTTATATAGTTGAAATCGAAGTTCTCACCCCCATCTTTCTCACTGAGTCAGTATTGCCAACCCCACGCGTTTGGTACTATTTCGCACGTGATGTATGAAATCACTAAGTGAACTCAATTACAGTGTTTATTTATGTATTTATAATGTTTTACATACAAAAACAGACCTAATCTGGGGCATATGCCCCAGACACCCTTGCTTGTGGTACTAGCATTACTTTTCGACCAGGCAGTACCTAACCTAGTAGCGGACATAAATTCTATCTTATTAATGTTTTACCTACAAAAACAAACCTAACCTGGGGCTTACGCCCCAGACCCCCCTTACTTGTAGTACTAGCAGTAATTTTCCACAAACAGTGCCTAACTTAGTAGCGAAGGCATGTGGTGAATTTCTTTATTCAAGTTGGTAACGTGTCACACGATCGTCTTTCGGGTGTCACATGACTGTCAAAGATGGCGTCCGTAAGTGAAGAAAAATTGCATTCTTTCCGTGAAATAACAATTATTGCGGTACAGCAGTGGCTATTGAGTATGTAGAGATTGTGAAACGACTCCCAACAACTCTCCGAAAGGTATGCATATCATAAATGATATATTTTCAATAAGCTAAGGTGTTAAAAGTGATGAAAAGGGAAGATGGTCTAAAGTGAACAATAAATTGCATTTGTAAACAGCGCAGAGAAAACATGTGGTAGAACATCAGGAAAGGTACGGGAAAAGGCGACAAAATGGTGGAATGATAGAGTGAAAGAAAAGGTAAGAGAGAATAAGAAAGCTTGGAAGGAAAGGAAAACAAAAAAGACTGAAAAAACTAGAGCAAAATATATAGAAGCAAACAAAGATTGCAAGAAAGTAATTGCAGAGCAAAAGAAGAAAAGCTGGGAAGAATTCACTCAGGAAATAAGGGAGGACTTACATTGTGGAAAGAAATTGCTGTTTGGAATTATAAAAAGCAGAAGGAATGAAAAGGTGAACACTGGGTTCGTGAAAAACAAAGAAGGTGAAATATTGAAAAAACCAGAAGAGATAACGGACAGATGGAAAGAATTTTTCAGCGAGCTGTTGAAGGTGAGACGCCAGGCATGCGGAGAAGTTACGCAAACAGCCAAAACGGTGGATGAAGAAATGGAAGAAGAACCAGACATTACCATGGCAGAAGTGGAATGGGCAGTTAGGAAGATGAAGATGGGGAAAGCTGTGGGAATCGACGAAGTGGCTATAGAAATGATCAAGGCGGCAGGACCAGTGGCACTGCAATGGACATACAGACTTCTCAGGAGTGTGTGGAGAGAGAAGAAAGTACCTGAAGCCTGGAAAAAGGGAATAATATTGCCAATATTCAAGACAGGAGACAGGAAGGTGTGTGGTAACTAACGAGGAATCGTCATCATCTCGTATGTTGCCAAAGTAATGGAAAGAATCCTAGAAAAAAGAATTAGAGTAAAGGTAGAAGGCCAAATAGAGGAGGAGCAGTTTGGATTTAGAGGGGGCAGGTCAACAGTGGAACCCATTTTCATTCTGAGACAGAACATTGAAAAGAGTTGGGAATATGGGAAGGATATGGTAATGACTTTTATTGATCTAGAAAAGGCCTACGATAGCATCCCTAGAACAAAAGTTTGGGAAAGCTTAACAAATACGGGGATAGGCAAGGAACTGAGAAACATGATAAAAGGAATGTGCATGGAGTGCTACAATAATGTGAAGACTAGAGTCGGGACATCGGAATGGTTTAAAATTGACACTGGACTAAAGCAAGGAAGTGTGTTGTCACCATTATTGTTCGTAACGGTGATGGATGACATCATGAAGGCAGCAATGAAAGAATATAGTAGGGCAAAGATGAAGGTAATGTTGTTTGCAGACAACGTTGTGATCTGGGACGAGGATGAGATGGAGGTACAAGAACAGTTAGACGTATTAAATGAAAAGATTGAGCAATGGGGAATGAAGATAAATGTGGAGAAGAGTAAAACAGTGATGGTGAGTAGAGATAAGAAAGAAGGAAAAGGAGTAATCAAAGTAGTAGATAAGGAATTGGAAGTAGTGAAACACTTCAAATACTTGGGAAGTGAACTGACTGAAGATGGAAGACTAGATTTGGAAATTAGCAGAAGAATACAACTCGGGAGTGCTTTCTACCAACAGGTAAGGGGACTAGTATGGAACAAGGATATACCAATTAAGGCTAAAGAAGTTATGTACAAAGCATGTTATGTTCCTATAATGACATATGCAGCAGAAACTTGGACAATGAATACGAGGGATGAGAGCAGAGTACAAGCAGCTGAGATGAGATTCCTGAGAAGTATGGTCCAGAAAACAAGGAGGGACGGAGTGAGAAATGAAGATATATGGAAAGAACTGGGAGTACAGAAACTAAATTACAAACTGGAGCAAAACAGATTGAGATGGTTTGGACATGTCAAACGGATGAATGAAGTAAGGCTACCAAGACGAGCACTGGAACAACGGATGACAGGGAAGAGAGGACGAGGAAGTCCAAGAATGCTTTGGATGGACTCGGAGAATAGTATTAGAAAACGGAACCTGGATTGGAAGAAGAGGAATGGTGGAACGACAGAACAAAGTGGAGAGGAACCATATTTGCCCCCACCCAGTGTAAACTGGAAAAGGGGAAATGAAGATGATGAGGAGGAGTTTTTGATCAGGCTTGAGGTAGGGGGATTTGCTCACTTTATCAATTTTAGAACAAATTCTCTGGATAGTACATTGTTTATCTAGGTACTTTACCAAATTCACATCAGATGCAGTAATAATAGTAGATTCTCCCAAAGAGAAAGCACTGCTGCATAGAACACCCTTCTTAATAACAACTGCCTGTGTTTTTACTACATTCAAGGACATACAAAGTTTGGTCAACCGCCTATTGACAATGTTAAATAATAAATCTTCAGACTGGACTGAGTTGGCAAGAATACAAATATCGCCTGCAAAAGCCACGGCAGACATCTTGATGGCATCAGTGATTTTAACACCATAGTTGATAACAACACCTTGCTCAGTCAACTCTTCAATGAGGTGATTAATTGCAATGTTGTATAGAAGAGGAGATAAGGGTGCGCCTTGCATCAATCCTCTCTTGATGGGAATAAAAGTAGACTTATCCAGACCCATCTCAATCTTAGACACATTATTTGTCTGGCATTCAAGTGTGAAGTTTCTTCACAATATTAGGTGCTCTAGTTCTCTCCACAGATTTCTTAATCTAATCAATTAGCGACCAATGGTTTTGTCCAGAGAGTCTTCTAATCAAGTAGTGACTGATTGCTTTGTCTCGTCCAACTTTAGTAAATCGGTAACTTTTGCCCCGGACAGTCAGTGGTGCAGTCTGTCGAGAGCATGAGATATTGGTGGTATTCTCTGAAATTTTGCATGTGTGACCCATAAATACGGACTTGTAACGTGCGTCTCTTCTGGGAAACAAGAACTGAAATTGCAATTGGTAATGACTCCCAGAATATGAAATAGAGTATGAAAATCATGAAAATGGCATATATTGTCCAGGTTCGTCACTCTTGAACAATTACCCCAAATTCTTGGTATGATGCTATGTTGACTCTCCTGAAGGTGAGTTTCTCACTCCTGCTTGAATAGTCAGGCGAGGCTCTGCAGAGCTCTCTTCATTGACTAGTACTTTAAAATTGTGTGTGTTATAGCATGAAACAATTCAGAAGAGAAGAAGTACGGTAGTTTGTAGTTTTAAGTGACCTTTTACCTTGCGATCATGAGCCACGGGACCTCCTTTTTATATGGGATCCGAAGCACAGAACATGGCAAACCCGGTCCGCCACGGTGAGAGGCCAACAGGTTAACCACTGTGCCAATTCAGAAGAGAGTTGGGGGGAGAGGGTAGATGGATATCTAATGCTCACCACAAATTTCGAGAGTAAATCTGTACTGTAGAGCCTACCAGTTTCTGCTATATTCTTTGTCACCAGCTCAAAAGTTTTGAGATATAGGCCCTAGCCAATTTGTAAAATATAGAAATATACTGTTTCTCATGGGCTGTAAATTGTATTAGGCTGTCTTCCTCTTTGTTTTTGTGTAGTCACTCTGTAAACACTTGTGTTATTGCATTTGATATGAACTGCATTTGTCAAGGATTAGACCCTCCTCTGAACAAGCTTCTAATTGGGGGCAATCTCCACAATAAGTTAATAATAGCATTTCTAATTTAACATCAAACAATTCCAAAGTCAAAAGCATTATAAATTACAAATTTTCCTTGCCTCGGTGTTACGGTAAATATTTGCAATTTTCGAACTGGAAACTACCATTAACCTCTAAGTACAGGTGACGATCTAAGAGCACATGATGCTAGTAAAAACAGCTGAGCGTGCAGAGCCATACAATTGATATGCTAGTCAATTACAAACTGAAGAAATGATAATAGCTGCCAGATATCCTAAATTTGCCCAGGAGCTGGGTAAAACTCAATGACACGCACTAGTTCTACGCTTCACATGGGGATTTCGTGCGTTCTATAGCATAAACCCGAGCAGTAAAATAAAACAAGATCAGAGGTATTTAAATGCCATATACCAATCTTTTCCCAACCATACGTAAACAGATGGTTAAAAATCAAATTTAAATAGGCCTACGTTTTAAGAAAAATGTAGTCTCAGAAAACATGACTTTTGAATAACTACGAACAGAATAACGTATGTAGGCAACATGGAATATCAAGTATCGAGAGTCGTAACATCATGTACATTACAGTCACAGTGAATTTGCTTTCAATTTACATTCAAACTTATCCGGTCACCGATAAAACAACCAGCTGTTAGGTTAATAGGCGAAATATGCAAAATATAAAGCCGAGACACGAAGTTCGTCTTCGGTTCATGTGACGTCACTCGGGAATTTTCGAAACCGGTAACAAGGCTTATTATTCTCCCAGCATTCCGTGGTAGTACATGTCCGCCATAAGTGCTGGTGGTCAGTACAGAAGTTGGGGAGCTCAACAGTTCGAGACCCTGTACGGACTAAATGCAGCATTCTCCCACGGAGATCAAGGAAAAGTTACTTAAGGCCGTCGACAAGGAATACAATGTAAGAATTTAAATAAGATTTCCAACACTTCAGATGGCGATGTTAATAAAAATTCGAACGAAGCTAGTAATCGAAATGCGCTGTGAAAGTGGCGTGTCTAACCAACTTCAGTGGCAGTTTTACTAAGGATACATCGTTAAATTTTCCCCTTTTCTTTTCATTACCATACAGCAGCAGTGGAAGAACTGTGTATGAACACCATTCGAACGTGGATTTCTTCTAATATAGTGAATGTACGTAAATATCCGAGTGTGAAATATAGGTTCACAGAGCTAAAGGACGACGACTGACTCGGCTCTCTCTCACTTACGCGGCACGGCGCTTGCGCATTGGGCTGTCGAGCACGTTCCGGTTTTCCGATGGATTTTGCAACATCCCTTCTTGTTATTATTGCAATCTTGAAATTTTCGTACCCTGCTGTCTTTCGACTATCATTCGTATTGTCATTCTAACCCAATCTTAAAAAGTTGTCAATTAGAATTCGTTGTAAAAATGAAGTGAGATAAGTACATATTATTCCCATGTTTCCCAATATACCGTAAAATTAAATGTTGGTTTCACGCATTATACATGTGAATAATGGAAAACTATGTTACATACTAATAAAAGCTTCGGAATTTCGTGTTATGTTAACTATTCCTGTAAAGTTCCGAAAGTTTTCATGGGTAGAAGAATTGAGGTTATGATAGGTTTGCTTATGGTGCAACACTCGTAACTCTATTTATTTTTCCCTTCTTAATGTTACAACATAGAAAATTATGTCATATCACATCCTAGACCACCGTTCAATACTGCACCAAACACAGTGACTAAAGATTATGGATACTGAATTATCGAACATGAGGCTGCACTGCAGCTGTTATAACCAAGCAATTTTGAACTTTATCTACTGAGCCAGTAGTTTGTAGTTTAGAAAAAGGACTTGTTAAAATATAAAATACGGTACGTATATTGTTACATTCGACATAATGTTCATCTCGAAAATTTTATTTGAATTTCAGTTTGTATTTTGTATTAGATATTACGGTGATCAAAAAATCATCGTACTGTATTGGTTTCGTCGGTGATCAAAAAATCATCGTATTGAGTTCGTAAGATATGCTGCAGCTCCTATTACTTGGAACATATGCAAGAAACCTTCACAGTAGGAGGGGGGAATTACTATGAATGTTGGTGAATTTCATACTTGTCTAGCGAGTGACAACTTAACTCTAATAATGTAGTGTACTTCATGTCCCCACCAGAAGTGAGTAGAAACTGTAGATTATCTGTAGATTTATTTTGGTTGCATGCCAATTTGAACATTGCTGTGGGTTCGATATAATTACAATATCGTGATAAACCTATTTCCTAGACTGCAGAGAAGACTCGAGTCTTAAGCAGTTTTGAACATTGTTGGATGAACTTGCCTAATCGGTGGCTGACTAAACCCGAAATTGTTTTCTGCATTTGTATAGGCACTGAAATTAAGGCTGGATTGCCTAAATGTTTTTTGTATACTCTTGGCAGGCATTTCAGAAATCAGAAGTGCATTTCTTTCAAAATGCCCGTACCCACTGAAAATTTCTGAACTGTTTGTCATTGTTGCAAATGTTCAGTTATGTTCATGTATGGTAGGCTATATCTTGCTTATCTTTTTTTGCAAGTTATTGCCCTTGTACAGAGAATTCATGAAACTATGAATGACTGACATTGCTTGTCACATTGTACCAAATGTATGTAGCCTATGTCTATTCCAGTTTCGAACGGGGTCAGGGATGAGATGTGATAAAATTTTATATGGCAGTTGGTTTTTACGGCCGGATACCCTTCCTGACGCCAACCTCATGAGAAAGAGTTAATGAGAGATAAAATGAATGATGGTGAATGAAATTGGGCTAGGATGTGCAAGGAAGCGGCCATGGCCTGTTAGAAGTTACTGTCCCAGCATTTGCCTGGAGTTGACAATTGCCACGAAAAACCATTTCAATGACTGCCAATGGTGGGGCTCGAACCCGCATCTACCAAGCCCCATGGCCTAGCGCTGCACTGTCGGTGCCAAATGAATTTTATTATATTAGGAATTGAAATATTTAATTGTTTTTATTTTTCTTCCTGGGTGCATGACACAGCAATAATTTTCTCGCCTGCTATGCACAAGCAGTGTTTCATTTAGGCATGTGTCTCATCGGAGGTTGCAGACTGGTTAAAGTATGTAGGCTACTGGGGTTTCTACGTGTCGAGAATTTTTTAACGTAGTCGACATAACAGACTATGTTCATTTGTTTGATATAGGCCCTAGTGCCTTGCATTGCCGCTATGTAACTCGGCTGTATGAAAATTCAAACGGTCCATCGTCAAATGTGGATGCAGTCACATGTTCAAATGCGAGGTTTGGACAAGTTACAAATGTTCATAAAGTACTTTTAGTTGTTCAATTTGAATGAAAGGTTGCACTGCACTCTTCTAAAGCCATTGAGACAAAACCGTTGGTCACTACTAGGTTAGAAGATTGCCTGGACGAAACCATTGGCTACTTAGTTCAGCCACTGTTCGGATAAATTACATTCGCATGCAAGGGGGTCTGGGCATTAGCCCCATGCATTTTTGTGTTTGTATATGTACAAATACAACATTTAACATGTATGCATTGTTTTAACCTCGAGTGTTGTCCTTGACATGAATGCGGACAGGAATTTTTTAGTGTAAAGAATCTCTTCCTATACCACTCCCCATGAAATTTACTAAAGTGTGATGGTTAACACATTAAAACTACAGAACAGGAGACCAAGCCGTCTTAACTTTCAACAAGGTATATTACTGAAAATATAGTGTGTATGATTGACAAACCTTTCTCGGAGATGTTGGGAGTCGTTTTACTTTCTCAATTGCCACTGCTGCACCGGAATAATTACTTTTAATTGATTATTTACGAAAATAATGCTTTTAGCATCGTCTTCATTTCACTATGGACGCCATCTTGGACACTACGTCATACGTCATGTGACACCCGAAAAGCGAACATCTGAGTACGTTACCAACATGTCCAATACAAAATTCACCATATGACACGTAAAGTTTGAAATTGTTACAAATTTCCACTAAGTTAAGCACTGTCTTGCGGAAAATTACTGCTAGTACCACAAGCAAGGGGGTCTGGGGCGTAAGCCCCAGGTTAGGTTTGTTTTTGTATGTAAAACATTAATAAGATAGAATTTATGTCCGCTACTAGGTTAGGTACTGCCTGGTCGAAAATTACTGCTAGTACCACAAGCAAGGGGGTCTGGGGCATAAGCCCCAGGTTAGGTCTGTTTTTGTATGTAAAACATTATAAATACATAAATAAACACTGACAATTGGCGCAATTTTTCTACTTTATCGACGCTCTTTTGTTTACTCGTTCTATACCCGATGTGAAATAGTACCCAATGCGTGGGGGTTGGCATTCCTGACTTAGTAAGCAAGATGGCTACAAAAGACTTCATTTCTACTATATAAGTCGTGTATCTATTTGGGATGGCTGGGTGGGTTTATGGCAGCGGACAAGTCAACATCTATTATTTTAACATCTCCGGATACCATTACTAAAGGTACTTCGGCAAATTTCATTACCTAAATTTTTTTATACCTTTGGTCTCCTGTTCTGTAGTGCTACCGTTAACACTTCATCAAGTTTGCAAATATATAATAAATTGGTAAAATAAATGTTTATTCTAATATTTTGGTCATGTCTGTATATGTTAGAACAGCGCCGTGTGCAATTATATACCGTAGTTAACTGTTGTAATGTAAATGGAGTCAAAAATATAGTGTGTCCCCTCCCCATAATGGATCGGCTCCACTCTAGAAAATTCCCTAGAAGAAACACCATGCCCAAGGTTAATGCAGGATCAAATCCTGACTCGGTTAGTTGGCATTTGAGTGCGCAAATGCGAAGGAGCCCTGTGAGTAAATTTGCTGGCACGTTAAAGATCCCCTCCTGGCCAAAATTCCAGCAACCTGGCGTCTCAGCCTCAGTAGTTAAAAGGGACCTAAAATGAGTACATAATTATATCAACGCATCATCCAGTTCTGAGGGCTTGTTGTTAGTGCATTCATAGTGGGTGCAGCGTATCCACATTTCCCGAGGGGTGGCCGTTTTTACATGTGCAATTACAACTTTGCTCTAGTGCTCTTGGTAGTTAATCTAGTGCATTGTTTCAGTCAAGTCCACTTTTGAGCATGAATATGCGAGCACCACAATTACTTTCGGCATTCGTATGCACGGGTCTGTCTGTCAGGTAGTCAGCCCAAAGGCTGGTTGGATCCTCAAAAATTACCGCTGTTAGGTTATGTGGGTAGATACCCACAAAAACCCAAGGCAGCACTATATTGAGGCATAAGAGTGAACATATCACAAAATCCTGGTGGACATGGTTCCTAAATTTAAAATAATTTATGAAGTGTGTGTACTATGACTTTTCACACTTTAAGTAATTACAAGATTTATTATTATTACAGACCCCTTGATTTATTGTTGCTGCACCGTAGGGTCCACGGTCTACAGGTTGGTAATGGGTGTTCCAGGAAAGGCATTAGTGCCTCCTTCTTTAATTATTTTTAGGGACGGGTTAAGTTGCATTAGATTGAAGCCACTGCGAGTTATGAAAATTTAGGACTTAACAGTAAGTTAGCCTTTATGTCGCAATATTGACTTTAGCTTTCGGAACTGCCCTTTCAATGAATAAATTGGAATAACTTATTGCTGAACAATGTAGCCTACAGGCATATGCTGGCTCTCAGGCTTAGCTAGCAGTGCTCACCTGATTAATTGTAAAGTTTACCAGAACCGGAACCAAACCAGAACTTGTAGATTATTGAACATGTATCATTCACATACCTTTCTGGGAGTCATTAGGAATTGAAAATATTGTCAAATATCACTGCTGCACATTGAAAATACTGTCAAATATCACTAATATTGCTTAAATGAAGGTTTTTTTATTTGTAGCTAGTTCAACAACGGCAGATGTTTCTGGAGGACACATTGACATCATATTGCGTTGCCAACATGTCTGATACAAAATACACCACAGGACACACATAACTTTGTAATTATGTGAAAAAAGAAATAATTGGCAAAGGTCTAGGCGAAAATCATTGGTTTGGATGAAAATATTGGTCTAGGCAAAACTATTGGTCTGGATAAAGAATATTGATGCGAGACTACCCCCACTGTGCGTGACAAAAACCGGGAGTGTTAATAGTAATGTTTTCGCAATGAAATTATGTTCTTGTAATAGTCTCAACAACTTGTCACAATCGTTGTGGTATTCTTGATTGAAATTCGAGATTGTCAAGTGGCAACTCGCACAATCCATGTTGAAGTTGAAACTGAAACTTGGCGCACTTTCGCATTAACTTGACGGTACTCTTTTGTTTTTACGATAGCGGATGCGATATAGTTCCGAATGAGTTGTTGGCAATACTGTACAACAGCTGTACAAGTTGCTAGAAATGGAGGAATCGGCTGGAATTTCATCTATGTAAGTCGTGATCCTATTTGGGATGGCTGGGTGGGTTACAGACAGCAGAGGAGTAAACTTCTATCATATCATCTCCAGATTTTTTCCCTACCATTACTACAGGTATTTTGGCTAATTTCAGTAGTTTAAGAATTTTCTACTTCGGTTTTGGTCAACCATACTCTTACCCTCACCTGTGTTGAAGGATACAGGTTGGACATTTACCATTTAAAGGTGCTCAAGCTTTATTATATTAAGTCCATTGTATAGTATAAATAGTGTATACCATACATCAGAGGTTCCCATTAGGAATTTTTTTCAGACACCCTAAAGCGATCGTTATGTAAGCACGCACACCCTGCTGCAAAATCTTTTAAGACAGGTGTTAAAATATTTAAATTCCTAATGGGAACCTCTGTCATGGAGTACTGCTATGGTGTTTGAAGCAATTTTTCAGTGTTGCGTTAGTAAACAAAAGTTTAATGCTTTTCAGTCTGTCAACACGATTGTACCCAAATGAGATGGGTTATTCCCTAAACCTGAAAAAAAAATACATGAGATTAATAAATACAATTGGATGACCAGTTTCAATCGTCAAGTGATCATCAGATCCATTACACTTAGGCTATAAAATCTATGTCTGAAAGTATGGATGAAAATATTTACAATATATACACTTATTTAGTTGCAGTATTAGTTGAGATAATGCAACTCTTCAATATTTGTTAGTTATGGTCTATTTGATGATTTGTTGAGATACTGGAAGTGGTGATTGACTTCCGGAATTTGCTTGTTTGGAGTGAATATGTGGTTGTTGTAAATGGTCAATTCAGACTCTTTAAGTCGAGTGCAGACATTGACATGTTAACTGCTCGCAACAGGACCGCCCAAGTCTCAACGAGATAACTAGCCTGTACTATACAATCTGATTATTCAATAAGACAAACGTATCCTATTCATTCCCGCAATTATTTCTCCAAGGTCGGGTTGCAATTTTGAAATGTTCACCCTGAAATCGGATACCAATCACAGTTCAAAAAAATTAGGGGAACATGTTTTGTAACGTCTGGTATGTGAACGTTAATTTTGTAGATGGGGATGCAATGGTCGTACAGCATGCCTTGAGACCTTAGCTACTCAGCGTATGCCAAATCGAAGTTATACTCCATCTGTAGGCGTAACCATGCATTAAACTGTCAGGTGACCCCTCAAAACAAAGTGAATAGCAGTGCGTCTGTGTGTTGTTGTGAGGTACACAGACTACTGCGGTCAATTGAGCACGTACGTAAACCAGCACATAGCACGAGACATCTTAACGAGGTTGAAGTCGCAAGGGCTGTCACTTTGATCCAGGAAGGATGGACTGTTCGTCGTGTTGCTATGAATCTCAATGTGTCTCCGTCAGTTATTCAACGCTTGTGGAATTGCTACAAAGAGACAGGCCAGTTCACAAGGAGGGTTGGACAAGGTCGTGCACTCATGACAACCCCACAAGATGACCGATATCTGACCATCTGTGCGTTGTGGCGGCGTTCAGCAACTGCCAGAGAACTGCATCAAGACCTCAGGAGGGTCACTGGAGTCACAGTGTTCGACCAGACAGTAAGGAACAGGTTAAGAGAAGTGTCCTTACGACCCAGACATCCTGTTTGAGTGCCCTGTTTAACGCAGCAACATCACGCAGCTCGCCTACTGTTTGCCCGTACCCTCATCAACTGACAACTTCGCCAATGGAGACCTGTGTTGTTCACAGACAGACGAGTCCAGATTTCCCCTGACACAGCGCGATGGACGTCAATGTGTATGGAGACGCCGTGGTGAGCAGTACATGCCAAATGTGGTCCAGGAAGTCAACCGATTCGGACAAGGTTCTGTGATGGTGTGGGGTGGCATCAGTATTGATAGCAGTACGGATCTTGTCGTCGTCCATGGTAATATTACTGCTGCGGGGTCCATCGAGCAGATACTGCTACAGCATGTGTTGGCTGCTGCGTATGGTGTTGGCCCTGAATTCGTACTCGTGCACAATAATGCCAGGGTTCATGTAGCACCCATCACCAGAGCTGTCTTGCGAGAACTGGACATTCAAAAGATGGAATGGCCAGCAGTGAGTCCAGACCTTAATCCCATCGAGCATGTGTGGGATAGGCTTGACAGAAGTGTTTGTTGGCGTCCTGTTCCACCACACATGCTCCAAGACCTCGATCAGGCTCTCATTGAAGAATGGGACCTGATACCGCAAAGTGACCTCCGTCGACTTATACGGAGCATGCCACGTAGGTGCCAAGCTGTGATAAATGCTCGTGGAGGACATACACCATACTGAAGCTCTCCAACTGTGATAAAATCCATCATAGAGTACTGTTTTCACTTTGTTTTCGCCAGTATTTAGACTTCTTCGTTTGTGTTCTGATAATGAACGAGAATCCATCGATATTCTTTTGCATACATCAACTGTAAAGAATGAAGACTTAGTTGGTAATATACCTGGGTGTGAGGTATTGTTTTGTGGAGCACGGCATATGTTCAAAAATATGTTCCCCTAATTCTTTTGAACTGTGTATCTAGTCTATTTCTATATTCGCTTTTCATTACGCACATTGTGGAAGAAGCTTGTTCGCAACAGCTAAGTTGTTGCAAACTGAAGTATAAATTTTATTGCCTTATCACTGATTGCCATGTTAGCTTTTCGAGCTGTCGCCCAGAAGTCGGCTAGCTTTTTTTTCATTAAAAATTTGCTTCATTTCACCACTTGAGGTCAATTCAACGAGTTGGTCTTGTTTCTCCTCTGATAGTAGCTGAATATTGAGATTGGAGAAGAATGTGTCTCGAATCCAGCAGTTATTGCCATCGGGCTGGGGAAAATATTCCTGAAAAGTAGTTGTAAGACTACGAGGATGTTAGGTTACATTTTATTCTACCTCGCAAGACAAACTTTCGTTGGATGCCTGCAGAAACATTTTTAGTGTGGGGAAATCGGCATATGAGCCATTTTGGACCTTTGCTGCCCAAATATTACACTTCTTCACAATTGCACTGATCTTGTCTTCAACTCTGAAGATATCAACGTAGTCACCTTGCAAACTCATGTTCAAAACATTCAAGTGATCACACACGTCAGCTAAGTAGGCAATTCTGCAAAGCCAAGAAAACTCATTGAGCAAATCGTCATGTACAAGCCGGACGTTTGTTTTAGATGTTTGACCTTGAAGGTTGCGGATGAGCCTGTACACAGTCACTCTCGCTTCAGAGTTGTCACTACAGGTCTGATGTAATGGAATTCCAGACTTAAGCAAGTACGACACCACTGTGCAGAACAGTACAGTCCACGTCGAAGTATTGTCCGACGCAGAAGTACACGTTCCATAGTTACAAACAGAACACCATTACATTTGCCAATGACTGTACATCAGCAGTAGCGTAAGATAGTTTTGTCCATCTGACAGCATGGGGCAGCTGACAACAGCATAGGTACTGTAGTAACTCTCCTCCAGGCTTCCATTATGATTTTTCACTCGTCTAAAACAATCGTCCGGCCTGTATCATCCCAAGGAGAAAGTTCCGTACCTCATCTTTCATCTCGATAAAAACCTTATGATCGATCCTGCCCCTTGAAAGCCATCGCCCTTCAGTATGAATCAGAAGCTACCCATTGCCGAGCAATGCAAATAACCTGCATTTTATGGAGCTGGTTTTGACATTGTTTATTATTTTCACCACTTCATTAAGGGTGCTCTGCAGCAGTTCAGAGAGTCTTTTGGCTACTGCTGTGTACCGGTGAATACATCAATGTGTCCACTTCATATCTGGTGCTACCTTTTTTCACTTTAGCTTGATCGCCTAGCATTCTCTTGCACAAAATAATATTGCTGTGCAGAACAGTACAGTCCACGTCGAAGTATTGTCCGACGCGGAAGTACACGTTCCATAGTTTCGAACAGAACGCCATTACATTTGCCAATGACTGTACTTCAGCAGTAGCAATTGTATGGTGTTTGGCACGTTTTGCAACAAGCTGAGATACTTCGTAGGATGCAAGCATTGCATTTTCATTCACATTTGCACCAGAACTATTGGTAATTACTTTCTGGCACGATTTCAGTTCAGCTAACTTTATTTTGAAGAATTCAATGGATTTACCTTTGTGCTCCGAGTGTTTGGTATCTAAATGCCTCTGGAGGTTTACAGGTTTCATACCCTCGTTGGCAAGCATTTCAAATCATATCCCGTGTTGAGGCTTAGGACAATCTTCGGGTTCACAATACAGTCATATTTCCTACTTTTCGCAGTAGGCTTACTCTTTGAATCGCTAGGCTGAAGACAGGCAGCATTCTATATTTATTCTGCGGTGAGGTCCTCTCATGTGTTGGCCGGCCAGGGCACAGAGCTTATCTGCCTGACTCATCACTCCGCTCGGCATAGCAAAGCAATAAGAACAAAACAGCACTTGGCTCACTTTATCCGTGCATGACATGAGATATCAATTAAAATTAAGAATGGAAGAATTAATAAACTAAGGTCGTACCTTATGACAGGAGATGTTGTAAATGTTATCCTCCTACATCCATCGTTTCCGGCATCGTCTTAGGAAACTCCTTCACATGCATAAGTTCGTCTTCCGTAATTGAGGCTATTTCTCTCCGGATATGTTCTTTCAGTTCGTCCAACGTGTGAGGGTTTCTTGCATACACTTTATTCCTTAAGTTCCCCCATAAATAAAAGTCACAAACAGTTAAATCTGGGGTCCGTGACGGCCATAATTTCGTACTAATAACACGGTCTTCAAAAATTTCCTCAATAAGGTTTAATGTGTCATGAGCTGTATGCACGGTGGCAGAGTCTTGCTGAAAATATCCATTTCGACAGTCAGTGTCAGTCAGTTCGTCAAAAAATGTTTTTAGTATATTAATCTCATAACTTCCAATTACAAAATCATACCCGCTTATTATAATCGCGTGGATGCAGTTCGTGTACTACAGTAATCTTGTATGGCTTCAGTTTCAACATTTTCGTAGCCCGCCATGCTGAGCTCTTCGAAACCCCAGCTTCTTGTCCAAGTCGTCTTAGGGATTTTGTAGGCATATGTTCTAATCTTTCTGAGATTTCATTTACTTTTTCCTCATTAAGTACACGTTTATTAACACTTCGCTTCTTATCGAGTAAAGAACCATTTTCTCTCAATTTGTTTAAGAGTTTCCGCACGGTCCCTCTATGTGGAGAGCGCACACCTGGAAAATGTGTTACGAAACGTCTTACGACTTCCCTGCAAGACTCAGTTTTCACATAATTATCATATATGAATACCCTTTACAGTGTACACACGTGGAGGCATTATGAGAATTATTCCCCGAATTAACCCTTCATAACTCGAGAACAGTTAAGCGACAGATCAACACTAACTTAATACACGTTGTAAGCACGGGCCAGAACTGCGAAGTGCGTGCTGTGTAACAGGAAGTGATCAGTCAACGGGAGGCAGATAAGCTTGATGCGCTGGCCGGCCAACACATGAGAGGGACTCGCTGTTTATTTATATATTCTATATTTATTAACACAGATTCCTCTTCGTCACTATCTGTAGCAGTGGGCCTACTTCGTTTCAAAGATCCATTCTTCAACCAACGATATATATTCAATGGACTTTTTAACAATTAAAACAATCAAAAGTTTTAACTTTCAAAACTCGTGTAAGTATGTCCACGCAAAGAAAATGTCTCTGGGGCAGAACACGGTGATAAAGGAGCAGAATGCTCTCTAGCGGGAAATTTGAAAAGCTCAAATTACGCTGCACCACTTATGCTGTGGGTGGCAATGCATAATTATTATTTTTATGGAACTCTTTGTACTTCCTCAGTTTTCCATTTTCATTATTGCATTATTTCTTGATGACTCTTCATGGTCACACTGGCCAACCATCGCAGACCACCTAATGGGAACTTCTGCCATACGTGCTAGAGTTTCCACAATTCAAAATGGTACTGAGCAGTATGCATATCAGATATCAGGTTCGCTGTTCTCCATTTGACTTTCACTAGCATAGAATTTTATGCTTTATTATGTCTATTTATTGTTCTGTTTTGTGGTGTTCATCCTATGGAATGAGGAGTCTAGGGTTGACTTTTCATGAATACCCCAAGTACAAGCATCTATGGGTCATTCAGTACCCAAGTTGAAACGATTGCTACAAAAGCAACTGTGCAATGTCTCATTTGTAAAACAGTTCAGAACGTCACATCAGGATCAATTTTTTGAACTACAGAACAAGACTTCTTGCAATTAGCGTCACTCTTGTGGTCCATCCGCATTGGTGTAAATCCGCCCTTCAGCGCTTTTGCTTTTTTTTAACCCTGAACCACTAATGATCTCTAATCACACATTATTATTTACCCTTTGTAAATTGAGTACCCCAACTTAGAATTATTGTATTTTCTCTATAACACCGAATGTTTGGTAAGATTTTAGATTTTTTAGTACCTGTAGAGACATTAATCAAAGTGCATAGAAAATATTTGTAAGACCATAATTTTACTACCCAACTTATTTCAATCAACCCATAAACTCTGTGTGGAGGTTTATTTATAGTACAAAGAAATTAAAACTACCATCAAAATAAATAATTGTAAATGTAAAAGAAAGAGGTCTTGAAGACACATTGTAATGTACTTCATTCAGCTGCACTAAACTTTTGTCAATACGACGACTCCCACCGTAATAGCACAAAAATCAATAAATAACCAATCCCACCTGTCTCTGACAACTGATTGAGAAATTGAACCGGCCAAACTGTCCTGAACACGAATACGCAGAAGGCAATAAGGTATATTGCACTGCCACTTCTCATAGTAAAAGTTACGAACTGGGTAGTGCCCTGTTCGGTGGTCCTGGACTTAATTGTCCAAGTTGACAGATCATTTGTGTTTAAAAAGAAATTATCCATAGAAAGAATGAAAGTTATAAATTTTGTTGTGCGAATGAACATGTATTTTGGTCAAGTCATTCTACTGTAATGTTGGATCAGGTACTGAAATTCACACTGAAAAATTGTAATTTAATATTGTTTCTTCTTGTCGTTAACAACCTAGCCAGGGTGTCGAGCGATACGGGAATTTTAGTGACCCGGGAAAAATACGGGAATTATACAGGAAATTCGCACTTGATACGGGAAATCTTGAAAAGTCTCATAATGCCTGAATTCTTAGCCCCTAAACACTCGGTAGAGTCCTCCTGCTCAGTCTTCGATTTCGCCTGCAGACCGCGCTGCCACCCGCAATTTGCGCCACCGATAGAGCGCTAAATGGGATGAGAACCCAGCCAAAGTCGAATGCATGCTTTGCCTGGCCGACGCGGTCGGCCGAACCCTCTCCGCGCTCGTTGCTGTCAATGACATGCAGGAATCAGTCCGCATTGTTATTCACAGAGGAAACCTGGGTTTCTCGACAAGAGCAGCCCTTAAAGAAGCTAACAGCTCAAGATCTCAGAAAATTCCAGACGCGGATATGGTGCTATTTCGCACCAACTGCCGAAAATTGTACATTCGTATCCTATGGTTGAAAAAATCCAAGAGAGGTCAACTCCTGCTCACAAGAGACCCGTGCTATTTCCTGCCTAGACCCTATAGGGGTCGCTGAGACTCCTAAGTTGGAAGAAGTTACGATCGTCATTGCCCTGGAAATTCTTTGTAATGAGAGGAATTTGCTTTCTGGCGCAATGGTGGACCACATCAAGACAGCTACTCCTCACTTCTGAGACTGCCCTCCGTCACTGCGCGTTTGAAGCTTATCGGCGGAAAAGAGCCATGGCTCGACGTGCTGTTGTCTGAATTAGCGGTTCAGCACCTTCCTCAGTTCCTGCCAAAAACGATCTCACAAGCTTCGTTAAAATGATAATGATTTTGAATCACTACAACGCAGCTCTAGACAGAGGTTTCTCCCTGAACAAGGAGTGCATGATCGTCAATCACAAAGAAGCAAGTCTGATTGGCATGCGTACTGTTCAGGACGCTGTGATGGCAGCTGGTGGAGTAGAAAAGATAACCGTGAGCAAGAGCCCATACTGCACGAAACTCCTACGCCGTGTTCGAGGAAGCAAAACAGGTGCGAAGCGACGGCTATGGTGGCAGTCGAAAGAAAATCCACAAAAGATCTCAACAAATTGGAAAAAAAAAAGTACTGTCAAAATAACTTAATTTTGTGCTGTGTATAACTGAAGTTCCTAGTAACAATCTTGTATTTGTCAAAGTGACTTATTTAATTTTGTTTTGCATTATTTTATTTTCTATTATCTACTTTGATAAAATAAATCTAAATTAAAAAGTATTCGCGGTATGTCGCGTGTGGAATTTTACTGTTTTTAGCCTTTCCATGGTCTTCTTTCGCAGGGGAGATGCACATACCAAATTGTTTTCAAGTCCGTTGGAACACTCAATGCAAATGCGTCACACATGCTTAAATTTCAAAAACTACAAACAATATCTCACAGCTCTCGACATTTTACTATCAAACACCCGTCACCAACATGTGGCTACAAAATACTCCACACAAGTGACAGAATTCTTCTCGTATGGGCATGCATTGTTTCAGTCCCTTGTTAACCACTGTTTGTGTCTGATTTTCTTTCATTGTAATTTTTTCGTTACTTTTATTTCGCCGAAGTTCGACCCGAGGACTGGACATATCCTGTACAGCATGTACAGAAAGAAATACTGAAAGCGGTCTGGATATCGCGGTGGATGAAATGATTATTAACCTTGGCAATTCATCAAGCTCTGACGAAGACAATGATGGTGGTGATGATAGGGATAGTGAAGGGATGGAGAGTGTCAAAGAAACCCTTGCCAAATAAGTGACTGAGGATAATTTATTTATTGGTGTCAGTTCGCTTGCGTCAATCGATAATAGAGCACAGGCTATTGTTTCCCGTCATAGTGTTCAAAATACCGTCCCCCATTCAATAGCCTACAACTCGACAATATAAAACTACGGCAATAATATCGCCACAGAGGGGCTTGTTTGAGTGCTCAGTGTTAAATATGTCTTTACCTTAACTTTACTTTTGTATTATCACGAAAGGTAATATTAACCGTAGAGAGTCGCGATTCAGTGAGTGTGCATGGTGTTATCTGTCAACTACTGTAGTAAGCTGTGAACGACCTCCACTCAGACTCTTGTTTCATGCTAAAGGATAATCATTGCATGGTGAGTCTTTTTATTATCATTAGCTGTAGATTGTTTGCCCTCTTTGTCGTATTTATTGAATTGAATACCGATGATAAAGCTATCATAGCTTCGGTTTCTAATTTATTTATTCATCTAAAAGTATCATATTTCTCTGTTTGATGTCCTCGCTGTTGACTCAGGATCGACTTTTAAATATATTACGTTTAATTGTACAGAAATAATGTCTGAAGTGTAGCGCTGTGTATTATTCAGCTCAGTTGATTTACAACAACTCTAAAACCTTGGCAACACAGCTCAGCTCTTCGAAGCTCCCGACATATCCTTCGCGTTTTTTCCTTCGAAATACAGGGTGTAGGTGAGAACCATGCTCAGAATTCTTGCCGTGTGGCGGTTAGATGTAGGGTCTTGTAATGTGGTGACAGTGGGTTGCGGAGAGGAAAATCGGGGCAAAGTGACAGGAAGGCTGTCAGTACCGAATGCGTGGGGTGAGCAATACTGTATTTGTCACATAATTTTACTATAAAAGTCGTGATCTAAAAAGGGGTAGTGGGTAACATCTATTACTACTTGACCCCCCCAAAATTATTGTTCATCATTACGAAGGGTATTTTGACTATTTTCAGTAGTGTAGAAAATTGTATCGCCTTGTTCCGGGCTCCTATAGAGCTTACATTTTCTTTAGATTTTTCATTTGCCATAGGACGTGCCACCGGTGTATGGTTATGCATTACCAGCTTTTAGTTTAGTAGTCAGGTAATGGAAGCAATGGGAACTGTGGACTACAATTTTCCTTGCATGTAACTAAGCAAATTATTGTTGTTAAGAGAACGTAAAACGCACCAAGAATGATATGATCTTCAGCTGTGTGCAGTGAGAAAGCTCTGCATGTGTTCCTTATGTATTAATGATGCGAAATGTCAGCTAACGTTGTGCCACATATAACACTCGTAGTCCCTAAATGTTGCACATTTTCCCGTAAATTACATCAGTTTATGTTTGAATTGCTTATAAGATCGTGACAGAGAAAGTGTTTCTCCAATTTGATGATTGTATTTAACTGTATGCACATCGTATAATCTTGGCGGGGTGTATTTTTTCTTTTCACAGAGCAACTTGACACCATAGTAGGCACGCAGCTTTTTGTATTCTGGCATCTTGTTTTAAATTATTGACTAACATATTTCTAAATGCAGACAATCTATACCTCCATTAGGATTCATGCAATATGAGGTTCGTTCGTTTGTGAAATTGAGGTCATAACACCCTACCCTTTCAGTGATTACCATATGGTACTTTACGTAGACTAGGGTGAAGATGTAAATGAACATTTAAAAAAATGTCCCCAGTTGTTTGGTTTATTAACTTCGGTAATATTTTTCATAGGTACTGAAAACTGGGCACGGTTGGATTTTAAGGTGGAACCGCATGTGCTATCAAATATCGCTTTCTTGCAATACCTGGAATATGTATAAATTGTAAAATGATTACCGGTATTGGTTAAATAAGTGTTAATAGATAGGCTATTAGTAATTATAATGATTAAATAAATATTAAAGAAGAAACAATGCATTTTTACTAAATACTGTATTAGGCCTACCGGTGCGGCGAATGGCCTATAACTGGTAGCATGCGTCACAATTTAGCATTTAAACGGGCCACGTTAATGCATAATATACTAATATAACAACCGGATAGCAAATTATAATAATATTCTCACATATAACATATTTAATTTGCACCAACTTAATCATTGTAGTCTAAGATATGTTAGACCACTGCCGTTTCAAATGTGCAAATCGCACACTTTGTAGGCAAGCTGTTTGTTATGGTAGTCTCTGATGCGAAGTTTTACTAATTACTCTTATAGGAGACACTTGTCTTTGGAATATTCATGAAAAGCCAACCCTCTAGTTCTTATGTCATAAGTTGAACGCCTAAAAACAAAACCGCAATCCGAAATAATAAAGAAGATAATCACGAACGATTCATTGCCAATGAAAATCAAATGAAGATTCGCGGACCGGAAGTTCGCTATGCACAAGCTTCGGTGCCATTTTAACTCGTGGAAGCTCTATACGGTTACGGTACCATACAATTCAGTCACTTCCCGTAAACATTTATTATGTGACACTCCTATTCTCTACTCTCTCAACCCTCCTCGGTAAAACAGTCATTTATATCAGCTCTTCCCAGGTATACGGCATTTTGTGTTCGTAGCATGTCATCCCATCTGCGAGAGAGTTCACTCGTGCGCGCACACTTTGCTCACGCTATGGATTAGCCCTAAATCTCGTCATCACCCGTGGGCTGCGGAAGTGTCTCCAAAAATGCAGTTACACTTACGCCAGAAAATCTTGATTCACGCTTTAAGATTCATTTTTCAGCCATTCGGTATGCGAACTCTAGTATTAGAGGATTCTAAAATATACGGGAATTTGGTGGATTTTCGTACGGGAATTTGAAAAAAGGTCATCGCTCGACACCCTGCTAGCCTATTGTTATAATAGACTTAAGTCATCCATATGGTTTATGCTAGATATATTTATTCATCTAGTGGTTCATGCCTGCTGCATGATACAATTGATATAATCATAATACAGTGAAGACCCTCCCTATAGAATCGAGACTCCCATATCTTTGGCCCGGAATAACACAGTTTTTCAGGAGACGGTTTGAAAATTTTCCTGGATGGAAGATTGAGCTTGTGTACTCAATTATTTCTGGTGGTGAGAACGTTAGGCCATGCTCCTTGTTCAAATACAAAGGTTCCAACAAATTTTTGAAATCAACCCTTAAAAATTAATTTTTAATAAATTGTGACTTGTGACATTGTTCTTGTGAAATTTATATTCTGATTTTGTTATAAATCATGGGGTGAAAGAAATGAAATTGTACAAACTAAAAAATACAATTTATTGTAGGATGAAATATAACATTTTGAAATTAAAAAATTATTATTGAATGCAGTAAAACGTTTTAAAGTTACAAATTATGCAGTAATACGGAAATAACAGAATTACAAATTACTGGAGTTGCATCTTGGAATCGCAAGTTGATATAAAATGTTATATAACAATTTGGGATGCAATTCTTTTTAAACAACAATAGACCTTTCTTTTTCCCAGAGATTCCTACTTTTCTCCGATATGCCCTATTCAAAGCAACATCATTAGCGTTAAACACTGTTGTAGCTTAGCATGTTCTTTTTGGTGACATGACATCAATGATATGAAATTGACTCTCAGCGTTGGAAGTTTTGTAGAAGAGTTTCCCAAATTGTTTCTTCTCCATCTTCAGCACTTTCACTTCCGAATCTTGAAGGGATTTCCCTCGCTGTTTGTCTTTAGCTGGAATCCAATGTCAGCTGCTAATGCCTTTAAATCATATAAGTCTTCGTGACTGACTTCGTGTACGGCTTCCCGGTATTCTTTGCTCATCGCATGGGAGAAATGTACAATTCAGGAACAAAAATTGTCCCCGACCTCTTTGCTCGATTGAGCTGTCTCTCGATTACAGAATGAGCTCTTTTGCCAGCTAGGGGCAGTTATAAGAGATTTGTGGGTGATGCTACGTATCCACTTGTACTTCTACACCGCGTGCATGTACATGGCTATCATAAATTGGTTTTTCTGCTGGCCAGCACAATTATCTGAATAGAAAATCATGTCTACTTCGTGTGAAGCAATATTATTATTACTGGTTTCAGCACCAGTTTCGGGATGTACATCGGTCGACCTCTCGAAAGAAGAAGAGGAGGAGTCTGATGAATCACAAGTTTTATAGTTTTGATCAGCCACTCTGTAATCTGGGTTAATACTGCCTGTCATCTGCTTGTCACAATCATTTGCTGGAGGAACACACACTCTGTTACTTCTCTGGTTGTCAATCAACGACGTAAATAGATGTTATCCAATGTAGCATAACATTTGACTAATATAAAAGTATGATAAAATGATTCCTTACCTGCATTATTATTACTTGCTCCAGCACTAGTTTCTGTATGTACAACAGTCGGAACAAATATTTTTATCTGAAATTGCAAATTTTTTAAACTTACAAATAGAACATAATTAGTTCAATGGTTAGATTTAATTATAAAGCAATAGTTTTATCTACAAGAAACAGTATGAAGTAATATTAAAGCCAGAGCAAAAATAAATACCTTCTGTGTTTAAACTATTTTCCTCGCACCCTCAAATTACACAATTTGTAACAGGTCTATTTGACTCTTATTTTTTTTCTACTTCTTTTCCTTTTTGGTCATTTAGGTCTCTACACAGTTTCAGTATCAAGGCACTGCGGCTCTGATTGGGCATCTAAAAATAATACAGCTTGTTAGTAGAATAGTAACACAAGTCTTAATGAAACCAAACAGAAGTAAATAGTTGAATTTCATTCACATAAAATGATGATTATTGACACATTCCTAAATAAAACTATGTTTGTTAAAGCCATTACAGGAATCATACTCACCTTCGCAAGAACACTCTCACAACTCGTGAAGTGTTACTCTTCTAGAATAAATCCTTACACTAAGTCGGTCACTTCTTGAGATATTTCATTCTTCTTGATTACGCACGCTCTTAATCAATCAAGACTACAACTCGTCTCATGATGTGACACTCTTCTTCAGTCGCCAGTTGACAAACACGCTCAGAAGAAGACCGTCACTACTGCATTCTAGTGGCGAGAATTCTAAGTACTACAGTTGTCGTTTTTCTACAGCAAAGAATGACTTTTCAGTAATCTTACCGTATGCTTAACTCAAAATAAGGCTTTTTTGAGTTGTCACTATTCTTCCGGGCCAGCGATATGTCGCCTGTCAGCCGGGGCACTGTGGCAAGCCACGTGTTGAGCATGACACTTTTGCTAGCAGCAGCGTAGCGCCCAACTAGTTTAACACATTTACACTTTATAACGTACTTAATAATCATAATTACTTACATGAATTTCAGAGTAGTTGCTAGAAATGCTGTCCTTGAATTTCTTACAACACGTTGCTCAAGCGTTGGGAGTTTAGTACACTCGCTGTAATTCATCCCCAGTGATCTGATATTTCATATCAGTGCATGCAGTTATTTTGCTCTCACAAGCCTCCAGAGTATGCGGATTGTTTCTGTATACCTTTTGCATACCTGCCAAGTTTTCTGGTTGTCCCGGAAGATTTCTGTTTTTATGGGGTGTTTTCCGGTTGTCCGTATTAACATTTTTTCCCCCGGATTTTCAACTCCCTAGCTTGTTTCCGTTCTCTGCATCCAAATCACATTTCAGTTTTGATTTTCGATAATAGCTGCTATTCTAAGATGCGAGTGTTTGAAATTCGACTGAAAATCGACCGATAAGTGTGTTGATAATCCCATCTCGTAGATTATCGCTGCGCTTTTGTCATTAATTCCATGCTTTTGACATTACGCTGAAAGTCGTTCGAACTGTCTTTCGATAATCACATCTCGCAGATTATCGCTGCATTTATATTACTCTTTTTGCTTCGACTGTTTGTTAGCAGGAAAGCTTGGTTTTAAGCGGTGTTTACTGTAGTTCTGGTATTCGTGTAATTGTGTGACGAATTTTTGTGCGATTTAGTGTTTTCGTAATGAATTCAAGTAAGAAACGATATCGGTCTTTCAGGAAAGCATATTCATCAGAATTTCCTTGTATTATGTGATCACGGAAAGGTGAAAGATTCTCATTCTCATCTCCATCTCTCTCCTCTCCAACCTGTGATGGAATATAGCCAGTGTTCTGTGATTTGCAAGATCAAAGTGAAGAAAAGCTCATGTTTGTGTAGTGTGTGAACTGTTTCCAATGATTTAGTGTTCTTGATGTAATTGCAATATTTTTGGAAACTGGCTGTCTCACATCACCAAGAGTTTATCTCTTTCCCTGAAATAGTTTCTCACTATTTTTAAGACCTTGCGACATATGTACTCGTTAAATTTTTGCGCTTTGGTATCTTCTGGATTTCTATTTTTGAAAGTTGGCAGGTATGATATTGTTTTGAGGTTCCTCCACAAGTAAAAATTGCAAGGTGCAGAAACTTGCTAACAAATTTACTACAGAAGTCTTCTTGCGAAGATAAGTTTCAGTTGGGTAAATACAATCTTTTGTTCTATACTTAACGATTTCCACGTGATACAAGGTAGGCTACAGTACTTCACAGCAAGTCCTCATTCTCACAACTAAGGTATCTTGCCAGCTCCGGATGTAATAAATGCTATGACAGCATCCAGGGCTTCACGGCGCACTGTTGTAATCGGCACATGCTATAAATGTGACGGTGAGTCATTGAGACGTGTCCGCGGCATGGCTATTGGAAAGCCCGGTTCTATAGGGATTGTCCTCGCTGGTTCATTTATGAAGCTGCTAAAATATTTAAACCATTCGTCTACCTAAAACAATACGCTCGCCCCCTCCCTCCTCCCCCCCCCCCCCCCCCCCCCCCCCCCTCCCAGGCGAAATGCTCGTATCTGAGTATACTAATTTTTTCTTGCAAGTCCTCTTCAATCTTACTAAATTCGTGAATGTATGTCTGGTGATGGAGACGATCGAACCTCGCATGGAACATGTTACCACACAGGTTAGACTGAATTTATAGAGGAGGGCATGGTTCAAGGTTTGTAGAAGACGGGTTGGCTCATAACTCTCGGCCAATGAGAGAACGCGCGGGAATACATAATGGGCCTGCTGCGTTTGAATCCGTCATTTGTCCGTAGCGAATTACACGCTCAGTAAATAATATTTTTTAAGGGCAGCAGCCATTTCAGTGTGTCAACTAGTGAATTGTTGTGAATAATAAATGATGCTGAACGCTTAATTACATCATTAATTTAATTATACACCTCCTTCAACATATAAAACTGATATACAAACCTACTCACAGCTAACTGTATCTCCAACAGGCGCAGATCCACCTATCCCCATTGCTTCACTAAGCAATAATGCTGGCATTGCTGTCCATTGTTATACCTACACGTTCGTCTTTATTTCCGCCACTCTCTGAGTAAGCAAAACTGTGACTGATAACAACACAACGATGTTGGTGACCCCGCGGATTGCCAGTCACTTTCGCCAACCACATCAACACTATTCGACAACCCAGATGTTGTCACATCTTCCGACAAACGAGTATTTTGCTCTTGTATCATGCACACTCCGTGAATGAGCTATGTCTGACACGTGTTCTGATCTGGTTAGGTAGATCTAAACTAGAGCCTTGCGTGGATAAACACAATGTTATCCGCATCCACATGACTGTTATCCGCATCCGTCCCCATCCTTACAACTTTCATTCGCATCCGCACGTTTGTTATCCGAATCCGCTGACACTACAATAAATATTTTTAATTTATTAGACAAAGCGTCAAGTACTAGAGCAACACATTTAGACATTTGAGGAGAAATTCATTCCCATAGGCTATTTGTGAATCGCAAGACACTGTTGACTTAGTTTTGTCCCTTTGAGTAACGGCAAGTTCAACGGAGAGTGGCTAGTTATAACACTAACTTAGTCGTCGGATATACCCACGTAAGCAAGCGTAGGTATAAAGGACTATTTTGTGGGATAAGTCAACACTAATTGAGGGTATTTCCAAGATTGACTTCTCTCATTTCCCTATTATTCTCATACAATCCATAGGAAAATAACAAGAAACGTGAAATACACAGATCTTTACAAAAACTCAAATTATTTTTTAAAAATCCAGTTCATCATTTTATTCTAAAAACTATCCGCAAATTTACTCTACACATTACCCGCAGATATTCCGCTATCCGCACAGCCATGCAAACTCTATCCGCATGGCGAAAAATTTTGCGGATATCCGCATCCTCACAGGGTTTTATCTATAACCATGTGAACTATCTGTCTGTGACGATGCAAACATTTATTATATTTTATATGAAAATGTTATGTTTGAACAATATAAGAAATAAATACTTTTCTTTACATCTGTGAACTCAGGGTTATATCTATAAGTCTCCCGCAATCAATAATGAGAAAACAAATCGCAGTAGGTAAAACGTTGCAAATACAAAAACAAGAAAAATAAAAAGTTCTTTACACAAAACTTGACAGATAATAAGCTTTTAATTTTGAAATTGAGGGGGGAGTAGTAAAAAAAACATTTTATATTGTTACCAAAAAAGTATTATTAGGCCTAATCAATAAATTTTGAGAAATAAACTTCTTTCAGTTCCTGTAAAATTTAGTTTCTGGTGCTTACAAGGTTCTGGTGGGGACCTATTCAATTGTTGTTTTTGTCTCCTACAACCAGAAACAATTAACTGGCATTTACTGGAATGTCCACTTTGTGCACCAATACTTCATGAAACAAGTTTCTTGATCTTCTGTTCACTTTTCTCTCTTGATTACCCGAGTTTTGTCCTTTTAATGTCGATGCTTCTCCTTTCTTTCCATTAAGATATTTTATTCTTATAAATACCCTTTGGCGTAGCAACTCTTCGAGCATAAATGATCGACGTTGCACTAGTTGTCGTGGAATGTCAGCAACAATATCAGCTTTAACTGCAATGATAAGTTTTCGAAATCTGCCATGAAACTTCTGATACATTTCCTCCATTTCTTCCACTTTTTTGAGCCAAATTGGTCAACTCGGACCACTCGGTAAATGGAGACTGGCGCCTCTCGCAGGCCCGATGACTCGTTACCCCCATCCTGCTGCCATCGGAAGGCGAGTTACGAGCTAACCTGTCTTCTACAAACCTTGGGCATGGTTGAGTTTGATGGAACTTCCTAGCTGGACGCTTAGCCTCTTCATGTCTTTGACGTTCTTCTTCAAAATGATCATTAGCAGCGGAGATGGTGTTGCACCAAATTAGTCAATCTATGGCAGTATCTTCCCAGGTTTGCGGGTTTATTACTGATGATTTCTTGGTTTGCTTCAGCTGGTCCTTAAATCACTTTAAAGGAGCTCCGTGACATCTTATACTACAGCCAAGTTCACCATGAAGAACTTGGAGCCATTCATACAACAGACATGTCCTGTGTATCTAAGATGATGGAGGCCTCAGTGCTATTATAATGCACCTTCTCCAGAACTGCAGTGTTGGTGACATAGTCGTCCCACTTGATGTTCAATCTTAGCTTCTGTTGGTGAATGTATTCAAGCCTTTTGTTGTCCCTGCGATTGAGGGTCCAGGTTTTGCAGCCATACAGTAGCGTGGAGATAACTGCTCGGTAAACCATAAGCTTTGTACGAACTGTTCGGATTTTTGTTTTTGATTACACCTGTGAACAGCACTGGTTCTCTTTCATCACGTCCTGTTCACAAGTACTGTTTTTGGACAGTATGCTACCAAAGTCTGACCAATGGTTTTACCTTTTTCAGTATCAAATCTGAGATAGTTCAATGAACTGTGGAAGGGGTGTCCTTGGGGCAGGTTGTGGAAGCATCTTGGTTTTCGGAGCATTGATGGTAGACCAAAACGATCACAGGCTCTCTTGAAACACTTGCTGACTGTTGTAGCCCTTCCTGTATGTGGGCAGACAACGAAGTGCCATCAGCATACTGTGTTTCTGTTATAACATTTAGTCAGCCTTTGAGACCATAGTGTAACTAGATTGGAGTCCTCCATTGGAATGGTATTTGGTGTCCACTCCGGTGTTGTTAGCAGATGTTTCACACGGGATGGCAGCCAAGTAAGGAGCGAATAAGTTGAAGCTCCTGCTTCAATCCGTGAGTGACTTGGGGGGACATCTGAAATTCTATTTTGATGGAGAACCCTCCCGGACATGCTATCATAGAGTGCCTGGATCAGATCGAAAAATGGTCAGGGCAGCTGAAATGTCTTAAGTGTTGCCCATCCAGCAAGTCTTGGGGCAGAATCGAAAGCTTTCTTTAGGTAATAAAATACTGCTCAGCACTTTTCTTGAAACTGTCCTGCACAAAAGTTCATACATGTTGTGCCTTGGGAAGTACGAAAACCACGTTGAGATTCCAGAAGGATCTTTTTGTAGACCACATGTAGGGGATCTGGCACAATTCTCATGGAAATCTTTCCAGCGATCTATAGCAAAGATATGCAATGATATTTGCCACAAACACTAAGGTCTCCTTCTTGAAAACAGTGACAATGGTGGCATTTTGAACTTTTCTGGAGGAGGTGAATCACCTCTCTGAATTAGCTCCGAAGAAAATGTTGTCTGGCCAGGAGCCTTTCCATGTTTGTTTATTCAGGGCTTCACTGAATTCTTGGCATGTTGGTGGGGCTGTCATCCATGGCTCTTGGGAGTTTTTGTGGCACGCCTCGAAGAAATCATCAGCAACACCGGAGTTGCTGTTTAAAAGCTTACAAGAGCAAGTAGGTCCAGATAGTACTTTTTTGCCAGCATAAATGTTCCTCCCGTCACAAGCATCAGAAAGTCTTTAGGAGTTCCTGAGCTTTTTGTTGCAACCAGATATTCTTAACTTCCTTTTTGTGCCTGACGTGACTGGGTTGTTCAACAGCCGGTCGGAGATTCCCTTGTGAAAATCTGCAACAATTGAAGTTAGAAACTTCAATCTTCTGTTTGGTCAGGTTAAGCTGGTACTATACAATTTTCATAAGAAAATATGCATTGTCCGTTGAGCCATAATATATTTAAACACAAATAGTGAAAATTGTATGTTCAATGCCAAGGTAAGGTTATAATTGCTTTGGAATGGAGTTTCGACTCCCATAGTGCAATGGCCTTCCCAGTGTGCACTAGACAGTGTCTTGGTGAGGTGTGCTTTAACCAACTGAAGAGCCCAATAGCACACCGGGGCGAAACACTGTCATCTTGTTGAGTTATGCCGGAACATTTAGCACTATTTGTGTTTAAATAAGCTGGTACTGCCAACCCCGTGATGTTGGGGTAGTGCACCTGCCTCTCACCTGGTTTGGTTTCTGGCTCTTGTCATTTTTAGAAACTGGCGTGAGGGCTGATACAGTGCACTTATCTTCGTGAGGACAATTGAGTAGTCTGGCAGTGAGGCAGCGCCCCGGTCACAAAAAAACTAACCCACAATCTGTAGGCCAAATGGCTGGGCAGTGGTCGCTTGGCAGGCCTAGACCCTTCATGGGATGTGGTGCTATTGGGGGCAGCCAGTACTTATTGTAGATTGCTTTCACTGGAGAGAAATCCTGAATTGAGAGATTAGAAGCTTATGACCTGTACAACGGTCTATATTTCTAGCTGGTAATAAGGACATCTTTCTTATCACATTGCCGAGTAATGATGTAGTCCAGGATGTGCCAGTGCTTAGAACGAGGACGCATCCATGTAGTCTGGAATTGGCTGGGCAGTCAGAAATGTTATTGGGTTTTAAGTCTCTTTTAACTACTCTGGCTTTTAGAGAAAGGCAGTCAGAAACTGAGTGTTCATGATGAAGAGCTGATGTTCAGCACACAGACCTAGAAGCAAGAGTTCATTTGCATTGCAAATGCCAAGTCCTTGCTTACCCATCACAATTTTCCTGAGCTGCTAATCCCTTCCGACTCGGGCATTGTAGTCTCCAGCAGTTGGCTATCCTGCTGAAATTGAAGATTGCCAACAGGATAAAACAACCTGGCATATGGTACCATAATAGTGCTCCAGCAACCATTGATATTTCCACTGGTTAATATTTATATATCCTACACACATGAAGTAACACTGACTGTACAGTTGTCAAAAATTTAAATGATCACTCTCTTCTTCCCTTCAAGTGTCTACAGGCAATGTTACATGCTGTTGGACCACAGTCTGACATGACCTGATATCTTATGGATATAATGGATCCGTTCTGCATTAAACTATTTTGGTGTAGTGGTTACATTGTAAGATGATGTTTACAAGGTCATACGTTCAAACACAACCTTATGCAGATTTTTATAGACACATAATTGCTCCTGTCACTTATGTATGTTTATTAATTAACACGAGATTCATGAATTTATTATACCACAACTATCATTATTTATTGTGGCATGGCTGCAAATAAAAAGATAAAAAAGTTTTATTTTTAACCAAAATATATTTTCTGCTATAATCTAAAACAAAAGAAACTTACACCTCTCTTAGAAAATACAAAGAATTAAAGAGTTATAAGAAAACCAAACGCATCGATTTAATATTAAATCTTACTCCCAACTCGATCATATCTTGCAGTTGGGTGGTCATGATATTAACACTCCTTAAATCACAACTGTTTTCAGCCACAGCATCCCGGGCATCCTGGACGAATTTCCACAAACCATAGGGACATCTTGGAGGGGGATCGGGCAAGTTTTTCCGCTTATGATTCTTTACTTTTGACAACATATTCTAAACTGGGTTCACGTCCGGAGAGTTCAACATCCTGTCATCTTGCAAACCAGTTCAAATCCATTGAGATATGTGAACTGGTTGACTATCCTGCAGAAATTGAAGAATACCATCAGTATATAGCAACTTGGCATAAGGGCGTTCCATCAACCGTTGGTGTTTCTCCGGGTTAAATTGTATGTAAATGCATTAGATTATGCCCAATCTTTGATCATATTTTGTTACCAAAGTGGTTAAATTTATGACATTCCTCTGGGTAGCAGTAGTATTCCTTTCAACCTCTGCCATTAATCTGACATCTCGTGGTATTGAAATTTTCCTTCTATTGCTCCATCTTTTTGGCCAAAATGTCCGAACATCTATAATTTTGCACCCATCTCTGAGCTGTCCTTCCTGAAGATAATGTGAAAACTCCTAGGTACCTTGGATGTATAAAAACCAAGTTGATTTTCAGTCCGCATTAAACTTCAAGAATTTTTACATTGCCTGTTGTTAGATTGCTGTTAACATTGTTGCATCACTACAATTTTTGATTTGTTCCATGTCTTGTATTGAATTGCATATTCTGCAATCCATATATTTCCTAATTCAGATGAACAGCACTATGTTGATATATCCCATTATAGAACCACCGGACAGGCTCTTAGAACGACACAATTACAACGCTACACTGACCTCGAAATTCTAAGTATTACTTAGCTGGTTTAAACTTTAAAGAGTTGCATCTCAAAGGACTACCATATCCCTACTCTTCAAGACATCATAGTCTATACCAAACCCAGAACAACTGAGCAACTATTAGCATGCGTCCAGCTGAGCAATGAAACTGGCGAGAGAATCAGAGAGATGACACAGCTGTACGCTCGCAGTAAACACACGACCTTCCCCTCGAATGCAAGGCACTCGGAATGTAAGTGCATGTACATGATGGAGGACCTAATATTACGAATATCCATCCTCACAGAGTGCGCACATTTTTACAATTGCGATGTATGGCAGATATAAGATGTCACACAAAAGTTACTCGTGCTAGTGTCCACCTCCTGGTGTAGCGACTGGCATTCTCGGCTGTCACTCAGGAGGTCCGGGTTTGATTTCTGGCTCTACCAAGCAATTTAATTCTAGTCCGAGGGCTAGAGCGGGTACACTCAGCCTCGTGAGGCTAACGTGAGAAGAGGTGCGTTCGATTCTAACCTCATACATCCTGGAAATGGTTTCCCATTTGTACTCCAGGCAAATACCGGGATGGTTCCTAACTTAAAGCCACGTCTGCTTCCTTCCCAACCATCTGAAAACTCGCATAATATATTTTACTTCATTTATGTATTTGTTAGCAACGCAGTAGATAACTAATGGCTTGTCCAGTTTAATTGTCTGTCGTGAACAATTTCCTATTATATTTTCTGTTTTTCTTATTGTAGTAAGATTTATTTAAATGGTCATATTACACAAGAATATGCACAATCAAAAACTACTCGCAAGGAAACGCGCACACAATAGAAAATATTTCCCTTGTTAGGTATTTATGTGCATTGCAGAAGATAACGACACATCCAAACAATGTTATCTTATATTCGGATAAATACATATTTATCATCTGAAGAAGTGCACACTGTGACTTGGACATTTTAATTCATAACCCCCATTTATATACTTTTAGGTCCAATGAAATTCATATATTTAGCCCCAGGAAGTGTGAAACATATATATTATGTATCTTGAAATTGGTTCATTAAATGACCAGGAAAAGAATAGGTTAAACCCTAAGAATCTGGGCCCTGGTTATAAATAGCCAAAAGCATGCATTCATACCATGGACATTTTGATGATTTAGATGGGTCTTCATGGTTGATTTGACTCCATCTCGCTTCCTTTCGTGAGATCTAAAACTCCACCTTGAGGCCAATCGCCATTCTTCCATTATCTCAAGTAGGAGTGGCCATCTTGGACATATTCCGAATTGTGACCCTTCTTGTGCTCAGGCAGCTCGAATTACCCTAATGACTTGTGTGTTCCCCGAGGTGAAACTCACCGAGCCCTGTGTAAGTAAGGCTAGCAACCTGCTTCACTTGTACTTCTTAAACCAGCTGAAAATGTCTTGAGCAAGCCTCAGACCTATGGGAGTGAGAGAGTCAAACTCCTATCGGACAGATCAGGGACTCCTTGGACGAACAGGCAATCAAACTGGTATTCGATGGTAGGCTATTAATATTAAGGGTGGTTATGGAAGGAAGAAAGTAAAGTTAGCTGAGTCAGCAAGTAGGTTGGGATTGGATATTCTAGGGATTAGTGAAGTTGAGATAAAAGGAGATAGAGGAGGAAGTAGGAGATTACAAGCTGTACGTGTCGGGTGTGAAACGAGGCAGGGCAAAGTGGGGAGTAGGGCTGTATGTCAAGAGAACCTCAGGACATAACATAGTGCACATCTGCACTGCTCATGTTCTGCATTTGCATGAATGTGTAGCTGGTATAGAGTGGTTTCCCTATAAAAGTTGCAGTTTTACTAGTGCATCCAATATACAACAACTGTCTGAATCCACACCCAGGGTTCTACATGCCGGAATGTTAAATGATGGAGAGTATATTACTGAGTCTACAATTCTGATAGCGAAAGGTATCTAAAGCCCCTAATTTAAGCGGTGACAACAAATGGTATTTGCTTTTAGGTTCGAGATGCCAGGTGTAATAGCACGAGACAAAATTGTGGAAATAAAAGGCACTTCCAAACGTTGGATAGTTATTGAAACAGATATTCAGTATTCTTCAAAGCATGTTTGAGCTGGCCTGCAAGTATACTGACCAGCTGTTATTACATACCTATTCCGATCGTTACCATTCTTTATGTAGTTGCTGGATATTTTTGAGTCAGTTTAACATGCTCACTGATTGTGTAGGATTGTAATTTATTGAATGCTTTTAGATGGATGTTGGCACTCAGAATGCACCTATAATGAAGTGGTGCAATGTCAACACCTATAGGTTTGCCACAGAAAATTAGATTGGAAACCCTACGTCAGAGCTTTCCAATTTTTCTCACTGAACTACTGAATACTTGAAGAGTCACAAACACATTTTGCACTTTCAGCATATTTTTTAAATGCGAACAGACGCAGATGATGTTTGTTTTTAATTTTGTGGAGACTTAGTGCGGGTATATGTGCAGCTATTGTGCCGGCCCCGTGGTGTTGGGGTAGCGCGCCTGCCTCTCACCCGGAGGCCCCGGGTTCGATTCACAGCTCCGTCAGGGATTTTAGAAACTGACGTGAGGGCTGGAACGGAGTGCACTCAGCCTCGTGAGGACAATTGAGTAGCTGTCTGACAGTGAGGCAGCGCCCCGATGACAAGAACCAAGATTAACGGCCGAGGAGACCCGATGCGCTGATCACGTGTCACCCCAATATCTGCAGGCCAAATTGCTGGGCAGCGGTCGCTTGGTAGGCTTAGGCTCTTCATGGGCTGTAATGCCAGGGGTTATTATTATATTATATGTGCAGCTATTAGGGGTATGAGTACAAATATCTTGCTAGTCTGTACAGAAAAATACATCTAGCAATATATTATTTATTTAGTTTCTCCTTCTTTTGTGGCGCCACTGTCTGGGGTGAACCTTGGCCTTTCCAACTAGCTGTCGACATCCATCACAGTCGCATGCTGTCCTTCAGTTTCTGCATCCCAGCTTCTTCCGCTCTATCCAGCCACCTTGTTCGATATCTACCTCGTCCTCGTCCTCTTTCTCAGCCTCCTCCATTCTCACCACGTGTCTGCCCATCTTAGCCTTCTTGATAGTATGATTCTTGTTACTGGAGTATCGGAATTAATAGTATAGAATTCTGCATTGTACCTTTTCCTCCATCGTTCTCTATCGTACACGGGGCCAATTTTTCTCCTCAAAACTTTCTTCTCAAATCCGTCAAGCAGCCTTGCGTCGGTTTCTGTCAGGGTCCAAGTTTCTGAGGCGCAAGTGAGAACTGGTCTAAAAAGGGTTTTATGAATAGTGAGTTTTGTTAAGCAGCTGAGGAGTCTTGACCAGAATATGTTACTCAAGCCATAGTATGCTCTATTTGCTGCAACCAGCCTGACCTTGATTTCAGTGGAAGCATCATTTAACCCTTTCAATGCTACACCCGTAAATATACGTTGTGTGATGGCAAGCCACATGTGCTAAACACGTAAATATATGTTTTCGTGCAGTGCTCACTTGGCTAAGCCCGTATAAATATGTAAAGCGTCCAGTCACTTCAAGGAAGTTCTAATGTAGCGATAGTTCACTTTTTCTACGCATTTACGTAAGGATTTTCTTTCTTAGCACCCTATGCTTCCGACCACTTCCAATTTTTTATCATTAAATTTATGTTTAATTTCAATTTAGTGTCTTAAAAAGTCAGTTAAATAACTAGTAAAACTATTTTTCAATAATCGCATATTCTTGAAAAAAAAAGAAACAGCAGTAAGTCTACATTTTAAAAAAACTTAGAGCATTGAAAGGGTTAAGCATGCTATTGTGAAGCCAAGATACTTGAAGCTATCGACTCTCTCGAATCTGTATCCATCTGCACCTTGCGTAAATTGAGTTGATAGGCTTTCCCACAGGCTATGTATTTTGTTGCATCTTCATTTATTATCAGACCCATCTTCATACTTGCTTGACATAAGGCTGTAAAGGCTTCTTTCAGTGCTCGTATTGATTGTGCTAAAATATCGAAGTCTTTTGCATACGCCAAGATCTGTCTTGACCTGTAGAAGATGGTATTATGTATGGTTCAAGTTTAATGAGAGCATTATTGCCATCCAAGAAATTCGATGGAATACTGTGGCTGAGTTCAGTATGTAGTTTACCATGTCCTATTTCCCTATAAAGCAGCACATATTTTAGGATGCAATGTGTTTAGAATGGCCATAGTAGAAAACTCTTGTTACATTATACCATCCTCACAACTTGAGGAGTTAACTGTTAAACCACTGTAATGAAATGCATGGATGGGTGCGCGCACGCACACGAGATAGTACATTCAAGATAACATGTTAAATGGTAACCTGACATGGATATGTTCCATGTTGAATTGCAATAGTAATCCTTCTCTGTACTTGGCTCCTTGTATGAACATTGGTGCCTGACCTGCAGGAAGCTTGTCTTAACTTGGCATACAAATGACAACTAATAGTTTTGTAAATAAATAAAAATACTACTTTTCATTACATTTTTTATGTAATTTATATGACAAGCTGTTAATAACAATTCTAGTGAGTGACATACTGTTCTTAATTCATTTAGGGGCTTTGGGACATGTGGTCATGTAGCCCAATGTATTTGGGTGACCGTAGGGTTTGTTGATATCCTGTGTTATTGCGATGGCTGTACTAGAGTATGAATTTGTAATTGGGGTTAAGAGTACAAGTGAGAAACACGAAATATAACTTCCAGGATGGCTTAGGTATGAATCAAACCAGCTTAAGTGTAATAAATTAAAGTTTCCGCCTAATCAACACTCATTTATTATTTTAGTTAGCTTATGGGTACATGTTTCGGAATTAGTACAATTCCTTCTTCAGCCCTTCATAATTCATATTCGGAAACATCATAGACTAAAAAGACCACGTCCATGTGAGAAACATAACACACTGATATTAAAATACTATAAAAAACTAATTAAACACTTTAAAACATGACAACCTTATGGACATTACAAACAATAAAGCAATAAAAACATTCCTGCTGTTAACAGTCAACTTGACTAATAATCACTATTGTGCACATTCTTGAAAGGTATGCGACGGTCAAATTGTGCAGTCGTTAATCTCTTTTTGTGAATAAAAACAGAGAGCACATTTCATTAGTGTCCAGGACCCAAATAACTTGCTGTACTGATAAATGCTGACATAAGTGGAAACTGTGTTCGGCACTTTATTGAAAGTGCGCTGACATTTGCTTGATAGATGCAAAACGGAGAAAATCATCCGATTATTAAACTTGTATTTTGCACATTAACTGGGTGTGTTTATCTTGAGCTGAAAGCTCCACGGACCTGAAATGAAAACAATCAGTGGTTGGAATATGTTGAAGACAAAGATTTAAAAAATTTTAAAACATGAAAGCCGCCCTAACAAAAATTTTGGACTTACGTGCAACGATTAAGAGCAAAACGCCAAGGTACAATGAATGTGGTGCTGGGTTGTAGGCTCCTACATCTGAAGCGAAAATTAGTGCCAAAATAAGGAAATGACTTTGAATAAAGAATTTTCTTTATCAGTACAGCAAGTTTTGCATCTATCAAGCAAGAATTTTCTTTATTCAAAGTCATTTCCTTATTTTGGCACTAATTTTTGCTTCAGATGTAGGAGCCTACAACTCAGCACCACATTCATTGTACCTTGGCATTTTGCTCTTAATCGTTGCACGTAAGTCCAAAAAAAAAATTTTTTTTGTTAGGGCGGCTTTCATGTTTTAAAATTTTTTAAATCTTTGTCTTCAACATATTCCAACCACTGAATGTTTTCATTTCAGGTCCGTGGAGCTTTCAGCTCAAGATAAACACACCCAGTTAATGTGCAAAATACAAGTTTAATAATCGGAAGATTTTCTCAGTTTTGCATCTATCAAGCAAATGTCAGCGCACTTTCAATAAAGTGCCGAACAAAGTTTCCACTTATGTCAGCATTTATCAGTACAGCAAGTTATTTGGGTCCTGGACACTGATGAAATGTGCTCTTTGTTTTTATTCACAAAAAGAGATGAACGACTGCACAATTTGACCGTCGCATACCTTTCAAGAATGTGCACAATAGTGATTATTAGTCAAGTTGACTGTTAACAGCAGGAATGTTTTTATTGCTTTATTGTTTGTAATGTCCATAAGGTTGTCATGTTTTAAAGTGTTTAATTAGTTTTTTATAGTATTTTAATATCAGTGTGTTATGTTTCTCACATGGACGTGGTCTTTTTAGTCTATGATGTTTCCGAATATGAATTATGAAGGGCTGAAGAAGGAATTGTACTAATTCCGAAACATGTACCCATAAGCTAACTAAAATAATAAATGAGTGTTGATTAGGCGGAAATTTTAATTTATTACACTTAATTACAATACGTCAACACGGAACCTGCAATGGACTCTTCTTCGAATCAAACCAGCTTCTTATCGGTTCTGACTCACGAGGCTGAGTGAAATCCATTCCAGCCCTTGGACCAGAGTAAAATTTCTGGACACGGCCGGGAATCAAACCCAGACATCCTCAGTGATGGCCATGTATGCCTGTCATTACGCCATGAGGCAGACAATGAGGAACACGTTACACCAATAAGCATGGGTGTTTTTAATTTACAAATTAGTTATGTATGCTACTGTAAGGTTTGTATCCCATAGTGTTTGCTACCGGCAACACTGAAGTGCCGTTTAGGTGTTATTGTCGTAGTGTAGGTGTACCATTTGTGGCCAGTTAATAATTCAAACTGGTGAAAAGAGATTCCTGTGTGTAGATGACCAATGTAACTGCATATTTGGAGTTTAGGCATCAGCTGTTGAAGCGGATTCACTTAACGCCCCTCCTTAACCATCGACATTATGCAATCATGATTTCTTCCAAGACTGAATAAGGGTGATTCTGAAATTAAAGGAAATTTGAGGAGGCTAAATACACTGGCAGAAAATAATATCCCAACACCAAAATGCGGTTGTGCTAGATTAACGAACGTTGGTAGGCGTGTTTATACATCTGACGGATGACTATTCAAATGCATTAGCGTGGAACTAGTAGTGGCCCCATGACCTTGCACATCAGGTTTGCTTTAAATACAGGCTGTGCGAGAGCATTAGTTACCTGTGAGATTGGACGCAGTGGGTCAAGAATGCCTTTACGACGAAGAGGCCAGTATCAACAGCTCACTGCATTTCAAGGAGGCCGTGTGATAGGGCTACGTTTCTAGGTGGATTTTCCTTCTGCGCTATTGCAGAACGACTTGGCAGGAATATCTCCACTGTGCATGCTTGATGGCAGCAGTGGTCACGAGAAGGTACGGACGCAAGAAGACCGGGCTCCGGATGTCCCCGTGGTACCACCGAGGGGGAATACTGCCATGTTCGGCGTATGCCTTTGGTGCTTCGGGCGGCGTCTGCAGCAATTCGAGAGACAATTGGCTCCACAGTGACGGACTGCTGTATTCGGCGTATGGCTTCGGTGCTTCGGACGGCGTCTGCAGCAATTTGAGAGACAGTTGGCTCCACAGTGACGCAACAAACTGTTCGAAATCTATTACTTGAAGGGCAGCTCCGAGCCAGTCACCCTGCGGCGTGCATTCCACTTACCCCGAACAACAGCTGTCTGCGACTTCAGTGGTGTCAAGCGAGAGCTCATTGGAGGATGGAGTAGAGGTCCTTTGTGTTTTCCGATGAAAGACGATTCTGCCTTGGTGCCAGTGATGGCCGTGTGTTGGTTAGGAGGAGGCCAGGTGAGCGCCTGCATTCCACCTGTCTGCGGCGTCAACACACTGGACCTACACCGGGCGTTCTGGTCTGGGGAGCAATTTCCTGTGACGGCAGGTGCACTCTCGTGGATATCCCACGCACCCACCCTGACGGCAGATGTGTGCGTCCCTATGGTGATTCGACCTGTTGTGCTGCCATTCATGAACAGCATTCCCAGGGGCGTATTCCAACAGGATAACGCACGCCCCCATGCTGGTGTTGTACTCAACATGCTCTGCAATGTGTCGACATGCTGCCTTGGTCTGCTTGGTCCCACAATCAGGCACGTATGGGACACCATTGGACGACAACTCTAGCATCATCTACAACCAGCATTAACCGTCCCTGTATTGACTGACCAAGTGCAACAGGCATGGAACTCCATCCGGCACCTGTACGACACATTGCATGCCTGCATTCAGCATTCTGGCGATAATATAACGGTTATTAATGGACCAGTATGGCACATTTGCGATGGCTTTTCTTGCGCGGACATTAACCTATTGCCTTGTACCTTTAATCAATTAAATATGCTACCTTGCCAAATATATTGCCGAAATTTCCATACTCTACATTCCTTATTCATGGTGTTGGGATATTTTTTTTCTGCCAGTGTATATCAAAATAGTGCCCGCCCCGTGGTATTGGGGTAGTGCGCCTGCCTCTCGCCCGGAGGCCCCGAGTTCGATTCCCGGCTCCGTCAGGGATTTTAGAAACTGACGTGAGAGCTGGAACAGGGTGCACTGGGCCTCGTGAGGACAATTGAGTAGCTGTCTGACAGTGAGGCAGCGGCCCGATCACAAAAACCAAGATTAACGGCCGAGGGGACCTGATGTGCTGTTCACGCTTCACCAATAGCTGCGCAGCGGTCGCTTGGTAGGCCTAGGCCCTTCATGGGCTGTAGTGCCAGGGGTTATTATTTATGTACAGTATATAAAAGTAAGCAATTGATACTAAATTGAAATTTTACTCTAGAATTTTATTAATGAAGCGTAAAAAAAATATCACTTATAAAAAGAGGTCAAGGAAAGAGATTTTTTTCTAAAACATTCAGTTCCCTAATTTAGCTGAAGAGTCTTGGAGGTTACAAGTGACACTTTAAATGATAATATAGTGTTAAATCAAAACAATAAAGTAAGTAACTTCAATTCTATCGAAGTTATCTGTTATAAGAGATGACTTATGAATAAATGTCTTAATACAGTCTATTAACCACAAGAAAATACTATTTTATAAACTTAATCTCACATAAATTTGTATTCTGCTAAACGTTCAGAAAACCCCTAATGACCTTTGTTGTTCAGTACTGGTTGCTGCAATTTTAAAAGAATGTAGTCTTGATCAACATTAAAAATATAATCTTTTGGAAGGAACACAAATATATCTCTGCCAGATTTCATTAAAAAACTTAATAGTGCACTTTAGTCCAACAGAAGACCCCCCTGGGGCTCACTTCTAGTGGTCGTGGGTTGGCGACCACGGAGCCCCAGCTGAGTCAGGCATTGCTTCCACTTACTTGTGCCGGGCTCCTCTCCGTCTTCTTTCCTGTCGACCTCACTTGGTCAACTCTTGTTCTCTTCCGACCCCGACGGCATTAGGGTATCCGAGGCCTAGGGAGTCTTTCACTTTCTCGCCTTCTTTGGCCCTTCTCTCATCTTTTCTGATACCCTCCTTCTGTGAGGGGTCAGCCTTGTTTTTTTTTCATTTCCTTTTACCTCCTGCCTTGTGCTCAAGGCCCTTAAGGAGGCCGGGTGTATGTAGCCCCACCCCTTCTGGTGCACCCTAGATAATGCTACACCCTCAGGGGCTCACGGCTGGTGAGTTCGGGAGTTGGCGACCCCGAGGGATTCCTGAGCTGGGTCAGTTTTCCCCTTTTGTCCCTTACCTTTGGGGCGGACCCTCTCCTCTCTCCCCTCTCCTCTTTTCATTATATTTCCTTTCTCTTTAAGATTCCCGCACTGTTTTTGTTACTTGGTTCACCGTGTATCTAAATTCCCTTTTAGCGATTTTTTAAGGTATTTTTAATCTACGTTGCATTTGTAAGTTTTTTCGATCTAAATTACATCTCGCGATTGTTTTCAACTTCAATTGCATTTTGTAAAGATTGACAATCTAAATTGCTTTTTGGTAAGTCTTTCAATGCAGGTAGCCGGGCCTTTTAGAGAGAATTTTGAATTTCAATTGCATTTTGTAAGTATTTTCAACCAAAACCGCATTTCGCACGAATTTTGAATCTAAATTGCATTTTGTTTGGTGGGCATTTTGCACATATTTTGATTCTTAGTTGCATTTTGTGGGTATTTTGAATCTAAATTTGTCAAGTATTTTCAATCTAAATTGCATTTTGTAAGTATTGTCAATCCACATGAGTCGTTTGAATCTACCGTACATTTTGTAAGCATTTTCAACTTCAATTGCATTTTGTAAGTATTTTGAATTTCAATTGCACTTTGTGAATAATTTGGATTGGAACTGGGATATTTCAATCTGAATTGCATCGTGTATTTTCAATTTCAATTGCATTTTGTAAGTATTTTGAACCTCAATTGCATTTTGTACGTAATTTCGATCTCATTTGCATTTTGCAAGTATTTTGAATTCCAATTGCATTTTGTAGGTATTTCGACGCTACATTGCATTTTGTACGTATTTTGAACCTAGCCTTCATTTTGTGGGTATTTTTCAATCTATTCCTTTTGTGAATCTTTTCATTCTAAATTCCCTTCTGTAAGAACATTTTGTGAGTTGTTTCAATCTGAGTTCCTTTTTGTAAGTATTTTCCGTCTCACTTAATTTTCGTTCTGGTTTCCGTTTCATTATCATTTTCGCTATCACCCAGATCATTAGGGGCCGATAACCTAGATGTTAGGCCCCTTAAAACAACAATTATCATCATCATCATAATCATCCAACAGAAGATTGTACAGAATTTCACATGATAAATTTTTCTAAAAAATAGATTTCTAATTTTGCTGAATCATGGAGGTTAGAAGTGACACTTTAAATGATAATATAGTAAGCTAAGTCTATGTACGTTTAGTGCCTGAGATGTCACTTGGTGACACTTAATTGTCCCAAGTATTTTCTCGGAAAGTTTATTCTTTAGGACTTATTTCCTCTTCTTCTGAGTAGCATTGGTGGACACTGAAAAACCCTTCGCCCAATAACTTCTGTGTTGGTCGTAATACAGTAGTCTCGAGGCAAGTCAACAAATCCTTTACATCCCAATATTATGTAAACAAATGGCCAGTACACTCAAACTCTGGGGTAGATGGTCACACGCCGATATACATAAGATGAAAACGACAGGAATGCAATGTCGGTTCGTTGCATTTCCATTTATTTTCTGGCTATCACACTTGCATTCTCATTGATTCATATTTTCGTCAGTTTTACTCTATTTAAATTTGCTCAATATAGGGCTGCCTTAACTGTCTGGATGGACTACTAGGCTACTTCAAGAGCCGCTCATTTGGGATAAGCTTTCCATCTTTTAGACCCATTTGACAACACTTTCTTCTCTACAACTAGTAGAACGTCATCACCCACTTCAGTGTGAAGAATTTTATGGACAGGCAACAGCAGGCATTGTGCTATTTAATGAACAGTGACTTTTAAACAGAACCAACAGTACACATGTGGTTTTAAAATGTTTTTATGTGATATGAAGTATCTCACTGCTAAACCTAGCATGAAGGTTTCCTAGAGACAGAAATAAACTCCGACAATACATGTCATTTGAAGGGCAAAGGAATTGTGACAGGCCACATTTTAATAGTGTTTTAACATCATGTATTACAAAAGTTTTTAATGTGTTTTGAATGTTGTATGTATTTGTTATGTCTTTAATAGTATGCTGTGTTAAGATAAATTCGGCTGATGAAGAACCATATTTAAAAGGGTTCGAAATGTGTACCGTGATTAGCGCCTAATGACGCATATTGTTTTGTATTGATTGGCGGAACAGTAAAATTTGAATAAAATAAATGATAATGTTGACACTTAACTTAAAGCAACTAAGTCTGTGCATTTATAGTGCCTGAGATGTCTCATGTTGACCCTTATACATTTTCATTGAGTAGAAGATACTTTTGTTCTTGTACCGAGTAGCAGGACTGTCACTCAACAAACGTAAATTTTTAATGTTGGCAATATAGCTTCTTTTAATGTCAATATATATTTTTAGCCTATTTTCATTTATGAAAAAATAGGCTTATCCATAGGGACTGGATTTTTTGAAAACTTGTTTGTGGGTTTATTGCATATTCTGAACATAACAGCATAATTTAGCATATAAGTTACATTAGAAATGAAGTATAATTTAAAACATCTTGAACAAAATTGGTTTTGCCTGTGTGTTGGACATCACTTGTAAGCAACTTTCTAAGCACGAGATAACAGTATTTTACGCCTAGCATTTCAAAAAATGGATGGGGGTGGGACTTTTCTTTCACCATCTGGGCAGTATTCCTTGTAAGCAACGTTCTGAGAAACAGATAACGAGATGACAGTATTTTATGCAAGCATGCTGCCTGGCTATTTCAAGAAGGGAATGGGGTGGGACATTCCTTACACCATCTCGGCAGCCAGTAGCCTGGCGTTAGTTTTGTGATGAGTTTCTTCAGTTGAAGTGTTACTTTTGTCTGCATATCCTTTTTCTCTTAATACCTAAAGAGAAGAGCAGCAGAAAGTATTCATTAAATCAGTGGGTGTCAGGTAATAGTGATTATTAGGGCCCGGATTTTTTAAAAATGCATATGTATATTTTGACATATTTTGAGGTTTAGTGCATATTCTAGACGTAACAGCATATTCCGGTATATATGTCTGAATTTAAGGACAATTACAAGAACTACTAAAATAAATCTGTTTTGTGCATCCCTAGCTAGTTGCCTATATTATGTGCATCCCTCACTAATTGGTGTTTTCGACTCTGTGTGTAACGGCACTTTATTTTCACAACTGACAATGGCAACAGATAGCTTAGGTATGGGTAGGCAGGCTGGCTGGACTTCCCGGAATTCCTTTCTCTACCACAGTAGATAATAATCTCAGGGGGTTGGGCAATTGGTCAGGACAGAAGTATCTTCAGTTCACTAGTTACTTTCCAGTTTAATGCCCTGCATCTCAAGTGTTAGTTTCTAAAAATGCCTAAGGAAAAGAGCAGGAGAAGAGATTTACTAAATCAGTGAGTGTCGGGTAATAGGGACTATTCAACAGATGGTGTCATCGTGTACTGTCAAGTTTGCTCAAAGGAAGTAAAATGTGAAAAGAAATTTCAGCTTGAACAGCATTCAAAAACAACTGCACATATTAAAGCAAAGGAGGAGGAGAACAGCACACCACAACTACTTCTTACGCCGGTAAAGCCTAAGTCCGGTATTCTTAATACATTTTCAAACTTTAAAGCAGTTCTGTGTACCTCCATGTAAACATTTTTCTAAAAGCCTTGGATGTGCAAGATCTCTGTACACAGGCCTTATTTCGTTTGAAACTGCAGAAGGTAAGCTATTTTTGTGGTCAAATGTTTCACCAGCCTCCTTACCGTAAAACGGGGTAATACCGATCATTTTTCGGTGTTTTTTATTGATATTTCCCATACGAATAAAGCCATATTTACGCAATGTTATATTTAAAATGTGTGACTCTTTCTCTTCCATTTGATAACAATAGAAAATCGAAGCAATGGAGTATATCGCGAGTAATGGAAAGAAATTGCTGATTGGAATTACCTAGGTTTATTTCGCTTGATTATCGGTGTACTATTATAGGGGTTATAACGATCAAAATTTTACGTTTTAAGAAATACAGAAACTACCGTAATTACAAAATAAAAGGATGCACATTAAAAAAACAAATAACGAAAATGAAAACTGCTTCACACCTCTTTCGACCAGCACCTTCACCTGTCCCGGGTCGTCACAAAAATTTGTTTTGTCATAGTTGATTATATTAGTCAGGAACTCCATCCAACGTTTCCCTAAGATTAGCATAATATTCCGTTACGATCTCCCTCGAACCTGCTGCTCTAACTCTTTTCGTGTTCTCTCCAATTCTCACAGTCAGTTCAGAGTTTCTTCTCAGAAATGCATGAACCCACTCTAGTCCTGGCGGATTGTGTTTGAATCTCTTTTCCACTTTCCCTGCGTTGTTAAGGTAACCCTGCACGATGTTACATCCATGTTTCTCAGTGGAAAACCCCACTTGGCACACGTCACTCAGCCTTCAACAAGCGTTTTCTCCTCTTCCCTGTTTAAAGCTGTGTTTATACTTATTCCTTAACTTGTCGTTAAGGGTTGTGTATGGCACAGCAAACTCTTCTGATGCTCTCCTGATGCTCATTTTCCCCTGTCGCACTGCATTTTCTAGGAAAATTGAGTTGTATTTGCACCTTCCATCAGGCCCAAATTTCTTGACGTATGTTCTCACCATGATCGGTATTGCCCTATAACAAGACAACTTTTCATATAAAGCCCTATAACTTCAAAGTGGCATTGCTTAGAAACTTACAGAAATGTCCATATGAAACCCAACTAACTGAGGAATAGTTAATGATATTAATTTACTGTATTTGTACAGCCTGCGAAGCTCCTCAACTGAAGTTTTCACTGTTAACTTGTTTTACACTTAATAATGTGTTCCTCACAACATTCACTAGCCGATTGCAGGTAACAAGCAAGGTTTCTCAATATACTAAAGGTTGGGCCCGACGCGTTACAAGCTACCATTGGCTGACAGAGTGACGTCACCGTAGGAGCAAGCTAGCTTCGCGCCGTCATACAAGCAATACAGAAAGACGTAACAGAAATAAAACAATAGTTTTAACTAGCTTAGCATTCCTCATGGTAAATCACACACGGCCAATAAGCATAGGTCAAGACGTAGTAACTGCTTCCGGTAAAATGAAACGGTGGCATTTTGCCTCACGGCAAAGCCGTGCTCGTTAAATCATGCACCACAGCCTCGAGGGTTCCTGCATTTAGTTTGGAGATTGTAGGCTCGAATTACGGCACTGACAGCAGCTATCTTGAGTGTTGTTTTTCCCAGAGTTTTCCCACACTTCCTCCAGCCAAATGCCGGGATAGTACCTTACTTCAAGTCCTGGGGAACCTACCTCATCCCTGTTCCTAATACAGTTACACATACTACTAGTCATTACAGCAATAACTTACAGGTTATCAGAAAAGTTCAACACACACCCAACTACACGGGGCTGATGGCCAAGATGTCCCAAGCGCCTCAAATGAATTAACGCAAACAAACATAACATTGAAATGATCGAAATATTATGATTTTTATTATCGTGTTGGAAGCGATTTTTCAGTGTTGCCTTAGTAATCGAAATTTAATGTTTTTCAATCGGTCAACACGATTTTACCCAATTGTAGTGGGTGGTTTCCTAATCCTAAAAATAAACAACAAAAAAAACCATTGATTTACATTTGTGTTGACCGACTGAAAATCATATTTCGATTATGATTCTTGATGAGTGATGCTCAAACACCCACCAGTGTTTCATAACAGTGCATGGATACAAACTATTCAGAACTCGGGCTCTGAACTATACCACAGATGCCTTCCTTCGGAGGGGAAGTAAAGCCGGCGGTCCCATGTCATACATTTATGGCATGTTAAAGAACCTTCCACTAATTGCACCTGCGTGAAGCTAAATTGGATAGGTTAAGAATATAAACAACGCTCTTAGGTTTCTACGTTCGTTGCCAAGAGCTGACTGTGGTGGCGTCTAGTAGCTAAGTTCTGAACTTGGCCTAGTAGTCCTTGACGGTGGCGCTTGGCGGCAAAAGTAGGAACTATTTGAAAAATTCTAAGTTGCAGTCTGTACTTAAATTAAAAAACAGATACACACACTAATACAGCCATCACAATTAACACCGGTTATCAGACAGATTCTACACACACCCAAAGTACACGGGGCTACATGACCACGTTGCCGCAGCCCCTAAACTGACGAACCAACCGAAGCCGGCCCCATGTTATAGATTTATGGCATGTAAAAGATTCTTCCACATACTAAACTAGTGTGAAGCTAAATTGTTATGATAGATTTCGTCGGAACGCTCTATCAAAGTTCCAACATTCACGACTAGGTATCATTGATATCTGGTAGCAACATGAAATTGAACAGAACTTGTAGCTCACCCTAAGGGTGTCCGCTGGAAGCAGCTACAGACTCAGGCGAGCTGAACATGTCCTCGGACACTCCCGGTACCAAAAGCCATACGATAAATAAAATACCTCTTTAAAAACAGTTCATTGTTGTTTTTCTTCACCGCGTGATGAGCGCCTATGCTTGCAGACCGCAGACGTATCTTGAATTCAAAGGTAACTAAAATTAACTAAAAGGTACCTAAAAAGTAACTAATTTTTACTTCATCCTTACGGTAGACACCCTGACTTTCAAACTACAGGTCAAATGATTGCTATTGATCCACTATACCGGTATTGCCCCATTCTACGGTACATTTCCAATATCTGCACCAGGTGTCACTGCCTTTGAGGCACAACATTTGTTGTGGATTCTCATTGGTAGATAGCTTATGGAAATATGTTGCCCAAACAGCTCTTTTCATAGAATCTACACTTGTTGTGTTTTCTCTGATTGCTTTACCATAATAAACTTGCAGACTGTCTATTTCCTTGCCTGATAGCCTATCTTTTCCACCCAACACCTTTACATCTTCCAGTTTTTGCCCCTTCTTTCTTTTGATCAGTTCCCTCAATCTACTGCCAAAACATTTTTGTATGTGTCCCACACACTCCAGTTTTATGATCTCACAGTCTGTACCAAATGGTTTTGCTTCACATACTGCTTTGAAAGCTTTACTATAACCATCCCCTAAGTAATTAGTATACCTTACATTGTACTGAATGACAGATCTTTCAAACATTTTTATTACATCATGAACTTCCATGCCACCACTTGCCCCAGAGTAATTCTTGTTGCATTATTCACTGTGACTTTTCTGCCATTCTTTTTCTAATGTTTTATCTACTAAAGGTGTCCTTGTTGAACAGGAGTGGCAATATTTTGACATATATTCTACATCCATTACTTTCCCATTGTCAACACTGATTATAGATGCAATGCCATGAAGAGAAGTGTGTCCTCTCTCCATCCATGAACCATCTACTGAAACAGTAAGATCTGTACTTCCTTCATTACACTGAACAGCTTCCATGGCAGCTTTTGACATAGTTCGAGTACATGCAACTTCAAGAGCTGCACGCAGTTTTGAAATGTCATCAAATCGCAGCACTGGTGGAGGCATGTTGAGTATTGTCAGCATAGCACCTGCTGCTCTCCCCTTACCTAACACTCGCATAGCATAACCAAACCTTAGGTTTGCCTCATAATTTCCACAACATGCTTTTGATGTACAAAATGAATCATCTGCATCACAATTATTGCAATGTAAATACAATTTACTAACAATTCCACATCTGTTATTTAGATTACATATAATTTCCACTTTGCCACTAACACCACACTCACTTCATTGTAAAAATGAATTAATTATTGAGCCTAGAAGGCTAATATCTATCAGTCTAAACCCAGAAGAATCTTGTTCAAATGAATTATCAGATTGAGACAGCAAATTAGAATAGATCTTCTTCCTCAAAGCACTTTCACCAAGACAGCCTCCAGATGTATCTTGGGTTGTATTTTGTTTAGTAAACCGATTGCTGGAAAACTTTCGTTTCTTCCGTTGAATGTGGGGCATAATTGGACGGCTCAGTGCCAGAGGTGACTAAGTGCCATCGCGGCTCATTTTGACCTGTTCAGTGTAATGACTAGAAAATTCTGAACTAACTAGCCTATGCCAAACATGACTAACAGCCTACATGTGTCTGTAAAACGCTCCTACCAGCGAGCAAGTCTGGCACTACAAGAACCATTGAAATATGTAAGCACCATACATGGCCAAGTACCAACAAGATGGCGGATGTGGTGCAGGAAAATTCATCAGAATCTGACTTTTCTGCTGTTAGCGATGATGATAGGACATATCAACCGGAAGGAGAGATCTGCATAAATGAATCAGGTATGCCTAATTGCTTTAGGAATGATAATACGGGTAGCATTTCATAAAATTATTGTGGTAGTTTGTCACATCTTGCTGCATGCAAAGCGGTGATGTATATTAGGCCTGCTAATTCCATGTACCTGGTACCTTAAATGGTCTGCCAGTGTGAAAGAGGATACTTTTATGAATATTTACATGCTTTAAAAAATGTTTTTGAAAGCTGCTATAATTTTAAATCTATTGTTGACTTTAACCATCATTATCTCAAAACTTGTCCATTGGCACTTAGTCACCTCTGGCACTGAGTCGTCCAATTGTTCTATAATATATGCACAATACACTCAAAACTGTCACGTTCACTCTGTATGAACATTACTTGTAGTACTAAGTTTTAGAAGGGAAAACTAACCTCTTAAGACTTGTTTACAATGCTTGTTTATTCATAAGTGCCGATAGTGCCATCTGTGGAGGACTCCTAGAACTACAACAAAGATATTACAATACTGGAGCATACTGATGTCAAAGATAGAGCAATATTGAAGTATACAAGCAATGTATTGAAAGCATGTCGAATAGTAGGGACGTTGAGGTGTCATTCAACTGTGCAGGCACTGATATATTATTTTATTGTGGCGAAAATAATGGTCATGGAGTCATAGAAACTTTGTTACATATTGCCAATAAGTGATTTTTTTTTTTTTTTTTTTTCATTTCATAAAATCACCATCATCCCCCCTTAATGCTGTTTTTAAAGTGTCATGAATATTTTTCCCTTTTTATAGGCTTATGAGGGGGGGGGGGGGTGTCCTAATAAAATTTGTTTGCAGCGATTTCAATGAAACTTGGTAAGGGCATAGTACTATTTTGTCCGACCCTGATTGTGCCCTTCAATTTGTATTACGTCTCACCAATCCAACATGGCGGCTGTGCAAAATATTTCACCGGCATTCTATATCTCCAAACTATTGCCGATATCAGCTTGAAATTTTGTAGGGTGATAAAGGGCACTACTAGAAGTTTACCTATGTGACTTTCAAAAGCCTGTTAAGTACAAAACGAACATGGTGGCCAAGCGAAGTTGAAACATTTAAATAGCCTTTTCTCGCGATTTAACCATCCGAGCGCAGTGAAACATAACACAGTAAATGTTTGTACACATTGTAATGAACTGACATCTAATTTAGTTAAATTGTTTACATAATCTCAAGATGGTGGCTGTGCGGAATATTGAAATCTCATTCTTATTTCTTGGGTCCTAATCATGCGATCGAAGTCAACGTTTGATGAATAAAGGTCCTACGCAATAATCGTCATCTAATAGTACATAACTCTATGGCCTGCATATATAAAAACCCAACATGGCGACCATCGGAAATATTTAGGCATTTCTCAATATCTACTAATCTGTGACAGCAATCAAACTAATATTTTGTATGTTGATAAAGGCTATGAACATAAGTTCACCAATGGGACTTCCAATAACCTGGTGAGCAAAAATTCAACATGGTGTTGACACGAAATTTAAACATTTTAAATGGACATTTCTCGCAATTTTATCATCCGAGCGCAGTGAAACTTGATAAATGCTTACACAAATTTGAATCCACTGACATCTAATTTATTTCAATTGTTTTCATAACCAAAATATGGCAGCTGTGCGAAATTTAAAATCTGTTTTCTATTTCCTGTGTCTTAGTCATGCGATTGAAGTTGGAATAATACACCTACGCAATAATCTTCATGTAATGGTCCAGCATGGCGACCATCCGAATTATTTAAATGGTTCTCCATATCTGCAAATCTGTTACAGCAATCAAACTGAAATTTTGTATGTTTATAGGCAATTTAAAAAAGTAGGATATATGAAAATATGCTATTTAGTTCTTCACGGAACTACTAATTTAATAATTTTGCCTGATAAAACTAAGGCAAATGCTTCAGGGGATTTCCGAAATTGTTTGGTTTTCTTGAATTTGGGTTGTAAGAGAAGAAGAAAATTCTAGGCATTTTCTCACTTTGGGTGATACATTTTCTCCTCTAAGCAGTTTTCTTACTTCCGCATTTAAGCTATTTTTATTACTTAATTGCTTAGGCAGTAGATTTTTCTTATATTTATCCCCACGTTATATTGATTCTCATAGTACTTCCTTGAAATTTTTCATTTCTATTTTAATTTATTCCGTTTTACCACTTTCCCCTTGGCCGGTTCCTGCCTTACCAACATTAGGTTTATTAGAAATGAGATTCTCATCCATCATTACATTAGCTGCATTGCTGTTAATCTTCCAATGTTCGGTTTAGTATTTTGTTTCATTTCTTCTTTTCTCTGTGCCTATTTACACTTCTCCCCCATATAGATTTTCTCTGCACTCATTCTCTATCCCTCATATGGGAAACTTTTTTTAATCTTCCCACATTCAGTTCTCGGCTTCTATGTTCTTCATATGAAATAGGATCTACTTTCATTCCATCCCTTCTTCTTTGTTCAGTCTCTCTTTTCATCCATCATATCTTTTCTCTTTGAGCAACTGATATTCTACCAGGCTTTTTCTTATTTTTATTTGTTCTTCTGGTGGCAGCTAAACTAAGAACTTTCCTTTTCTCTTTTATTTCCTGGAGGCATTCAAACTGTAATAAATAAATTAAATCAATGATTTCAGGAAGACCTAGGCCTAACTACAACCTGTGACAATAAAGTTTGATGAATAGTCCTGTACCATCAACATTGATGAACAATGCACGACAGTGACCCTACTGTCCCCTCCCGTAACCATGCAATGCTGAGATCGGTGATACATGTCCTTGAAACTTTGCAAGAAGGCATCCTTTGGGATGGTGTTCTAAAGCCTTGTCACGTTGCGTTCGGTGAATGAAGTCAGAAAGGTCGACCTGGCAACATTGGCGACACACAATGCAACGGGTAAGACCTGTTTGACACAGTGCAAGTTTAGAAGGGTGAATTTATGCAACCTACCATGCACGCCTGTTCGGGGGGTTGGCAGTGAGAAGGATGAATTTATGCAACCTAACATGCACGTCTGTTCGGCGGGTTGCAGTGTGAATGTTCTGTGGAATTGAATGGCTCTCAAAACCATCGTCGCGGGCGACGAGACCTGGTGTCTGAGGTACGACCCCGAAGTCAAGCGTCAAAGTATGGAGTGGCGGGGTCCAGGTCCAGGGTCACCGAAAAGCACTGAAGGGCCAGAGGTTGTCGGACATTTTGGACATCCAACGTAATATGACGACCCGACTGAAGGCTATCCCTAAAGAGTTTCCAGGACTTCTACAGACATTCTCAGAAGTGCATAACCATCCACGGAAATTACTTCGAAGGACAGTAACTGCTGTTTCAGGTAAGCCAACAATCCGAACTTTTCAGTCAGACCGAACACAACATGACGAGGCTTTTGAACACCATCCCAAAGGACGCCTTCTTGCAAAGTTTCCAGGACATGTATCGCCGATCTCAGCATTGCATAGTTAGGGGTGGGACTATTTCGAAGGACAGTAGGGTCACTGTCGTGCATTGTTCATCTATGTTGATAGTACAGGACTATTCACCGAACTTTGTCACAGGTTGTATAATAACCAGGCGCAAGCCTAGGGGGGCAAGGGGCTATGGTTTGCTCCAAAATGAAAATTTAATGTTGAAATAGAACATTATTGTAAATGGTAAGTGAACCTTTACCCTAGGGACTACTTTCGTGCTTAAAATAATGTAGTAAAGTAAATTAGAATTTGTATTTCTTTGTAAATAGTTAATTATTTATGAAATACATAAATGTTTTATCCAGATTGGAGGTTACATTTCCCATACTTCCGATATTTTTTTATATATATAAAAAAGAATGATCAATATAGACTGTAAACATTAATATTAAACTAATAAAATCACATGGACAAAAAATTCCCCTTCTTGACAGAATAGCCCATACACTGGCCACTGGGGGTACAAAATTTTACAAGATAATCCAATCTGAGATCAGCCTGAACTGCAGATGGCAAAACTTCTATTAACATGCTGGTTCATTGGTCATCTTACCACAGGAATCTTATTTCACCAGTTTGAATTATTAACTGATATGGCCACATGGTATACTTTCTCTGCCCGTATAGTTGGGAGCACTGAAACCATTTGAATGTAAGCGAAGTAATTGATAATGAGTACCTTCTTAATACAAAATGTAGTGTTTCTACAATTTGCACGCTATCAATGGTTGATAGTGAAAATGGTTGTTGAATTATTAAGTGATGTGGCCACAAATAGTATACTTACTCTGACCATATAGTTGACAGCACTGAAACCATTTGAATGTAAGCGAAGTAGTTGATAACGAGTAAGGCCACTGGTCGTCATGTTAAGACAAATTTAGTCAAGAAAATATATACACCTTATACATTTTGGTAAATTTAATCAACAAAAGCACTGTACCTAACCTCAAACTCTACTCTAACACTAGGAAACTCTCAATATCGAAAGTATTCGTTTTTGAAAAAATTACGTATTTTAAAAAAAAGTGTGTTTTTGCCCTAGTCCTCGGCACGATGTCTTTTGAATTTTTCCTATATTCGTCGCCCTTTGTACCAATTGCCGTCACAATGTTAGTTTTCCTTGTCTGCTGTTTATAATGCATTGCTGTCCATTGTTGCGTAAGACACCGATTTATCGACTTGGAGGCTAACATTTACGAATAAAACAGTACCAGTAATTATGTTTTTATAATGAAAAAGAAAAGACGGCATCGGGAAGCGGGAAAGGTGGGTAGAAGACATACGGGCATGAAAATATCGTAATTCTGCTCTAAACACAATTATAAGTTATTTTTGTATTAACTTAAAGTGCAATATTAATAATAATTGAAATTCGAACAATATAACCACAAGAACGTCTATTGATGTAGGCTTCCCCGGCGGTGTTCAAGAGCGAATTGTCATTTTCCGGGCTGTTATGCCGTAATCTTTTTTTCTTTTTTGACCGGGGATGGGAGGCGTAGTCACATAAAACGTGAGACCAGAACACGGCATAACATAACGTCTGCGTTGAACAATTGCCGAGGGTCTGACAAAGATAGACTGTAAGTAGTTTTCCACAAAATAACAGTAGGTTTTAATTTGATGTTCTGTAATATTGCAGCACGGTTTACTGTCAAATTTTGAGAGATTCGTAAAGACAGGCTTGGATTTCTTTTTTGGAAAGATTCACACCATTTCCTCCTTGGCCGTCCATCTTTGAAAGGAGAGTCCCTCTTCAATTCTATTGTGAGGCACTGGACGCTATTTTGCAAATCGTCCTTTGTTACCGGGAACCCCACTTGTCCTAGTGAGGTAACCCATTGAACTAACACCCTTTGTTAAAAAGGAACTTGGCCCCATCTTCTTCTCTCTAGTTTTTCCTTTAATTTTGTCCGAGAAGGCATTTTTTGGAACACCATTCCTTTCCGCGGCCGTTGTAATACTCATGCCGTCCTCCTCAACGACCTTAATAACAGCTTCCATTTGCTGAATTTAGTAGGCTCATTGAGAATAGTACATTATGCAACGAGCCTATAATGGCAATAATTAAGACACAAGTATGTTTATAAAACGAGTGTATGAGAGTTTTATAATTTCCATACAAGTTTCTTAATTACCATTATAGGCGAGTTGCATACGACTGTTTATGTTTGACGATAATTATTATAACTATTTTATGTTCGAACAAAAATATTCATAAATATCTGTCGAGATTTCGCCAGTTTTATGTACTGAACAGAGCGCATGAGACGCAGAGAGTCTTTGAAAAGTAACTATGTCACAGTTACCGTTACTTGCCAAAAATAGTAACGACTCGACAGTCACCCCAGTCTACTGCTTACCGCTGTGTCTTATCATTTATACCACCAGAGTTCCTGAGCCTTGAGTGCATTCTTGTCCATCTCACGCCTAACCCAGGTCACCAGCTTCTTCAGTCCATAGCTGTTACACTCAACTATCCCTCTAACAAACTGTCATTGGTATACCTTGCTTACAGGTTTTGTGCTCTGAACTGCTATGTCATACTCGGCTGATTGCACTCCACACTGCTCACTCACTGACCGCTCGACTCGCTATTTAGCAACTGAACCCAAGGTTCAAACTAAACTACTACTGTCTGCACTTTACCCCACTTATTCACTGACCTCGCGACTCTCTGCTTAACGACTGAATGCTTGGCTGAACCTGACCTGAACTTCACTGTCACACCCTAGTCTTTTAAGTAGGGTTTCTGACAGTGTCATAGGCCTATCTCCAGGAGAGATCGAACTTCTGGGAATTTGAATACCTGGGAAGTGTTGCAATTATCTTCTGTTGTGTGTTCTTTTCCTACCGGCAGAATGGTTGGCTTAGTTAAAATATATGTTAAGTGTGGATCAGCTTCTTCATTACATTCATCTATCTATATATATAAAGCACAAAGTTTGTCTGTCTGTCTGTCTGTTATGTATACAAATCTACACCGTTTCACCGATCTGAACCAAAATTTGTATACTTACCCTTTGGAACCCTGCGGGTAACCCTGTCAACGTTAAATTTCGGACAGACCACCCCATTCCCAGCATTTAGGCCCTTTTGCACAAATCTACACCGTTTCACCGACCTGCACCAAAATTTGTATACCTACCCTTTGGAACACTGCGAGTAACACTGTCTACTTAAAATTTTGGACAGACCACCCAATTCCCTGCATTTAGGCCCTTTGTTCCAAATCTACACCGTTTCACCGATTTGAACCAAAATTTGTATACTTACCCTTTGGAACCCTGCAAGTAACTCTGTCTGCTTGAAATTGCGGACAGACCATTCCATTCCCTGCATTTAGGCCCTTTGGTCCAAATCTAAACCGTTTCACCGATCTCAACAAAAATTTGTATATTTACCCTTTGGAACACTGCGACTAACACTGTCTGCTTTAAATTGCGGAGAGGCAACACCATCCCCTGCATTTAGGCCCTTTGGCACAAATCTACACCGTTTCATCGATCTGAACCAAAATGTGTATACTTACCCTTTAGAACCCTGCGAGTAACACTGTCCACTTAAAATTTCGGACAGACCACCCCATTTCCTGCATTCAGGCCCTTTGGTCCAAATCTACACAGTTTCACCGATCAGAACCAAAATTCATATTCTTACCCTTTGGTACCCTGCGAGAAACACTGTCTGCTTGAAATTGCGGACTGACCACTCCATTCCCTGCATTTAGGCCCTTTGGAACAAATCTACACCGTTTCACTGTATATTTACCCTTTGGAACACTGCAACTAACACAGTATGCTTTAAATTGCGGAGAGGCTACTCCATCCCCTGCATTTAGGCCCTTTGGCACAAATCTACACCGTTTCATCGATCTGAACCAAAATTTGTATACTTACCCTTTGGAACCCTGCGAGTACCACTGTCCACTTAAAATTTCGGACAGACCACCCCATTTCCTGCATTCAGGCCCTTTGGTCCAAATCTACACCGTTTCACCGATCAGAACCAAAATTCGTATTCTTACCCTTTGGTACCCTGCGAGAAACACTGTCTGCTTGAAATTGCGGACAAACCACTCCATTCCCTGCATTTAGGCCCTTTGGCACAAATCTACACCGTTTCACCGATCAGAACCAAAATCTGTATACTTACCCTTTGGAACCCTGCGTGTAACACTGTCTGCTTGAAATTGCTGACAGACCACTCCATTCCCTGCATTTAGGCCCTTTGGCCCAAATCTACACCGTTTCACCGATCTCAACCAAAATTTGTATATTTACGCTTTGGAACACTGCGACTAACACAGTCTGCTTGAAATTGCGGAGAGGCCACTCCAACCCCTGCATTTAGGCAGTTTGTCACAAATCTACACCGTTTCACCGATCAGACCCAAATTTTACATACTTACCCCTTGGAACCCGACAAGTAACACTGTTCACTTTAAATTTCGGACAGACCACACTATTCCCTGCTTTTTGGCCCTTTGGCACAAAACTACACCGTTTCACCGATCTCAAATAATTACCCTTTGCAACTCGACGAGTATCACTGTCCACTCGAAATTTCGGACAGACCACTCCATTCCCCGCATTTAGGCCCTTTGGCACAAATCTACATCGTTCACCGATCGAAAACAAAACGTGTATACTTACCCTTTGGAAACCGATGACTAACACTGTCCCCTTGGAATTTCAGACAGACCACTCCATGCCCTACATTTAGGCCCTTTTGCACATATCTACATCGTTTCACCGATCTGAACTTAAATTTGTATACTTACCCTTTGGAACCCGACGAGTAACACTGTCCACTTAAAACTTTGGACAGACAACTCCATTTCCTCATTTAGGCCCTTTGGCAAAATCTACCCTGTTTCACCGATCTGAGCCAAATTTTACATACTCACCCTTTGGAACCCGATGTGTAACACTTTCTACATGAAATTTCGGATAGACCATTCCATTTACCGCATTTAGGCTCTTTGGCAAAAATCTACATAGTTTCACCCATTTCAACCAATCTTTATGTAAGTTACTTACCCTTTGGAACCCGACCAGTAACACTGTCCGCTTGCACTTTCGGACAGAGCACTCCATTCCCTGTATTTAGACCCTTTGTCACAAATCTACATCGTTTCACCGATTTGGATCAAAATTTGTATACTTACTCTTTGGAACCCAACGATTATCACTGTCCACTTTAAATTTCTGACATGCCTCTCCATTCCCTGCATTTAGCTCAGGAATCCCTCGGGGTTGCCAGCTTCCTATCTCACCCGCCATGAGCCCTTGAGGGTGTACCAGAAATGGTGGTGCTACACACACCCTGCCTCTTTGAGGGCCTTGAGCAGAAGACAGGAGATATAATGAAACGGAATAGAAGGCAGACCCCTCGAAGAATGAGGGCATCAGGAAAGATGTGACAACGGCCATTTAACCGGGAAATTGAAAGACTCCCTAGCCCTCGGATGCCCTAATGCAGTCGGGGTCGGAAGAGAACAAGAGTTGACCAAGGGAGGCCGACAGGAAAGAGAACTGAAAGGAGCCTGGCACCAGGAACTAGAAGCGATGTCAGACTCAGCTAGGGTCCGGTGGTCGCCAACCCACGTCCCACAAGTTGCGAGACTCTGGGGGGGGGGGGGGGCAGTTGTGAGAATAGCTTGCTGATTCATCGCGAGGTGACATGAGAGGACTTTCCAGAGCTGTCTATACTGATGCCAGCACAGGGCCGTTGCTCAAGCCACTGTGGTGTTGCGAAAGAGTGCGTGATTCCCCGGCCAATCTAAATACGACGGCGAACCCCGAACGTGTGTCATCATATTTCGTCATCATCTACGATCATCTCAGGTTCGTGCAGCTTGGACCCATTTTCTTTGCCGAGCAGTACGCCATAAGCTCTTTCACTAGACGCATCGAGTACAGGCCTAAGCCAGAAAATATGGTTGAGACTTTGGAAGACATCGAAGCTAGACATCTGAATTACCTATATCAGTTGTAAATTACACCTTGTTCGTTTAGTAGTCATTTTTTCATTACCTTATTATTATCATCATCATCATAAGTGCAAATGACCTAGATGTTACGCGGATCATTCCACTAATCACCGCCGCATAAACTCTTTCTCGACTGTGATTTTTAACATATTTATTTTTATTACAGTACATTGTGTACATTATAAGTTGAAGTGTCAATTCAATACAGGTAGTAGTTTCCCTCATCATCCTCATCATAAGGGCAAATGACCTAGATGTTACGCCCATTACACCATTAATCACCACACACAATAAGTCTTCCTCGCCTGTGAAGTTTGAAATATGTATTTCTATTAAGGTAGTTTGTAAGTTTGACGTGTCAATTCAACAGTAGTTTTCGTTATCATCCTTATCAAAAGGGCAAATGACCTAGATATTACGCCCTCATTGTCTTTTGGGGGGGGGGGGGGTGGCAAATGACCTAGATTTTATGTCCATTATATTTCTAAGGAGACTTTGATACATTATCATCATTCCACCGGGCGAAGCCGGGTACTACTGCTAGTAAACTATATATCGGATGTATTGATGAGGGTGATCCATATTTCACTCCCCCTCCCCACACACACAGAATAATTATACTACATCGTGAATAAGTATGTCTCGAACAATAATTGTGACAATATTTACTAAAATTTTTGAGAATTTCTGCGCCAGTCATGAATTTCAAGACTTGCAATCGTCCTTGTACAGTTTCTGCACAGAAAGAAGCAGGGTTGGGTTAGTTCCTTTTCAAAAGTAACTATGTCACAGTTACCGTTACTTGCCAAAAATAGTAACGACGTTACAGTTTCAATTGTCAAAGAAACGAATAGTGGATTCTAGTGATATGGAAAAATAAAATGAACTACCACAAAACAAAACTATCACTACCGGTACAACACTAAAACAGCCGGGTGCTGGTCTTCTGGTAGCACACCTCATGTCTTGAAAATATTTAATTTTTTTGGAAAGTGAATAGTACGCAAACTATACTATATTTTATAATAAGAACAATAATAATATCAAGCTATCGAATTACCAATGTCTTCCCCGCGGAACTGTAACTGCTGTGCATTTTATACACCTGTGCACACTTGCACTTAAGTGTCCTGCTTTTAAGAAATTAAATTTACTGACATATGATAGCCAAGGCATCAAATTTCTCTTCTTTCTGCTCCATAACTATAGACACAAACACGTTTTAATTTCATTCTCACCAGTGAAGTAACTTGGCTTGTGGCAGAGGTTTGGTTTTAATCCCTCCCCTTCTCCAAACCTTTTAAACAGGTCAGATGTAAGTAATTGGTCTGTATTCTCAGGCTCTCTTGTAGAGAATTTGTTTCTAAGAATTGATTGCAGAAATATGTCCAAAATATAGCTGCCACAAGAGCTATTTGGCACATTTTGATACACTTGAGAATAGTTCATGAATCCTGATTGAAGGTCGGGCTTAATCTCTTACATAAGTGTTCTATTCACAGTAAATGGCCTGCGCAGAGGCATGTCAGCATTATTGCAGCTCAAACAGCACTTGGAATGTTTATGGCACCAGTGGTAGCATGCATTAAGGAAACAGACAGGTGCAGGTACTCAAGCCTTTCAAATCCATCATAAATTCATGCTTGTTTGCTGTTTGTGTTGAATATAAAGATGGACTGGTTCATATTGGAAAGTCATTGGTTCCATTCCATGTTCTGATAACTGACAGCTCCATCTTGAAAACGTAATGAGCATTTTCGTTGCTCTTAAAAGTAAGAGTTATACAGTACATGGTCCTGCACAGCGGCCCGGCCAATGGGCTGCTTCAACACTAGACCGCACTGGGCTTGACAAGTCTCGAGCCTAGCGGCCCGTGACGCCACCGCACGGGTTGGTCCGGGCCATACTATGTTGCTTTTAACACAGCGGGCTAATGAGAGTGCTTTGGTAGTCCATGGTCTGGCAGCGACAATATGTGCTGCGGGAAGACAGAGTGACTTGCGTGCTATCGCCAAGCTAGAGCGACTGTTGCAGACTTCCATGGCCTCCTATTTTAAATGTCACTGCGTGACTACTGTCGACCAAAGTATTATGTGCACTCGAGTTTGAAGGTGGTTTGTGAAGTAACCAATAGACGTACATGAAATCCAATATAATCATTTTCGTCGTTCTATTTTACGTTAGGTCATGTAGGTTTGGAATTTTTAATTTATATTTTAATATTTTTTATCGCAGTTGGAACACAAAAAGTGCACGTTTTTAAGCGTGTTTCAACCATGCGTCACATTTACGAATTATCTCAAAAACCTGTCATCAGATCGAATCTAAATCTTAACACAATATACATTGGAATGTTGTATAACTGGTTTATTAATTTCAAAATTTTGTGTGTCCAAGAAACAAAGTTATCATTTTTGTAAGGTAACTTTTTCTCGGCTCGGGGTGGTTGGAAAATGTAGTTCTTGGTTGCATTGTAATCCTTATACATCGAAAAGTTATGCTGTATGACTGTGAAATACGTAAATTTATTCACTTATTTTATATCGGTTTGTATTTCTACGGGGAAATAACACATGTTTCACCTGCTAGCCGCTCCGGCAATAGCTGTACAGCGTTGCCGTAATGGTGCCCACACGCATCATGGCGCGTCTCGCTCGGAAGTGATGGGCTCCATCTCTTTCTTCTTTTTCTTCAAATTTCATGTCGAAGTGTGTGGCTAATAGCTCTTGCCTCTTCCCCCAAGCCTTTCACAATGTTTGTTTTATTGAGCTGTCAAAACACAAATGCCTGTCTCTGTCTCGGTCCTTGTCAATCAGTTTAGATTTCAGACAGCGCTTCTCAACTTAAATTACTGACAAAGTTCGGCAGTCGTCATTACAGCTTCGAAAGCAAGAGTTGTGCTTGATCTTAACACGAGAGTAAAAGTGGTACAGCACTGTATTAATTCTTAGCAGGAATGTGTAAATAAGACATTGAATAAGGTATGTACCCCCATTTGTTTTTTTTTCTGCTGTATGTGCATTATATGAATGTCCTCGGTTTATTTGTTTTAGTGTAGACCTACCTCCGTTAACCGGAAAACTATCCTTGGCAGAATAATTTGCGAATTACGTTGAAGGCAGGTTTTACTGTATTACAAAAATAACTTCTAAAGTAGTACAGAACTGCATACAATGACAATGGTGTGATAAAGCTCGAACGAGTGTGCACTAGGCTAAGTCGGCGGTCAGTATTCCCCAGCCCCACATTGTAGGGTAATGTTACGTGAATAGGAGTACTGGAGTTGACAGCTAGATGTCCCTTTGAATTCTCAGGAATGCAATGGTCACTCAGCGGCGCAGTTGTTGTGAGAAGACAGTACTGATGGCAAAAACAATGAGGTCATCTGCCCCTGAAGGCTACAGGGATGGTTACCGTATTTTAATTATAGTTAGTTACTGTTCGGGTTCATTATTTTTTCGGGGCATGGTCCTTCGTTAGGAAGGTGGGGCCATGAAATCCAATAAGACATAATCTTGACACCACCCTCCTAACTGATGGAAAACCATTGCTTCTGTGTGCATGTTCCAGTGCGACTGGTTTCTTGAAACCCATTTCATGAAACAAGTTGCATGAAACAGTTTTCTCCAGTGTGCACCCCGCCCAAGTAATCTACGAGCTGCGGCTATTAAATAACGAGACTGGTGTTAGAAATGTGATGTATTACAAACAAAGTTACAATTAACTTTTATCCCCTTCAAGATACTCCCCTCCCCTATCTATACACCACTGAATACATGCCTTCCATCTTTCAAAGCAATGCTGTAGGTCATCCATTGTCACCCTCTTCAATAATTCTGCCGTTTTTGCCTTTACCGCTTCAACAGACTGAAAATGTGTTCCCTTCAATGCACTTTTCACTTTCGGGAAGAGAAAAAAGTCACAAGAAGCCAGATCTGGTGAATAAGGGGGATGTTTGAGCACAGGAATGCGCTTGTCTGCTAAAAACTATTTCATAGATAGGGTATTGTGGGCTGGCGCGTTGTCCTGATACAGAAGCCATGTGGTGTTCTTCCACAAATCCGGTCTTTTCTTCCTTACTCGTTCCCTCAGCTTGATTAGGACTTCTTTGTAGTAGTTCTGATTAACGGTTTGACCCTCAGGCACCCATTCAGTCATGATAATACCCCTGATATCGAAAAAAAGAATAGCATTGCCTTCAGTTTGGACTTGCTCATTCGTGCTTTTTTCATTCTTGGCGATGTGGGAGTTTTCCAGTGCATCGATTGACGCTTTGTTTCAGGGTCATACTGGAAGATCCATGTTTCATCACACGTGTGAACAGGTCCGGTTCTTCCTTGAGTCGTTCCATGACATCAGAGCAAATGGCCTTCCGATTATCTTCTTGTTCCTGAGTGAGGTTTTTGGGAACCATTTTTGCACAAACTTTTGTCATGTTCAATTCATCATGCACAATTTTGTCTTATAGTCTCTTTGTTGATGTTCACCATGTCTGCGACCATCCGAATGCTGAGACGTCAGTCTTTCCGCACAATTTCCCTAATTTTGTGAACATTTCCTTCAGTTCTTGAACTCTCAAATCAACCGAGACGTTCATAATTTCAACCTCTTCCCGACCTTCTGTAAAGAAGGAAGCTTGTAGTTTAACGTACCGTTAATCTCGAGATCATGAGCCACGGGACCTCCTTTTTAAGTGGAATCCGAACCACAGGACATGGCAATTCACATCGAAAATCTCACATGCATTGACCGGGAATCGAACCCGGTCCGCCTTGGTGAGAGGCCAACAGCTTGACCGCTGCGCCACCGCGCCCCCTTCGACCTTCTGTAAACCGTGACAGTTGTAGTGTGTAGTAATGGGTGTAAACAACACTCAAGCACGTGACATAGGATTATCACCAAACACCTCCGTTAACAGAAAAAAACTTTCCGTCTGCGACTTCTTTAATTTCACAAGGAATTTGAGGTTAATGCGCTGCTCGATTTTTAAGCTCACCATGATCGCGGCACAATCACAATACAGTGTCCTCTACAACCGAGGCTCAAAAGCAAACTCGCAGCCAGAGAGACAAAACAAGCGGTGGCTGCTCGCGAAGGTTCATGGTCAACTCCATTCCAATACCAACCTCCCCCATGTGGCTGCGCGATAGGAGGTGCGCAGGCTCGTTATTTAATTGCCGCACTTCCAATAAATTGTAATCTGCTAAGGTTGGGGACTGCTGCTGATTCTGGGAGAGAACACTTCTGTTAGTTGTCAGAATAACTCGGTGCTCTTCAATATCTTTTTATAGTTTTGGATGGCTGATGGATCTTGAATTTCTACATCATTAAAGAATATACGTTTCAAATTCCAGACATCATTCATGTAAAAATTAGTACTGTGGTTCAGTTTATCAGTGTATACACTGCCTGCCACCAAGGTACTCATTTTTGTACATTACGTTTATTGTTACTATATGTTAAATTGGGATATCTGTTATTGGAAACATTGAATTTTGTAAATTCGTACCTCTGGCTTCTAGCTCACATACCAGAAGCTGTGAATATGGATTCTTCACTACATTTTTTCTCCGTACTGTTAATTGTAATATAAAATTGCCCTCTGTTGAGTTAATTTGTCTTCTGTTCCTGAATTTCTGACACCAACTTGTGCACATCTGGTTTCAGGTTAGTTGTAGTGAGTTGCATTAGGGTAGCAACGTTTGTACCATGAGCCCTGAACGATGCTTGCTCTTCCGATAATTTTCATTCCTGAAAGTGCTTGCCCATAACGGTAAGTACTCAAATGTGACAGTTGTTGTGTGTAGTAATGGGTGTAAACAATATTTACGTTGAAACTCTTATAAGAAAGTACAGCACTCAATACAACTCTAACTCGATACTGAATGAATCCAGATGTAGCATAAACATTAAATCCATTTTCTCTCATCTGCTAGTGAAGAAGTGCTCTCTCAGAACATGGCGCAGTACCAAGTCGCAACAAATAAACATTTAAGTTGTAATATGCACTTTGTGAGAAGTGCAGTTAATGTCACATGGCTCCTGAAGGCTGTGTGTTGCATAGCATGAAGACAGCTTGTTATGGCCTTGTTGCAAATAATTGCAATTTCCTTGTCCAGTTTTTTTCTCTTCTTGATCTACTCTCTCTCGGCTGGAATCTAGTATCGTGGTTTGTCAGTAGACCACAAGCGTACCATGTGGCCAATAATCAGTTCCCCCCCATTTAGTTTTGCTATAGACGATATGTAAGGTGCACTTGCATTGATTTGCATGCAGGTATATTTTTTGTTAGGAATATGTCTCTCCTGGGATTTGTATGGGGTACTATCCTGGTAGAGTGAGTGATGAACACAGCAGTCAGTGTGTATACATGATCTTAACTTCAGTGTTATGTTGAGAACAAAGCTAACTATTACTGGCAATGGAAATTATTATAGACAACATACCTTCAGGTTTATGCATTGCTACATGAAGTCCTGCAGTACTCTTGCTTTACAGTTGAGGACCTATTACAACCAAGACATATGCATATAATGGTTAATTGCCAGGTTTGCAACCTCACAAGTAATACCCGATACCATTTGAATTGTGAGTAATGAAACTAAATAAATCATTATATAACCCTATCCTCCATGTTCAAATGATGCCCTGTAGTGTGTCATGTCTAACTATTGGTTCTGGACGATTCGTGTTGTAAGCATTCCTTTTCAGAACTAATCATTATTAAAAGCAAATTGTGCCGTCCTTGAAATGGTTTTCTGTAGCTTCCAGCTTTCACCTACAGGCAAATGTTGAGATAGTACCTTCCTGGGCTGCTTCCTTTTTACTCCTTGCCCAGTTTAATTTATTTTTCTCCAACTTCTCTCGCGAGGTTGTCGTGAGGAAAGGCCACAAAATTCATTGCATCTCATCCCTGACTCTCCTCCAGTTGAGCTATATTCACAGCTCTGTTACTGTGCATGGTCACCTTGGACGTCGAGGAGACTAGGCTGCATTTCAAACAGGATGACCCACATGGTCTGGGCAGGTCCCATTCGTGACAGGCAAGTGAGCCCAGTTGAAGAATGAACTGACCAAACCAACCATATGACGGCTTTAGGTCATATGCACCTCAATTTTCTCCCCTTCAAAGGAGAGCCATATTTTTCAGTATTTTCTGTTGTATGTGGTAGGGTAATTTAAAATGACTGTCGGTTATATCAATAATGAGTGTATTGCTTTGAATTTACGAATTTGACCTTAATGTGGATGTCAGTCACTACCATTTGCAGTCACATCACATCTTTTTAAATAGGTAAACATATAAACTTTTAATTCTTCGATAATGTTGAAAAAACTTTCTTTTTTTAATGTAAGGCATTTTACATTGTTGATATTTTGAAATAACTGTGTGACTTTTATAGTAAGAATTCCACCCTGCGACATAAAACTAAATGGTAAGAACCATTTTCTTGAATTGCTTCTTTTGATCTAAACTGCAGGTCTGGTAATGGTTGATGTTAAAAGTGGTGTAGCTGATATTACCCTTGTGCCATTCAGTACACCATATTGTATATTCATAGTGAAACATTACTTGAATGTATTTCCTTTATACATTTTCACATGTATAGGTCATATTTTCTAGGCACCTACTCGAACTAATAACAACTGGCACTACAGCACATTAAGGGCCTCGGCATACCAAGCGACCGCTGCCCAGCCAATTGGCCTGCAGATTGGAGTGACATGTAATCAGCGCATCGGGTCCACTCGGCCGTTAATCTTGGTTTTCGTGATCGGGGCACTTCCTCACTGTCAGACAGCTACTCAATTGTCCACACGAGGCTGAGTGCACCCCGTTCCAGACCTCACGTCAGTTTCTAAAATCCCTGACGGAGCCGGGAATCGGACCCGGGGCCTCAGGGTAAGAGGCAGGAGCGCTACCCCAACACCATGGGGTCGGCACCTACTCCAACTATAGTGACTAAAATTTAGTTCAGTAACAGCTACCAAAGATGTCACATCTATCTGAAGCATTTTTCCAGTTTCTCCCCATGAAATGGTCTCCTTTATACATTATTTTTGACCAACCTCATTTTAAATTATGTGCTTAGTTTGAAACAGACCCTGGAAGAATAATATCCAATAATGCATTTATAATGTAAACAGATGTATCTTTGTATGCATGTAGGGCAAAGGGAATGTTCTCCATCATGTCCAGGATACAGTTTAACTTGTTTGGATGCATGCATGGGTATTTTTACCCAGGGCAAACTGAATTGGCAATAATTCTTGTCATCTGCCTTCCACCTCTTTGCTACTTTACCAATGGACTCTCCCATGCTGCCCTTATTGCTTGCCATTGTGTAATGTTAGTATTGTTCAGGCTGGTGACATGTTTGTATGCTAATGTCAGTCTTGGGTACCCAGCTTGCGTATGTTTACAGAGAGATCTAATTTTCTTGTGGACTGGCGGAAGTTTCGCAATGGACAGACTAACCAATTGTGTTATAAGTGATTTACTTGGTGATGAAATTCTTTGTGGAAGTTACATTTCAGATATAGACTTAATTTATGAAAGTGATCATGGCAGCGATATCGAGCGGGACAGCTGTGCATCAAAACACAATGGTACTCCTTCCAGTGAATCTGAACATGAATTTGATGAGGATGATATACCGTTGGGTATGACACTTAATGTTGATGATGATACCATTCGGTACAAAAGTATCGTTCCCCAAAAGAGCCGCACCGGAGTGCAAAATATAGTTATTAGTTTGCCAGGTCTCAAAGGAGCTGCTCGAAATGCAAAGACAACTATTGATTGTTGGAGGCAAATCATAGACGATAGAATAATTGATCTTACTATAGGACATACAAACGTTTACATTGAGAGTGTAAAGTCCAATTTTTCATCTCGGCCTCGAGGAAAAACTGAGAAGAGATGGGTTCGATTCTTACCTCAACCATCCTGGAAGTGGTTGACAATGGTTTCCCACTTCTACTCTAGGCAAATGCCGGGATGGTACCTAAGGTAAGGCCACAGCTGCTACCTACCCAAACCCTACCTTGATTAAAAGTGCACACACTAGTATACACATGACAGTGACACAGGTTATCAGACAACTTCTACACACACCCAAGTTCACAGGGCTACAAGACCACGTTGTCACAAAGCCCCTAAAAAAAAAAAAACACTTAACAACCAATCCAAATTTTCTATGAGAAGAGATGCCACAGAAACTAACAAAATAAATTAAAGCTTTGTTAGGACTTCTATAATATGCCAGTATGCTGCGATCAGCGCATGGTAACTCAAGGGATCTTTGGGCCACCGATGGCAGTGACGATGCCCAGGAAATGATTTCTTTTTATCTTATTATGCATTTGATTTGACAGTATTATCGTTAGAGATCAGGGACGTTTGACCAATAAACTTGCGCCCTTACGAGAAGTTACTGAAATATTCAAGCGTAACATACGGAATGCTTACACAAACAGTGAATATGTCACCATTGACAAGAAGCTAGAGCCTTTTCGTGGTCTCTGCGGTTTTACTCTATATGCCAAACAAGCCAGCCAAATATGGCATCAAGATATTTTTATTAGCTGATGCTTATACATTCTACGCAAGTAATTTAGAAGTATATGTTGGCAAACAACCGGAAGGTCCATTTCGTCAGGACAATAGTGCACATGCTATAGTCAAGCGGCTATTATTTCCAATTGATCGCACTGGGATGAACATAACCATGGACAATTGATTCATGAGTGTGCCATTGGCAAATTATTTACTGAAGAACCACAGGAACACATGTGTAGGTACTCGAACGTGTGCAATACCTCCTGAACTCGTTTCTTCCATGCTGATCAAAGAATATAATTATTGCACAACGAGCTACACTAACTTTCCTACAATCAGATCCTCAAGCCCGAATAAAGCGTTTGAAGAAGAAGAAGAGGGTAACCAGCCAAGAGAAAAATGCCCAGCTGGACGGTTTGAGGATTTCCCTAAGAAGAAAATAACGCAAATGTCATGTGTAAAGTGCAAAAGAATCATTTGTAAACATGTTTATCCCATCTGTCGGTATTGTTACCAATAGCTGATTGTAAAGATTAGATTTGATCATTCTATTGTTATGTGTAATTAGTGTAATATATCTGAACAATTTTTCGCCTTCGATGAATCAAGAATGTTCTCCGCAGCGCCTACATGCTGCTGCGAGAGGTAGCATCAGCAGTTACGTTGGCAGCACGGCTGCAGCTTGTATCAAAACAAACAGTAAACTTTGTACTGCTCCCAGTTTGGACACATTGAATTAGGAAACACCGCCTGAAATTTTAGTTTTACATTTTCTGTAAACCGATGGCCTTTGTGAAAAACTTATTCCACCAAAAAAGCTCTCTCTTCACTAGTAAACATTACCGCCTGTATACTGTTGCACTCTTCCAATAATCTATTTGAACGCTCGTTTACTGGAATGCACACTATTTCGACAGCCCATTCGTGTGGCCTTCACTGTACTGCTACCCTGTCAAGGACACCGTGCTGCCAACTAAACTGCTGATGCTACCTCTCGCAGCAGCACATAGGCGCTGTGGAGAACATTCCCTGGTGCCCTGTATTAGATCTATTGCAACTAAGTCTTATAACTTAATATCTTGTTTTATATTGACTTTTTAAACAATAAATACATGTATTTAGATCGTAGACTTATGCGGCCGGTGTCTAGTTTATCATCATGGACCCAGGGGCTCACATCTAGTGGGACGTGGGTTGGCGACCACGGGACCCCAGCTGAGTCCGGCATTGCTTCCACTTACTTGTGCCGGGCTCCTCTCTGTCTTCTTTCCCGTCAACCTCACTTGGTCATCTCTTGTTCTCTTCCGACCCCGACGGTATTAGGGTATTTGAGGCCTAGGGAGTCTTTTCCTTTCCCGCCTTAATTGGCCCTTGTCTCATCTTTCCTGATTCCTCCTTCTTCGAGGGGTCAGACCTCTTGTTTTCTTTTCATTATATTTCCCTTTCTCTTTAAGATTCCCACATTTTTTTTTTGTTAATTTGCTCCCCGTGTATCTAAATTCAATTTTATCCCCTCCATTTTGTTGGCGTTTCCAATCTCCGTTGCATTTTGTAAGTTTTTTCGATCTAAATTGCATTTTGAGTGTTTTCAACCTCAATTGCATTTTGTAAGGACTGACAATCTAATTGCTTTTTAGTAAGTCTTTCAGTATATTGGCTGGGTCTTATGTGAGTATTTTGAATTTCAATTGCATTTTGTATTTTCAATCTAAACCGCTTTTTGCAAGTATTTTCAATTTAAATTGCATTTTGTAGGGTGAGCATTTTGCAAGTTTTTTGATTCTCAATTGCCTTTGTGGGTATTTTGAATCTAAATTGCATTTTGTAAATATTGTCCATCCAATTGAGTAATTTGAATCTACCATACATTTTGTAAGCATTTTCAATTTCGATTGCATTTTGTAAGTATTTTGAATATCAATTGCAATTTGTACGTATTTTCAATCTCATTTGCATTTTGTAAGTGTATTTTGTATTTCACTTGCATTTTGTAAGTATTTCGACTGTGCATTGCATTTTGTACGTATTTTGAACATGACCTACATTTTGTGCGTATTTTTCAATCTATTCCTTTTGTGAGTTTTTTCGTTCTAACTTTCCTTTTGTAAGTATCACCACTCTCCATTTTGTGCGTAGTTTCCGTCTGAGTTCCGTTTTGTAAGTATTTTCCTTCTGACTTAATTTTCGTTCTGGTTTCCACTTCATTGACATTTTTGCTATCACCCATACCATTAGGGGCCGATAACCTAGATGTTAGACCCCTTAAAACCACAATCATCATCATCATCATCATCATCATCTTGGCTTACAGAATTGAGCCGCGTCGCATATCGGTTATTATTTCCCGACGTTTCGGCTGACATTGCAGCGGCCTTAATCATGGGTAGGTTCGAGTTAGTGTCCGTACTCGAACTATCCATGATTAAGGCTGCTGCAATGTCAGCCGATACGTCGGGAAATAATAACCGATATGCGACGCGGCTCAATCCTGTAAGCCAAGATTATAAAATAAATATATGTACTCATTATAAAAATGGAGGTACAATGAACCTACACATCTATAGATTCGTACATAGTACGAAGGAATAGGCATGCGCAACAATTTTAATTTTCTACCCACAATATTTTATTAGATTCTAATATTATTACAAGAATGGCATTTTGCTTCTTGAAAAGAGAGGAACCTGGGTTATGAAAGGAAGGGAGAAGAGCAAAATACAGGCCAGTGAGATGAGGTTCTTGAGGAGCAGTATTGGAGCTACAAAGATGGACAGAATAAGAAATGAGAGGACCAGAGAATTAATGAAGGAGGAACCATTACAGGATGGTATAGAGAAATCTAGACTTAGATGGTATGGACATGTAAAACGAATGGAGGAGAAGGGGATACCCAGGAGAGTTCACGAGGCGAAGTGGGAAGGAGGAAGACCGCGAGACAGGTGGCTGAAGGGGGTGGAAGAAAGCGTGAAGAAGAGAGGAGAAGACTGGACAAGGGTGGAAGCTGAGAGATGGTGGGAAGACAGAAGACGTTGGAGAGGCTTGTTCCAAACAGACCCGGCCAGTGGCTGGAAACTGTGCAAGATGATGATGATGAAAAGAGAGGAGAGTGATTACATACGGTGTTCCATTATGATTAACTGCTCGGGTAAAATTTACCCAGTGCTCTCCCATGTGTTACAAAACAGAGCACGCGTCCTGACAGGTTAATTAAAAAGTAAACACATGTGGCCGCCTAGTCAATACTTTGTATTTCTTACAGAAAGTATATGGTGTATATAATGCAAGTCATTAATGACTGTTCAGCACAGATTAAAAGTTCAGTCCAAATATCAAAATTAATACCATCATCTAAACACATATCGTCACCTTCCTTTAAAAACTTCGTATGTCTGAATTTTCTCAATATTGACATTTTACCTCTTTCCTAATCAGAATTCCAAGCGGAATCGGAATTTAAAAACCTCGTAAGTCTATATTCGACAGTCTTTCCTCTGAAGATGAATTTAAAACCCTCTTATGTGTAATGGTCGGAGAGCACTTATATAAAAACCATGTATGTGAGAGACATACGAGGTTTATTTTACAGAGAATGGCACAAGTAATACTGCCATGGAGTTAAAATCCTCGTAAGTCTGACATAGGAGGTATTTATTAAGCCTGCTTGAACAAAATTCAACGCCTTAGTGTTAAAAACCTCCTAAGTCTAAAATTACATGGTCTTTATCCAGCCCGCGGTACTGCCAAAAATGGACTGCGAATCAATAATGCAGTTCCTGCACTTTTACGATACTTTGCCACATGACTAAACAAGTAGGCTAATTGTGTGTTGTGTTAAAATGCCATTTTTCCATTCATCAGAAAAACAGACTGCAGTGGGACTAATTAGTCTAAAAGTAGACTTTTTTGAATTTTGTTTTAGTTCTTAATAAACAAATTATGTAATGAAATTTAATATTCTGTTCGAATCATTATCTAGGCCTACTCCTTTCCAGCCAAGCTTCCAATGTAAAATTACTATCCTTTTTCAATTAAAGTTTTTTTCTGCATTCGTATACCAATTAAAATACTTGTATGTCTGAGATACAGGATAAAAATGAAAGTAACCTCGTATGTCTCAATAATAACAAATATTCTGGACGATCCTCCATAATGTGACTTATGTCCATAAACATTTTAAGGTATTATGTGATCCGGTCATGATTTGATGCGTTAAATATAGAAATAATTAGTATGTTAAGTTACATTAAGTGTTTTGTCCCTCCTGAACATGTTTGCTTTTAGGACATACGTGGTTTCTGAAGAAAGGTGACTATATGTGACAGTAAATTAAAATAGTGCACTTTTAACCCACACAAAATTTAGTTTGATCATTGGGCACATTGATAATGAAAGTTATGGTGTACACTCTGCATCGAGAGAAAGAGGGGGGGGGGGGGAGAGGTTTGCACATGTAGTGAAACTCTCCAAGGAAGGTCAAAAACCTTACTTTGTTACTGAACAAATAACTTTTTTCTTCAATATTACAGGAAGGTGTCGCGCAAAACTGAAATGGCAATATAAGTCCTTGGGGAAAATAAAGGAATCTTTATATCTAATGTCCACTTTTCAATACAATGATTTCACCTGTACTACCCTACATTAGCGATACATGTTTTGGCTTATTTGCCTTCTTCAGTCTTGCACCGTCTTAGGACATAAAATACAACTTTAAAAACATAATATTGTTTAAAACAATCTTAAGAAAAAGCATAATTTACTGGATAAGAAAATGTTTAAAACCAGAAGGAAAAGTTCACAGGCAAAGTAAAGAAAGCAGAGTTGCACTTCAGGAAAACTCCAAACACATTCACTCTTCTCTGAAGTCTTCGCTCGACACTACTCTACAGTGTCTGGGATAATGGGCTCGCTCGCCAGCCAGCTAGCTTGTAAACTGTCTCGAAGCTAGTACAGTGGAACTTGGATAATTCGAACCTCAAGGGACTAGTAAAAAAATTCGAATTAAGAAAATTCTTTGAAAAGAATAGAGAAAATATATTGTATTACCTTTACATAATGATTTACGTTCTACAAAGCATATTAACAGACAACTGTACTGTATAATGACTGTATCGAGATTAACCTCTAAAGTTTCAAATGATAAAATAAAACCAAAATGTACTATTCACCTATTTAACGACAGTAGTAATCCAACAATCTAGTTAAGTCTTGGAGAAATCTACTGTTTTTCAAAAAAGTTTGTGATTTTTTACCAGTTTCCTACAATAAGTCTCTCGGCCATCACAAATGAATCTAACAAATTTAAGGAACGGAAAACAGAATCTCTTACGTCATTTCTACTTACAAGAAAACTCCTATGTCCTGTGATGTGGTATGTCGTTTCTCGGGAATTCCTGACGCAACTGTTTGGCTTCCGATCGGCTTTTTACACGTAAAAACTTCGAATTATCCAAAATATAACTCGAATTAACCATGATTCAAGAGAAAAATTCTAATTAAAGAAGATTTCGAATTATGGAAGTTCGAATTAGCCAAGTTTCACTGTAATTCAATGGAGATTGTTGGAAAAAATGAAACCGTAAAAACACTTACAGTGGGCGATGTATTGAAGATCGAGATATGCTGCCAGAGACTTTCTTGTAGAACTTTTCATGCTGAACAATTCTTACACTCATTAGTATATAGTTATTTTTAACGGTTTGCCCATCGTAAGCTTAAAAAGCGCACGGGCGCCAGATTTTTGTTTCGACTTTTGCACTGAAATCTTTACTGCTTGGCTTCCTTTGATCATAAATAAATTATTTTCTACAGAAACCTTCCTCGAGATATCCCTTACAGAATGGTGAAAACCGCATCAAAATCCATCCAGTGGGTCTCGAGATTACCTGTAACATTCAAGAATCGGGGACTTATATTTACACTAAGTACTGATGCAAACAAAACAGCAAATTAAGCAAATTGTCTCCTCGCAGTTTGCTCAACCCTAGAATCATTGCAGATTTATCTGTCAAATGTTGTAGTAATTTTTTAAATTGTACAAACTATAAGAAAACGCTGTCTGTAAGCACATTATAATCATAACTTTACCTTACTTAACATTACTTAACATTATATGTTTTCACATATAATTTGTCTCGGAAACATGAAGGAAGCTTGTAGATTCTCGTGACCGTTCATCTCGTGATCACAAGCCATGAGACCTCCATTTCACGTGGATTCCGAACCACATGATGTGATATTTAAAATTTCACATGCATTGACCGGGAATCGACCCGGTCCGCCTTGGTGAAAGGCAAGCAGCTTGACCACTGCACCATCACGCCCCTTTTAGAAACATGATACATGCAAAGTTCAAATTGTGTTGTTAATTATTCATCAATTTTCAATTATTTCTGTTAGTTTTTATAAAACATTTTTTTATTTTTATTTCTAAAAGGAAATCCTCTATAACTCCAAGTACATTATCTGCATTAGTGGGGATTTCGTGACTTCTGAGACATCCTCGGTAGTTACCACACACCTACCTGTCTCCTTTCTTGAATATTGGCAATATTATTCCCTTTTTCCAGGCTTCAGGTACTTCCCTCTCTCTACACACACTCCTGAGAAGTCTGTATGTCCACTGCAGTCCCACTGGTCCTGTCACCACTTGCACTATCTTCATTTTCCTGTGATTCCTCCCAGTAATCACGGTCTGTACTATTGCACAAATAGTCTAGTATCAAGGACTCAGTTACAGAATCAACATAGTTGGCTGCAATTTTGCCTGAATGCAAACTCATTGTCAACATTATTTTTTCCCTCAAAAATTGCATTTACAATTTATGGACGGCAGATCGAGAAGGGGCAACCCCCATATACACCGCAGTATCTCCATCTCTGATTCATTCATTCATCTTCATTTCCCCTTTTCCAGTTGACACTGGGTGGGGGCAAATATGGTTCCTCTCCACTTTGCTCTCCACCATTCCTCCTCCGACACAGTGTTCCAATCCAGGTTCCGTTTTCTAATACTATTCTCCACCGAGTCCATCCAATGCATTCTTGGTCTTCCTCGTCCTCTCTTCCCAGTCATCAGTCGTTCCAGTGCTCGTCTTGGTAGCCTTACTTCATTCATCCGTTTGACATGTCCATACCATCTCAATCCGTTTTGCTCCAGTTTGTCATTTAGTTTCTGTACTCCCAGTTCTTTCCGTATATCTTCATTTCTCACTCTGTCCCTCCTCGTTTGCTGGACCATACTTCTCAGGAATCTCGTCTCAGCTGCTTGTACTCTGCTCTCATCCCTCTTAGTCATTGTCCAAGTTTCCGCTGCATATGTCATTATAGGAACATAGTATGCTTTGTACATAACTTCTTTAGCCTTAATTGGTATATCCTTGTTCCATACTAGTCCCCGTACCTGTTGGTAGAAAGCACTCCCGAGTTGTATTCTTCTGCTAATTTCCAAATCTAGTCTTCCATCTTCAGTCAGTTCACTTCCCAAGTATTTGAAGTGTTTCACTACTTCCAATTCCTTATCTCCTACTTTGATTACTCCTTTTCCTTCTTTCTTATCTCGACTCATCACCACTGTTTTACTCTTCTCCACATTTATCTTCAAACCCCATTACTCAATCTTTTCATTTATTAGGTCTAACTGTTCTTGTACCTCCATCTCATCTTTGCCCTAGTATATTCTTTCTTTGCTGCCTTCATGATGTCATCCATCACCATTACGAACAATAATGGTGACAACACACTTCCTTGCTTTAGTCCAGTGTCAATTTTAAACCAATCCGATGTCCCGACTCTAGTCTTCACACTACTGTAGCACTCCATGCACATTCCTTTTATCATGTCTCTCAGTTCCTTGCCTATCCCCCTATTTGTTAAGCTTTCCCAAACTTTTGTTCTAGGGATGCTATCATAGGCCTTTTCTAGATCAATAAAAGTCATTACCATATCCTTCCCATATTCCCAACTCTTTTCAACGTTCTGCCTCAGAATGAAAATGGGTTCCACTGTTGACCTGCCCCCTCTAAATCCAAACTGCTCGTCCTCTATTTGGCTTTGTACCTTTACTCTAATTCTTCTTTCTAGGATTCTTTCCATTACTTCAACATGCGAGATGATGGTGATTCCTCGGTAGTTACCACACACCTTCCTGTCTCCTTTCTTGAATATTGGCAATATTATTCCCTTTTTCCAGGCTTCAGGTACTTTCTCCTCTCTCCACACACTCCTGAGAAGTCTGTATGTCCACTGCAGTCCCACGGGTCCTGCCGCCTTGATAATTTCTATTGCCATTTCGTCGATTCCCACAGCTTTCCCCATCTTCATCTTCCTAACTGCCCATTCCACTTCTGCCATGGTAATGTCTGGTTCTTCTTCTATTTCTTCCTCCACCGTTTTGGCTGTTTGCATAACTTCTCCGCATGCCTGGCGTCTCACCTTCAACAGCTCGCTGAAATATTCTTTCCATCTGTCCATTATCTCTTCTGGTTTTGTCAATATTTCACCTTCTTTGTTTTTCACGAACCCAGTGTTCACCTTTTCATTCCTTCTGCTTTTTATAATTACAAACAGCAATTTCATTCCACAATGTAAATCCTCCCTTATTTCCTGAGTGAATTCTTCCCAGCTTTTCTTCTTTTCCTCTGCAATTACTTTCTTGCAATCTCTGTTTGCTTCTATATATTTTGCTCTACTTTTTTCAGTCTTTTTTTGTTTTCCATTCCTTCCAAGCTTTCTTCTTCTCTCTTACCTTTTCTTTCACTCTATCATTCCACCATTTTGTCGCCTTTTCCCGTACCTTTCCTGATGTTCTACCACATGTTTTCTCTGCGCTGTTTACAAATGCACTCTTAAACTTTTCCCATTCTTGTTTCACATGGGTAATATCCGTCCTTGGTATCTGTTCTTGCAATTCTCTCTTAAACTCTTCTGCAACCTCCTTTTCCTTTAGTCTCCAGACTTTAATCTTTCTTTCCCTTTTTTCTGATAATCGCATGACATTTCCTACTTTTAATTTTGCTACCACTGCCCTATGGTCTCCTCCAAAGGCTTCCTCTGGCATGGCTGTGACATCCATTAGGTCTTTCCGATGTCCTTTTTCGACTAATACATAGTCTATCAGAGTTTTCGTTCTTCTATCTCCCCATTCATACCTCGTTATCTTCTGACTATTTTTCTTTCTGAACCACGTATTTCCTATAATTAATTGGTTCTGCTGACAGAAGTCCATTAAGAAATCCCCTTCTGGATTTTTACTGCCATAACCATATGGTCCCAAAATCTCTCTTACTTGTCTGTCTCTTCCCACTCGTGCATTCAAATCTCCCATTACTATTATTTCCTTATCCTCTATATATTTTTCCACATATTCTCGGAATTCTTCTAAGTTCTCTTCTTTATTCCCCGTTTGTGGGGCACATACTTGAAACAGATCTTTTGTCCCCGTCTGGAACTGGATCCTTCCTATGATTATCCTGTCAATTATCTTTTTCACCTCTTCCATATACTCTAGGACATCCTTTCTTATAATCATTCCTACTCCATTTTTTGCCTCTTGTCCTCCACTGTAAGGGGCGTGGTGGCTCAGCGGTCTAGCTGTATGCCTCTCACCAAGGCGGTCCGGGTTCGATTCCCGGTCAAAGCATGTGAGATTTTCGATGTGAAATGCCATGTCCTGTGGTTCGGATTCCACGTAAAAAGGAGGTCCCGTGGCTCATAATCACAAGATTCACGGTCACGTAAAACTAAAATCTTCCTTCCTTCCTTCCTTCCTCCACTGTAAAACAGCTTGTATCCTTCCTTTAGTTTCCTTTCCATTTCGTTTAACTGAGACCGAGGATGGCTATATCCTTCTCCATCATGAAGTCCACTAGCTCCTCTGTCTTGTCCATCAGGGTTAAGATGTTGACTGTCCCTATTCGGATATATTGTGATGCTGGCCGCCCATTTCTCACAGCTTCCCCAGCATCTGAAGAATTGCACGTCGCCTGCAGGGGACGCCCTAGCATTTTCCGAGGCTGAACCATATTTGCTTTCATTTTAGGCTAATATTAAGATGGGGTCGCCACTCCCAAATGCATTTAATGACCTACTGCCAGGTATGAACTAGGCCGCTCCCAACATGGAGAACAGACGCCTTTTGTTGCCACTCCTCTGGAGTGCAGAGGGTACGGGTGTCCATAATATCGACTAATATCTTTTACTCTATAAACCCCGAGCACTGGGTTGCCTCTTCCGCCAACTTTGCTGTACCGGAAGACTCCTTCACCACCGCAGATGCCGTTGAGGTCTTTACTCATAATCTGAGCTGGGCCCTCCATATTTATAACCCCTGGAGAGAGGGTGTCCCACTCCACTACTACACTCAGCAATAACACTGTATAACATCAGTCCATGCGCTGCCACACCACACTGCGACCCTCCACCACCAGTCTCACCACCAACACTGTATATCATTACACTACGTGCCGCTGCACCACACTGCGACTCTCCTCCACTAGCATCAATACCAACACTGTATAACATTACACTATGTGCTGTTGCACCACACTGTGTCACTCCACTAGTACACTCAATAACAACACTGTATAACCTCATCCTATATGCTACTGCACCACACTGTGTCACTCCACTAGTACACTCAATAACAACACTGTATAACCTGATTGTTAAATCTAAATGCAAACATGGAAGAATTTCCAGTTCTGTGGCCAAAAATACAAATTGTAAATTGTTTCACAAAGGCTTTTGGAACAAAATAAAAGTATCAGGAATCGGCACGACTTGAAAATATTGCCATCTGATGGCTAACAATAAAGCTATATTTGGGTTCAGAGAAGGTCTCTTAGAGAAACAATCGCAATTGATCAAACAGCACACCATCTTCCTGAAAGGCAGTCTGCAGTTCTAGGGTTGGAGCACAAATACTGGTCCCCAGGTATTACTGTAATGTACAATAGGAGTAGTTTTCAATTTATAGAAGGAAAACTATTTTCATAGTTCAATCAGCATGGCATTATATGTGGAGAAGCTGTCTTTAACACTATTTACAACAGTTGTCAGTTCATAATAACAACTCGTCCCCTCCCAACGTACAGTCTACAATCTTACATAATATATTATATCCAGAACTTTTATCCAATATATTATTCACTTTCCTAGTCATAATGTTTTTGTGTTCACAATGCTTCTCATTAGTATAATTTGTCAGACCAGTTTTACAAAGGTCATTTCTAAAGACCTACAGCATCCAGAAGGAAGCCCTTAATTTGAAACGATGAATACAAATTTCACCCGTATGATTGCATCACTCAGTGGAGTTTTGGGCTGTCCCTATAATTGTGCACGTTCTTTTAACCAGGTACTCGAACATGCAAGTACAGGTGCAGGAAAGAGAGAGAGTATATGTTAACGCTCACAAGAACTTAACGGAAAACTTTTTTTACAGTCCTTATATACCTGTGGTTACCTAGCAATTGAAGTCTCTGCAATTTGTTGATAGGTATGAATCATGTTCGAGTATTAGTGCTTTAGATGAGTACCAGCTTTTAAAATGCAAGTCGCAGCGTTGGTAACTATTAAAAAGTACTGTGGCGTATTTCACATCTAGGCTACAATAACTGCAAAGTGTGTTAGAAGAAACCTGTTGCACTGTTCATTTGTTCACCATATTGATTGCTTCTTAGCAACGCGGTGACTAACTGAATATGTTGCCTTGTTAAGCGATACCCATATTTTACTATCTTTTAATTCATCTCGTATGTGATCAATACATGTATTGTAACTTTTTTTAATGTATGTCTTAATGGTTTTTTTGGTTTTCAAAGTGTCGTTAGGATTATTCATTGTTAAATCCACTGATTAAAATATATCATTTCTTTCTTCATTGCATATTAGCTGACTTGATAAACTACATGGGTCCTGCAGAAACTGTTCTTTGTGTTTACATTTCTTAAGTTCACATTATATTTAATACTGTTTATATTATTTCTTGTTTTCATTGTATGCCTTCTTAACTGAACGTGTTACCAGACATATTTTACAGTATAGTCATTCATTGTTAAAGCAAAACATATTTTCACCACATTTAAAAATAAATGTCACTTCTCCTACTACACTTTTCACAGTGTAAAGCAGTTATTTATAGGAACACCAGATGTCACTAGTCACTCCCGTGTTTTGTCTGTGTTGCAGCCATATATTGTCTTTGAAATTTAAAATTTAAACTAGGATTAGATACCCTATTATGTTTAAATAAAAATACTTGAGTAGCAATAGTTCAGTTCTTGAAACTTAGAGAACTGATACAGTGCAGTGTTCTGTGTGAATACAATGTGTGCCATATATCCTTCATCTTGTTGCACTCTGTGGAGATGTCTATACAATGATTGCCAACTCTTACTTGTGTATTAAACTCTTCAATAAACTGGGTGAACAACGTAACTTTTGACCCAGCAATGTAGTTAGTTATTGTTTTAAGGGGTGAAACTACAAGGTCAGCAATGTAGCAGTATGTGTTAATCATACACCAGTACTGCTGTTTCGAAGATACACTGTTCGAATCGTGACAGTGACAGCGACCGTCTGGAGCGATGGTTTGTTTTTTTGGGCCCCAGTTTTCCTACTATTCCTCCTGGCAAATGGTACCTTATTTCTGATTTTGCAGCAATGAAACCTTATGAAAGGCTCATAACATGAACTATCCATGTTTCACTTTCCAGATATATAACTTCCGGCACAATGTTATTCTTTTCTAATGGAACATAATATAATATATATTCTGGCTAAATATTAAAGATATATTAGTAAATAGCAAGAAGCACACAAATGGCCTAAAATCACATGCAACTAGCAACCGGCAATATGTAAACCCTAGTGTGTCTGAAATATAGCACAGTGATATTCTTCCAGCATGCAAGATGTTGAAATAGGGATTGTTAATTATTTTTTTTATTATTATTTTTTATTATTTTGACTTTGAAGTTATTAGTGATGCAGCCTCCTTTGATCAGGATTGTGGCAAGAGTGTGCAAAATAAGTCAAAGATGGAAGTTTTTATTTAAAATGCCATGGTTCAGTGTTGCTACAAATAGTTATAATTGGAAATCAGTCTCAGGTTTTTTATATATTTTTCTTCTATGAGGAGTTAAATCTTTGCAAACATAGGCCACAAGGCTTCCTTTTTTACTTGGAATCCAAACCACTGAACATGACTTTTCATTTTGAAAATCCTGCATACCTTAACAAGGAACTGAACCCAATCCTCCTTGGTGAGGGGTAAGCAGCCAGATCACTATACCTTAATACCCCATAAATCATGTAAATCTTGAGACCCAATTATTAGCTAATTAGAGTTCTGTGTCTTTTGAAAACTGTTTCAGTGCATTGTCTGCTGTTGATTCATTTGGTGGATGTACTTCTCGGAGAACATATCATATGTTTGGCCCTCATAGGATGAATCAAGAAACACTACTCATATTGGTATGAGTGTCATGATTTTGAAACTTTATGCAATTTGACATTCTTTTCAATAATCATGTCATCAGCTACTCAGGGTTGGTCCAAGCCCCCAAGGATGAGTGATAGATGGCCAGTTCCGTTCTGCTGATCAATCTGGCACATCAGGAATATTTTCTGTGGCTCACTCGGTTGAGCAACTTGTACATGACTATGCTAAGATTTCTAAATTCTAGCATAGATGAAAATAGAGCCCAGAAACTTCCCTCATAAGGTTCTCTATTACCACCAAAGCCTGATTACCAGGGAGGTCAGTCATAATGTGAATTGCCAGTGTTAAGTACCATTGCTTAGCACAGGCGTATTAGCTAGAATGTTCTCTATATTATTACCTGAATAATGCTGCATGATAATTAAATACATTCAGAGCTCTGCAAGTCATTCTTGAAACTATGAACAGAAAGGTCTGGACCTTTTACTGGATTATGCTGTCTGAAGTTAGCCATATTCATAGCATTCCCTAAACTCGAGCACTGGGACTATTCGTTTATTGAGGATCTCCTGTACAATCATGTTCCTAATTTGTTTCATTTTTTCGTATTTTGTAGTTAGTATTGCAGCCTTATCTGCTCTTACACCTCTCTTGCAACACATTATCCTGTAGCACACTTTGAGAGAGTATGCCATTTTAACCATTCCAGCAGCTTAAATAAAACTGTTTCCATGATTTTCACCTGATTGAGTCCCACCTGCCAGTTGAAAAGAATGGACAACAGCAGTGAAAGATATGTTGCCTTCCTCCTGTGGCTACTTTTAACAGTGTAAAGTTTTGAAGCCATTGTTTCAGTGTTGCCCCAATAGGTAAATGACACTCCGGGAAAGAATTACATGTATTAGTTATGAATACTATTATAATGGAAAAACACTTCTTCTTCTGTATAAAGCCCAAGGATTAATACATAAGGACTTATTTCTAAAGTTCAACTGGACTGATCTGAATAATTTTCATATAATTTGAAAACTCTTGCCAAGTTGATTTCGAAACAAAAGGCCTGAAATGGCAGTTTAATTGGAGAAAAAAAACTGGAAAGTGGGAATACTTCTTCTAAAGCCTTATCTACCGCGCTGATTTTAACAATCCATGGTATCGAGCTTTATCTGCCTTGCTGATTTTAAGAATTCATGGTATCCATCCTTATCTGCCTTGCTGATTTTAACAATCCATGTTATCCAGCCTTATCTGCCTTGCTGATTTTAACAACCCATGTTATCCAGCCTTATCTGCCTTGCTGATTTTAACAATCCATGTTATCGAGCCTTATTTGCCTTACTGATTTTAACAATCCATGTTATCACACCTTATCTGCCTTGATGAGATTAACAATCATTGTTATCAAACCTTGCCTGCCTTGCTGATTTTAACAATCTATGTTATCAAGCCTTATCTGCCTTGCTGATTTTCACAATCGATGTTATCAAGCCTTATCTGCCTGGCGGATTTTAACAATCAATGTTATCCAGCATTTTAACAATCAATTGTTATCGAAAGCTAATGCTGAAAGTTTCAAGAAATTTTTCAACAGAAATAGTCAGTTTGTATAATCAATGCATGCTAAGAAACAATAAACATATCATGTGCCCATGTCAAAACTGGGTGTCAATTACTATAAAAAGCAATTAATAATGGAATAGAAAAAGAGTTTGAAAGGGAATCGATTCCTCTTTCCATATCTCGAAAACCTACAACCACTACCACTGAAAGAGTTTGTCCATATCTTCAAACTACGGACATTGTCATCTACTTCATAATCAACATTATCTAAATTGTCACTGCCGGCATCATCCACCATCTCTTTTTTTCCCTAGCGCCCATTGTAATTTTCATGCAACATGTTTTATTGTTTTTATTTAAAACAGTTACAATGTTGTATCTACAGTATATACTGTAGACAGTAAATCAGTGATTGTATAATGTGTTGTACCTTTGCAAATTAAAGATAACAACTGTGTTCATCACTAGGGCTTGGTTTTTCGGGTGCTAAAAATTGGGAAAATATTTATTTTTCCTGTATTAAAAATATATGAAATATGTGACAAAAAAGTAAAAATATATCATTATAATTTAGTTTATTGATGTGAATATAAACAATATGCAGTACTCACGAATGCAATTTATGCTAGTCTCGCTGACTGCTGAAGCATTACAATACACAGCGAGATACATCTTCAGGTTGTCCATCACAAATGACCGACGATTATCGCGAAACACTTCTTCTGAAGGCGCAAAACTGCAACAATATGCTTCTTGCCCTTGAGGTGTTGTGTAACTTGAGATCACTGTTCAGCCTTGATTGCTACCCACATGGTTGGCAGAACAGAACGTCCCTATCAGAAGTAAAATTATCTTTATATTCTGCAACAGATGATAACTTATAATTGTTTTTACTTTAGGCATCACAGAACTGCCTTGCATTTCACAGTGCAAGAAATGAACTGCATGTGAGTGACACTGATTCCAGGTAGCGGCTGGAGGGGGGATGTCGAGCATGTGGTGCAATATGGCTATGGACAAGGAAATCCCCGGCTTCCACAGTGAGTGGCTCGGGGCGACAAGTTAGGAATAACACAGTTGCAAGCTGACATACGCTCTGCATGAAGATTAGATCGCTCACAGGTTCTTCCCCGTTGAAGTAACATAGAACAAAAATGCAAAAAACAGGAGGATCTAGCGTACAGATTTTAAAAAATGTAAATATTATGTATTTTTATGTGCTAATAGGAAAAAAGCAGGTATGTATGTCGACTCCTTATTATTCCCTTTTTCCAACAGGCGTAGCCACCACTGTCGGTAATAAATGAAAAGCAGGAATTAATGTAATTATGGGAAAAATGCTTAAAATATGTACTGTATTTACATTTTTAAAAAATATTTACCTAAAAATCCGAGCCCTATTCATCACTGCTACAAATTTCCTTCATAGATCTATAAAAGTACAGTTAAACTTGTCTTGAACGGAACTTCAAGGGACCGAGAAAAATTTCCATTATACAGGGTGGTCGATCCTTTACATGTTATAGCATAGGGCAATAAATTTAGACATGTATTATAAATATTTATTATTAACATTATTTACATATTGTTGAGATAACAATTTCCCGCCGTGACCCGAGTCTTGCACTTGACACGTTCACTTCGGTTAGCGTGGGAAAGTCTTGTCACGTGGTTTGCTGCGTAGCTCACTGCACAGTTGTCTGCCTTCAGTCGAAAGAGTTCAACCATGACGGATAAAAGTGTTTTCACTGTTGAGGAGCGTTTTGGTGGCTTCTGTTTGGGTTCACGAACGTCAGAATACGAAGAAGACGATGTCAGACATTTTGAAGGACTTCGCTGTGAGGTTTGAAAAACCACCGCCATCACAACCCACGTTATTCGCGTGAGAGAAAAAAATACTTCGTGACGGGAAGTGTTCTCGATGCACCATGTAGAGGAAGGCCTACGACTCGTATCGAAACTTGTGCCGCTGTGGCGGAATCGATTGAGCGATTACCGGTGAAGTCAACCCGTAAGCGGTCTGCGGAATTAGGCGTCCCGCGATCGACGATGAAAGACCATATGCGCAAAGACTTGAAACTTTCATGTTTTCGGCCATCCTCAGTGAACGAGTTGAGTGATCGTGACTTGGAGCAACGTGTGCACGCATGTGAAATGCTGCTCGCACGCTTCCCGCATGCAGATAATAAAAACAAAACGTTATATTCTCTGATGAGTGTGCACTTTATCGGAGGTAATGAAATCGTAACGTCTTTATTTGGGCAGAAAGCAATCCGCACTTGTATGAGGAAATTGAGTGCAATCCGCCGCATGTTATGCTTTGGGCAGGGTTATCGGCAGACCATCTGCTTGGACCTAATTTCTTCGATGGTCCTGTGAACCAGCACAGCTACCTGCAAATGATTAACACGTGGTTGCTTCCTCAATTAAGGGCTAAAGGCATGTGACATTGTGACACTACCACATTTTGCTGCGAGTGTCCGCAACCGGCTAAATGAACTTTTTCCAAACCTCTGGATTGGGCATGGATCACGAGACCTTCAAGCACCACTGCCATGGCCTCCAAGAAGCACAGTCCTCAGCACACCGGACAATGCACTATGGGGAATAATAAAAGAAAACTTACGTAAACGACGATACGTGAACAACGATCAACTGAAAGATGGAGTTCGCATGGCATTTGAAACTATCACCCACCGCATGCTGCAGCAGATGCATACAAGAACATGGCGACGGATCGTCTGCTTCGAACATGGAGGAATACATACTGACGTTGTTGATCGATGAATGGAATGTTAATTGTAACCAGACATTGTTTACTCCAAAAGAAAATCCTGTTTTTCTCATAACAGTGTTTCCATGTCTAACTGTCCTATGCTATAACATGTAAAGGGACTTCTCGACCACCCTGTAGACAGGATTCCGGTTAATGCAGGTGATCCTAAAAATATTTTCGAGTGTAAGTACAATACTGTGGTTTGGTACATACCTCTACATCCAGCTACAGGGATTACACCAATTATAAGCTCATCACTTGCACAAACAGCAAAACACTAAATATTTACACAATTCATTCTTAAGAGAAAATCACACAGCACAGTTAATGTGTTCATTTGTATGTAGTTGTCCCTCTCGAAGCGTTTCAAGACCTTGATGTGGTGAGAGTGCTTGCGAGGTCTAATAATCCTTTAGGCTATGCCGGCGGTAGCATAGCTACTGGCAGGGCCTCCCCCTGCCGGACAGGCCAAAGGTGAAGATCCAGACTAAGAAGCAACCCAAGAAGATGTCCAACTACTCCAAATGCGGAAGAGGAGTGAGAGTCTCAACGAAGGAGGAGGCAGAAGAAACACCTCAGGATGGGGAGGGGCAGACGAGGCTCCAAAGCCATGGTGAAGGCAGCTTGTCTCGAGGTTGATTGCCTCAAGAACAATACCCCCATTCTCAGGTAGAGGTTAGGCGTGAGGTCAACAGCCTTACCCTGTAAAATATATCTTGTTGAGAAGGACCAAACACAGAATAAACCGGACGGATCTTTTGAACGCCGACCTACGCCTGTTAAAAGGATGAACGCCGACCTACGCCTGTTAAAAGGACACTCTGAAGGAAAATGGACATTAAAATGGCTACTTGGAATGTAAGAACGATGTTACATCCAGGGAAGATGCAAGAAATTGGGAGAGAGATTAATAAATTTGGATAGGATTTAGTGGCGCTACAAGAGATAACGTGGAATGGAAGAGGAAGAATTGATAAGAAAGATTTTATTTTATTTTATAGTGGACCAGAAAGAACAGGACTATTTGACTTGGGATTTATTGTAAATCAGAAAATAAGGAAAAGTGTTCTAGGGTTTGAACCTACTTATCTGAAAGGGCACTTCAGAAGCATGACAATTATCTCAGCACATGCACCAACAGAAGATGCAGAAGAGGATTGTAAAGATGAAATTTATGACGAACTAACGAGAGTAATTACAGCACGCGCAGATATGACCTGTTGCTTACTCTTCAATGCAAAGATTGGACGTGAAGACTTTATGTACCAGGTGGCAGGACGATATTCATTACATGATGATGGAAATGGTATATTGCTCGGCCAGTTGGCTGCAGCAAATAATTTGGTTATTAGGAGAACCTATTTCAATCATAGGAACATCCATAAGGGCACGTGGCAGGTACCCGGAAGTGACCCAGTGAACCAAATAGACCATGACTTGGTGGGAGCAAGACACACTTCATCCGTTATTGATGTGCGTGCCTGCAGAGGACCCAATTGTGATTCGGACCATTTCTTGGTCAAAGCTGTATAAGGCAAAAACTATCTAATTCACAGACGAGACAACCATCTGAAAGAAAGAAGCTCTGAACGACCCAAGAAAAGTAAGCAATTTTAAAGAGGAGATTAAAAGGCGGCAGACAACAAATGCTATGAATATCGAAGAGAAATGAGAAAATATTAAGTCAGCAATTCAAGAAAGTGCCCAGGAAGTATTAGGAACTAAAGAGAGAGTAAAGAATGAATGGTTCGATAAAGAATGTGAAGAAGCAATGGACACGAAAAATGAAGCAAGGAAGTTAATGTTACAATGAGATACAAGGCAAAGTGGAGAAAGATACAAGGCATATAGGAGAAAAGCAACCAAATTATGTAAAAAGGAAAAGAAGGAAATGTTAACGAGATAGTTAGATAGAATAGAAGAGAGAAGACAAAACAAAGTGAGGAAATTTTGTACAGAAGTTAACTGGTTCAGGAAAGGACCTAGGCTTACTGGATGTAGAGACAAACAGGCTAAAATATTGGACGAGGATGATATCAATAGATGGAAGGAACATTTTGAAGAGTTATTAAATGTACGGACTGAAGAAGAGTGTGATACACATCCAAAGATAATGAATGTAGAACCACATATTGAAACACCAACCATTCATGAAGTGCAGGAAGCCATTGAGAGACTAATAAATAATAAAGCCCCAGGGGAGGATGGCATTACGAGTGAGATGTTAAAAATCTCTGGACAAGAAATTATATCTGAAATATATAATCTTATCGTTCCCAAGATATGGGAGGAAGAGAATATGCCATCTCAGTGGAACATCGGAACAATTTTTCCCTTATATAAGAAGGGAGATAAGTATAATTTTGCAAATTACTGAGGAATTACATTACTGAGTATTTACTATGAGGAAATAGTAGGGGAATATCAATGTGGGTTCCGCAAGATTAGAAGTACTATTGCTCAAATCTTCGTTGTTAGACAAGCAATGGAAAAATGATATGAACACGATGTAGATCTTCATATGTTGTTTGTAGACTACAGACAAACCTTTGATTGTATTGACAGGGAAGGATTGTACAGATATATAGAACAGAAAGGAATTCCCGGAAAGCTAATAAGATTAGTGAGAATAACCGTAGAAAATGCAAATATGTGCCTATGCTGATGATGTAGTATTGATAGCGAGATGTTTGAAGAGATGAAGAAGAAAGGGGGGGAAAAATGGGTCTAGATGTGATCGCGGCCCAAGCAAAGTACATGCACATAACATCTGTTGATAGGAGAAGAAACTGATGGTTTAATAATAGACTCCTGCACATTTGAAAATGTTGTAATTTTTTAGTATTTGGGTGTTCTTAGTTAATAATAAAATGAAAGTGGGTCGAAGAAATAAATAGGATTATTAATGGAAACGGAACCTATTTTGCCACTCTGAAACTCATTAAGTCACAATTGTTGTCGCATAAAACAAAACTCAATATTTACAAAATATCAGACCAGTGTTAACTAATGGCTCAGAAACATGGAATATGTCTGTTCAGAATTGCAATAACCTTGGGGTGTTAGAGAGGAAAATAATATGGAGAATTTATGGTGCTGTATTGGATATAGCAGAATGGAAGATACGCACTAAAAAAGAAATGGATGAAATCCTCAAAAGCGAAGACGTTGTTAGATATATAACATCACAGAGACTGCGATGGCTGGGCCACATTGAAAGGATGGAAGACAAAAGAACACCAAAGATAATATATATAAAGCCAGAATGGAAAGAAGACTATGCCCTGGAACACCAAAGAATCAATGGAAAGATAAAGTGGAGGTGGATTTAGAAATAATGAACGTTCGACCCTGGAGAACAGCTGTCCAATATTGAGATAGATGGAAATCTGTGGTTGGGGAGGCCAAAGCTTACACCGGGCTGTAGTGTAAGAAGAAGAAGAAGAAGATTAATACGTAGATGTGACATTAAAAATTGGGCACAGAAATATCACCTACAGCTACATAATCATTCACTTCTTCCCATAATTCAAGATTGTGCGCTAAATACAATTTATCTTGGAGTCACGGCATTCAATTAAGATACGGAGTGGCAAACAATATCAAAAAACTTCACGTCATTTTTTACAACTGAAAAAACATTGCGTTTTCTTTTACCATCTGCCTTGCTGATTCTAACAATCGTTATCGATGATGTCGACGACAATGTCTGTAGTTTGAAGACCATATGGACAAACTCTTTCAGTGGTAAAAGAAAACTCAATCTTATTGATAACGTACTAATGAACACATTAACTGTTCTGTGTGATTTCCTCTTATCGTTATCCGTTTAGAGTTAATCCATATGGTCTTCAAACTACACACATTGTCGTCTACTTCATAATCAGCATTATCTTCATTGTCACCGCCAGCGCTCCATTTTTTCATTGTTATTATTATTATTTTTTTTTTTTTTTTAATGGAGGTAATGCTTGACAAATTCCGCAATGTTTTCTATCGCTACCTTCATAACTTAACATTTAAAACAATGCCCTTTGTCCCCCTCCATCACTTGCAGACTTATCAACAGCACGACTTTCTACAATTTTTTTGTGTTGACCGACTGATAGCTGCAATATTAATTGTTTTTACAATTGGTCACTGAATCTCATTAAATAAGAATTTTATAGTACTGTATTGTGTGAGAAGCAGTTCAGGTTTGTTCATTGGGCCTGGCATTCCTCATCATTAACCCCTGCACGTTACTCCTCACAAGAATGTGGGCCATTCCCTTGCCAAGTGAAGATCACACAAGATTTGAGAAATCTCGCTTGTGTCACTGGATTATATACAGTAGAGTCTCGATGATCCAACTTAAACTGAACCTGGAGTACGTCGGATCACCGAAAATGTCTGATAACACAGAATTACTTTGAAAGTGAACTAAGACAAATAGGTAGGCTATACTGAATTACTGAAACAATGACATGTCTTACGGTACTCTATCTACTGAATTATCAATTCAACTGTATTGAACAAAAACCTTCCAAATGCTGAGGCATTGTCAACAATGTCTGCTTGCCTGCTGATTCAAGTTTACTTTATACGAGATCTCGTCATCGACGAAAAATCAACACCTCCGTTGCGCTTGCCTCTGGCTGTTGCTCTAAGTACGTTAATGCCATGGCCTAATCCTCCACTGTGAGACATCCTTTTATCCTTTTGTTCTGCAATACCTCCTTCTTCTTCACTGTCCTCATTTTCGTTAGCATTCACAAAATCAATAATATCAGGGTCAGTTAGTGCACCACTTACTCACATCTTGATTCGTAGCATCCTCACAACCAGAAATACAATTCAGTAAGGGAACAATGTCTGGTAATGCGGAGTGTCGGATAAGCGAAGGTCGGTTGAGCGGGACTCTACTGTACCATTTATCAGGAAGGATTCCTTTTACTTATTCAAATTTATGAATGCAAGCTAGTTCTTGCTGAAATGACATAATTTTAACCCATTTTTGAGGTTGTTTCCTGTCCATTCACATATTTTCTCTTTGATTACAAACTGTTTCACATAAGCATATGCATCATATGCCAGTTTAAGAGATGATTAAGTTTTAATAACCAGAGTAGTAGGGGAACCTGGGGTAATTAGAACAGTAGGCCCTACCCAATTAAAAGAAATTGTAGCCTACATTTGTACATATAAGAAATACTGGTTGCACAAGCTGAATAAAATTTCATGATGTATGCCGATGCAGTAATACCATTAGCCACTTTTTGGTCAAAATTAAGGGAATATAGATGCCAAAATATGAATAACTATAAATTCTGTAGCACTTGGCACTGACCAATGAAATGTGACATTCAGATTCAGAACAACCTTCATAATTTCATAGGCCTACCTGTTTTCTTTACTTCCCTACTTATGGTATTTATTGGTTAATTTTCTAATTACCCCAGATTTCCATAGTTCTTTCACTGTCATTTCATGAAGGTGCTAGATTTACAGCTACCCAACGGTAGGATTCTAGGTCCAGGAAACTTTTACGTGTCTTTATTCTTTCAGCCCAATTTCTTAAGCAATATAACGCAGTTTTATGTAACGATAGTATACTGGTATGAAATAGGGCTGTACATATACGAACGTAGAGTCCTTAGAATAATTTTGAATTGAAATGTTCTATTTGAACATAGCAATATTTTGACTATTCCAAGCATTCAGACGTTCGAATATTCAAATTTCCAAACTTCGAATTTTGAAATATTTGCATTAATGAAATTCAGTCAATAGTTGAATGATTCAACAAAGAAGTCGAATAATTCAAATGTTTGAATAATTATTATGACCATAGAAACAATTAGAAAAGAAAGCATAGAGGGAAAAGGAAACAGAGATAACAGGTGATGCTCGTTTTGAATGATACTTTATAAGGATCTACGGGCTGATTAGTGAAGAGATTAACCCCTCAGATATTTCAGTTTCAAACAACTCGTCCATTGGACATACTTCTTTACACAAATTGCTGTAATTTTCGGGTACTTATCATCTTGGAATAATTCAAATATTTGAACTGTTCAATTTATTTTAATACTAGACTATTCAAAATAATAGAGTAGGCTACTTCAAGTGTTGGAATGATTCCGACATCCGCATTGTTTGAATATCGAATTAATGGAATAGTCGAATGATATGCACAGCTTAAGTATGAAACTTTTTAACTCTCCTTCCATTTTAAGTTTCTGAAGAATTTTTTTAACACTTGAGAGGAGGAAACAATTCACAAGTTTAGACATTAAGATACTTTCCTGTCTACTAATTGGACAAGAAGATACTTTTCAGTCTACTAATATTATTAATCACTTCAAATACCGATGCTATCTGCCCTTTTACCTTTTTCACTGCCTCATAAAATGGTGAAGCATACTTAAGATTAAGTGGTTTTTGAAAAATCTTTGAAGAAAAATAGGCATTTATTTTCTGACAGAACTGAAGATTTTAGTGGTATCTACATTATAGGGCCAGTTTTATCATTTCCTGGTACACCAGCTGGTAGTTGCATGGAGGTAAACTTTGTAATTCATTTTAGGGGCTTGGGACATCATGGTCAACCCCCCCCCCCCCCGGAAGATGAACTATTGACGGCATTAATATCCCGGAAACTGACAATGAATTGATGGCAGGCCTGCTATCACACAGCAGAGTCGCGTAGTCTCTATTTGTCATGGCCTTGATGCTAAATATATTTCAAATATGTATGACATGAAATCTGATCAACAGATAACACCATTTCTGTCTTCAGATTGAATTGAGACATGCTCAACTATTGAAATTGAATGTTCCCGAAGGAGACATGATGGTATTTTGTCCGTTTGAGCTAATATATTTTGCTCAACTATTGTCATAGCGAAATGTGGTGAATGCATCATGCCCTCTGCGTGTTTCAGACGACTTGTATTCTATTCAAAACAGTCAAAATAGCCATGAACATCAATTTTTAAAAGGCTGTTACAGTATATTTAAAGTAAATTAATATTGAAAGTATTTTTCTTGTTTTCAGTAAGGTATTGATTACAGTAGGTGGAGCAAATGCCCAGATTGGTCAAATGGTCAGTGTTGAATACTTCGATGTATATAATGATTCCAGGTTCGAATAGTAAAATATTTTTATCAGCTCTTCAGTATTATTTATTGATACATTATTATTCAAATATTGTCTGTTGATATTGTTCATAGTGAATATTTCAGGTGGAATGTGAAATATATGGACCACCTTGTGTGATCTTAGAGTACGTCTTGAGACTCCGGTCCCAGCTCTGCCAAGAAATTTAATTCTAGTCTGAGGGTTGGAACAGAGTTCACTCAGCCTAGTGAGGTTAAACTGATCAAAGTGGGTTCAATTCCTACTTCAACCATCCTAGAAATTATTTTCCATGGTTTCCCACTTGCTACTCCAGCAAATGCCGGTTTCACTCCAGAGTATAAATATTGAGTTTTAGTAGCTAGATATTTCCTTGCCCCTTTTTTTAACCTGGGTCTCAGCAGTGGGTTCTCAAATCCTCAAAGTATACAGTGTTAATGAAAATTAAATATGCATCTTTGTCTACGGGGAAAAAATCTGTAATGTTCACAGAACCATTCATAATAAAATCTTCTTTTTTCTCTTTACATCATTCCCACTCCTATGTGGGGTCGATGTTTCTGACAGCTTTCCTCCATTTAGCCCGGTCATGCACATCCTCTTCTGACAACTGTTTTTCTCTGAGGTCCTCCTGTACACAATCCTTCCATCTTCGTTTAGGTCTGCCTCACATTCTCACTCCCTGTATTTGCGTGTCTAGCATCTTCCTCCCCACGTAGGATTCCTCCCTTCTTGTCACATGCCCGTACCATTGAAGTCACTTTTCTTGTATCTTCTTAGATATTTCCACAACCTTCAATGTTCCTCTTATTTTCACATTTTCCACTCTATCACGCTTAGTCACTCCACTCATCCACCTGAGCATTTTCATTTCCGTGACGTCAAGCCTGTGTGTGTGCAGGCCATGTTTCAGAGCCATACAGCAATGCAGGTCTTACGACAGTTTTATATATTTTCCCCTTAACCTTAGGCTTGATCCTGCGGTCACAGAGCACTCCTGACATTTTTCTCCAGTTCATCCATCCTACCTGAATCATGTGTGACACTTCCAGATCCAGATTTCCATCTCCAGTCACCACCGAACTCAGGTATTTGAACTCATCCACTCATAATAAAATGAATTTTCATATTTTAAAAATTGTTGAATTAAGACATAAATATGCTTGTTTTTCCAATAAAGTCTGAAATATATGCTACACTTATTCAAACTATTGGTTTTGGAACCATGATCTAATAGTGAATTTAAAAAAAGGTCCAGTAGGAAAAAGTAATTGCCAAAGGTGGGACTTTAACCTGCCACGTCGTAGTCCATAGCAATCGATGCTGAAGGGTTCTGGTTTCAGCGTGCACGAGTAGTATACTGACAATTGATGATCACATGAATGTTTTCTCCCCCAGGAGCTCGCATGTAGTGGGGCGTGGGTTGGCGACCACGGGACCCCAGCTGAGTCCGGCATTGCTTCCACTTACTTGTGCCGGGCTCCTTTCTGTCTTCTTTCCTGTCGACCTCTCTTGGTCAACTCTTGTTCTCTTCCGACCCGACAGTATCAGGGTATCCGAGGCCTCGGGAGTCTTTTCCTTTCCCGCCTTCATTGGCCCTTCTCTCCTCTTTCCTGATCCCTCTTTCTTCGTGGGATCAGCCTTTTCATTTTAGTTCCTTTTCTCTTTAAGATTCCCGCCCTGTTTTAATGAATTGGCTCCTGGTGTCTCTAAATTGCATTTTGTGTTTTTTTACCACATTTTGTAAGTTTTTTCAATCTACATTGCACTTTGTAAGTATTTTCGACCTAAACTCCATTTTGCAAGCATTTTCAAATTCAATTGCATTTTGTACTATTTTTGATTTTCAATTGCACTTTGTGAGTATTTTGTATCTGAACCGGCCTTTTTCAATCTCACTTGCATTGTGTATTTTCTCCACTTGCATTTTGTACGTATTTTCAATTTCAATTGCATTTTGTACGTATTTTCAATTTCAATTGCATTTTGTAAATATTTTGAATTTCAATTGCATTTTGTTGAGTATTTCGAATCTACATTGCTTTTTGTAAGTAATTTGAACCTAAACTACATTTTGTGCATATTTTTCAATCTAAATTCCTTTTTATGAGTATTTTCCTTCTAAATTACCTTTTATAAGTATTTCCATTCTTCATTTCGCGAACCATTTCAATCTGCATTCCATTTTATAAGTATTTTCAGTCCCGCTTGATTTTCATTATGGTTTCCATTTCATTGTCATTTTTGCTATCACCCAGACCATTAGGGGCCGATAACCCAGATGTTGGGCCCCTTAAAACGTTATCATCATCATGAATGTTTCCAATACTAACACATTACACTGGCCTGCGATTTATTTCATTGCCGCCATCCTGTATTGCTTTTCAGGATGTCTTTTGCATCCAAAATCGGGATCAAACTTTAATTTTCCCACATCACATTCTTTTAAAATTTCTCATCACATGCACTTCTTACGTTGTTAGGAGGCGTGTTAATTTAATTAAAATTTCTAGATTGATTTATTAATTCCATGTTCTGCAGCCATCTGGCAGCCATCATGCTGAACACTGTACAACACAGCAAGTTTTGCTGAGTGGCACCATTCGGTGGTTTTGCATTGCTTGCTATTGAAAAGAGATTTTTGTCTTCATAAGTGTTTAATAAGTGAGTGACATGCTGTGTTAAACTTTTTATTGAACTTATATCAACATGCCTCGTCATGGCTGCAAGAACAGTCCAGATACATTCTGCTATGTGTGTGGCAGTTTTGTGCCAATAAGACAGCAGTGCAAAATAATCGAATTCGTGAGAAAGTGCCTACTTCGGCACTAAACTGGGAGACCAAGACACACCGTGGACACCACATAGGGCTTGTAGAACCTTTATAGAGAAGTAACGACAATGGGTGAAAGGTGAGCAAACAGAATTGGCATTCGGAATTCCAACGGTGTGGCAACAACCTGCAGGCCAGAGGACTCGCTGCTTGTTCTGTGAATGTGAACGGATTTAACGGCAAAACAAAAGTAACTCTGTGTATCCAAGCAATATTCCATCCACAATTCAACCCGTTCCCCATGGCCCTGATGTACCAGTACCGCAGCGTCTGGAACATTTACGGGACTGTGCCTCTTCGAAATCGGACACAGAAATGGCTGGCCCTACCTCTGACTGGGATTTCTCGCCTGAAGATGTAGATAAAGAACCTAAACTTTTTGAGCAAAGTGCATTAAATGACTTTGTTCGAGACCTTGGCCTAGATACTCGGATGTAGACTCCGTGAAAGGAACATGTTGATATCAGGGACGACTTACTATTGGTACAGACATCGCGAACCAGAATTTACATCCTTCTTTTCGGAACACGGAACTTCGGTTTACTGTAACTTTCCAGAGGTGATGCTGAAACTAGGATTACCACAGTATGACCCTATCCACTGGAGACTTTTCATCGATGCCTCCAAGCGTAGTTTGAACTGCGTCCTTTCTCACACAGAAAACAAACTTGCATCCCTTCCCATTGCTCGTTCCGTTATTATGCGAGAAACTGAAATCTTGAGATGATCATGTGCAAACTGAAGTGCCAGGAACACAAGTGGTAAGTGTGCGGTGATTTTAAAGTGATAGGTATTCTGTTAGGTTTACAAGCAGGTTACACAAAGCACCCCTACTTTCTGTGTGAGTGGGACAGTCGATCAAGGTTACATCACTGGACCCAAAAAGAATGGCCAGGTTGACAGCGGATCCCAAGCTCGGAAGCATAATACATCATCCCCCTTTCATGTGTTAGTCCTAGAATAACTGTTACGGTCTACACTAAAGATTTGAATTTTCACGCCATCTTTTCCTGGGGTGATCTAGAGATCTCTTCCCACCGGGGCAGTAGTTGACTACTGCTTTAGGGATCCTGCTTCTGTCCATCCTGTTGAGGTGTCCAAGCCAATTTCTTTGGTATTCATTGATGTATTCCAATATAGGTCTGCTGTTAGGACCATTCAGCACTTCTGTGTTTTGTTTGTGATCCCACCTAGTGACTCCAGCTGTTTGTCGCATATATTTAATTTCGGCGGTAGTTATTCGTCTCTCATCGCATTTCCTCAGGGTCCACGCTTCGCTACCATAACAAAGTACTGGTCTTGCTAAGGTTTTGTAAATTCTTGTTCGGGATTGTTTCTGAACTAATGATGGTCTAAAAACGTTCTTGAAGATTCCTAAACATCTGTTGAATTTAAAGATTTTCTCGGGTATGCCCATTTCTTCAAGGAAAGACAGTTTGTAACCAGGGTATTCCAAAATGTTATTATCCAAGCAGATCTTACTTCTTACTGGTCCCATGCCACAGAATGCCATTATCTTAGTTTTCTCTAAAGATATTTCCATTGACTAGTTTTCTGAGACTAGTTTCAGGTTATACATTGAACGCTGTAAATCATCTTCTGAGGTGGCAACCAACGTTAAGTCGTGTGCAAATAATATTGCGTCCAGCTGTAGATTTCTGTTAATGTGGATGGAGCCATGTCTTGTTTCTCTAAATTCTCGTATAAGAGCATTCGTACGGATTATGAACAGGAAAGGGGAAAGACCGCAATCTTGTCTCACTCCTGAGTGTATCGATTTCCACTCGGATAATTTATTATTAACCTTCACAGAAATCAAGTCATGTTTGTAAAGGTTACTTATGTTTTGCACCATCTGTTGTGGGGTGTGATCAGATAATAAAATATATAGTAAGGTAATGCGGTTTACTTTGTCAAAATACTTTTTGAAATCTACAAAGGCAATGTGTGTTTCTATATTAAATTCGCGGTGCTTTTCGAGAGGGATTTTATTATGAAATAACCATCACAGCAAGATCTTCCCTTCCTGAAGCCGAATTGTTCTCCAAGAATGTTTTCATAGTTTTTATATAGTTTATTTTTAATGATGTTGGCATACATTTTATAGCCAGAATTTAATAAACATATGCCTATGTAATATTGACAGTCCCTTTTGTCGCCCTTCTTGAAAATGGGTACAACTATTGCTTTATTCCAGTTTTCAGGTGGTTCTTCGCCTTCCCAAATTTTATTGAGGAGCTGGAGGAATCTTCCTTGGAAAGACCGACAGGAATATTTAAATAACTCCAAATTCAATTTATCTTCTCCAGGTGTTTTATTGCACTTTAGTGTACTCAGCACTGCATCTAGTTCTACTACCATTGTAATGTGTTCAATGTGTAAATTATCAGAGTGGAATGTCGGATTATGGGAGACCATTCTATGACCATAAATTTTGAAAGTGATTTGACCAACTATTGCAAGAGATTGTATTGATTCGAAGTGTGTCTTTAGTTTTCCTGTTCAAATTGTTCAAAATGTTGTTTGTGGCTGAGGTCTGCTTAAATCATTTTCTAAATGGGATACAAATTCGTCCCAGTTCTCCTATGATATTTACACACTTCTCTCTTCGCAATTGCTCGCTTTCTGTGGTACTCTAATTTATCTACATCTTTCTTGGTACACAGGTATTTCCTCTATGCCTCCTGCTTGTCTTTAATAATTTCTTTGTTTTCATCCCAAATTCTGAGTCCCCTGTTCCTGTGCCATTTCGATTTGATGCCAAGGCTCTCGTTGGCTGCCTGTTTCAAGATATTTGTTAGTTGTTTCCACTCCTCTTGAACATTTTCTGTAGTTGGGGTTGAGTGGGTTAATTCAGCCAGTCGTTGGTAGAGCCATCTAATACTAGGATCCTGAAGAAAGGGTACTTTATAGAGAGGGGTTGTATTTGATTTTGTCGGTTTCTTCTGCTTGGTGTATCATCACGGTTTTATTCTAATGGGACAAATTATTAATTTCTAATTCTGGGCCTCGAAAAACTCTTGTATTTAAGACCATCTCTGCTAGTTTGATATTACAGATAGCATAATCTATTAATGATCTTGTGTCTCGTGCCTCCCACGTATATTTATGGCTGTCTCTGTGATTGAAGAAACCATTCATTACTTTTAGCTGTTTGTAGGTGGAGAAGTCTATTAATCTAGTTCCGTTGTTGTTACAGACTTGTCCACCAAATGTGCCAATTGACTGTCCTACTCTTATATTACTAACTCTCACATTGAAGTCACCCATCAGCAAGAGAAAATCATTCCTGTTGATTTTATTCAAAATCTGCTGTAGTTTGTTGTAGAAATCTCCACTTTCCACTGGGGCTTATACTCCAATGACAGACAGGTAACCTCTTGAGATTTTCAGACGTATTTCTATTATTCGTTCATTCTAGAAAGTGTAGTTTGCAATGGCAGATTTAAGCAGTTTATGTATCATCATTATTCCTGCTTGCGCTCTGTGTTCAGAAGACACGCCAGTGTAAAACTGGAGGTAATTTTGTGTCTGTTTTGTTCCCTGTAATTTCTTTTTGGTTTCTGATATTATAGCAATTGAGATTCCCTTTTATGCCAAAATGTCATCTAGCTGTTCATCCTTACGAGCTATACCTCGTACATTCCATGTAGCAAACTTCAGGATGTTTTCTTTCTTCCACTCATTAGCCTTGTTCACGCTTGGGTCGTCATACATTTGATCCGTCTGGTTTCTATCTTTGTGAGACTTGAAAGTATATGAAATGTCCCTCCAACTAGTTGCTGGCAAGAAGGCGGTAAGTCCAGTGGTGGGGCTGCCACCTTTCAGCATCTGGACCCACTGCATGATGCTGCATTTCCTCAGTACAAGGATGGAATTGTTATGCAGCCATGACCCGGTCCCCAGAGCCTCGTCTGTAAAAGCAGGTTACTGTACCACGGGCAGGTGAGGTTGGGATTTGGGTAGGAGAGGTTATGAAATGTACATCACTACCCCTTGCAGACCCAAGCATAATACAAAAATCTCTTAATGACAAGTCCAACATACTGTTACCTCCACTTCATGTCAAACATGGGCTTCTGAAGCAATTCGCTAATGCTCTATGCAATGCAGGTGAATGCTTTCAGTACCTGTGTCATAGATTCCCAGGCATCAGTAATGCCAATATCAAGGAGGGCATCTTCACAGGTTCAGATGTCAAAATACTACTTTCTGAAGCTAATTTCCAAGATTATGTGCACTGCAGAAATATCGGCATGGAAAACATTCCGGGATGTGGTCAAAGACATTCTTGGTAACAGAAAGGATTCAGACTGCAATAAAATGGTAGATAGAATGCTTGTTTCTTTCCAAGATTTAGGCTGCAAAATGAGCTTAAAAGTTTACATGTTACATTCACATCTGGACTTTTTTCCCTTAGAACCTACGAATGCTCAGCTAAGAGCAAGGAAAAAGATACCACCAGGATCTAAAGGAACTGGAACGCAGATATCAAGGGAAATGGAACTAAAACATGCTGGCAGGTTACTGCTGGTTACTCAAGAGAGAAGATCCAACTAGACCTATAACGCAAAAAGCAAGACAAAGATGTTTCTTAAACTAAGTCAAGACATTGTAAAATTGGAACCATGGACTTGCCATTATCAATATGTTACGAGTAGACAGCGGAAGTTCAGGCTCTAAAAGGTAATGTTTTAGGCACCTAAAATAGGCTCCTTAACTGCTATATTTAGGCACTAAATGAATAGGCAGATATATATCAGTGACGTAAACAACCTTAACGCAATTTAATGTGCAATATCGTTATTTAAAGAAACCAAATACATTTCACAATCGGCACTTATAACTCATAATAATTGACCGAGGTTAAACATCATGTCCATAGTTGGCTTCACACTAAATAACAAGCACTTTCTCTAAATCGTCTATGGAAAAGTTATGGCAATTGTCACCAAGTATTAATGTTCAAAGTCAACTGAAGACACACTGCAAGTTTTTGATAAGATGAACTGGGATTTCTTTCATCTTCGTCATTCTTTCGCGTTAAAATATGGGATTTCTCTTTCATCTTCGTCATTCTTTCCCGTTAAAATATTAGCGGCAACGAACAAACTCTTCAAAAAATAATCTTCCCATCTATCGAGTAATCGGAGTATTCAAGGAGCCACTGTCGAATTAATGATACTTTAAGACTATTTTATTTTCAGCATTATGTTTTCAAGTGAACACGTAGCGCTCTTAAGGACCAACAAATACTGGATGTGCAGCTGTTGTTCTAGTGAAAGATGAAATTCCAAGATTTGACAAGGTTGTTTATAAAGGTAAAGAGATTGGAACGTTCACATTGTGTCACTAATTGCTGGGCTTTCCAAAGCTGGGAAGGAGGAAGGGGTTGCTATCCGTCCTTGCAGTGTTGAACGTTAGTGGCTCATAAGAATCCTAGTTGACCTTTAAATTACAGGCTCTTTAAAAACAATGGTACAGTCGACCGTTATTATGAATAGTGTAAAATATCACAATTAAGACAAATTCATATCTAACAAAGGAAAAATTAGTTAAACTGGAAGATTGGCACTATAAATAGACTTAGAATGGAAAATAGGCGCTAACGTCAAAATAGGCACATTTAAGCACTGTAAAACTGCTTTATACAGGGTGTCACAAAAAAGTACGGACAACTTGCAGGACACATTCTCACACGTAGACGAAGAAATTATGTTAGGTGAACATGGGTCCGCAAACACTGTGTTTTCATGATATACCTCATTGTCTCCAACTCATTAATCATGGGAAACACACAAGAACAGAATGTTCGAATCGTGGTTAAGTCTGGTTACTTTGTCATTATCGTAGGTGCACTGCCAGTGTTATGTTTTACATGGCCCTATTGCCATGATACTTACTGTAACATAAACTGTTCCAGTGATCAGTACGACGTATGCAACCACACGGGTTACTACGTGGAGTTCATCACAGTCTTGGCACAGGCAATGGCAGTGTACACAAATGCAGAGATGGCAGATGCCCATTTGATGTATGGATTAGCAGTCGGCAATGACACTCGCACTCAACGTTTGTACCGGGGGAGATTTCCAGGATGAAGGTGCCCATACAGGAAAACGTTCAAAGCCATTGATCGTCATCTGAGGGAACATGGTGCATTTCAGCCTGATACTCAGGACCGGGGGAGGCCTAGAAGGACGAGGACACCGCAACGAGAGGCGGCAATTCTTCATGCATTTGACGACTACCCTAGTGCCAGTACAAGACAAGTAGCTGCAACAATGAATGTTGACCGCATGACTGACTGGCAAGTGTTACACGAGGACCAGCTGTATCCATACCAATTACAGCGTGTGCAGGCACTATCAGCAGCTGATTTTCCTGCACGGGTATTCTTCTGCGATGGTTTATTCAACAAAGTTCACCCTAAATTCAGTGCAAGGGTGCTGTTCACAGATGGCATCGTTTCAATGAGATCAGATTGTAAATTTTCACAAGGGGCATGTATGGGCTGACGTCAATCCTCGCGCAACTGTTGATGCAATTCATCAACAGAGATTTTCTGTTAATGTTTGGGCCGGCATTGTTAGTGAATGTTTGGTGAAGTCTCACTTTCTTCCACCCAGGCTCAACGGACACAGTTACCATAATTTCGTAGAGAATGTTCTGCCTGATCTGTTAGCAGATGTGCCTCTAGCTGTGCGACAAAACGTGTACTACATGCACGATGGAGCACCACCTCATTTTAATGTTAATGTTTATCAGCTTCTAAATAACAGATTCGGTGACAGATGGATAGGTAGAGGTGGACCAATTGCCTGGCCTCCATGCTCTCCGGACCGAAACTCTCTGGACTTTTATTTGTGTGGATATTTGAAAGCTCTTGTGAATCAAACTCCTGTACAAGATGTTCAGAATCTGCGTGCCCGTATTATGGAAGGCTGCGAACCCATATGCAATACTTCAGGTATACATCAGTGCATCCGAGATTCACTACAATGGCGGGTTGATGCACGCATCAATGCGCACGGAGCGCATATTGAACATCTCCTGTGAGAAAGAGCTGCACGTGGTATGCTGGTACGTTCCATTCTTGTGTGTTCCCATAATTAATGAGTTGGAGACAATGAGGTGTTAAATGGAAACAAAGCGTTTCTGGACCCATGTTCATATAACATAATTTCTTCGTCTAAGTGTGAGGAATGTGTCCTGCATTTTGTGCCGTATATTTTTGTGACACCCTGTATAGACCTAAACGTTCCTGAAACATATAAATTTAAAAGAAGGGTCTTGTACTGTATTTGTTAAGGAAAAGAATAGGCATTTTCCTAAAATCGACTGTCGACCAAAATATTATTGCACTCGAGTTTGAAGGTGTTTTGTGAAGTAACCAATAGACCTACATAAAATCCAATAACATCATCATTTTCGTCCTATTTTATGTTAGTTCATGTAGGTTTGGAACTTTTAATTTATATTTTAATATTTTTTATCCCAGTTGGAACACACAACGTGCCTGTTTTTAAGCGTGTTTCAACCATGCGTCACATTTAAGAATTATTATCTCAAAAACCAGTCTTCAGATCGAATCCAAATTTTAACACAATATACATTGGAATATTGTATAACAGGTTTATTAATTTCAATTTCTTTTGTGGCCAAGAAACAAAGGTGTTACCATTTTTGTAAGGTAACTTTTTCTTGGCTCGAGCTGGTTGGAAAATTTAGTTCATGGTCGCGTTGTAATCCTCATACATCAAATGGTTATGCTCCATGATTGAAATACGTAATTTAATTAACTTATTTTATATCCGTTTGTATTTGTACAGGTAAATAAGACATCGTTTAGCAGCGAGCCGATACAGAGAAAGCTGTATAGCGTTACCGAGTTGGAGCCCATGCCGCGCCTCGCTCGGAAGGGATGGGCACAACTCGGCAATGCTGTACAGCGTTCTCTGTATCGGCTAGCTTCTAAACGATGTCTTATTTTCCCATACAAATACAAACCGATATAATGTGTGTATATATATATATATATAAACCTTTCAATGTGTGAGGATTACAACGCGACCATGAACTAAGTTTTCCAACCAGCCCGAGCCGAGAAAAAGTTACCTTACAAAAATGATAACAACTTTGTTTCTTGGCCTCAGAAAATTTTAAAATTAATAAACCTGTTATACAATATTCCAATGTATATTGTGTTATAATTTGGATTCGATCTGATGACTGGTTTTTGAGATAATAATTCTTAAATGTGACGTATGGTTGAAGCACGCTTAAAAACTGTCACATTTTGTGTTCCAACTGCGATAAAAGATATTAAAATATAAATTAAAAATTCCAAACCTACATTGAACTAACGTAAAATAGAACGATGAAAATGATTGTTATTGGATTTTATGTAGGTCTATTCGTTACTTCACACACAACCTTCAAACTCTTGAGAGCACATAATATTTCGGTCGACAGTAGTTTGAGGCTTAATGTATGATACATTTCGGTCCATTTGGCTGTGTTTCTTCATCAAATCTGTTTATATAATACATTACATATTTCTATATTATGTTCATAACAGTGCAATATTGGTGTGTTCAGATGAGTGAAATAATAAGAAAGAAGCATTCCTTATATGTGATAATAATCTTGCATGTTCGCATGTCTCATATTTCACATATTTTGATTTTGCACAAAAACCTGCTGTGATGGAGAGAAACAGACCAGTCCGGAATGAGTGTGTCAGAAATACAAATGATCACTATTTAAACATTATGCAATAATCGGAAAGTTTAAATTCGCAGATCAATTTATTTATAAACATCAGATTGCCCTTTTAACATGGAATGTTCATTATGTTTGTGGCTGTATTAAAATGAACACCACAAATCATCTGATATGTGCATAAGGGAATCATTTGTCAGCCTTTTTGGAGCATTACCTGGCTGGTAAATTTTTATCGACCTCTAGGAGCGGTCATTAGTGTACACTCCCAGTAAACAATATTTGTGCCACTGGTAGATGGTTGAAGGGGAATTCCAGTTCATACTGCTGGTAAGTTACCTGCTCCTTTGCCAGGAGCCCTAAATGACCCATTAAACATCAGACATTAGTGCTAATCTCCTCCTTTGAGCACAACCCAAGACAATTTGAAAATCAGTTTCCACAAACTTGCAAAATTCATAAACTCTGCTTTGTAGGATATAAAATATAAATATTTTAGAGACGACCATTTATATTAGTCAGTGCTATGAAATGTGTAGCTTGTATACCCAACCCCTTTCAGTCCATGGTCAAGGGCCACTTGCAGTTTTGTAATAATGTGGGTTTTACATTTTCCTGGTAGTACCATTGAAGTCCAACAACTCTTCTTGCTAAACCATTTTCACCAGGTCAAGTAATTTCTCACAGTGCAGTACATGATGTTTCACCAGGAAACAAGTTGAATTGTAATATTGTAATATTTTTGCTTTTGCCAGTTTTGCAGTAGGGCGAGCACTGGAAAAATTCTTGTTCTCTCTGTGGTTAGATGCTTCTGACAGCTCTAAAATAAACGTAACATTTTCCAAATCACACTGCAGTTCATTTATAGCATGAGAAGCAAACACATTCATGATTAAAGCCTCCGTTTCGGAATGTGTGCATTCCGAATTTGGCTTTAATGTTGCTTGAAAAAGCTTCAATGAGCAATCCATTCACCTGTAAAGATGATTGTGTTAAATCATAACTAATCTCTCTTCCTTGTCATAGTGTTTCTTAGATTTAAAGACGGTTCTGCGGAGACTCTATTATGATCAATTTGTATATCACTACCGCTTTGGCTTATTGAGAAATTAGATGCACGTGTTTGCACCTCACATTTCGTGTGAATTCTAGGTCATTTATATTGCTGAATAGAAATTGTTCTAATAACTGTTCATTGAAGGAATACTTGCACTGGTAGTCCATCGAGAAACTGCAAGTAATGGAGGAGGTCTGGGTACAAAATACTTCGTACCTTTTGAAGAAGTCTCGTGGAATATTGTTTGGATATTAATGATTTGCTACATCTAGGAATATACTTGACATAATATTGATTTTGCTTCAGTGTTTTGGTGGAAATGCCTCTAATTTCTCATTAAAGAGAGAAATTTTGCATGTGCAGAAAGACAAAAATTTTATGTACAAGGAATTGATTGAACCTTAATATTCTTGCTTTATGAACCCATTTTCTTAAACATCTGAATCTCTGGTTATAGTGTTACTCTGCCAAAGTTTTTCCAAAGTTTAGATATATTATTGCTTAAAATTTGATTTATTACTTGTACGATGTGAGTACTCAACGTTCCAAGTACCTTTCTCGAATTTTAATCCTAACCTATTAAATTTAAATTAAGTTTATTTTTTTAGAAACTGCTATATTCACCCAGTATTATGGCAGTACACTTCTATATAGCAAAAAGTACAAATGCTATCCTGCACTTGCTACTATTTTACTGCATCTCGGTATCCGAACTAGAAATGTGAGTGCAGAATAGAAAATTGGATTTACTGTATTTCAATTAGCTCAGTTTTGTTCCCAAAATCTTGACTCAGTTTTATGAGTAGTTTGCTACAGGGCACCAGTTCTGTGCCTCTAATATATGAATCCTGCTCTTAAGGAAAGGAACAAATTTTGTAAGAATGAAAATTTCTGCAAGCACACTAATTTTAAGCTTTATTTGGTCTTAAACTAGTGACTGACCTTCCTTCTTGGAAGAGTAGTTCATAAAGAACACTATGCAAAGTATACCATACTTAAGCTTTGGCAAGCAGCATTAGTTTAAAGGATCTCTACACTAGGGAGGTTGGTACATTCTTTTTGTTACTTTCAGAATGTTCCACAAGTCTTATGATAGGTTATGTGCTGGAAACTGCACTTGTTTGAAAAAGAAAAATGGAAACTCACCATGACTGAATTGAACAAGTACAACAAAGGTTGCCACACAATATCATTATAAGTTAACATGTGCCCTGTCTGTGTAATGTGGATCGCTTGCGCAGGTGCCACTTGGGGCATGTAGTTCTATCGTAGATACAAGACACCAAATGAGGTCTTGGTACCAGTGCGAGTCACAGCATATAGCACACACCATGCCCCAACAGGACATAGAAACCTTCACTCAGCTTGACGAGTTTGAGTGAGGCTGCATAGTCTGACTTGGAGAGGGAATTTGGATGTTTCCAGTGTATTCCTGACCACTTAAACTGTTTTAGCTACACAATGCATTGGCGGAAATGTGAGGGTTAATAATAGAGCAGAATCTACCGTGGCATCCCTCTACCATTATGACTTGAGCATTGCCGAGCTATGTTTGCCCTACAGCTGGGAATGGGCAGCATGGGAGCCTGTGGATTTGGAACGAGTGGTGTTAGGAACAAATCACGGCTCTATTTGGATGTAGACATCCACAGAATTAGTCTGGACATGTCGTGACCCTCACAGTGATCCACATTTCATTGTAGAACAGCACAACACCACAACGAGAGGTTGCATGTTCTACAATTGCCACTCTCCACCGGTGGTGGCTGAAGGAGCCCTGGGGGCGTGGTGGCTCAGTGGTCTAGCTGTATGCCTCTCACTAAGGCGGTCCGGGTTCGATTCCCGGTCAATGCATGTGAGATTTTCGAAGTGAAATGCCACGTCCTGTGGTTCGGATTCCACGTAAAAAGGAGGTCCCGTGGCTCATGATCTCAAGATTAACGGTCACGTTAAACTACAAGCTTCCTTTGAAGGAGCCCAGTTGGTATGGCGTTATATCCTGGAGCAGCTTGACAACCCCATTTTCCAGTAGGAAAATGTCTTGCCTCACACAGCACAGGTATGTCTAACCTGCCTTAATGTTGCCAGCAAGGTCTCCACAAACCTTTCACCTTTCTAGCTCGTTTGGAATCTGATTGAATGTCATTTACGGCAGATTTGAAGGGTCAGATGTATCAGCTGTGACAAAATGTTATTTAGAAAAATATCCGACAACTGTATGCCTCCACACCAGAATGTAGTACTGCCTGCCTTTGTGGTACGCGTGGTCCAACACTGTGTCAAGAGCATCCTGCACGTTTTCGTTACCATGCAGAAAATGCTTGGTGTGGTACAATATTTTGTTTTCTTTCTACTACAGTGCTTGTGTCCAATTACATGCCACTGTGATGGCACCTCCATGGTGCGATTTTTTCCCCTCCTTTTCTGTGATGTAATGTATTTTAGCATCTACTTTGATTATTCTGTTGCTAGTGTTAAACCTAATTTTAGGGACGAATTTAGAATTAAAAGATTTTTCAATAAATTTCTTATTATTTATGTGCAGGTAATTAGTCTCTTTATTTTGTGTGGTATCTGCTGTTATGTCTATACTTTTCGGTTCTAATAGATGAAAGGAATTCGTAATTGGCAATTAAATCTAGTTGCTCTCTTGTTGAACAGTTTTGAAATATCTTGTTCGTAATATTAGCATTCATGGAATATGCCTCTCATGTATTACTTCTTAATCTACCCAGGTGCTGGACATGGGTGCGGTGGTGGAAGTCATCTCAATCCTCGAGAGAACACCTATCACCAAGGAGGCCCTTGAGGTAAGTTTTCGACTCTGTGATGGGAATTGTTACAAGTACTATGGTTGAAATTTCCTTAAAGCCTCTTAGTCTTGTTACTGTGCTAGATGTGGGCTACAAATTACAGTTGGACCACAATCTTTTACCTCAACTTTGTACTACAGCCACTCTTTGCCATAACTCAGATGGTAAGAGAAAGTTAGGTAGCTGAAGTTGGAACCTGTGCACTGATAGCAAGCATCCTGGAAATACCATATTTGCTCGCATATAACTCACAATTGTGTAGATCTCGCAATCCATTTTTAAAATTGAAATTGCAGGAAACACAAATCCTCGCATTAATTTGACGCCATCATAAAGATGATCATAACAATTTTAAGATAGAAGCCCCACCCAGTCTTGCCCACTGTTTGTTAGTTTTGCTGGCCGTGCTTTCGTTTCTTTCACGGTATTTGTTGCCCGTCTGTTGCATTGTCGACAAGTGCCAGTATTCTGTCTTCACATTCCATTATTGTTTCTCAGTTAAGTATGATTGTTTTCTTGTGGTGGTCGATCTCCAAGTTATATAAAAACGCGGAAGTTATACAGCTGGGTTTAAACTCAAAGTGATAAAATACGCAGAACATGGTGGTAATATAGCCTCGTACTCGTAGGGCTGCCGGTTGAGAATTCAATATGACTGAATTTAATATTCGCTACTGGCGTAAACATAAAGATGCTCTAGAAACTACTACCCAAACACGTAAGGTGTTTTCGAATGTTGCAACGCAATAAAACCGCACGGGGTGTGATCGTCAGCTTTTTGGTGGTGCTCCACACTCTAAATAAGTAATTGTTAGATTAGAACAAGTCGAGATCTGGTATTGTTAGTTACGATAAGCTGACGACAGAAGACAAATTAAAGAAGGCCGCCAGTTGAACTGTTGTATGATTGGGTTGTATGGGTTATGATAACTATAAGACGTTATCACTCAAACTGACATCTTTGGCATTTATGGATGAATCGGTGAGGTGTTTGCACTGAGATGATTAATATACCCTAATCCACAAATTTGTGTTGCTTTCAAGCATAAAATCAGAGTTTTTATTAGATAAAATTGCCTGGTAATTATCCAGTGAACATTTTCGCAAGTGTATTTTCACCATTGTAGCTAATTTTCAGAATATAATTAACTCAAAGAACAACCAATTACAAGGTGGAGAAAAAGGTTGAAATCAAATCCTGATTCAGTGCAGGGGGTGTCGAGCGATACGGGATATGGGGGAAATATACGGGAATTTTCCCGGCAAATATACAGGAATTTCACATTTGATCCGGGAAATCTTGAAAAGTCTCATAATGCCAGAGTTCTTAGCCTCCGAACGCTCGGTAGAGTCCTGCTGTTCAGCCTTTTATTTCGCCTGCATACCGCGTCGCCACCTGCATTTTGCACCACTGCCACTTATGGCGCTAAGCGGGGTGAGAACCGAATGCGACTGCTTTGCCTTGCCGACCGCACCCCATCCGCGCGTAGCTACTCGCTGCGCTCGTTGCTAGACAATGACGGACAGCACTCGGTCTGCATTGTTATTTACAGAGGAGACCAGTCACTTTATGTCAGTGGGTACCAGTGGTGGCTGGTAATAATCATCTTGGTGGTGCCAGCAAATTCAAAAAGGAAGGAAGCTTGTAGTTTAACGTGATCGTTAATCTTAGATCATGAGCCATGGGACCTCCTTTTAACGTGGAATCCGAACCACAGGACATGGCATTTCACATCGAAAATCTCACATGCATTGGCCGGGAATCGAATCCGGGTCCACCTTGGTGAGAGGCCAAATTTGCAATCAAATTGTCCAAACGTGCAAGTATAGACACTGCATATTTTATGCTATAGGCCTAAGTTTCAGAATCACAGTATTTAACTGTGTAATTGTACAAGGCTCGCTTACAACTTTGACATAATTTCAGCGGCCATCGCGAAATAAACAGGTAAAATAAAATTAACAAAATGCCGTACCGTCAAGACTACCTAACATACAGATATAACCTAAACGTCTTAATGATATCGGCTGCACCCGATTTAATTCAACACAAAAATAATTTAACGACTCTCCTATTAAACACTTGCAATGCCACCAGAAAAGTTAACAAACCCGAGAATTTGTATCTGTGTTCTGGTAGGCGTAACTGTGTCGCCAATTTAAACCAAGCAAACAAAGCAAAACTTACTGCAAAAAGTTCGGATTGTTACATTATAAATAGAGAAATAAGTATTCCTGCCGCCAATATGAGTGTGAAAATGTTGATAAATGTCTAACAAGAAAGAACTAAAAGCATCTTGTATATATTTAATAGTCGTCGCCAGATATTATGACAAAGCATCAAATTGGGAACCCTGGAGCTACGTCCTCTGAATTTGCTGCCATATGGTGGTTGAAATATAAATCACTTGAAGCAATTGTAGATTGCGCATGCATGCTGTACTCTGGTGAATGCGCCATGCGGCTGTTGGCTCTACCTAGGGTAATCTGTGGCCCAACACAATACAACACATGCAAAGCCAAGCCAAAGTAGCCTTTATTGGTGCTGAGTCTTATTTTCGGAGGTGGAGCCCGTGTGGCCTGGCTCACTCATTCAGGAAAGCACCGCCAGAGCTTATGTCAGTTCGCGCGCTCGTTCAAATGAATGCACGATAAGATATGCTTGCCATTTCCTTGAAGTTTAAATTTAATATTAACTGTTATTGAGAGGGCACATTAATGGTGCCATGGCACACCGGCACTACCTCACGGGCCGCCCCTGGTGGATACGTTTGCAAAGCTCAATGTGATGGGGAAGGATATTCAGCAGAAGTAGGAACTATTATGCTACTTTGCCTTTCGCCTGCGTCACCGTCCGCCACTTTAACGCGTTTCTGCTGTTCCTACGGCTGGCTTCGAGGTCGAAGCTGGGGACTGGGGAAACAATGCGGGAGGGTACTAGCATTTTAGGATTCAAGGTAAAAAATATCATGTAAAGCTAATTTTCTCAGAATTTGACAATTTGACCCTGGGGAACAACATACTAAAATTCTCCAAGCTTCCAATGCCGGCTTCCTTGTTTTCCAGGCCTGGAAACCTGGAATTCCAGGATATTCCTGGAGAGCCAATAAAAACAGGCTAGTTTATCTAAAATTGACAAAGTATGGTATCAAATGAAAGAGGAGAACATGCAGGTTCTAAAAAACGTAAGAAAAACAACATTCGGTCACTTCCGGTCGATTAAAAAAAAACGCGAAATTCTTTTTTTTTTTCTTCAATCGACGCGGTTTTAAGTGACCAAAACATGGGGTTAATGGAAACTAAGCTAAACAGAACGAAAGAGCATGTTCTTAGATTTCCAGAAGTGTCTTTTGTTTGTTCATACGTCTAATTGTGCAAGAGCTACAGCCAGAATAAGATGAACGCCACATTGAGTTGGTTACGCGACGCCCATGTAAAAATCATAAAACGACGCAAGATTTGCTTAATGAATAACAAAGGCCGACAAAAAAACACACACATGAACACTTGATTACATGTGGTGTTGTTTTAACAGCGACAATTATTAAAAAACAAAAAAAAACATTTGTGAAATTAAAAAATTATTTAGTGCAATATTGTACATGTAGGGTCGACTAATGTCCAACGTCTGTGTCTATGGCTGGCTTGCCCTCCTCGGACGACAAGCTGAAATAATTGCCTGCCCAATGGCTTTATTCTTGGTGGATTTGCCGGTTGCGCCCTCTAACTTGGTTGTGATGATCCGATCAAGAAACAGAGCTCGAGTATTCGGTAGAACGTCGGCATCTAACGACTGCTCTTCTGCGGACGGATATTCCTCCGGATTATATACACGCGTCCGAATATCTTCTTTTATAATTTGAGCGGCCTTTTCTATGATTCGCCGAAGTTCATCGGCCTCGGACTTCCCACGTTCCTCGTACCATTTGTCGTGCAAGATGTTTTCTGCCGTTTCTTTCATATTCACAATGCAGTTTCGACCTGGCAGCTCGGTGATGAAGATCCACTGTCCATAGTGGCTAAGTAGTTTTTCTTTGAAATAATTTTGCGCGTATGGGCCACATTCCATTTCTTTATATACTTTCTCAAGGTAGTCATGAAGATCGCCAAGCGCGAACTGGCAATCTTCATTGGTCTCCGAGAACGTACAGAGCTTTTCAAAGGCGGCGTGTTTTTCGGGGTCCGCAGGACGGCCACAGCCAGTCTTGATGCCATCACCCTCCAAAACGCATCCAGATACAAATCGGAGATGACTTTCTTGATTATATTTGGCCTCGGCAGCAACAAGGTCTATTATGCTGTCCACACGAGCACGTACAGTACGTCCCCATTAATCACCACGTTTGATTGCTCGGAGTTGGATGACTGTAATAACCGGAATTGTTCAGATCTCGTGAATAATACGTCTATACTTAACTTCCTTTTTCGTCTCCTTCCGAGACGAGGCCTCTTTGCCACAGAACAGACAATCTTCTTTTATGTTGAAAGGGTCAACTGAAGAACGAAGAGTAGGTTTTAAGAGCGTTTCCTCATCGGATAGTTCTCCTTTGGGCCTTTTATCTAGAGATGCCTTTATTGAAACGTGTAAGCGATTCTAAAAATAAAATAAGTAAAATTAGATAAATATTTACCTGGTTCTACTTCGAGAAAGTGGGCCCTCCGTTAGATCTAAATAACCAACTTTGAAACAAGAGTTTTTAAGATCAAAACAAACTCCTGGTCAGTTTTCCTAAATTAAACTTCATTAGGGGGGGGGGGATGTAAACGATAATTCAGTGTTTGTTTAAAAAAATCACTGTGGGCTTGTTTTTCAAGATAGGATTTTCATATTTTGCACATGTATTAAAATTGTATTAGTGAGTCTAAATGCTTTATTACAGTTAGAAATATTATACAGTGTGGTCAAAAAGTTGATATCATTTTTAGAAAATCCAATGTAACAAAAGTGCACATTTTCCCAAGACCAATGGACACATCACTATGAAATTTGTTGTGCATTATGTACAAACATATATTCGTTTTTGGGAACTAAAATTTTGTATTTGAGTGAAATGATTGTGTAGAAATTAAATTTTTTGTTTCCATTTTTTTTTTCAGCCCCATTTTTCAGTTCATAATAACCCCTTAATTTGGTTTCTAATAACTGTAGTCTCATTATTCTAGTTCCTAAGTGATGTTGTGTTGCTATAAGCAAGTACTGAAAATTATATTACTCTGGCTCGTAATAGCTGCTGAGAAAAGGTACAAAATAGTTTGAAAAATGTGATTGTCAGGAATGAAGGTTTAAAAATTTGTATTTACATTCAGTATGAAAATACTCTTTTTTTTTTAAGCCAGAGAATTAATATCCTCCATAGGAATAGTGTTCATCATCCTCTTGCCTTCTATTCTCTGATCTTCTATGCTGTCATTCAGTCTGCTGTAATTTTAGTAGACTGGCTTCAGCTTTCGCAATCCTCTTCTGATCTATTTCATATAATATCCGGATAGTATGTACTCCGGGTTCCATTGCTACATGCCTTAGAACTTCAATTCTGCCTTTATTTCCCTCATTAAACCACAACACAGCATCATAAACAGCAATAGATAACACTTTCAGTCCACAGAATGTATAAGGTGCATTCAAAAAGTAACAAGCCAGAGGCTGGAATGCACAAACCGGTGACAGAATCGGCTAATCGTGGCGTGTGTAACGAGGTGTGGTTCCGACCAGAGCGTGGAAGGTCACAGCCCGTCGCTAGAGGGCACGCGTGCACGTCACGTGACGATACAAAGCGAGCAGCAGCATGCATCAATCGTCCAACGCTGCCAGTCTCATTGTAAACAGTGACATGGAGGCATCAAACGAAGAGCAAAGAGGTGTTGTTCGGTTTCTGACAGTGGAAGGAGTAGGGGGAACGGCCATTCATCGCCGAATGTCACAAGTGTACAGCGAACACTGCATGTCCCTTGCAAGGGTCAGGGCGTGGCAAAAGCGCTTCAGTGAAGGACGGGTGTCGTTTGCCGATGATGCCGGGTCTGGGTCACCCCCCCCCGCATTACCGTTGACAACGTCCACCTGGTTGATACACTCATTACCCAGGACCGCCGAGTGATAGTGAACGCCTTAGCCGCCGTGGTCGGATTGAGCATCGGAAGTGTGCACACCATCATGAATGAACGACTGCACTTGCGCAAAGTGTGTGCCTAATGGGTGCCCCACAGTCTTCAACCACACCAGGAAGCATGTCGAATGGCCCACTGTCGTGGTCATCTGCAGCGCTATGCGAGGGAAGGGAATAGGTTCCTGGCACGAGTGGTGGCTGGAGACGAGTCATGGTGTCATCACTTCGAACCAGAATCCAAACGACGAAGCCTCCAGTGGAAGCATCCAGGGTCACCACCACCCAAAAAAGGCAAGGCCATCCACACGAGTGCAGGAAAGGTAATGCTGGCGTTCTTCTTTGACCAAGATGGCCCCCTTCTGATATACCTCATGACACTTCATGCCGCACGGGACAACAGTGAATGCCCAGCGTTACTCGCAAACCTTGACAACCCTTTGCCAAGCGATCAAAACAAAACGACCAGGCAATCTCACCCGTGGGGTCATTCTGCTCCACGACAATGCACGACCTCATACGGCGAACACAGTCGCGGCACTCCTGCAGAAATTCAAATGGGAGGTTCTCTGCCACCCTCCATACAATCCAGACCTCTCTCCCTGTGATTACGCCATGTTTGGTCCCCTGAAAAGGGCTCTGCGGGGCCAACGATTCACCTCGGACGCCGACGTCCAGCTGTACGTGCGGAACTGGTTCACATCGCAGCCCAGGGATTTTATGAGACAGCCATTCACCGCCTCGTGTCACAGTGGGACAAGTGCCTCAACAGCCAGGGCCACTTCTAACATACAGGTACTGGTTTCTGTAATTATGCCTCCGGCTCGTTACTTTTTGAACGCACCTTATAGTTTTTGGACAGACCCCACACTAGGTTAAAACTTTCATTATTATTTTGTGTCTTCCCATGAATACACCTTTTAGTAATTCTGGGTCAGCCAGAACTCTGAATGTTGGCTTTATTTCATTCATAACTACCTCAGGGAGTAAATGTTAGTTTGTAAGTGGTTCTATCAATATTGTACTTACACCAGTCATCCTTGGCGCATAGCAAATGCATAGGCATCTCATCTGAGGACAGTTTATGGAAATAGATGGCCCATATTGCTTTTCGCATTGCATCTATACTACTGTTATTTTCCCTTATTGCTTTTCCATTGAATACTTGAAAGGAATCAATTTCCTTTCGAGTAAGTCTTCCTTTACCTCCCAAGGTTTTTCCATCTTCTTATCTTTCAGTAATCGACGGAGCCGTCCTCCAACCCTCTTCTGAATATGGCCCACACATTGAAGTTTCTCAATGTTACATTCATATGGTTTGGTTTCCTGCACACATTTGAAAGATGAAGAATCACCATCACCTAGATATTTGGTGTATCTACCACCATATTGTTCTTGGGAACGACAGAACATTTCAACCACAGCATCCGACTCCATCCTACCACTTGATCCTGTATAATTCTGACATCTAGTTCTCCACCCACTCTTTCTCAGCTGTAGGGTCAGCTGAAGGTTTTCTTGTTGAACACCGGTGACAATATTTAAACTTCATTTGTACATCTACTACCTTACCACTGTCAACACTTATGATGGAAGAGACACCATAGAGCGATGTATGCCCCCTTTTCATCCAAGTTCCATCCACAGATATACACAAATCTGTAGCATATTCAATACTGTCTTGTCCACTAGCACTAATTTCAGCTTCCCTGTCTTCCAAAACAGTTACAACTGCTTTTTTTCATACTTTCTTTGGCAACATCACTCACAGCGTCAGAAACATCAACTGTTTGCAGTATCAAACCGAAGGCTTGGTGCAGGTAAATTCATAATCCCACAAAGTATATTTGCTGCTTCTCTACCTTTACCCAAGCATCTCATACCATAGACTAACCTGACGTCCCTTTCAAACAAACCATTCTGCATTTTTTTTGCAGTGCTAAATGCAAATTCATAATTACAAACACTACCCATAATTTTCATGTTGCTTGCAATCCCAACTCTATTTTCTTCAACTAATTTCACACACCCAGTTTTTTTACAGTTTGAACAAGCACAGGAGACATTTATAGCACTGCACAGAAGTTCTAAATCTATTATTCTAAATCCCGAAGATAATAGCTGTGTATCGCTCACCGTCTTATTTAAATCTTGAAGTACTGAGTCAATTTTTGATGATGATGATGATGATGAAGATAGGTTATGTTCTGATGTTGTTGCCGGTACTGCATTTGCTGCCTTGGTATAAAGATTGCGGGTGCGTTTTTTTTTTTTTTTTAAGCGGAACGTGCAGCGATTCAGCAGTGTGTCGCGCGCAGCGCGTTCTTTTATTCATGCTGCACTCTCTGCTGCTGGCAGCGATTTACCCCTTCATGCAGCGTAGTTTTAATTTTCTACTTTGCTTTGCTGCGTTGCTTCGATAATCAAAATGGCTCCAATTGAATACGTTCTTATCCTACAAGATTTTCTGGAAGGTGTGATTTTCTTTAAAGTGTTGTTGTACATGTGTGTACGACCGAATATCAAGGTTGATAAAGTAGGATCAAGCCTACGAAGACGTAGTATTGCTTTGAAAGTTGTAATCACACGAGTATTGAATTGATGATTAAATTTATTTGGTTATGTTCTGTGTTATGTAGGCCTACTATGGAGGAAAATCCATACTAGCATACTCCATAATAAGTCGCAGATTTGTGAATGCATCTTACTTGCAGTACATCGTTACGAAAAAATACTGCATGTTATGTCTTCGGTCTACAAACATTCCCCCCCCTTTTTTTTTTTTTTTTGGTGTACATAGGCCCTACCTCAGTATGGTAACAAATATCTGTACTTGGTCGGGTGGTGACAAATTCTATTAGGTTTCTCATGAAAAATAATATGGACACTAGCCTACTTTCTTTCGCTAAGGTGCATTTTAACTAAGTATACAAATTGTTTAATTTGTCTTCTTTTCCTCCCACTGTGTGTACTCTATTCATATTCAATCCAATTATACATACTTAATTTGGCCCTGACTGTTATGTGCTTAAGTTCTTGTAATTATGGTATTATGCGATATGAACAAGGATGCCATGACCCACTCAGAATACACTGCCACTAAATTCTGTACTTAACTGTAATAAGAATCGTACCAACCTCTTCTCAGTTGTCCTTATGAGGCTCATTGTATGATATTCGAGAGCTGGGAATCAAACAATCTCTCGTCAGGCTGCGTGGCTCAGGGGTAGCGTTCTCGCTTGCTGAGCCCAAGGTTGCAGGTTCGAAACCTGGCGCAGTCAGCTGGCATTTGAGGGTGCGCAAATGTGAGGGAGCCGTGTCAGTACATTTACTGGCACGTTAAAGATCCCCTTCGGGGCAAAATTCCGGCACCCCAGCGTCTCTAAAAGCCAAGGTAGTTAAAAGGGACGTAACACCAATAACATTATTATTATTATTATTATTCAAACAATCTCAATACATACTTCGAGACCACAACAATGGCAAGAAATTCAAACAGAAGGGACTCTTATGTTGGTGAAAATAATTCCTGGATAAACTCTTGAGTACCATGGTAGCGCCTTTATGTTCCTACAGTTGTAAGGCGTAGGGAAGGGGATTTTGATTTTACTGACTACTTCGTACATTTCATTCATGCGTGGAGTGTAAATGTTTGTGGGAATGCTAAAAACAAAGCATACAGAATTTTTTGTCAGGTCACAATCAGAGTGTAGGCCTATTTAGTTTGTGTGGCTCAAGCTTCTCAGAGCGGACGCACAACCAATATATTAAAAGTCTGTAAAATGCTCAACTGTGCATGCGCCATGCCAACCCGAGCACTTGGTGCTTGCGCGCCCCAGTGCTTTTCCCTTCCCACCCCTCTTTCTCCACAGTCAGACTTGGATGATGAGCAATGGATCGCTGACCTCGCTTTCATGAAATACATCACGGGGTATTTAAATAACTCGTTGCAAAGCAAAAATAAATTAATCAGTACTATGTGTGACCGTATTGAAAGTTTCAAATTGCAGCTTGTGCTTTTTAAAAGTCAGCTTCAAGAAGGAAATTGGGACAATTCTCCCTCTCTAAAATGCTTCAATCAGTGAGTACACAAAAGCATTACAGTCATTGCATAATGAATTTGAAGATAGGTTTGAAGAAATAAAACAAGTAAATCCGGCACTCAAAGTTTTTATGAGACCTCTTTCGGTACGCCAAGAGCAGGGATGGTCTTAGGGGTTTCAGCGCCTTGTGCGAAATTCGATTTTACGCCCCTCTGTGCGAGGCGGGTTGCCTGACTCTGGCAAAAATTATGCGGTATCATAAAGAGGAATCATGAAATAGTACATTATGCAACGAGCCTATAATGGCTATAATTAAGACACGAGTATTTTTATAAAACGAGCGTATGCGAGTTTTATAATTTCCATACGAGTGTCTTAATTACCATTATAGGCGAGTTGCATACGACTGTTTATGTTCGACGATAATTATAACTTTATTATATGTTTTAACATAAACATTCATAAATATCTGTTGAGAGTCAGCTACTTGAATTCTCTGATCGCAGAGCGAGCGTTGGGTGTTATATCTCTGTCTTTCAAGATCTTTGAACGACCGACGCATGCGCTCTGTGTGCTTGCAATGCCATATGCAGGCCATATGTTTACATCTGCCGTCCCTCAGTAATATTGTCACCGGTGTTATTTGAAGACAATGCGCTGTGTAGAAATTAGTGTTGGTGATTTTAAGGTACAGTGCTATTTCTTGTCTCATATTCGCCAGTTTATTTACGCGAACATATGGACGGTGCGTATTCCATGTCGGTAATTTATTATAGTTCGATGTTGTGTTTATGTCCGACATGTTGGATTTTGAGCCCATGCGCGAAGGTATCGTTACCTAATTGGTCAATGAACGAGCTCTGATGGGCTGGAGAAACTGTATCATAATGGAAAACAGTGTTATAAAGACCATCATTATGATACAGTTTTCTGACACATAATAGTGAGGGTCGAACATAAATATACTTAAGTTGCGTTGTAGTAAGGGGATGGTCAAGGTAACATACAAAATATCGGCTGTGCGCTCGCATGATGCAAAAATACTGAACTTTATTATCTAATAAGTGAGGCGTAATATATTACAATAACTATTTTTTCAGTTGTGATGCAAAGTGTCAGCATAACAAAATCACTGGAAAAATACACTTACAGGAATCAAGCTTTACTAATTCAAACGACTACGACGCACAGGGAAAACTCACTAAAACCCAAAACCTTATGAGAAGGGAGCTTTCCGTGCTTTGACTGAAGCAAACTGTTTTACTAACTGGGCTAAACCGAGTGAACGAGCAACATCGTTCTCTATTGCAATTAAAGCAAATATTAACAGTCTCTCTTGGCCCATGGGTAGCACGCAGGTAGGTTTTAATCAACTTCAATTTTGAAAAGCTTCGTTCACCCGAAGCGATAACAATAGTTAGAGTACGGACCTCCAATGTTCTACCTAAGCACACACAATTCATTGATTAGCATCATCAACGCCCTTTTTTTTTTTTTTTTCGAGGATAAAAGCAACTCTGTTTCGGCCCATAATTGAGAACATTTTAAAATTAGAAGGGGATCTTTCATGAGACTCGAAGGCTAGCGAGAGATGTGTCCAATCACAGAATCCCGAAGTGAGGAGAGCTGCGGTGGACTTTCTGTCAAAGAGCTTTCAACAAAAACAATTTTTTTTAGAGAGTCAGATTATTGGAGCCAACATCTTAGTACTTTATCGCCATTCGGCAACTCGCGATAACAATGATACATAGTAAAATGACGGCCACCTAAAGCATCTTTTTTAAAGTTCCGATCTTTTATATTAACTGGCCCTTGAACGATAATTTTAATAGTACATCCCGTGCTTCGGACCGGAGGCCAATAGGCAGGGTCTTGAAGTCGGCTGATATCACTAATGAAGGGTGCAATGCATACATAATCCATTCCCAGCACCAGTACCGACACCAGAACTGTCACCGACTTCACCGTTACAAGTTAAATCAGCGCCGCAACTACCACGTTCACCACTTTCTACTGTAGGTCCATCACCTGAGTCGAAAGGTTTCCTCGAATCCTTCCCGCCTTCACCCCTGTCACAAGATTCAACACAGTCCCCACCACTAGCAGTGCCACAGTCAGAGCCAATTCCTATTAAGGTGCTCGCACCCTTCACCGCACCTGAAAAGAGATCAACCATCAGGCCGGCACCAAGTCAAAACGCATTTCTGCCTACACGGATTATTAAGCCCATTCTACATTGGAGGTTTTAGTGGTAATAAGGCTTCTGCTGCCTTCTTGTCTTCTTCTGCATACTGCAACCTTTGTATTTTGTTTGCAGCTCCACTAGCTTTACCGGAAGAGGCCATTGTTGTAGGGTTTATCGTTCTTCATCCTGACTCGAATGAACGACAATTAGCAAGGGCCATGACACTCCCGTGTATTGTGCTAATACATCCTGCCATCTGCGAGCGGGTCCACGCCGATTTCGCCCAGCCACACGTGCCGTTTGTTATGATTTCTTTTTCTTTGCCTCTGTCTCCAGCTCGTGCCACACCCACACCCCTTTTCCCAACCTCACTTTCTTTCTCTCTACTTCGCCCTGCTACAGCTCTGCTACAACAGCGAATCGAACCGAAATATCACGGAAATGCCCGAGCACTGCCGTAGGGCGATTTGGTTGGTCCCGGGCCCGGGAGTCGAGCCGGGTTGCATTTCCGCGATAGTGAAAAGGCAAGGCAAGGGAGAGAAAGATATAGTGTTTGCTAATCACTATTTCACTGAGTTGAACTTCACGGTCTAAGGTGCGCGTAGGGTTTTCAGTCGTGAGAGATAACACCTGTTGAACTTCTTTTTAAAACTGATTCCCTTATTTGTTTGACGAACTCGCATTTACCTATCTTGCCATTTGTTCAATAGGAAATAAATCGAAATTTGCCTATCTTTGTAGGACGCCTTTGGCGCCCCCCAAACCGTTGGCGCCCTGTGCAACAGCACATGTCGCACACCCCTAAGACCGGCCCTGGCCAAGAGGATGTCCCATCAAATCCCCAAGTTGAGGAGATAAAACTACAGTGCGATTCAATTTTGAAAGACCGCTATTACCAATATAAAGGTGATTTCATTTCATTTTGTAAAGGCGTTCAGGAAAAATAATTCCCGAGGATTCATGCCCTTGCCCTGAAATTCGTTGCTATGTTCGGAACAACGTTCGTCTGTGAACAAATATTTTCCATTATGAATATTAACAAAACAGTCAAGTTTGTCTGATGCTTCCTTGGAAGCTATACTTCGGATTGCAAATGCCAAAACGATTGTTCCAAATATCGGAAAATTAGTGGCTTCAAAGCGATGCCAAAGATAAAGAAAGAATGTTGAAAATTAGTGCAAAATCAGGAGCGCAATAAGACTATTATTTCTGTCTACACAAAATTAGCATTATTATTATTATTATTTGTTTCATACCGGTACCTCGCCTGACGCGCGCTGATTTGCCCAGCCCAATTTACAAATAAACAACAACACGACTCTCGCCTCGCTAAGCGCTGCTACTACAAGTTCCTCTCTTACAGCAGAGCACCGTGCTTTTCCATTTGCCGGCCAGTGCTCGCGAAGCACCTGAGTTGGCGAGGTCTAGCAGGGTGTCTACGACCCGGGAAAACCGGGAATTCTCAGGGAATTATGAATTTCTGGAATAATCAGGGAAAAATCAGGGAATTTCTTTGTTAATCAGGGATTTTTCTCCATTTGTCTATATCCCGTAAAAGTGGAAGCAATACTTTCGAATTTCGCGGGAAGTGATCGCTCGTTACTGATGACCAGGGTGTCTACCGGTAACGAAAGTAACGAATTTTACAAACGGGTGACGAAAGTGACGAAAAAGCAACGTATTTTACAAACGGTAACGAAAATTTTCTGTAGGCGGCTTGAATCATTTAAACTCGCTCCGCTAGGCTCAGAGATTGCGATGGAGCGAGTTTCACGCAAGCGGCGCCGATTGCATAAGCTATACTTCGCCGTGCCTGAGCTAGAGGAAATGCATACTGTGGACACCTTGTGTGGTATAGGCTACATCAATTCAACGTACATTTTCGGCATCAAGAATACTTTCTAGTTTTGTGTGAAATATTTTTCTGTTTTATTAGGAAACCTGACTTTTCTCGAGACGTTTGTTCGCGAAAACTTCCGAAACTAAACAGAAACCTCTCATTTCAGTTATCGACCTCTAAATTTTGAGTCAAGTAACGTGAAATAATTTAATGTTGCTATCTTGCGAAATGTTACCGTTTCGAAACAAAAAATACCAAATAGCCTCGAAATACATAATAACCTATCGGTATTTTAAAAATCTGTCTCGTAAATTTGCGACATCCGGTATGGTTAATTCGAAATTCAGTTATATGTCGATTTTTCCTTCGAACTTTGGTTCCATCGGATATATAATCTAACTGGTTATTTCGATAACTTGTATAATTCGTGATTCGCATTCGAAAGAGAATGTGCCCTCTTGTCGTATTATTCGTGCAATCCTCTCAGAATAATTCGTAATATTCGATACGGTCCCTACTTCGAACGTTCATCCTCCAAAATCACATTCTCAAGAAGACTGGCTGACCTCATGACTTGCCTGCGCGAATCTCATCAAACGGACCGAGATCGACGTCAGTTGCGTAAAATGATAAATCCCGTCCCCTATCGTGAACTTGTGACCACGAGGGCTGCGGGAATCCTGTCAAAGGTGATTGGGCATTCATCACGAAACATTCCGAAACCTACTCGCCACTTTTACCATGACCGTATACTTAAAAGCGTACGGAGAGCGAGAAGTGCATCAACCCACTTAGAAATGACTGCTTATGCTGCATCGCGATACTAATTTTCCCTCGTGATCCACCCTGAACTTATGAACTCCCAACCACAGCATAGGGACTGCGGGAATCACGGCGCCGACCATACAATATGTCCATTACTTTTCGTGAATTTTAACCATGCCCAACCTTGAGCCTGCCTCCACCATTCTGTCAGGGCAGATAGGCAGGCAATCGTTGAACGGCTGGATGCAGCGCCGATTGCATAATATCGCGAGGACAACGTGAATCTCGTAAAACGGCCGACAGCGGCAGCGATTGCGTTACATCGCGATATTTCTCCGCCTTCAATGACTAGGACAACTGGATTCTTGTCAAACGGACAGCAAGTGGCGCCGATTGCGTAATAATGCTATATTCTCTCGTGCCCGACCTCAAGGACAATGGAAATCTCGTCGAATGACCAAAAGTGACATCGTTTATCTAAATCGCGATTTTTCTTCGTGTTCTATCGTGAAAACTGCGGGAATCTCGTCAAACGGCTGAGACCAGCGCCGATTGTGTAACATCTCGATATTTCTCCATACTTGACTGCAAAGTCAGAATTTGGCGACGATCACGTAACGTCGCATACAATTCTTCGTGATCTACCGCGGGGACAAAGGAAATCTCGCCAAACGGTAAAGAGCAGAGCAACCTCTTGATATTGAAACAACGTATTGTGCACAAGACAACATATTAGCTGAAACAACTAATTTGATAATTAATATATAGTATTTTTTTATTATTTATTTTATTTACAGCTTTAAACACAGTTCATTGTTGTTTATCTTCACCGCGTGATGAGCACCTTTGCTTGCAGACCACAGACGTATCTTGAATTAAAAGGTAACTAAAATTGACTAAAAGGTAACTAAAAAGTAACTAATTTTTACTTCATCCTTACAGTAGACACCCGGATGACAGTGCTCAGCCAATGAGCAGTGCCTTCTCAAGGTCAACTGAACGTATGATGTGGCAACTTTTCCGTTCGCTTTCTGCGCAGGAGCCAACTACGCCATTTTATTGGGCCTTGAGCATTTTGTTCGTTGCGATCAGTATCGCCAATTTAGCGATTTTGTCGGTAGATATAGCAACTTTGGCGACAAAATATTTTAAATTTAGTATTGTTTATAAATATACTCTGTGAGCTGCCTGAATAGGATTGACAGTTCTCGTCTCTCCATGTGGTCTGAGAACGACATTGCCAAACTGTACAAGCCAGAGATAAAGCTGACCAGGCACTGAGGCACGTGGGCGGTACTATTGCAACGCAGAGTATTATGACATCAACTATGCGAACATGGATTGGTCAAGAGGCAGAGCGGTGATGAGTGACGTGGAATTTCCGGAATATACAGAGTATAATATACTAGCTTCGCCCGGAAACAGTTATGAATGCTTTACGTGACAAGCGCTTTTTTTTTTTTCGATGTCAATGAACTACGACCTAGGCCTATATCCGTTTTACGTCTCTGCATGATGGGTTGAAATCACTGACTGGACTATTAATTATATTATCATGGAGATAGCATGTACAACGAATTCTTGTCAGACGTAATTTAAGAATGGCGAGGTGCATGTAACTCAAATCCCCCTCCTGTCCAATCTAAAAACACTTATAGTGGGCGATGTATTGAAGATAGATATATGCTCTCGCGGACTTTTTTTTATAGAACTTTCCGTGCTGAACAATTCTTACACTCATAGTATATTGATATTTTTAACGGTTTGCTCAGTGTAAACTTCAAAAGCACATATATTGTGGTATATTGTCTCGATAGTGCTTTCGGTACAGGAAGTGAGGTTTTACAGTGTGTATTGTCATGTCAAGTGTTAGCGCGCGCCCGGGCAACATGTGTTAGACCTGGTTTGACAATACTGTTAGCGCGGCTTTTCTATCCCGGTATTCTTTGATTATTGTCTGCTGTAGTTCTACTGTTAATGCTTTAGTGTGCTGTTTGAAGTTTACGAAAAATATAACATTTGTACCATTGTGTGCTAAATCTATAGTGAAAACTTATGGCGTGCAATAATTTCCAGGGTGTTCTTGTGCTGCTGTGGATATATGATTTAGCCCCTAAAATACGTAGTCGTTCAAACACGTGGTTGTGCTACCCCCTATTATATCGTGTGCTATTCGATCTGTGTCTACTCTGTGCATCGAGGCAAATAACCTCTCGCTCTGCTTACGAATATTTCATTTGTACTTTATACTGTAGTGATCAAAAGGCTTAACGGAAGCTCATGATCACTATGAGGTTGTTAATGTGATCATCTTTACCTTGTAGATGCTGCCAGTTATGTTCAGGCTGGTTCACGATTGGCCCGGGAATGAGAACGGGGGCTCTGGTTAACGACTGGAACGGGAACAAGGAAAATGTTTGATGTTTATGTAATATGATGGATATGCCTAGAGCCCTTAAATGCATATTTATTGCTCCTACGTTCGTTGGCTAGGCTAGAACTTATGTCCTATTTTGTTTTTAATTGCGCCCAGGAAATGCGTTTGTAACACCTTTCAAACTCGGCCTCGTATTATCAGACTAGGTTAAATTATTTTAGACTGATAATGGTGTGTTCTGGCCTGTCGAAACATCATTCATAATGATTTCCTTCATTTAAATGTATTTATAAATTACTAAATTGACGAAATTAATATTATATAAACAGTACTTCATACCAATTGTAACATATGGACTGGAAACACTGTTAACGAATAAAAGGCAAAATAGTAAGATACAAGCAGTAGAAGTGAAATTTTTAAGAACTTCAGCTAAAAAGACAACAAGGGATAGAATTCAAAATATTGAAATCAGAGAAGAGTTAAATATGGAACCGTCAAATCAGAAGCTACAGAAAGCAAGGTTACGTTGGTTCGGACATTTCAAAAGAATGGGTAAAGAAAGAGTAGCAAAAAGGGAATTAGAAAGAGAAGTCAAGGGTAAGAGACCAGTTGGAAGACCGAGAGGAAGGTGGTTGGACCAAATTTTGTAGGACATTGGAGAAGCTGGGTTGGATGTGGCAGAAGTGATGGAACATGAAAAATGGAGGGACAGAAAGGAGTGGAGGAGGCTTGTAAACCACACCCGGGTGGCTGGAGTGGGACTTGGATGATGATTACTCAATTACATCTGTCATGACGAGGTGGACCTAATTCAGAGTGAGAACTTGGAATATGCCTCCCTTCGTCCCTTGGATATGTGTAAATTACTGTATAGGCTTATATTCAGACTTATGCTACCGAATATCATACCTGCGATGTAGATTAGTGATTTCAATGGTAATGAAAGGTTTTACAAATTAAATATTGGTCTAAGATGATTCCACTCATATGGTGACACCTTGATGTGTGTATTCAACCTTCCTTTGTCCCTTTTATTGGAGGCATTTACTGTAGCATGACTTAATAGACCTTGCTTATTTACTGGACAACAAGTTCACTTATTGAAATAAATTTATTTTCACAACTGTTTCCCTTGTGCCGCCATTGCTCACATCTGTTTGGATCCTGGAATTTCCGAGAACAGGAAACATAAAACTTAATTCTATTTTCCTTTTGCTTTCCTGGATTACATTTTGCTTCTTGTTCCTGGAGAGCGCTTAAAACCAACCAAAAATAGCGTGCGTTTCATCACACTTCCCGTTCCCGGGCGAATGTTTAGCATTCTTTACTCAGGGAATTCTCTCATTAATTCTGGAAAAATCAGGGAATAATCAGGGAATTCTTTTAAGATGAGTTGGTAGACACCCTGTCTAGGTTATGGAATACTCAACCGCGCGTGTGTTTTAAGGGGTGGAACTACGAGGTCATCTGCCCCTCTTAACACAGATTAAAGAATACAAATTTGGAATTGAATTTAAAATTTAGATGGACACCTAAATTTGAAAAGACCTAAATTTAATAAAACAAAATATTAAATTAAAATAATGATTATAAAAATAAACAAAAATTATCATTCAAAAACGAACAAGTCGTTGAGTCAATATTCACTGGAAAATTTAGATTGCTGGCCCTAACTCACTCTCGCTTATAAAGCGGATAACGCGATCAGCAGCCACCACGTCATCGGCTAATATAAGTTTGAGTGTCATCTGTAAACCAAGGTTTCTTCGTAAGTCAGTAAGATCCACACGCTCTGTTAAAATGTGAGCCACGGTGAAAACGGCTCCACAGGTACAAAGTGGGGGGGGGTCTCCCTTCTCATTAGGTACGAGTGGGTGGATCTTGTTTGACCTATCCTTAGCCTACACAAAATGACGGACTCTCTCCGTGACCGGAAAGAGCTCTGCCACACGCTAGTAGTTCCCTTGATCGTTCTCAGTTTACTGGGCAGTGGGTCAGCTAGCCACTGACTCTCCCAAAATACCAGAACTTGTAGGCATAACTGAGAGCGAATATCTTTAGCGGGTACCTCCATTGGTCGAGGTGGTAGTGATACCGCCTCTTTTGCAGCTTGATCCGCTCACTCATTTCCCGCAATTCCCATGTGGCTTGGAAGCCACAGAAAGGTGATTCGAGTGTTCGCGTGGCACAGCCCGGCTAGTAGGTCGTGGATTCGCTGCACTAGGGGTGTTGCGGGAAACATGTAGCAATTGACTGCAACGAACTCAAAGAGTCGGTGCACACGAGAAAGTGGTTTCATGCATCCTGTAGTGCAAACTGCAGAGCTTCATAGATGGTAACGAGCTCTGCAGTAAACACAATACAGGCCTCTGGCAAAGAGCACCATCAATAAAGTAAGCACAACCCCCTTTCTCGTCCACCTTCGACGGAGTTTTGTCCCTCTGAGCAATGGTAAGTGGAACAGCGGGTGGCTAATTATACCACTTACTTAGTCATCGGATATACCCACGCAGGCAACCGAAGGTATAAAGCTCTTTTGTGGCAACAATAATTGAGGGTATTTCCATGACTCTCACTTCTCATTCTCGTACAACCCAACCGAAAGCAAATACGGAAATAACAAGAAACGTGAAAGACGCAGATCTTAGTAAGAACTAATTTTATTTAAAAAAAATCCAGTTCAACATTGTATTCTAAAATCTATCCGCAAATTTACTCTAAATATTATCCGCTATCCGCACAGTCATGCAAACTATATCCGCAAGATGAACGGTATTGATATCGTCCCAGGAGATGGCAGTTGGGATTGAACTGCAGATGTCTTCCCGCTCACTGAGTATCGCACATTCCAAAAACATTAAGTTGGCCACTACTTGCTTCACTCACTCAGCACATTCCTTTTTCCCTGGCTGCGAGTCGTCTGCTGTGATAACCATTGGCATGCGGGAAGCCGATATATTTAGGTTTAGAATAAGCGGGCCGCGCTTACGTACTGCAAGACCCCACACACCCCATCACAGTGTGTTGAACTTCCATCTCCTGGCGCGATGACAATAGTGGAGCGGACGCAAGAAGAGCTTGCCGAAACCCAACGATGCGCAGAGACCAATATCAATTGGCGTATTTCAATGCTCATTGCGGGGCTCCTGTGTGTCCCCCGAATGCTGATTACTGGGCTCACTGCTCACTCCATTCTTCAACAATGCGGCTCGCTCCAAGACGTGGCCTACAGCTTTAAACCAAGCGTAGAGTGCAGGAGGCATCACACATGTGTATTATTACTATTTTATGTATATTACATATCTGAAAGTGCGTTTGTTGAATACCTGAAGCCTTGAAATTTGTGTATAATATTCAGTGTACCGCAATGCCACCGTTTCGCTTTAAAATAGGGAGTGCCAAAACTTTACACAGTCGAACTAGGGAAGTTATTTATAATGTGTATAAATTCATGAAAAAGGAAACACATCTCGCTGGGAACATATGCGCAATTCAAAATAAAGTGGCTGAAGCATCAGATATGTCGGAAAGGTCGGTGCGGAATATAATACAAGGCGCCAAAAGAATTGAAAGTAGTGAGTTGGCCTGGAAAGAGAAGACCAAAATCTGTCAAGAAGTGTAAGTTTGACGATTTTGATAAATGCGTGGTAAGGCGTACGATTCATAATTTTCACTCTAGCAAAGGTGAGAGGCCAACGCTGGAAAAGATCCGTAGGAAACTGGTTGAGGTTATAAATCGACGGACTAACATATTTGCAATAAATTTTAAAGGTGGCGTACGAACATTAAGCAAGATAGTTCGAGGCCTAGGCTTTAGATGGAGGAAGACAGAAGACATGCGTAGAATACTTATGGAGAAGCCTGACATAAGGCATGCAGTACTTACAGAGCATAAGGCGGGTACCGACAAAAGGGTAGGCCTGTTGTTTACACTGATGAGACATATTTGCATAGTTCGCCCACTAAGCCAAGTGCTTGGAGTGACGGTTCTCTTCATGGACTGAAGTCGCCTATTTCGAAAGGACAAAGATTAATAGCGGTATATGCCGCTTCAGATGCAGGTTTCTTTCCAAATGCTTTGTTGGTTTTCAAAATCCAACAAAACAACAGGGGACTATCACGATGAGATGAACTATAGAAATAACGAAAAATATCTGACAGAAAAATTAATTCCCAATTTGCCAACAAATTCTGTAGTCGTGATTGACAATGCCTCGTACCATAATGTCCAATGGGGGCGTGTACCCACATCATCTTCCCGAAAAACAGTTATGCAGGATTGGTTGACCGATAGGGTATTCCATTTTCTACAGAGATGATAAAATCTCGACTGTACGCTTTGATTAAATCCCATAAACCACGTTATGAGATGTATCAAATCGATACACTGCTTGCTACCTATGGACACACGATCTTGTGTCTACCATCGTACCACCCCGACTTGAATCCTATCGAAATGATTTGGGCTCATGTTAAAAATTATGTAGCTGGACAGGTGGTGGTGGGGATGAATGTTTTAAGGAGTGTAACATCGAGGCCCCCTTTTCCTGTTGCCATAGAGTTATGCTATAGAAGGAAGAATTTCGACTCTTTAAAAATATTGGGGTAGTGAGTAAAGAGAAAGGCCATGACAGACTCCCTAGGCTTCGAAGGTCTGAAGAAAACGAGAGATGACCAAGGGAGTTGTAGTTATTATTTAAAGGGTGGAACATTGAGGTCTTCTGCCCCATTGACCCAAGGAGATCGCCAGAAAGATGAAAGAGGAGCCTGGCACAAGTAGACGTACCATACTGCATAATTCAGAAGAGGCTATACTCTGCCCCACAAGTGACTATCCTGGGGAAGTCATTAGCGACATGCACAGGCTTTTAGCATATAATATTGCACAATGATAGGCCTACATTCCCATTAGTAGCATCTCAGCTGGTTAGTTAGGAAATATTTATAAGAAGGCAAAGGAGTCATGAGCTTGGTCGTCCCATTTTGCAATTTTTAAATCCAAGTTACCTTGCCACATAAAAGTTATGCTGATTATTAAAGCTTTGGTAACCTTAAGGTCTGAAATATTTATCTATACGCTACTTCATTCGTAAAACGATCATTTTTAATGCGACTTTAATGGCTAAGCCAAGGGCATTACTTCGTGGAAGGCAACTCGAATGACATGGGCTAGGCCTAACCTAAAAATTACAAGCAAGGTGAAATCCTAGTGTACGGTAATTGACAAAATTGTTTATTGAGCTATATAACTATGCATTCATCATAACTTTCGTTTCCTAGTAAACGCATAATATTCAGTGTACCGCAATGCCACCGTTTCGCTTTAAATTAGGGAGTGCCAAAACTTCACACAGTCGAACTAGGAAAGTTATTTATAATGTGTATAAATTCATGAAAAAGGAAACACATCTCGCTGGGAACATATGCGCAATTCAAAATAAATTATAAATAATTTTATTACATGAAATTTATTTTGAAATAGACTGAAGCACGTTTTAAACGACCGCCAATTCGCACCATCTTTACCGTTTCTATTTACAGGTAGTTGTGATGTAGCGATTTACTTCCCTTTGATGCAGCGCTGCTATTTCTCGCTTTAAAAAAAATGCAGCCTGCCTCAAAACTTTCTCTTCTTATAAACATCACTTACTCTCCCCATATTATCTTACCAATTTTTCACTAACGTCACTGAAGATAATACTCCCGCAATTCAATCAACAAACCAACCAAAACGAAAGACAAGAAAAAGGAGCAATTTATGCCATAGATATTCACAAGAGAGTTGTATATTAGCTTTAAAAGGATTTATGAATTCAAAAGCAACGGAGTAGGTTGAAACTTGGTGCGACACATTCGCGCACCCACACAAAAATTAATTTTTTTCACCCACTTCTAGAAAAGATATTGCCATGAAACTTTCACAAGATGAAAACAACCTCCCAAATATTCAGAAAACACCATTTTCAAAATATCGAAATTTTCAACCATTCTCATTGGCATCCCCCCTTAAGCCCTACTTCGACTAAGAACGTTACTAACTTGCACAAAAAGCTGTAAAAACTGTACGAAGTAAGCTGTAAAAAATGTAAAAAAGCTTTGGACGGTATCCCAATTTCTAACTTGATAAAAAAAAACGGATTTACTTTTTTTTTTAACCCACCATTGCATAGGTCTCGTTAAGGCGAACACAGTGGTAAATGATAAAATTCCAAATGCTCATATTTAACGGATTTAGAGCCCATTAAAAACATGAAATTCACGTTGGCTTTGTCGCGCAAGTGAAGTTATCCCAGCAAGCATAGCTTACCGGTGTCGGTCTGGCGGCCGCGGGTGCTAAGGCGCTCCCCTTTTGCTTACAAAGCTTGAGTGCGTCTTGGTTTCAAATCTCACTCCAACCCAGCATTTTTTTTTCCTCTCCTTGGCACTTTAAGCCGCTAGGCCGACGGCTGTGCACATAGCTTGCTGGCTTACCTTCCCTTGCGCGACAAAGCAAAGGTGAATTGTGCAATTTCAGTTGGCTCGAAAATCCGTTAAATTTCAACATTTAAGACTTTATCAAGGAGTGTAAAGATCGTATTAAACCCCAAATCCGCACATATACAGCTGCCTCAGTACCTTAAGGGACTGGCAATAAGTCCTAGGCTTATAGACACACAAAAGCATGTTGAAACATGAAATCTATGAACTGAATTCCGGTCAGGCAAATCTCACTCCAACCGAGCATTTTTTTTTTTTCTCCCAGCCATTATTTCGCTTCTTGTCTGCGATTTTTAAACTTTCGGGGCCTTTCTTTTTCACTAAACTTACAACACCCCAACATTTAAATGTTCTTTACATAAAACGCAATTCCACATTTTCACACAACTTTCTTCACTGTTCTTTTATAGTAGGCCCATATCGCAACGTACCACCAATAAACGTTAAACTCAACAACAACACAATAGCAACAACAAGCCTTTTCCTTGCACAGCGTAAGCCGCAGCCCAGGAGCAACAACGAGCATTCGACCCAACAATGAACAGGTCTGACGTTTGTTTTCGGCCGGTGCTTGCTTGTTGCGTAGAGGTCTCCAACCAGCCAGGAAGCCTTATTATTGTGAACATGCGCAGTAACAACTACATGCACGCACGCTCAGAAGGAACGAAGGAAGGAGATTGAATGATTAGACCTTGAAGTATTAGATCGTGTAAAAGCAAGTTTTTTGAAAAGGACACTTGCTGTTTAAAAATTCACTCCCACACGATTAGTATATGAACTTACAAAGGAAACCTTCTTCATTGAGGAACTTAAAATAAAATTTCAACTACCAACATCACCAGCCTCAGAAAAACACCTGATTGATAGGAAGGAGAAACATGAAAATATCTGGGAAGAATTCTACAGCACTGACGCAATGGTAAACAGGGAATGGACTCAAACCAACTACAGTACACTCTCAGGCACACGGTGACTCGTTTCGCTGTACATGGGTTCCATCATTTGATATGCAAAGTAAAGTCTTTTCATTCACCGGACGAACACTGCTTTTGTGAACTCTGTGATAAGCAATGCGGAAGATATTATCTACGGGACTGTTCGAAAAGATCAAGATCTATCACGAGTTACAGTGAAGGAAATTAAAATGTATTTATATACTGTATATATTGATCATTGGCTGTAATAAATCTATTAATTAATTGAATGATTAGCACAGTGGATGCGCGGATTTCACGGCCACCGGCCAAAAACAAACGTCAGACCTATACACGACGCAATGGCGCTACCTACTTAATTTGGTGTTCAATTTATTCTGGCTGTAGCTTGTACACTGTTAGATGGAGAAACAAACAAAAGACACTTCTGGAAAGCTAAAAACATGCTCTTTCGTTCTATTTAGCTTATTTTCCTTTAACCCCATGTTTTGGTCACTTAAAAGCGCGTTCATGAAAAAAAATTGAATTTCGCACGTTTTTTGTTTTTTTTATTCGACCGGAAGTGACCGAATGGTGCTTTTCTTTCGTTTTTTAGAGCCTGCATGTTTTCCTCTTTCATTTGATCCATACTTTGTCAATTTTGGATAAACAATTCGGTTTTTGTGGGCGCTCCAGGAATATCCTGGAATTCGAGGTTTCCAGGCCTGGAAAACAAAGCCGGGCATCGGAAGCTTGGAGAATTTTAGTATGTTTTTCCCCAGGGTCAAATTATCAAATTCTGAGAAAATTAGCTTTACATGTTTTTGTTTTTTTTAGGGTTGGACGATTTTTAATCTAAAATACTATATGCGATGTTACACAATCATCGCAGCTCTCGGCCGTTTGACAGGGTTTACTATATCCTCGCGTTCGAATATCGATAAATAACGCGATGTTACGTAATCTGCGCCGTTCGTGGTCCGTTTGACGAGATTCCCGTTCTCGCGGTCAGACACGGAGAAATATTTAACCTTCCTTACTGCACTCCAGTAAAAGATCTGTACATCAAAAGTAAAATTCTACCCCTCAGCATAAGTGCAGAACTCCGAGCAGCTATGCTAATATACAAGATTAAACACAACACAATACTCTATAGCTCTCCCTACATCTTGAACTCAGACAATCATTCTTATGGAACTAGGCATGCGAAGGACGTAGCCTTATATATCATTCACTCTTCTAAATATGGTAGAAATAGTTTCAAGTTCTCTGCATCACAGTCATATAATAAACTTCCTGATGAAGTAAAAAGTGCACCAACTTTGTCGGTATTTAAGAGGAAAACTATGGAAGTATTGTGGGAAAAATTCGATGCATCTTAATACATCAAATAAGTTAAGTTATGTATAAGATTAAAAATCCTAAGTGCTTATCATTTTAAGGGACCTTGGTCTAAACAATCTTAGATATGGTATCAACCTTATAATAGGCCTATGTCCTTATTCATCAATTTGTGTTACCTACAGAATTTTCTTCCTTGGTGTGTAAACACACATATTACTGTACAATTCCTCTGTACGAGCCTATGGCTCTTTGGAATTAATTGAATAAAATATCTATCTATCTATCTACGCATCGGCGCCGTTCGTGGTCCATTTGACAAGACTCCCCTTGTTCTCGCAGTCGGGCACGGATAAATATCACAATCTTACGCAATCTCCGCCGCTCTCTGCCATTTGACGAGATTCTCGTTATCCTCGCGGCTTCCTCGAGACTGAAATATTAAGATACTAGCAGAAGTACCCATTCTTCGAACGGTCTTTGGTATTAATAGCCAGACGTAATCAATTGAGCTACTGTGGCAATGGTTAGGGGCTTGGAACCTGTTTGTCGACAAATAAGTATGATTAGTTAAAATAAGCTCTGAAACTAAATTTACCTAACGTTTCCTGACGTGAAAATAAACTTGAAAAACTCGTAGACGAAACGCAATATACGTCACATAAAAACTGACCCTCACTGTTGTGTCAAGTCCCCATCCAGAGGAAGACCCCTTTAATAAATTATAAAGGCTTGTGGTGCATCAAAATTCAGGTTTTTTAGCCTCCAATGGCCCAAATTCCTAAAAGCAAGAAAAAATTACTATTTCAATTCAGGAATTTTTAAAAATAATGTTGCTGTTTGGAAAAAAGGAAGATTTTAGTTTTACGTGACCGTGAATCTTGTGATTATGAGCCACGGGACCTTCTATTTACGTGGAATCCGAACCACAGGACATGCCATTTCACTTCGAAAATCTCACATGCATTGACCAGGAATCGAACCCGGACCGCCTTGGTGAGAGGCACACAGCTAGACCGCTGAGCCACCACGCCCCAGTTGCTGTTTGGAGATATAATGGACCTTCTGTACTACATATCGCACGTTGAAGTCGTGTGAAAAAATTCTATGGTAACCCCTGATCCCCTTAAGCGCATTGGTGAATTTTACAGTTTTAGTTGGTTACGTGATAACCTTATAGCCATTTGCAAATGTTCGCAGAAATTTTATAAATGGAGTGGCATTACTTCTTGCAAAAATAGATGGAAAGTTGAATGTCACCTTTTGAGATGCTTTTGTCATGGCTACTGGCGTGCATTCCTTCATTAGTTTATTATATGAAATTAGTTCTGGGAATATCAGAAACTGTTTGTTTTAGAGCCTTAAAATGTAGTTTTCGGGGACCCTTTACGGCATTTAGGGTCCCCAAGTTTTGTTTCTGTCACCAAGGGGCAGAAAATAAGCTTTGTCTCTTCGTTGTAGGTCGTAGTATAATAATAATATAACAGTATAGGGATGGGTACGTAATAGACATTCCGTACCACACCCGCACGTGTAAATCGCATGAAAAAATTCTAGAGTACCCCTTCACCCCCTTAAGCGCATTATATGTATTGATGAATTTTACAGCTTAATTTGGTTCTGTTATAACCTTATAGCCGTTTGCAAACTATCTCAGTAATGTAATAATTGGAATTGTATTGCGTCTTACAGCAATAGATGGACCTGTGAGGTTCTGTTGCCATGGTTACCGGCTTGCATTCTTTCATTATTGTATTAAATGGAATTAGTTTTCTGGGAATATCTCAAAAACTGTTGGTTTTAGGGCCTAAAAAAGGTGGTTTTGCCAGAGTTTCGTTTCTCACATTGAGGGGCTGAAACTGAGCTTTGTCTCGCCCTTCTACGCCTATTTCAGCAAGTGTTAAGGGGTAGGCCCCCTTTTATGAGAGGTGCAGAGAAGAGTTACAGCAATGATTAGTGTCGTGCCTCTGAAGGATATCTGTACCAAATTTTACGTTGGGCCCAGCCGGTCTCGAGTTATAAGGGAACAAAGTTGTCCATAGGCTACCGACAAAAAAATTATTTTCGCTCGCATCCGTCATAAAACAGTCTGAAACGCGTAAATAACGCAAATTTTCGTAGAAATTCGGAAAAAAACGGACAAACTTTCATGTATATAGAGAGAGATTACGCAATCAACACCGCTCGCCGTCCTTTTGACGAGATTCCCGTTGTTCTCGTGGTCGGGCATGGATACATATCAGTATGTTACGCCATCAACGCTGCTCGCCATCCGTTTGACGAGTTCTCGGTTCTCGCGGACAGACACGGAGAAATGTCGCTATGGACGCTATCGCCGCAGCTCTCGGCCGTTTGACGAGATTCCCGTTGGCCTAGCAAAGGGGAAGGTGGCGAGTTCGAGGTCGGACATGATCGAATGTGGCGAGTAGGTATCGGTACCACTCGCAAGCGGGTTGACATAATTCTCGCAGTTCCTATCGTATGGTCGCGAGTTTACGGTGGAGCGCGGTCTGACTTTCGGAAAGTCATGAGAACGGTACGCAGTTGAATGTGATAGGCACCGTTCGTGTATGACAAGATTCCTGTGACTTTCACGATCACAAGTTATACTTCGTTGTAATCTGGATAGTCTCTGATATGGATAATGACCAATCCAGATGGACTTGATTTGTCTCTATTACATATTTAGACGTCTCATCATTTAACAACATACTCTAAGTCTCGGAGAGATTTAAAATATATGGGAATTTAAAAACTTGTTACCACTCGACACTCTGCAGTGGGACTAATAGTTCATGAGCCAATGCACACGAGACTTTCATTTAGTAGTTCTCTGCGTCGTAAATATTTGTTTTATCATTTCAAATGATCTTGTCGACTTCGTCGTTATGCTTGAGTCTAAAGTTATGTGGGACGGAGACGGTTGCGGTACGGAGACGGAAGTGGCGTCATGCAGCCGCTCGGGAAGCCTAACTTAATGGGTAAAGGACGGCGAGTGCGTGACGTCATGTAGCCACGCGGGAAGCCGAAGTTAATGGTTAATGGAGTCTGTTGAATGAGTCCTGGGGCGTCGAGTGACCTGGGGCTTTGAGCGAAGCGAAAAGAATACAGGGAACTCCTAAAGAGGTGTAAAAGATGCCAGATAAGAATACAGGGTGACTCCTAAAGAGATATACAAGACGCCAGATAAGAATACAAGGTGACTCTTAATGAGGTGTACAAGATGGCAGAGAAGAATACAGGGTGACTCCTAAAGAGGTGCACAAGATGTCAGACAAGAATACAGGGTGACTTCTAAAGAGATATACAAGATGTCAGATAAGAATACAGGGTGCCTCCTAAAGAGGTGTGCAGGATGTCGGAGCAAATTACAGGGTGACGCTTAACGAGGTGTACAGTATGTTAGATTCAATTCAAATACAGGGTGACCCTTAAAGAGGTTTGCAAGATATCAGATTCAAATAATGGGTGACTCTTAAAGAGTCGTAAAAGATGTCAGACTCAAATACAGGGTGACCCTTAAAGAGGTGCCCGCGCGGGAAGCCTAAGTTAATGGGTAATGGAGTCTGTTGAAAGAGTCCTGGGGCTTCGAGCGAAGCGAGAAGCCTTTCTAACCTGTGTAGCATTTGTAGCATGCGTCATTTGAAATGATATAACGTCTAGTCTTTCAGACTGACTGTCATTTTTTTTTAACTCTAGGGGCTTTGGCATCGTGATCTTCACGTTCTTGTGTGTAATGTTTGTCTAGTAACCTATGTTGTTATGGTGTCAGTAGTATTTTGTATATTTATAACTGGAGGCAGGAGTGTTAAGGAGGTGGCAGTGGTCTTAAATTATGATTCATCCTGGCATTTACCTGGAGTAGAATTGGAATACCATGGAAAACCACTTTCAGGATTACTTAGATGGGAATCGAAAACTCCTCTTAGCTTTTGCATCATGAGTAGAGACGAGAATTATAGGCACTAAAAACAGTTAAAATAGGCAGGCATATAGGCTCTTAAAATAGCCAAAATAGGCATGTAAATAGGCACTAACATATAAAATAGGCAACAAAATAGGCATGCAAATATTTCTTATAATTTAATAACATATTTAATTACTATAATAAGAATTAATAACAAGCAACTTTTCAATGTTTTCTGGTAATAAGTTTGTTCTCCTGTCATGAAGAATGTTTTTATATTGAGAGAAAGATCTCTCAACATCACATTAAGTGATTGGGCAAAACTTTAACGAAGCCACTGCATCTGGTTTTAGGTCATTTGTTCCATCTACCTCACCTCGTAGCACACTGGCTACCTTTACCACTGCTTCCCATCATGGATTCCTCTGCAGGACCCTATCAAACTTTTCCCTGACAGCGGCTATCTTCCCAGGGGTTCCTTCCAAACTTCCCCCGACTACTTCAACAATCCTACATGACTCCACCAGGGGTATTCCACTCTTCTTTATTTTCTGTTGCCTGCATGATGTGTACCCTCAAGCCTGCAATCCTCGTTGAAAATTAGAAAACCGCGTCATTTGAAATTGTGGCATTCGCCCATAACCTTACTTTTTGCCACAATTTAGCAAGACTCTAGAAGGGATGCTAGAGGCTTGTTGGCAGCTTTGCGGCCCTAACCTGGGAGCTTAACACTCCCCCAGACTAGAGCCCCACATAGCACTGGTAAAAGTTACTTGCGACTTTTTCAAAAAAATTGCATTTATGTTGTAAATCTCTATTTTCACAGGAAATGAGTCAGAGTTCAAAATACTGATTTTTAATTTCCATCCACTCTGGGACAAGAGACCACCAGCGTTCTAACTCCTCTTTCAGTAATTAAATGATTATTTACATTTTATATATAAATTATTGAGAGTTCATGTCTAATACAGCATTGCAACAAAACAACTTGCCGCAATACATAAATAGACCTATAAATGCTACAATGAAATGCGATCGTACTTCTCAATCACAAAAATATAAAAGAAACAAACGAATTAACTCTTTACAGCAAGCTTGGCAGAAGACTACTCTTCCATCGGTAGTGAAATTGGTATCCCCTGTGATCCACTGCTTCAGCCAGTAAGACTTGGATAATTTATCTTTCGGCATTGCCATGGACACACTTCTTCTTCGCAATAAATCACACAAAGTTCTGAATCTGAAGTGAAGATAAAGCGTACGCTTACACAGTACGCATCGAGAGGGAGGTAGGGGATACGGGTTGTGCAACATAATTCGACGTTGATTGGTTCTCGCATGTGTCTTGCGAGGTTGGAGGGGTTGAAGGCTTCGAGGTCAAATTGTTCCTTGTTTCTTCTGATGGAAATTTCCCAAGCCCTATTTCTGGTGACTTCCGAGAATTCCCATTCTTGTTCGCGGGGTAAGCACATATTGAGAAATGAGAATATAATTCTGTCGAGCACACCAGCTGCAATATAATGCAATTTAAAATACCGTCAAAAGGCATCAAATAGGCAATTATACTCCAAATAGGCACAAACCCTTGAATTAGGTGTTTATAGGCACAATAAAACCAACGAAATCTAGCCTAAAAGAACCTAAAACGGATTTATCTCGAAAGCCTACGTTTCTGAACACAGGAATAAAATAGGCAAACAGGCAAATTCCCGTCTCTAGTCATGAGGCTGAATATAACTCGTTCAAACCCTCGGGCTGATTTTACATTTTCCGTAATTTAAATACTTGCCCCCGAGACCTCAGATGGTGATCTGGTATTTTATGGTAAACCCATGAATTTCCCGTAGAGTAGGTTTCAACATTTTAAAGAGGTTCCCAGCGACCTGGAAAGTCGGGGATTATCAGGGAATTACAAAATTGTCAGAGAAAGTCAGCGTAGTCTTTTAAAAATTGGCGTGTGTCAGGGAAAGTCATGGAAGTTGACTCAAATTGTGTGTGTGTCAGGTGATTCATACTGATGACAAACTGCAACCTGTGAATCCTTTGAAGCAGGAAGAGTTATCTGGCAGATCATTATTAAATTGTATAATTGTACTTGACTGTTCAAAATGTTGTATTTCCTATTTGAGTAATAAATATTGTATACAGGTGTGTGTTGGACAGCTAATGGGGGGGGAGGAGGCTGTTAAAAATTTTGCAAATGCCAAATTTTTGTTAGGGAAATAGAATATTTTGGTCTGGGAAAGTAAGGGAAATTAGTTGGACTTTCTGGCTGAGAACCCTGCCCAGCATCTCTAAAAGCCGCAGTAGTTAAATGGGATGTAGAAAAAATAACATTATTATTATCATCATAAGTGCCAACTGCGTGTCCCATCTTTGTCTGTTACCTCCAACTTATCTATAAGATATCCTGGATCCACCCAGCTCTTACTACCATACAGCTGAGTAGGTGTCAGTACTGAGCAATGAACAGTTTTTCATGACTTGGAAGCTTTTACTTTTCCTTGGCTGTACTTTTACCAAATTATTTAAAATGTCCTGTCTCTCTTTCCGGTAATTCATTGGCCAGAAAAAATTTAAAGATTTTTAGGCATTTCTTTAATTCCTGATCGGATTCATCATGGTCATTGGTTAAGGAAGGAAGCTTTTAGTTTTACGTGACCGTTAATCATGCCATCATGAGCCACGGGACCTCCTTTTTACGTGGAATCTGAACCACAGAACATGACATTTCACTTCGAAAATCTCACATGCATTGACCAGGAATCGAACCCGCGTCACCTTAGTGAGAGGCCAACAGCTTGACTGCTGCACCACCACGCCCCAGTCATTGGTTACTGTGCCTAATTGCAATTGGTGGTATTTTTCATTCTTGTCGCATGGCAGCTTCGTTATCCGGCACAACGCTTTGTTGTTCAATCCACTGTTCTGTTCTTTTTCTTATGTAGTATACATGCATTTTTTTCTGGAGCACCCAGCTTGGGAAGCCTCTGCTTCCTTGTCTTCTGTACTTAATACTCCTTTGTACCTCGAGTGACAATCTCATTTCCATGGTTCTATTTAATGTTTTACATGTTGAATTTTTAGTCTATTTTCATCATACAAAAAAAAAGGCTCACGAGAACACCCTTTGTTCATGTATGCGTTTGTGTGTATGTGTCTCCCCCCCGCCCCCTAATAAAATCTTAACGCCTGGAGCAATTTTAATGAAACTCGGTAAGTACATAGTACTATTTCGTCCGACCCTGACCATGCCCCTTCAAATTTAAATATGATTCACCAATCCAACATGGCAGCCACTCGAAATATTTCAATCAATCTATCTCCGAACTATTACTGATATCGCCCTGAAATTTTGTATGGTGATGGAGAATGCTAAGCTATGTACAGCTATGTAATGCTGAAAAACATGCTAAGTACAAAATCAACATGGCAGCCAAGCAAAGTTAAAATATTTAAATTTCATTTTCTCGAGATGTAATCAACCGAGTGCAGTAAAACTTAACACCCTACATGTCTAAACAAGATTTAGCCTACTGGCATCTAATTCAGTTCAATTGTGTTCATAAAAGCAAGATGGTGGCTGTGCAAAATTTTAAAATTAAGTTTTTTTATTTTTCCTAATCGTAGGATGGAAGTTAATGTGTTTGAATAATGAAGTTATGCAATAATCTCCATCTTATGGTACATAACTCTATGGCTTAAATAGAACAATCCAACCTGGTGACCATCCGGAATATTTAGACTGTTCTCTGCGAATCTATTACAGCCATCAAACTGAAATTTTGTATGTTGATAGAGGCTATAAACAAGTTCATCAATGGGACTTTCAATAACCTGATTTACACTTATCCAAAATGGCAGTGACCCAAAATTTAAATATTCATATGGATTTTTCTCTCTATTTAATTATCCAAGCGCAGTGAAACTTGGCACTGTAAATCTTCATATAAAGTTCAATATATTGGCGTCTAATTTAATTCAATTTCTATGAGAACTTAAAAATGGCGGCGCTGCAAGAATTTTAAAATCGTGTATATTTATTTATCTTGTCCCAAACAAGCGATTGAAATGTAGGTTGGTATAATGAGCCACATCTATATATATAAAGCACAAAGTTTGTCTGTCTGTCTGTCTGTCTGTCTGTCTGTTATGTATACAAATCTACACCGTTTCACCGATCTGAACCAAAATTTGTATACTTACCCTTTGGAATCCTGCGGGTAACCCCGTCAACATTAAATTTCGGACAGACCACCCCATGCCGTGCATTTAGGCCCTTTTGCACAAATCTACACCGTTTCACCGATCTGAACCAAGTTGTATATTTAATAACCTTTGGAACCCTGCGAGTAACACTGTCCACTTGAAATTTCGGACAGACCACCCCATTCCCTGCATTTAGGCCCTTTGGTCCAAATCTATACAGTTTCACCGATCTCAACCAAAATTTGTATATTTACCCTATGGAACACTGCGACTAACACTGTCTGCTTGAAATTTCGGACAGACCACTCCATTCCCTGCATTTAGGCCCTTTGGCCCAAATCTACACCATTCCACCGATCTCAACCAAAATTTGTATATTTACCCTTTGGAACACTGCTACTAACACTGTCTGCTTGAAATTGCGGAGAGGCTACTCCATCCCATGCATTTAGGCCCTTTGGCACAAATCAACATCGTTCACCGATCGAAAACAAAATGTGTATACTTACCCTTTGGAACCCGATGAGTAACACTGTCCACTGTAAAATTTGGACAGGCCACTCCATTCCCTGCATTTTGGCCCTTGGCACAAAACTACACCGTTTCACCGATCTCAACCAGATTTTACATAATTACCATTTGGAACTCGACGAGTAACACTGTCCACTCGAAATTTCGGACAGACCACTCCATCTCCCGCATTAAGGCCCTTTGGTACAAATCTACATCGTTCACCGATCAAAAACAGTGTGTATACTTACCCTTTGGAACCCGATGCGTAACACTGTCCACTTGAAATTTCTGACATACCACTCCATTCCCTGCATGTAGCTCAGGAATTCCTCGGGGTTGCCAGCTTCCTAACTCACCAGTCATGAGCCCTTGAGGGTGTACCAGAAGTGGTAGGTCTACACACACCCTGCCTCTTTGAGGGCCTTGAGCAGAAGACAGGAGATATTATGAAAAGGAAAAGAAGGCAGACCCCTCGAAGAATGAGGGTATCAGGAAAGATGAGACAAAGCCAATTAAGGCGGGAAATTGAAAGACTCCCTAGCCCTCGGATACCCTAATACAGTCTGGGTCGGAAGAGAACAAGAGTTGACCAAGGGAGGCCGACAGGAAAGAGAACTGAAATGAGCCCGGCACCAGGAAGTAGAAGCGATGCTAGACTCAGCTGGGGTTCCGTGGTCGCCAACCCACGTCCCACAAGTTGTGAGACCCTGGGGGGGGGGGGGGGGTCAGTTGTGAGAATAGCTTGCTGATTCATCGTGAGGTGACTTGAGAGTACTTTCCAGAGCCCGCCGTGTTATCTCCTGCTGTCTATGCTGATGCCAGCACAGGGCCGTTGTGAAACAGTGAGTGATTCCCGGTCAATCTGTATAGGACGGGGAACCCCGAATGTGTGTCATCATATTTCATCATCTGCGATCATCTCAGGTTCGTGCAGCTTGGACCTATATTCTTTGTCTTTGCCGAGCAGTACGCTCTTTCACTAGACGCATCCAGTACAGGCCTAAGCCAGAAAATAAGGTTGAGACTTTGGAAGACATCGAAGCTAGACACCTGAATTACCTATATTAGTTTTAAAATAACACCATGTTCGTTTAGTAGTCATTTTTTCATTACCTTATTATCATCATAAGTGCAAATGACCTAGATGTTATGCGCATCATACCAATAATCACCGCCGCATAAAGTCTTTCTCGACTGTGATTTTTAAAATATTTATTTTTGGTTGGTTGGTTCTTAAGTTTAGGGGCTGCGACAACGCGGTCATGTAGCCCCGTGTACTTTGGGTGTGTGTAGAATCTGTCTGATAACCGGTGTTAATTGTGATGACTGTATTAGTGTGTGTTATCTGTTTTTTAATTTAAGTACAAACTGCAACTTAGAATTCTTCAAATAGTTCGTACTTTTGCCGCCACCGTCAACGACTACTAGGCCAAGTTCGGAACTTAGCTACTAGACGCCACTGCAGTCGGCTCTTGGCAACGGACGTAGACATCTATGAGCGTTGTTTACCTATCCAATTTAGCTTCACACAGGTGTAATTAGTGGAAGGTTCAATAACATGCCATAAATCTGACATGGGACCGCCGGCTTTACTTCCCCTCCGAAGAAAGGCATACTGACGGATTTTTAACGCTCTTAAAATATCCGACGGCTTCGGCCGGGTTTGAACCCGCTATCTTGGGCATAGAAGCTCAGCATGCTACCAAATACGCCACCGAAGCCGCCATATAGTTATTTTTATTACAGTACGTTGTGTACATTATACGTTGAAGTGTCAATTCAATACCGGTAGTAGTTTCCCTTATCATCCTCATCATAAGAGCAAATGACCTACAGTAGATGTTACGCCCATTACACCATTAATCACCACACACAATAAGTCTTCCTCGCCTGTGAATTTTGAAATATGTATTTCTATTACGGTAGTTTGTAAGTTTGACGTGTCAATTCAACAGTAGTTTTTATTATCATCCTTATCAAAAGGGCAAATGACCTAGATATTACTCCCTCATTGTCTTTGGGGGCAGGAAAGATTATCTCAGGTTCGTGCAGCTTGGACCTATATTCTTTGTCTTTGCCGAGCAGTACGCTCTTTCACTAGACGCATCCAGTACAGGCCTAAGCCAGAAAATAAGGTTGAGACTTTGGAAGACATCGAAGATAGACACCTGAATTACCTATATCAGTTTTAAAATAACACCATGTTCGTTTAGTAGTCATTTTTTCATTACCTTATTATTATCATCATAAGTGCAAATGACCTAGATGTTGGCGACCACGGAACCCCAGCTGAGTCTGGCATTGCTTCTACTTCCTGGTGCCGGGCTCATTTCAGTTCTCTTTCCTGTCGGCCTCCCTTGGTCAACTCTCAAGTCACCTCACGATGAATCAGCAAGCTATTCTCACAACTTGTGGGACGTGGGTTGGCGACCACGGAACCCCAGCTGAGTCTGGCATCGCTTCTACTTCCTGGTGCCGGGCTCATTTCAGTTCTCTTTCCTGTCGGCCTCCCTTGGTCAACTCTCAAGTCACCTCACGATGAATCAGCAAGCTATTCTCACAACTTGTGGGACGTGGGTTGGCGACCACGGAACCCCAGCTGAGTCTGGCATCGCTTCTACTTCCTGGTGCCGGGCTCATTTCAGTTCTCTTTCCTGTCGGCCTCCCTTGGTCAACTCTTAAGTCACCTCACGATGAATCAGCAAGCTATTCTCACAACTGACCCCCCCCCCAGGGTCTCACAACTTGTGGGACGTGGGTTGGCGACCACGGAACCCCATTATATTTCTAAGGAGACCTTAAAACATTATCATCATTCCACCGGGCGAAGCCGGGTACTACTGCTAGTATATAATATTCATCTGCTGGCATAAAGATCTATAGCAGGCATTCCTGACCTTTTTGAGACTGTGAGCACCAGCCTCATGCCATACCAAGTGCCCAAGCACCATTAAATCGAATATTATAATAAAGCTACATGTATGCGGTTCTCTTCCCTTTCTTTTTTTATATCTATAGCTTTTTGCACTGTACTTGACTGCAATGCTTTATGATTCACCCACAAACATCCCAGGTGTGGAGGTCAAGTATCGTTTTGATGGAGGGCTTTCAACCTAACTCGTCTCCGCTCCTTGAGGAAAACTCTGGTTACTAAGGTTACTAACATGTTGTATGCAGATGATGCTGCGTCGCCATCTCTCACACCAGAAGAGCTGCAAGAGTCAGTTAATTGTTACAAAAGTGCATGTGATCGCTTTGGTCTTACCATAAATGTCAATAAGACTAAAGTCTTGGCACAACCTTCACCAGGCACACCTCTTCCTCAGTTCAATATCTCAATCACAAATTTGCCATTAGAATAGGTAGACCACTTCTCGTACCTGGGCAGTACCATTTCTGTGAGCTGTACCTGTGAGCAGGATGTGGATAAGAGAATTGGCGCAGCCCATGCAGCATATGGACGATTAGTGCACCGGGTCTTCATGAATAATGATCTGTCCATGAGTACAAAGCTTATGGTGTAACAAAGCAGTAGTCATTTCTACATTGTTGTATGGCTGTGAAACGTGGACCCTTTACCGACGTGATCTTAGGAAGCTTGAGCGTTTCCACCTACAAAAACTTCGATCAATCCTGAGGATTAAATGGGAAGACCGCATTACCATATTGCTCTTCTGGAAAAGGCTCAAATCAACAGCATAGAATCCTCCATAATAGGTCGCCAATTTAGATGGATTGATCATGTCCATCGGATGGATGATGTGAGATTACCTCGTCAAATGCTATATGGTGAGTTATGCTATGGTACCAGACCTCATGGTGGTCCCATGAGGCACTACAAGGACCAATTTAAGCAGACCATGAAATTGACAGGTCTTGATTCACAAACCTGGGACATGCTGGCTGAAGACCGCTCAACTTGGCGCCGTACCATCTCGGATACTGTAAAGAAGTTTGAAAGGGATCGGCGCGCACATGAAGAGGCCAAGCGTCAAGCTAGGAAACTTCGAGCAGCCCAACCACGTCCTCCTCCAGCAATACTATGTGACTTGTGTGGACGCTTGTTCCATGCCAGGATTGGACTCTTTAGTCACCGTAAACACATCCACAAACTGGACTGAAGGAAGAAGATTTATACTCTGATTCGAGTTAAAGCCGATGATGATGATGATGGCTAGGATTTCACCACTCGCCAGGCATGCTGCCACTGTTTGCATGACTCGTGCAGATAAGTTACATTTATGTGTGGACAATCGAATCAGCATCTTTCGGGTTACTCTTAAACAGGAAATCCAATTATTTTTACTGTAGATTGAAAATACTATTTCTCAAAATTATAAAATTTCTGACTGTCAAAACTTTGTACAACAGAGGCACTATTTGTCTCGTATGACAAGAGCACCAAATTTCATTTAAAGAGCATCTTGGTGCTCGTAAGCCCCAGGCTGAGAACGCCCGTTCTACAGCATGTATGGCATCCATAAGATACACATCACCAGTTCTCAATATCTCCGAAACTATTAAAGCAATCAAACTGAATAAAATAAAATAAAATAAAGAAATTTTGTATGGTGTTAAGAGGATTGTTATGTAAGTACATATAGGCTATGTAACTTTTCAAATCCTGAGAATCACATAAGCATCATGGCGGCCAAGTGATCTACAAATAGTAAAAATATTTGTTCTGGTGATCTAATCGCCCAAGTGCAATGAAACTTGGCACAGCGAATCTTGATTCAGAGCTTAGTGTACAGTAGAGCCATCTAATGATGATCAATTGTTTTCAAAAATTCAAGATGGCATCAGTCCGAAATTTTAAAATTTTATTTCTCGTATCTTATTTAGGTGATTGAAAAGATGATTTGTTTGATGGGCTATGATAATAACCATTATCTAAGGGCACCAAATTCTGTGACTTACTTTTCGTAAATCATAGAAGCTGTGTATTAGATTTTTCTAACATTTAATTCGTTACAGAAGGATGCCATCTTGTGGGAGGAGTCTTAATCACCGATATTGAAAGCTATATATTCTACTGTCGGCGCAGAAATTATGTGCACCCGAGTTTGGAGATAAATAGCAACACTACCGAAAGGCCTACAGAAAAACAAGTGACATCACCTTTTTCCTTGTTTATTTCTGCGTTGATTGATGTTAAAGGTAGTTTTTAGGAACTTATTTTAATATCCCTTATGGCAGGTATAACGTAAAAAGTACCGTTTTTTTGCGGGGTTCGAGCGAAGTGTCGACTTTAGAGATTCACAACTCTTAACTCAGTTGTGCTACAGCACCCAACTTTGGATATGTGTTAGTCAGATATGTTTTCTGTGTATATGTGAAGTTTCAAAATTTGATCTCCAACACAAACAACGAAACAATCAATTATGTGAATGGCTCGGATTTCGAAACTGGACTCCCGCAGAAGTTCGTTCTTGGGTGCGTTGTAATCCACATATAATAACCGTTTGCGATATGTAACTATCCGTGATCTAAATAAATGGGTTTAGTTTATATGGATTGATATTTATTATGCGTTTGGTGTAAGTTGTTGACAGGCGAGGTCCGCAGGAAAGCTTGTGCTGTGTTGTCGCGTCAGCTTGCTCTGACCCGCCCGAGAATGCCACCGACGGATCATCACTTCGTTCACTCTGCTTCGTCATGATCGCAATAAATCTTTTGGAATGTAATACTGTACCTACATTTATATTAAGTAGATGAAAATACTTGTACTGCCACCTGTAGGATGTTTTGTGAAATGGTGTCTGGCAGTAGGCCTATACCTTTTCAGTTGGTGTTTGTGTTCCGTGGATTTTAGTGGTGGGGAGTCATTTAAAATTTTAATTTGGTATACTGTACATTTATTACCATTACGATGAATCTGGGCGGTAATAAAAAACAAGGAAAACAGAGAAAGGCAGTTCCAGGAACAAGCCGTGACAATCAATCTATAAATTAATGAATTAATACATAAATAAAAATATTGATAATAATTAAGAACTACTAATTAATTCACAAGTTTCCCCATTTTCAACTCCAGGCAAATGCTGGGACGGTACCTTCCGACAGGCCACGGCCGCCCTTCCATATCCTTGCCCAGTTACATTCATATTCATTCATTTCAGCTCTCATTAACTCCTCTCATGAGTTTGGAATCAGGAAGGACATCCGGCCGTAAAAGCCGTTGGCTACATACAATTTAATCGCATCTTATCCCCGCCCCGTTGGAAACTGGAATAATAAGGGGCAGACATGCATACACTAATTAATTCAAAAGTTCTTAACAAAATGAATAAGAGCAGGAAATTATATGTTATTATATTGTAGCATGTCTGTTCATAACACAATTATTTTATTAGTGTTTAGTAAAAGAAGCAATTTTATTCAGACAAACTCTGAATATTTAGCGAGTACAATATAAAACAATAAAAATAAATAAATTATATCAAAGACATATTTTGTCATCCTTGGATGAGTGGCCTTGAATAACGGAAGGATCGCATTCTTCGTCAGTGTCAACATCCACTGTTCAACTCTGCCCTTAACATGTGTCGAAGGAAGTATTTATACACATCAGTGAGTCACTGTTTATCTTAGTATCTCTGGCATTGTTTTAATGTGTAGTTTCCAGTTTCACTCAGGATATTGTGGAGTAGATACGTTCACAATGCCTCCTAGAACCCCGTTTACGGAGTGCGAGATTACTATCATTTTTAGTGCCATTTGTTTCTTCAAGTTAGAGGGCGAGAAAATTGGCGATAAGCGATGTTGCTAATTGTCTTGGAGTGTCCCTTCGCTCGGTTAAAAAGGTAATACACTGACCGGCAAAAAAGTGGAACACTTTAATTTTTTATGTAATTTCTTAATTTATTCCACTAAAATGTATCTGTTTTCCAATATTTGCATTATTCATGTAAATTTAGATGGTTGGCAACAGAAAATACCGAATCATGTTTTACAACACGCTTTAACTCACAAATTTCGTTACATTTTGCAAATCTTACAATTTTCTATTTTTTAGTAATGCTCTTTTGGGCTGGTGTTTATCAAACGTATTGCCAAACAAAACAGTATTAATGTTTGCACTGCACTGCAAGAGAACACTGGTCACTAAAAACGGGTGTTTCCACCTTTAGTGTCTATGACAGCTTGTAAACGCTCAGGCATACTGTTCATAACTCGTCGAATGGCATCTGCCGGGATGCGATCCCATTCCTCCAGCAGCGATGTTCTCAGTTGTGCCAAGATGGTGTGGTCATGCTGTCTGACGTTCCTTCCAAGCGTATCCCATACATGTTCGATGGGGTTCAAGTCAGGACTACGAGATGGCCAGTCCAGGGTTTGAATCTCCACTTCCTGCAGATATTGTACAACACAGCGAGCAGTATGAGGGCGGGCATTATCCTGCATCAGCATGAAATTCTGACCAATGAAAGGCGCAAAGGGCATCACATGGTTCATCAGGATCTCTTCGATGTACCTTTGGGAATTGAGCGTCCCGTGATCGATGCACACCAACTCAGTGCGGGCCATAACGTTGATGCCACCCCACACCATAACCGAGCCACCTCCAAATGGGGCGTGGTGGCGCAGCGGTCAAGCTGTATGTCTCTCACCAAGGCGGACCGGGTTCGATTCCCGGTCAATGCATGTGAGATTTTCGATGTGAAATGCCATGTCCTGTGGTTTGGATTCCACGTAAAACGGAGGTCCCGTGGCTTATGATCGCGAGATTAACGGTCACGTTAAACTACAAGCTTCCTTCCTTTTTCCACCTCCAAATGGAGTCCTGGAGGAGAAAGCAACATGGCTGTACCTCTCCCCGCGCCTTCTCCACACTCTTTCTCTTCCATCAGGAGATCTAAGGTTAAAGCGACTCTCGTCAGTGAAGAGAACAGAGGCCCACTGCTCGTGGGTCCATCCCAGATGCTGCCTTGCGAAGCGAAGACGCGCCTCTCTGTGATGCCGTTCGAGTGCGGGTCCACGTGCAGGTCTCCTGGACGAAAGATGAGCTTCTTCAAACCTTCTTCTTACTGTTCGCTCACTCACTCTCACATTTCTGACATTTTCCAGTTGATTTTGTGCCTGAACTGCTGTGGTATGCCGATCACGCAGAACTTGAGGGTGAGAAATCTGTCATCCCTGGCACTTGTGCTTCTTCTACGGCCTGACCCTTGTCTCTTGTCGTATGTTCGGAGCTCTCTGTAACGTTGCACTGCACGATGTATGCTACCGAGAGATGATCCAATCACCTCAGCAACATAACAGAAGATGCGGCCATCCTCCACCAATGCAACTGCCTGTGCAGCTTCTTCACGGCTAAGAGGCATGTTTTAGTGTGAACTGCAAATGGATAACTTGCTAAAATGTGTGACAATGGTTCACACGAGTTCAGCAAGTGCCAGTTGTTATCCCTAGAACAACAATAAGCGAGCGGCAACACTCATAAACCTTAAACGCTTCCCGCCATAAAACCATCAAGATAGGCTAATCGAGGATTGGGGGTAATTGGTGGTAATAAACCACCCTAAGAAATGTCATATTATCAATTTCTATTCACGGATGTTTCAGATGTTTGTTCTAATGCATGAAAAGCTTTTAAAATGTGATTAAATCTTTTTCAAGGCTAGATTTATACTATTTATATTACTTTTTTTAACTGTTCCACTTTTTTTGCCGGTCAGTGTAATAATAATAATATCGTAAGGCCTCGGGTGCCGGGTGCAAGCTTTGTAATTTGACACCCACAGGGTAGCTTGCATGTCGAATTTCGTTGTTCCTTGAATCACTATGAAAGTGAAGGGGGTTAGATGTCTAAGCTCCTTGAACACTATAGCGCTTTCTATAGAGCATCCAGCGTTTAGAAAAGACTGTGGGTCTTATGGGCTTTTACTTTTAACGGAAATCCCCCCTACACTGGTTTTGTTGCCTCACCTTTTATCATGAAGGAACTCTGAACATATATATTTTTCGTCATAATAGCTTCCTACAATTATCTGCTAATTGATTACCTTTGTTATTGCGTACAAGTATCGCTTATATTACGTCTTAGTAATTTAAAAATTTTCGAGGTTAGCACGCTGGAAAGAAGAGCCTCGTCCTGTGCTGCCTGCTCGCCCGGAGTGGAGCACGTTCTCAGTTCCGCTGACAACATAAGTTCTGAAGCACTATCCGTCATTGGTGTTACTGTTGTGTGTCTGTTTTATTTTCTGTTCGATCGAATCAGGGCTGCCGACAGTTCGGTTCCAACCCACTATCTCCCGAATGCAAGCTCACAGCTGCGCGCCCCTAACCGCACGGCTAACTCACTACAATATTACAAATATTAATCTAAACAAAACAACAAGAATAAAATTGAAAGAAACTAAATTACAGCCTAACTAATAACTAAAGAGGTGATGATCAACAGTATTGCTGACATAAAAATTGTTAACATCGTCTGCATACATCCGAGAAGGAAGGAAGGAAGGGTTGTGCTCTCGACATCTGTCAATCAGTAATGCCTCATAACACAACGAAATTAATGTCGTTATTGGTTCTCTTCGCATACAGTATCCTTAATACTGGTCCAATCCGTTAACACCTGCAAAACTGCTCCTTCCTGGGCGTGTTCTATTTCAGGTAGCTGCTGGGGTTGTGGTTGTCTCGCTAACTTATGAAAGTGCAGTACTCGAAGCGGGTGAACATAACGTATGACGTCAGCGCTACCTCTGCCTAGAGTTAGCAACACTGTCGCCATAAGGCTCCACAGTCTTTTCTAAACGCTGGATGCTCTATAGTAGAGAAATGAGGAACTTTGTGTTGGCGGGAACTCCTGAGATGAATTTTGCCATTATGAACACGGCCTACTGAATTCAAATGAGTTATTTGACATGCCAACATCATATGACATGCGTGTCTTATTTTTGCCGCCTTTCAAAAATCACTTGCCATGGCCAGGAGCGAACCTGCAATCTCGGGGTTAGTAGACCGACACGCTATCCACTCCGCTATCCACTCACCCACCATGGCAAGGAGAATGTGAGGGACGAAAATCCAGGACCACCCAAGAGGAAAAGATTATCGGCAGGGCGACCGTCCATTCACATTGACCAATTTACAATTGGAGTTATACGTAGATCCATTCATAGTTTTTATTTAGAAAAGTTATTTCCAACTATCGGAAAACTGAAAACTAAACTGGAGGAGTGTTTAACCCTTTTGCTTTCAAGCTCTCAGCTGATGGCTGTGTCAAAACTGTCAGCCATATTTACCACACTATGCACACACTTCATTTAAAATTACATGGAAGGCACACCAATGAAGATATCAACATGAAAGATGGTAAACGTGTAGGAGTATATATCACTTATTATTACTGTAAGTAAGTCATGTCTCTAAACCAAAAGGGTTTAATGTTAAAAAAATAAGAAATGTGAAATCAAAATTACAAGTTTCAGATTTTGAAAGTTTTGAAGTAATTCTAGAAAATGGTATTTACAGCCCAAGTTTGTTATTCATGTCAGTAGGAAGGCTATAATATTGTTTACTAGCATAGTAAATATCAAGATTCTATGTGCATTAGATCCAAGGATAAATTAAAATGTTAAAATGATGTAACACTGAAAAATGTCAGCCATTTTTGCATAAAACACCGATTTCTTATAAAGAATATGTAGCACTCGCCTATGAAGATATGACTGGATCATTATCCTCTACACTTTCCGATTTGGACAGAGTAACATCATCATCACTTGAATAATTATCAAGATATTCAGTGATATCATCTTCAGCTAAATGAAGTCTTTCCGCAATGTCACACACGGAAAATAACTAGGCCTAATCTAACTGAACTATATCTATCACTTCACTATCACTATGCACCTAATTACCTAAGAAAACTATTTAAATAATGAACTAACACGTTAAATAAATATATTGCCTACGATATCACTTAATTTTATTATATAATCACGTACGAAAACACAAGAGAAATGAACGTAAGTTTGCCGGCGACCATGATGTAAACAAGATTCGGAACAACAGTGAGCACATGCTTCAGACTCTTAAGATTATCGATAAATACGGATAGCCGGAAGTTCCCGTGGAGTATAACGTGAGATACAACTATACTCTTCTTATTCCGTGCAAAAATGCTGCTATCTGGTGCGTAAATAATGAACTAATAATAAAAAAGATGGGTAACGACGGATCGTTACCCTGTCAGTTTTCGCAGGATCCGTGGGTACCGATAGATCGTTACCTTGAAAGCCAAAAGGTTAACAGACTTACCAAAAATGTCAAATACTAAACTTCGAGAAGTCGTTAAGTACATTGGATTTCGGTTCAAAAAATTGAATGAGAAGCCAATTTTGATGGAATCGACTACCGTTGCTGCATCTCGCCACACATTCCCCAGAAGAATGCGACGACTCCGAAATGAGGGCGACAAAACCTGGTGCGGCCAAAACCATTCAATGAAATTCGCTTGGCAAGAAAACGTTATTGAAGCATTGAACTGTGAATTTTCAAATTACGACCAATATCCAGGACAGCTTCAAGAAGTGTTTGGTTGGCGAGGTGGCTTCAAAGTTTCTTCCGGCGCCGGTAAACGGACTATAATTCTACATATAGGAAGTAGGGATGGCTTCTTACAAGGTGCGGGTTTGTGTTTTGTTGGAAAAAAGGGGACGGGCGACTATCATCAGGAGATGAACGCTATTCATTTTGAAGAATGGTTTAGGAGGGTTTTAACCATAATTCCAAACAAGTCCGCAATTGTTATCGATCAGGCTCCATATCACACGATGCTGGACCCCGATACAAGAAATCCAACGATGAGCTGGTTGAAGGCCAACATCATATCATGGATAATTAAAAGAAACTTCAAAACGCCAGAAAGAAAATTGGACCAAATTACGTAGGAATTACGACCTGATGTGGAATTGGTATGGTTACCAGTTGCCCATTGTGAGCTTAATGCAATTGAATTGATATGGACCTATGTAAAAAATACAGTGGCTAAAGTAAATCGGGCAAATGCTGAACAGGAAGGTAACAGTGAGAAGGTGCTGAAAGATCTCTGTGACGAGGCCCTAGCATCGGTACCAGCTGAGTTATGGAAGAAATGTATCGGGCACGCTATAAAAATTGAAGATTTCTACTGGGAAAAGGATCATCTGGCTCAAGAAATACCTGAAGTCGAACCCCTAATAATTGATTTGAACAGCTCTTCAGATAGTGAGGATGAGGTCAAACAACATTTTACTTTGGATGATCACATTCAATCAGATGATGTAACTGATAATTTTCTGATATGTTTGTCATGTAAACACTGCATATTTTATAAAATTATAAATAGAAAATGTTATTGCAAAAACTGAGAAAACTTAAAAAACAAAAAACTGAGAAAAATGAAACATATTTTTAAAGCTGCCGTGGAAGGTCCAAAGCCCTTTTGAGAAAAGCTTATGGGAAATGTGAAAACGAAATACATTTAACTTGAACATGCTCTGTGCCGAGACAGCGCTAAACGAGCAGTAAATGCGGCAACAGCGCACGAACTATCCTGCGGACCTCGCCTGTCAACAACATACACCAAACGCATAATAAATATCAATCCATATAAACTAAACCCATTTATTTAGGTCACGGATAGTTACATATCCCAAACGGTTATTATATGTGGATTACAACGCACCCAAGAACGAACTTCTGCGGGAGTCCAGTTTCGAAATCCGAGCCTTTCACATAATTGATTGTTTCGTTGTTTGTGTTGGAGATCAAATTTTGAAACTTCACATATACACAGAAAACATATCTGACTAACACCTATCCAAAGTTGGGTGCTGTAGCACAACTGAGTTAAGAGTTGTGAATCTCCAAAGTCGACACTTCGCTCAAACCCCGCAAAAGAACTGTACTTTTTACATTAAAAGTTCCTAAAAACTACCTTTATCATCAATCAACGCAGAAATAAACAAGGAAAAAGGTGATGTCACTTGTTTTTCTGTAAGCCTTTCGGTTGTGTTGCTATTTATCTCCAAACTCGGGTGCACATAATTTCTGCGCCAACAGTAGTTCACAACTTCTCATTGTAAAGGTATTGGTAAAGACGTAGGTCATGAACCAAAAGCTATTTCGTATATCACAAGGAAAATCCTTTTAATAGTTAAGAGGTTTTAATGGAAAAGATCAGTGGGATATATGAAAATAGGCTATTTAGTTTTTCACAGAACTACTTGTTATTGTGTGTGATTGTTTCCACTTCTCCCCACATCAAGGTAAGATCTCGAAAGATTTGGTTTGTTTGTAAGTGAATCGCGAGTGTGTTTTATTTGCGGAATACTATGTTAATTTCCACTTGTCTGAGAGTGCCTTCTCTATTTAATTCTTCTTTTTGTGAAATGTATGTGCATAGCTAAACGTCGACACTTGTTATGTGGTTTACCTTTGTTTGGGTTTTTGGTCCTGTATGTGGCAGAGTGTTAGTTCAATTTTTCACATTTCTGATCGCTCTATGATGCATTTAGAACCTTGCGACGTCACCGATCTTTATCATTCAGGCAATGTGCTTGTGGGCATAGGATTCGGCTGTGGCCTCCCTAATGCACCCTAGTTCAGTTGTGATACTGGATCTGGTGGTCACGTCTTCGATCTCTCTTATATTTTTCCCCAAGTAATTCATCTAAATGTACAAAATTATTTACATTCCCCAATTTCATATCTTATATTTTGTGATTATGTCTATGTTTACGAGAGTCATTATATATGTCCCTTGTGGAGTTAGCATCTCTTTCACTGTACTCTCATATATTTCAATCTCTGCCTTCATGTGATTAATCTCTTACCCTTCTGGCATTCTCTTAATCTGGTCAGTTCTTTTGTATTATTGTATCGTTGCTCTCTTTCGTTTTGTCTTTACTTACCTATTTCTGTCCTGTCGGTCGTACAAGTGTCCACTCTTCACAACCATTCCTATCTTCATTTCTATTTCATTTTATCCTACTTCTGGAATAACTGAAATACCACACGTACTTAGCTGGTATTCCCATTTCCTAACTCTGTATAGCCGTTTAATCTTTGCCTTCACAATTCAACCCTACACTGAATGTGTGTCTTTATGTACATATATCCCTATTAATTCAAGATAATTATACATAACCTATCTTCACCTTCGAGTACTGTATATGCTTCCTCGTCGAATCTTGATTGTCTTGTTGGAGAGAATACAGTATATACTTTACCTTGTATCTGCAGGTTTTTGGAGTTTATTTGATGGGTTATCCATGCTTCCATTACCTATGGTCTAGGCTAGGCCCATGTCTTGTTTTCCCTTAGTTTATCTTGACGTTTCGTATTGAGTTTGCTTCCTCTACTTGCACGACCATGCCTCCAATGTGATTGAAGCCTAACCTCTCCTGTTTGAGAGCTGTCCTTCACTGATTTTTCTTATACTGTATATGGAGTTGCTACTAACACAACTTTCAAGTCCAATAGTTATTAGCAAACTGAATGCGAGAGCTCCAACTGCGGCTGCGTCAGCTGCAACACTCCCAATTAAGCAAAGCGTGACACAAGCCAAATGGTACTCGCTCAGGGATTCCCATGGCATTTGGCCAGAAAAGCAAAATCTTAGATTAAACTCCCTGTATAAGGCACTTGGTAACTATCGCATTGTGTGTATATTATCCATTAATGATAAATTGCAGAACTGTTCATCTATCTTTATAAATATGACATAATAGAGGAGCGCTGGAACAAAAACCGATAAATCCACTTTTGCTGCAATCTTGTTTTAATGGTGCTGAGAAGAGAACTGTGGGCAATATGAATTCAAATATGATTCTACAAACATCTTCTATAAAATACCTCTAAATCTACCTTATTTGAATGAAATGCCACAATGATATCAGTATTTATTAAATTCTGTAACAAATTCTTTTCTTGACTTACTGGCTTTTGTTCCAGCTCTCCTCAATTGATGAAAGCCAGTATGATTTCCATGTAAAAGTGCTCAACTGCTGTTAACTGAATTCTCAAACATTGTAAATGGTGGCATATATCATGGCCAAGTTATTAAAAATCGGCAACCATGCCTCTATAGGGAGGAGAAAAGCTGTAATAGCTCTCGCAGTAAAGAAGCACAAATGCGCTTCGTATAAGGGGACGTAGTGTATGATTCATTACTCCTGCAGTGATCCTTGCATGGTCATTACGAGTCTGCTGATGTGCTGAGTTTTAATTATTAATGGTGCTCTAAATTATGACAAACCTGTTCAAAAATTAATTCTTAGTTACTTATGGGCATTTCAATACTTGCAATTTGATTGTGTCACAGGAAAAGAGTTGAAAGTTTTTGAAAGTAATCTGGGGGACAAGAAGATTGTCATTATTGTGAATAGCTTGGAAAGTAATCAATTTGAAGTTCATAGTGATATCCTAAAAGGATCTCAACTATGTCTAATAATTTTGTCAAGAACATGGTAAAGGTTGTTACAAAGACTAAATTATTAATGTATGCTGATGATACAGTATTGATTGCAATTCATGAAGACCCATGGAATGCACTCAACAAGCAGATTTTGATAATGGAACCATGGCAGTGGGCTAATAATTTCTAGTGTGTCCAAATTAATGAACATCCTAATGTCCACCGTCCAACTATGGAAACCTTGTTATGACTTCTTCCTCTAAATAATAATGTTATTGTGTGTGCTAATAATCATCAATATCTTTATATAACTATTCATGATCATTTCGAGTGGGACAAGCAAATATTAGAATATTCACAAAGCAGTTAAGAAAGTTGTTTTTTCTCTCCACACTTTGGCTTAGTGTGCAACGCCACAGATATACGGTAATAGGTGATATTCAGAGGAAATTTATACAGTTACCTCGGGCATACCTGCTAACTCTCCCAATTTTCCCACCTCATGATTTCTAATGTTTTTCTCCCCATTCTAGCAAATTATTGACGAACTTCAAACATTTTCCAGTACTTTTTGAAGTGGTTTTAGTGGGCAGGTAACGAATTTTATTTGGGTACCTGAATCCGAAAAAGGGTTTTGTTTCAGTGTAAGCGGTTGTTTATTGATTTTGCTGCAACGTTTTTGTCATATTCTACTGTTTTTGCTTGCTTTTTGATTCTTCACTATGGCCAAAAAAGCGATAGTTTTCTTGAAACAATTTCCATGCATTATTAAATCCAGCAAAGGTCTATTTTTTAAAATTTTGTACTGTTTGTTGATGTGATGTTTCTATATCACATGGTGGAATAAGTGATGTTTCAAAGCATGTGGGAACAAAGAAGCACCAAAAATTGTAAAGTGTATAGGTAGCAACATGAAAAAAAAGAGAAATAGATTTTGGTGTTAAAAGTGGTGGGGGTAATACACACATCAAAAAAAGTTTTGCATCACCTCGGTTCCCAGATCTCCGGCATATAGACGTTGACTGTGTATATTGTATCCAAGATACAGTCCCTTTGACTGTTCATAGATGTCACTAAAACTGCTCAAAGATGTAAACAACCATGCATGAGCAGGGCCTATTAGACGGAGGGGGTACGACAGCCGATCAGTTCCAGTCATTCCACCAGGACGAAGGTACGCTGCTCATGTTGTCTGTAGTTCTACCATGCCTAGAAGGTCAATACCGCAGTTCGATCGCGTCCGCATTGTTACTTTATGTCAAGAAGGGCTCTCAACAAGGGAAGTTTCCAGGCGTCTCAGAGTGAACCAAAGCGATGTTGTTCGGACATGGAGGAGGTACAGAGATACAGGAACTGTCGATGACAGGCCTCGCTCAGGCCGCCCAAGGGCTACTACTGTAGTGGATGACCGCTACTTACGGATTGCCGCTCGGAGGAACCCTGACAGCAATGCCACCATGTTGAATAATGCGTTTCGTTCAGCCACAGGACGTCGTGTTTCAACTCAAACTGTGCGCAATAGGCTGCATGATGCGCAACTTCACTCCCGACGTTCATGGCGAGGTCCAGCTTTGCAACCCCGACACCATGCAGCGCGGTACAGATGGGCCCAACAACATGCTGAATGGACCCCACGGAATTGGCATCACGTTCTCTTCACCGATGAGTGTCGCATATGCCTTCAACCAGACAATCGTCGGAGACGTGTTTGGAGGCACCCTGGTCAGGCTGAACGTCTTAGACACACTGTCCAGCGAGTGCAGCAAGGTGGTGGTTCCCTGATGTTTTTGGGTGGCATTATGTGGGGCCGACGTACGCCACTGGTGGTCATGGAAGGCTCCGAAACGGCTTTACGATACCTGAATGACATCCTCCGACCCATAGTGCAACCATATCGGCAGAATATTGGAGAGGCATTTGTCTTCATGGACGACAATTCTAGACCTCATCGTGCACATCTTGTGAATGCGTTCCTTCAAGATAACGACATCGCTCGACTACAGTGGCCAGCATGTTCGCCAGACATGAACCCTATCGAACATGCCTGGGATATGTTGAAAAGGGCTGTTTATGGACGTCTTGACCCACCAACCACTCTGAGAGATTTACGCCGAATTGTCGTTGAGGAGTGGGACAATTTGGACCAACAGTGTCTTGATGAACTTGTGGATAGTATGCCACGGCGAATACAGGCATGCATCAATGCAAGAGGACGTGCTACTGGGTATTAGAGGTAGTGGTGTGTACTGCAATCTGGACCACAAATGCTGAAAGTCTAGCTGTATGATGGTACAACATGCAATGTGTGGGTCTCATGAGCAATAAAACGAGCTGAAATGTTGTTTGTGTTGATCTCTATTCCCTTTGTATTTAACGGTTCCGGAACTCTTGGAACCGAGGTGATGCAAAACTTTTTTTGATGTGTGTATATAAGAGTTTCCAGATCTTTACTCTGGGTATTCTTTTGTTATAAAGGTTTTTTCTCTTTTTTAATTTTTATTTGTTTTCTATTAGCAGCCTATAGTCTCCATCAAAATTTTCACAGAATGACTAATAAATACTGTTTTCAACTTTCCAAACATCTTGGTCTGAGTATGCTGTCGGTCACTGTACCACTTTCATTATTCCAACCATATTGGGAGATTTTTGTGGGAGTCCTTTTTCTTGAATCATGCCAATAACAAGATAGCTCCTCATAGATTTGTATCCTATTCTGTGTGACCCAACCTGGGCATTAAAATCTTCTATTGCAATTTATTTTTCAGAATCAACATGTTCTTCCAAGTTGTTTAGGAAGTTAGTTTTCTTTTCTTTTAAACTATCCACTTGAGCTACACTAGGATCACACAATATTTATTTTCATTTCAGTTTACCGACAGAATTATTCTTTCATTGACAAACTCTGTCTAACTGCAAACATTGTCTTTATGGAGTATAAATCTCTCTCCATTCTTGAACTAGAGTTCTTTTCCAGACTAATATAACCTGTCTAGCCAGAGATTTCTTTTTCCAGTTTTCATCAGTTTAGCTTGTCAGTGTCAGAATATGTAAGTCCTGCAAAAATATTATGGTTTTGCTAGCTGGTGTAGCATCAGGCTGCATGCAAGTCATGACTTCAATAGTGCCCCGTTAGCACATGTGAAAACTCTATTTTGAGTCTCTTGGATGTATTAATAGCTTTCATGCCATTTTACTCAGTGTTCCCTTATTGATAACACAGGCCCCTAGAAGAGAAAACATTGTCTGCAGTAAATACAAAGATAGGTATGTTTGATTAACTCTGCTTTGCTGAATTTGAAAATGCATTCAGTTTATTCCCTATCACATATGTTTAATTGGCAATAGTGAAAAACTTTTTGATTATAACAATAAAAATGGAATTGAGCCTAAACAAGATGTGATATAGCAAAACTTGCACCATTTTCGGATTCCGAATATTAAACTCGCTCGACAAGGCCTATTTTCTAATTTACTGCAAAATCATGCAGGCCTGTGTAATTTTTCAGTCGGTCAACTCAAAGTAATACCAATCACTGGGAAATGCAGGGCACCCGGGAATGTTCTCCACAGTGGATACGTGCAGCTGCGAGTGGTTGCGTCATCAGTTTAGTTCACAGCACTGTGTCCTTGAAGGGGGACTCCCGCGCGTGTGGGGCTGTAGGCTGTCGAAATTGTCAGTGAGTATGGCAGTAAGCGAGTGTTCAGCTAGATTATTGGAAGAGTGCAACAGTATACAGGCGGTAATGTTTACTACTGAAGAGAGTTTTTTGGTGGAATGCATTCTTTGCGAAGGCGATCGGTTTACAGAAAATGTAAAATTAAGATTTCAGGCGCGGTTTCCTAATTCAAAGTGTCCAAACCATGATACCGTTCGGGATTTGATAAGTACATTTCGTGTGACTGGCTCAGTTCACTATGTACCAGGAATAGGCAGGCCTAAGCTTCTATCAGACGAAAAACTTGATGAAATCTCCGATATAATGCTGCGTAGTCCAAGTAAATCAACACGAAAATTAGCTCAACAAACAGGAATCTCTAAGTCGACAGCACATAAAGCTGTAAGAGACAAGCTTCAGTTGTTCCCTTATAAAGTTACCGTGGTTCATGAATTAAAACAAACTGATTACGGAAAAAGAGTGATGTACTGTGAATGGTTCCAAAGATTCATAAATCGACATGGACTTGACATTTTAAATAAAACTTATTTTTCAGATGAAGCATGGTTTCACTTATCCGGCTATGAAAATTCCCAAAACTCACGAATTTGGTCTTCAGACTATCCCAATGCACTAAGACAATTACCATTGCATTAGCAGAATATTGGCGTATGGGTTGCCATATCACGAGCACGCGTAATACACGCAATCTGTTTTGACAGTTAGGTGAATTCTGATGTCTACGGCTCTGAGATAATTTACAAGTTCATTGCTCAGTTAAATGAAGACGAAATTGAATGCTCTTTCTATCAACAGGACAACGCTACAGCACATACGTCCCACCAGTCGCTTCACCTTTTAAATCAATGTTTTGGGGATAGAATAATAACTTATTTATTTATTTAGCATATGGCTACAAACATCACTAAAAAATACTATTTACAATGATAACAAATTACAAATTAATGTCCAGGCCACGAATATAGTCTATTGATCCCTCCGTCATCACCAGGAACTCTGTTGGATCGCCAGGAAAAGCTCTCAGAGGACATTCTGAAATTACATGCTGAACAGTCTGCTTTTCAGCACCACAGTCACAACATGGAGAAGCTATTTTCTTCCACTTGAACAAAGAATCGGCACACCTGCCAGTGTTGGTTCTTATACGGTTAAGAACCGACCAGATCTTGCGTGGTAAATCAAAACCAGGTGGTTTGGTCGATATACATGGCATCTTCAGTTGTTCTGTAGTAGTATTACTCTGCCATGTGTGTCTCCAGCAGTCATTGATATTAAAGCCGTTGTTAACTAGCATCCTTCCAGTTTCTAAAGGTGGATTGCGAGAACGAAGCCTTCCTTTACCGATGGTTGGGATGTCTGCATGAACAGGGAGGTTAGGATTTTTCTGTAGATGTTTGTATTCACGGACAAGTGCACTCTCCCGTCGCAGAGATGGAGGTGGTATGTGGCTAAGTATGGGTAGCCAAAAAGTAGGTGTAGATCTGATTGTACCAGTTATAAGACGCATGGTATGGTTGAGCTGAGTGTCAACAAGTCTTGTGTGAGTGCTATTCATCCAAGCTGGGGAGCAGTATTCCGCAACAGGGTAGACCAATCCCAGAGCTGAAGTACGAAGTGTTGATGCAGAGGAGCCCCATGACGTTCCACATAGCTTCTGGAGGATGTTATTCCGAGTTTTGATTTTGGCAGCTGTTCTTAATAGGTGCTGTTTGTAACTGAGCGTTCTATCAAGTGTGACCCCTAGGTATTTCGGGTTTCTGTTGTGCTTGAGTAGCCTTCCTTCAAAGTAGACCTTGAGCTCTTTGTTGGCCAATTTACTGTTTAGGTGAAACGATGAGACTTCTGTCTTATCCATACTTGGCAGCAACCTCCATTTGCTGAAATAATCACCAATAACTGACAAATCATTGGTCAATATGGACTCTGTAACTTCAAGATCTCTGTGCTTCACTGCGAGTGCCCAGTCGTCGGCATACCCAAACTTTCTTGATATGGTTTCAGGCATGTCTGATATGTACAAGCTGAAGAGAAGAGGGGCGAGAACAGATCCTTGTGGCAGCCCATTATTCAGCTTCATTTGTGAACTCATCTTGTTGCCCATTAGCACTTGGAAAAATCGGTTACCGAGCATTTCATTGATGAGATTGGCAATTTTTAGGCATGGAATTACTTGTAGAAGTTTTAATATGACACCTTGTCTCCAGACAGTATCATATGCAGCTGTCAAATCAATGAATACGACTGACGACTTCTCTTGATTCTGGAAGCTAGCTTCTATGAAGCTTGTTAAGGAGAGGACTTGATCTGTGCAGCTGCGGTTAGGTCTGAAACCTGCCTGTTCAACCGGTACATGTTCAAAGATCTTGTGGCACGTTCTGTTGTACACCAATCTTTCGAGGAGCTTATATAGTATACTAAGTAAAGCTATAATAACTAAAAGCCTCTGACCACCACGGTCTCCCGATTTAACCCCACCAGATTATTTCCTTTGGGGTGTGGTGAAATCTGAGGTATACAAAACTAATCCAATAACAATTGAGGAACTGAAAGTGAATCATTAATTATATGCAGTCCATTCCGCAAGAAACTTTAGTGAAAGTCTTCGACAATATGTGTAGACGTGTTGATGTCTGTCTTCGAACACAAGGACAACACTTCCAGCATCTGTTATGAATGGCTGTGGTGAGTACAAAGTTTACTGTTTGTTATGATGCAAGCGGCAGCCAACGTAACTGCTGTAACTAGCTCTCGCAGACGCATGTAGGCGCTGCGGAGAACATTCCCGGACTCGCTGTACAATAAATAGCCCGAAAAAATTACGCGATAAAAATATATATATTTACTTTGGACTACAAAAGATGGAGAAAACTAAGGGATGACATGTTTCACTCGTCAAGCAAGCATTATCTGATCCAAATCTATACAAGACAAAATAGCTCTACAAAAAGTATGTGTAGGTCTGATTGTACCTAAGTCACTGCCCTCCAAAAACAAAGAAACCATCATCAACCTAGAAAATGTGGCAACTATTACTGGTCAACTACTAAAGCATCAAGCATCCGGAAAAAAAAGAACTATTTATATACGGTACATAGTATGTAGCAAGACTGAGAAATGACTATCAAATCAACAGTCTCACTCCACCAACTACTATATGAAAGTATAGCTAATATTGCTGTGATATACTTAAGCAATAAGTCCTTAACTACTGCAGAATATTGTAAATTAATGCAGAAATGACCTACGAGTACTCAGCTGAGTTTATGGTTAAAACTGGAACTGCAACCTGCAAAAAGACTGTTTGTTTACTAATAAAGTGTTGAAAGATTTTATATTGAGACTTATTTGAAATTGTGGAATGTCTACAAGCTGCTCTATCAACCATTTTTGTGATGTAAAGAAAATATTGTATGTATAGTCACAAATCATTTTTACTTATAGTTTTAGGAGCTTTTATAAAAGCAGTTGATAATGAAATCTTTTCAGATTATGTAAGAATGATGTACCGTATCCAAGGTTACATTCAAGCGGTAGGTCATACATACATACACACACACATACAGAGTGGCCCACTTAAAACTTTCACCGCAAATATATCTGAAACGACAATAAATATTGAAAAACTACTTTCACAGGCATGAAGGCCGGGAAGGGGCTCATTAAAGTAAATATGGATCATTCAAAGACATAATCAAATATGGTTTTCAACATAAACTTATGTGTTTTTAAATGGACATCCTGTAATATTTATTGCACAATTGATAACGTGAAAACTCTCTTGGAGAATGACGTTTTTTGCATCGTAATAGCTCAATTACATCTTGAGAAATTGTAACATGAAGTTGACGCTTGCGCTAAACAAAACGCGCCTCAGTTGCATATCCGATGCTGTTAATCGCAATGTGACTTGACGTACTGCACCATCTTCTTCTTCTTCTATCTATATATATAAAGCTCAATGTCTGTCTGTCTGTCTGTCTGTCTGTCTGTTATGTATACAAATCCACACCGTTTCACCGATCTGAACCAAAATTTGTATACATACCCTTCGGAACCCTGCGGGTAACCCTGTCTACTTGAAATTTCCGACAGACCACCCCATTCCCTGCATTTAGGCCCTTTGGTCCAAATCTACACCGTTTCACCGATCTCAACCAAAATTTGTATACATACCCTTTGGAACCCTGCGAGTAACACTGTCCACTTAAAATTTCGGACAGACCACCCCATTTCCTGCATTTAGGCCCTTTGGCAAACATCTACACCGTTTCACCGATCTCAACCAAAATTTGTATACTTACCCTTGGGAACCCTGTGAATAACACTGTCCACTTAAAATTTCGGACAGACCACCCCATTTCCTGCATTTAGGCCCTTTGGCAAACATCTACACCGTTTCACCGATCCGAACCTAAATTTGTATACTTACCCTTTGCAACCCTGCGGGTAACCCTGTCCACTTGAAATTTCGGACAGACCACCCCATTCTCTGCATTTAGGCCCTTTGGCCCAAATCCACACAGTTTCACCGATCAGAACCAAAATTTGTATACTTACCCTTTTGTACCCTGCGAGTAACACTGTCTACTTGAAATTGCGGACAGACCACTCCATTCCCTGCATTTAGGCCCTTTGGCCCAAATCTACACCGTTGCACAGATCTCGACCAAAATTTGTTATTTACCGTCTGGAACCCTGCGAGTAACACTGTCTGCTTGAAATTTCGGACAGACCACTCCATTCCCTGCATTTAGGCCCTTTGACACAAATCTACACCGTTTCACCGATCAGAACCAAAATTTATATACTTACCCTTTGGTACCCTGCGAGTAACACGGTTTGCTTGAAATTGCGGACAGACCACTCCATTCCTTGCATTTAGGCCCCTTGGCTCAAATCTACACCGTTTCACCGATCTGAACCAAAATGTGTATACTTACCCTTTGTAACCCTGTGAATATCACTGTCCACCTAAAATTTCGGACAGACCACCCCATTTCCTGCATTTAGGCCCTTTGCCAAAAATCTATATCGTTTCACCGATCCGGACCAAAATTTGTATACTTACCCTTTCGAACCCTGTCCACTTGAAATTGCGGACAGATCACCCCATTCCCTGCATTTTGGCACTTTGGCACAAATCTACACCGTTTCACCGATCAGAACCAAAATTTGTATACCTACCCTTTGGTACCCTGCGAGTAACACTGTCTGCTTGAAATTGCGGACAGACCACTCTATTCTCGGAAAGAGGACAGGGTCCGTCCCAAAGGCAATGGAAAAAAGGGGTAAAACCGGACCCGCTCAGGAAACCCTCAGGGTTGCCAGCTCCCGAACTCACCAGCCATGAGCCCTTGAGGATGTAGCACTATCCAGGGTGCACCAGAAGTGGTGGGGCTACACACACCCTGCCTCCTTGAGGGTCTTGAGCAGAAGACATGAGATATTAAGAAAAGAAAAAGAAGGCTGACACCTCGAAGAATGAGGCTATCAGGAATGATTAGACAAGGGCCAATTAAGGCGGGAAAGTGAAAGAGTCGCTAGGCCTCGGATACCCTGATACCATCGGGGTCGGAAGAGAACAAGAGTTTGACCAAGGGAGGCTGACTGGAAAGAGAACTGAAAGGAGCCCGGCACCAGTAAGTAGAAGCAATGCCGGACTCAGCTGGGGTCCCGTGGTCGCACACCCACGTCCCACAAGTTGTGAGACCCTGGTGGGTGGAGGGGGGAGGAGGGGGCAGGTGTGAGAATAGCTTGCTGATTCATCGCGAGGTGGCATGAGAGAAATGTCCAGACCCCGCCGTGTTACCTGGTATTGCTATGCTGATGTTCATACAGGGTCTTCGCTCAAACCACTGTAGTGTTACGAAAGAATGAGTGATTCACCGGTCAATGTGAATAGGACCGGGAACCCCCCCCCCCTTGAACGTCTGTCATCATATATCGTCATCATCTGCGATATTCTCAGGTTCGTGCAGCTTGGACCCGAGCAGTACTCGATAAGCTGTTTCACTACACGCATCGAGTATAGGCCTAAGCCAGAAAATAACGTTCAGACTTTGGAAGACATCGAAGGTAGAAATCTGAATTACCTATATCAGATTTAAAATTACACCAAGTTCGTTTAGTAGTCATTTTTCATTACCTTATTATTATTATCATCATAAGGGCAAATGACCTAGATGTTACGCCCATTATACCACTAATCACCACACACAATAAGTCTTTATCGCCTGTGAATTTTGAAATATTTCTTTCTATCACGGTGGTTTGTAAGTTTGTCGTGTCAATTCAACAGTAGTATTCATTACCATCCTCATCAAAAGGACAAATGACCTAGATGTTACGTCCATTATACTACTAAGTAACACCACAGTCTTCATCGCCTGTGATTTTTAAAATGTGTATTTCCATTAGTTTGTAAGTTTGATATACCCGTTCAGTAGTAGTCGTCTTCATTATCATCCTCATCAAAGGGGCAAATGACCTACAGTAGATGTTACGTCCTTTATACTACTAAGCAACACCAGAGTCTACCTAGCCTGTGATTTTAAAAATACGTATTTCCATTAGTTTGTAAGTTTGATATGCCCGTTCAGAAGTAGTAGTAGTAGTCTTCATTGTCATCCTCATCAAAAGGGCAAATGACCTCTCATTCCTTTAAAGTATGGTATCAATTTTTCCCATTCGTTGATAAGTTACATGTGCCAGTAGTCGCTTCTATGTTCATCATCACTATGTAGAAGATGTTTTGCGTCAGAAGAAAAGACAACTGGATGCTCAGGAACGTTAACGATATATCGACTGCGAAATCTGGAAGCTTCTCTTTGAGGAATTGCTTCAGACATTTATCGTACAGTTTAAACCTTAACATGACGAAACTTTTAACTAGATAGCGATCTAAGTGGGAGCTCTTTGGCAAAAAATAATAAAGTCTTTCCCGAAATGTGAGTCCTAAAAAATAACTTTTTCTATTATTTTCTAAGTTTCATATGTCAGTTATGTAGTAATTTTCAATATCATCCTAGATGTTAGGCCCCTTAAAACAACAATTATCATTATTATTATATCAATATCATCCTGATCAGTAGGGCAAATTACCTAGATGTTACGCCCTCAACGTCATTGGGGGCAAATGACCTAGAATTTAAGTCCATTATATTTCTAATCACCGCCACATAAAGTCTTCTACGACTGAGATGTCACGAATTCTGGGACCGCTAACGACAACTCGACTCGGACTGAAGACAAATATCGCGAGAATGATCATTATTTTACAGAGCCTTCCCATAGTGACTTAAGTATAAGCATTGTCACTGGGTTTGATAATGTAAGAAATGAATACATAAATAAATATAATTTATGATGTTGAGTGTTAAGGAGACTGGAATATTATCATCATTCCACCGGGCGAAGCCGGGTACTACTGCTAGTTATTCCTAAAGATCTTAAGTACAGATATGGATACAGTATTTTGGAACGCCCTGTAACTTTCAAGCTAGCCACTGAAGTCTATCATAACAGCTGGTCTACAGCAAGCAAAAGTTCTGCTATCAAGAATGGATCGGTAGAGCTCGTATTTCCGATGAGAAGCCCGAAGGTCATCGATAATAATCATGTTGACATTGTCTAACATTATATCGATCGATTCACCTGAGAATGATTAATACGAATTAAAGTATATTTAGCGCTATATGTAAGCAGTTATTTATGTCTGTATGCATATTTCCAGGGCAGAAAGCTATTACAAAGCAAGTATGAAAAACAGAAGATCTGTTAAGTCACTAGTGATTATACTACGACTGCGATATATTTATATCGACTCGTGGCGTATAGAGGAGTGGGGGTAGTGGATGCCTCCCTCAAGCGACCTCGTGTGGAGAGCAGGGAACTTGTGAAACTGACAGCGTGCAGTAATAATCCTAGAAATAGTGAAAGTGAAATGGCCAGTTAACGGGATTTTCAAAACGTGTGAGCGTGCCTATGTATGTAAGCGATTTCGTTCGGCATTCTACGTGGAGTAGAGACTTGCTTAATGGGGATCAGACATGGTTTTAAACGTGTAATATGTTTTTCTTTTCGACCGTATGTCCACCGCCACTAACGGACCATGCGGAAGAATACATTCATAATCCCGGTCGCCAGCTCGGGTGTATTATGTCGTAACACTCTGCTTGTAAAACTTCATGGAAATGCAGCCTAGATTTGATCCAAACTTTTCACAGTGGCAATACTTCTTTACAAAAAGCACATTCTTAAGCAAGGTGTCAGAGGGAAGGAATACAATGAAGCCTATATCCATTACGATGATAGGCCAGAGTACAATAGGAATACTGCATTAGCAGAGTGGTAGCGGGAACAGTGTGCAGCAACGTTCATTTACTATGAAGTGTACAAGCGAGTTTCGTAATGCAAGGGACCGCGCGGACACGTGTGAACTTGGTCACATTCGCACCTTTATATTGGAACTATTTAGCGGCTGTTCGAATTCACTCTCGCTTCGTGACGAGTTGATAAACTGTTTGCGGTTCAGCCATCGGTATTCTAATGCGTGTGGAAAGATATCGCCAGGATATATTGGGACCTTTCGACCGGTCTGGAGTTGTTCGAGCCTAGGAGGACTATGGTTCGCTTGGATTATCTTATTCTTTGAGGAGAATTTTTCTATCCTTATTAGTATAACGATATTAGGAAGTTTTCGGATCCTGTTATTCTGAATGTTACTTCGAGTCTTAAGACTTTTTTCTTCAGTCTATTAACAGATTTAACTTGTATTTTCTGAGCGTGATTTTCGGAGTGGATTGACTAATGGGTCATTAGTCGCTTAGCCTCTGTAGTTAACCTAGATCCATGCTGTAGGATTAATCCACCGACATTTTCGCGTTCGGGAAATTCAAGGGAAGATCTTATTTTGAGATTGGATTTTTTTTGTATCGTTTTTACAACCTCAGTTTTGAGTGGTTGTGAATGTTATACTTTTCTTCTTTTATGAAGTTAACACTGGATTATATTGATATCATTGCCTTGGGTGCAATAGTTTTTCTCTATTAAGAGGGTATTTGAACGACATCCAAATTTGCGAGGATAATCCCAGGGATGACTTACTGTAAGTCATATGTTTAAGAACTATGAATATTGTAATACATCAATGTAAGGCAAGTTTTCTAAAAATAGGTGGAGTATTTCTGGAATCCACTAGGCTTTATTAATAACCTGTTACAGAATCAAATTATTTTTCTGAGCACGAGTTCAGGCTTTTATTATAAACAGCTGATTTTCATAATTGTGGATTTAAAACAGTAAGGCTCCAATTATAGGTGCATGTTAGATTTTAAGAGGCATGTATTAGGAATAATGCTCTTGTGTTTAAGTATTTTGATACAGTGCTTTGCGAAGCAAATTTTCTTGTTGAAGATTGAGCAACGTGTGCCAATCAAGAATAGATTGAATGAGGTTTCAACCGAGAGAGGCGTTGTATTTAACCTAGTATGGTTAAGATTTTGTCATAGGTGACTTTATCGCTGTTATTATCGTGAAGTAATGCCTGTGTGAAGATTAGTATTTTTCTGAGCATTATTATTAAGACTCGTGAGTGGATATCCAGTTCAATATTTCCAGTAAAAATATAACGACTTTGCCATAGCATATATGTTTAACAAGGATCTCCGATAACTATTTAATGCTGAATCTATGATTAATTTTTGCTTAACTTAACTGTTCGGCAGAAATACCCTGAAATTAGAAATGAAACAATTAAACAATTTTTAGCAGAAGTGAATGTCGTGACAGATAATCGAAATTATTCTAGAATTTTGTATAAATTTGTATATTCTGTAAATATGCCATATTAATTTCATCGTTAAATAACAAGACCTTATAATGCTATTGAAAATGTCGTGTAAGATTATTGGTTATAATCAGGGTATTTTTGTGTAAGATGTTCATTAAGTTAATGAAATTAGAAATGAATCCAATTTATTCAATTCATATAATTTTTTTTTTGTGTGTGCTTATCCTATGGGATCGAAAATTATTATTATTATTATACCTTATTTTTGAAAGTTCTAAAGGTTAGTTGAGATAATGGGTGATTCATTTTGGAAGCCTTTCCCATATTCCATAGCTGAAAGACAATCCAGTATAATTAATGACATGTTTGATTGGTCGTGGTATCGACAAGATTTATATTTCTTGTCATGTTTATTCTTGCAATAAACTAATTTATTATTTGGTTTTAATTATTGCGTGATGCTTTATAGAGGTGATGGAAGGGTGTATTAAGGGGGCCATCGCTGGGTATTTTAGGGTTATCACACCTTTCAGATTATTTCTTCCTTTTGAAGAATTCTTGTGTTTTGAGCTAGTCTTTCCTTTCTCTGAGCCTTGGTCAGTCTTAATACATCCTGTTAGGTATTCGAGTGGCCCTATTATCCCTGTGTCTGTTGGTAGAACTTGGGGGTTTTTCTAGCCAGGGATTTTCAGGTTCTACGATCCAGCTGTTATCCAGGGATTCAACAGGTATTGGTAGGTAATACGGGTACAGTACTATGGTGCAACAAAATATGTTCTTAATGTTACTTCCACTGTTATCAAGTGGGTGGGATACAATAATAGGGTTTCCATGCACAAAAAAAGGAAATGTATAGTACTGTAAAGAATGGTTTTGCCTTTCATCGTTTGATTTATCTACGTACAGTACTGTACAGTACTGCATAATCAAATTACATAATAAAGTACTGTACTTAGGCCTACATCAAAGTTACTGTAACGAAGTTGAGTGTTACCGGTTAGTGCACATAAGCCATAATACGTCACAGTGTGATTAACAGCACTGTGCAATTCGTGCTTGGACATCAGGATGTGCAACTGATGCGAGTTTCGTTTATCTCGAGCGTCAACTTCACGTAACAATTTCTCGATGTAATTGACCTATTATGATGCATTCTGTCCAAGAGATTTCACAGGGCATGGATAGCTGCATCAACCAGTCGAGAGACTGAAGACTCGCACACAACACCCATGTGCCCAGATTCACTGCTAGTGAGGTTATTGTGAAATGGGAATTTCAGGGAACACTAAAGCATACTGTATGAACCAATCATCAGGCATTCTTGTTTAGCAGATGATTTGTGTTGCAGGTGAGTGACAGAACAATCCATCGAGAGGTAATAGGATTTGGTTTTCATAGTGGTGCTGCTGCCCATAAGCCACTGGTCACACGAAAAAATACCCAGTTCCGTTACAAGTGGTGAAAACAACACAGTCATTGGTCTGTGAAACGGTGGAAAAATGTAATGTAACACTTACTTGGTGTATGCCTGGCAAACCATATTTACCAGAAACTGTTATGAGGACATTACAATTCGATAAAGGTAGTTTGATGGACAGGGGTTGTTTTTCCTGGTGTGGACTTGGACTAATAGTTTTAGTCGAAGGCAAAATGAACACGGGTGTTTTTGTAAACATTTTAGACAATAGCATGCTTTCCACACTGTGGCAACAATTTGGAATCAGAACTCTTCTGCATCAACATGATAATGCTCCTGTCCAAGAGGCAAGGAGCATTCCATCATGGTTTAAAGAACACCAGGTCGAAGAATGGAAACAAATTCATCCTTCAGTGTATCAGAACTGGGTGGAAAGTCTTCCACGAAGATTAAACGCTGTAATAGTAGCGAACGGAGGTCTAATCATACTATTAGTTATTTGGTTGACATCTTGGGTATGAACAGCAATGGACATGTGGAGACTTTTGTCCACATAGTATATTAATTGCTGTTAAGTTTTTCAGCCAGATACAAGCAACTGAGATGAAATTTCTAAGATCAAGTATTCAGAAGACCAGACGAGACAAAATTAGAACTGAGTCAATCTGCCTAAAGCTAGGGCTGAAAAGAAGTGTGCTTGACATTCTTGAGAAGTCAAGATTTAAATGGTTCAGTCATCTGATGAGGATGCCCTCTAGTAGAACACCCAAAGCCTATTTCGAAAGGGAGATAATTGGCAAGAGACCAAGAGGTAGATCTCGAGATGGGTGGATGAAGCAAGTCCAGAGAGATTCGGCTAAGATGAGCGTAGAATGGAGGACAGGGGTGGAAGAAGAATGGTGGCAGAAAAGACAGCTATGGAAGGGGCTTGTTCATTTCCACACCCGGCCTGCTGGAGTGGAGAATTTATGATCATGAAGTTTTTCCATAAATTGTTTCTACCTATTCCTGCCATTCATATATATCAGTAGAACTTGCAAAGCTCTGAATAGTAGTTTCCAACATTTCTATAATCTTATTACATCTTATTAAAATAATGAATAATCATAAAACAATATTGTAACATTTTCTCATAACTCGCATATTTTCATAATTTGATTTTCTTTTCCAGTATTGTTTATTACATATTTTCTATTTAACAATTTTGTATGTAATGTATAATATGATTCCAGGGTGTCGAGCGATACGGGAAATGTGGGAAATATACGGGAATTTTAGTTACCCGGGAAAAATACGGGAAATTCGCACTTGATACGGGAAATCTTGAAAAGTCTCATAATGCCAGACTTCTTAGCCCCCGAACGCTCGGTAGAGTCCTTCCGCTCAGCCTTCTATTTCGCCTGCAAACCACGCTGCCACCTGCAATTCGCGCCATGTATAGAGCGCTAAGCGGGATGAGAACCCCGCCAACGTCGAATGCATGCTTTGCCTGGCCGGCCGCCGGGCGTACCCTCTCCGCGTGGGGCTGCGCGCGCCGCGCTCGTTGCTGACAATGACATACCCTACAGGAATCAGTCCGCATTGTTATTCCCAAAGGAGACCTGGGTTTCTCGACAAGAGCAGCCCTTAAAGAAGCTAACAGCTCAAGATCTTAGAAAATTCCAGACGCGGATGTGCTGCAATTTCGCACCAACTGCCAAAAATTGTACATTCGTATCCTATGACTGAAAAAATCAAGGAGAGGTCAACTCTTGCTCACAAGATGACCCGTGCTATATCCTGCCTAGACCCTACAGAGGTCGCTGAGACTCCTAAGTTGGCAGAAGTTAGGATCGTTATTGACCTGGAAATACTTTGTTATCAGAAGAATTTGCTTTCTGGCGCAATGGCTGACAGCATCAAGAGCAGATACTCCGCTCTTCTGAGACTGCCCTCCGTCACTGCGCGTTTGAAGCAGTTCGACGGAAAAGAGCCTCGGCTCGACGTGCTGTGGTCTGAATTAGTGGCTTCAGCACCTTCCTCAGTTCCTGACAAAAACGATCTCGAAAGCTTCATTAAAATGATACTGATTTTGTATCACAGCAATGCAGTTCTAGAGAGAAGTTTCTCCCTGAACAAGGAGTGCCTGATCGTCAATCACAAAGAAGCAAGTCTGATTGGCATGCATACTGTTCAGGACGCTGTGATGGCAGCTGGTGGAGTAGAAAAGATAACCGTGAGCAAGAGTCCATAATGCACGAAACTCCTACGCCGTGTTAAAGGAAGCAAAACAGGTGCGAAATCAGGAAGAAAAGGAAGCGACGGCGAAGGTGGCAGTCAAAAGAAAAGCCACGAAAGATCTCCAGGAATTGGTAAAAAAAAAGAGAAGAAGATATTGAACGATGCCCGTTCTGAAGCAGAGAAAATTGAGGAGCAGAGGAGTTCCCCAGTGAAGCTTTAAATTAATAAATCCTTGATTATTGTTTGTTTTTTATTTTGTGCGACTTAAGTTCCTAACCACAATCTAGTATTGACAAAGTGACTTATTTTATTTTGTGTATGACTAGCCTACAGTTCCTATTCAGAAATTAGTACTGTCAAAAGAACTTAATTTTGTGTTGTGTATAACTGAAGTTCCAAGTAACAATCTTGTATTTGTCAAAGTGACTTATTTAATATTGTTTTGCATTATTTTATTTTCTATTACCTACTTCGATAAAATAAATCTAAATTAGAGGGTATTCGCAGCGTGTCGCGTGTGGAATTTTACTGCTTTTAGCCTTTCCATGGTCTTCTTTCGCAGCAGGGGAGATGCACATACCAAATTGTTTTAAAGTCCGTGTAAACACTCACTGCAAATGCGTCACACATGCATAATTTTCAAAAACTACAAACAATATCTCACAGCTCTCGACATTTTACTATCAAACACCCGTCACCAAGATGTGGCTACAAAATACACCACACAAGTGACAGAATTCTTCTCGTATGGGCATGCATTGTTTCAGTCGCTTGTTAACCACTGTTGTGTCGGATTTCCTTTCATTGTCATTGTTTCGTTACTTTTACTTCGCCGAAGTTCGACCCGAGGACTGGACACATCCCGTACAGCATGTACAGAAAGAAATACTGAAGGCGGTCTGGATATTGCGGTGGATGAAATGATTATTAACCTTGGCAATTCATCAAGCTCTGACGGAAGACGATGGTGGTGATGATGATAGGGACAGTGAAGGGATGGAGGGTGTCAAAGAAACCCTTGCCAAGTGACTGAGGATAATTTATTTATTGGTGTCAGTTCACTTGCGTCAATCGATAATAGAGCACAGGCTATTGTTTACCGTCATAGTGTTCACAATACCGTCTGTCATTCAATAGCCTACAACTCGACAATATAAAACCACGGTCATAATATCACCAAAGAGCGGCTTGTTTGAGTGCTCAGTGCTAAATAAGTCTTTACCTTAACTTTACTTTTGTATAATCCCGAAAGCTAATATTAACCGTAGAGTCGCGATTCAGTGAGTGTGCATGGTGTTATCTGTCAACTACTGTAGTAAGCTGTGAACGACCTCCACTCAGACTCTTGTTTCATGTTAAAGGATAATCATTGCATGGTGAGTGGTTTTTATATTCATTAGCTGTCGAGTGTTTGCCCTCTTTGTTGTATTTATTGAATTGAATACCGATGATAAAGGTATCATAGCTTCGGTGTGTAATTTATTAATTCATCTAAAAGTATCGCATTTCTCTGTTTGAATGTCCTCGGCGTTGACTCAGGATCGTTTTTTAAAATATATTACGTATAATTGTACCGAAATAATGATTGAAATGTAGTGCTGTGTATTATTCGAATCAGTTGATTTACAACACTAAATACTAGGCGACACAGCTCAGCTGTTCCAAGCTCCCGCCATATTCTTCTTTCTTTCGAAATACAGGGTGTAGGTGAGAACCATGCTCAGAATTCTTGCCGTGTGGCGGTTATGTTGTGTGGTGACCGTGGGTCGTGTCGAGGAAAAGCGGGGCAAGGCTAGTGACAAGAAGGTCGTCAGTACCGAATGCGCGGGGTTAGCTGTACTGTATTTGTCCCATAATTTACGCGTGTAATGGTGGACACATCTACAATTTTACTATCAAAGTCGTGATCTAAAAAGAGTTTAGTGGGTGGATAACATCTATTACTACATGACCTCCAAAATTATTATTCATTATTACAAAGGGTATTTTGACTATTTTCAGTAGTGTAAAAAATTGTATCGCCTTGTTCCGGGCTCCTATAGAGCTTACATTTTCTTTCGATCTTTCATTTGCCATAGGACGCGCCACCGGCGTATGGTTATGCATTTCCAGCTTCCTGTTTAGTAGACAGGTAATGGAAGCAATGGGAACTGAGTACTACGATTTTCCTTGCATGTAACAAAACAAATTAATGTTGTTATTTCTAAATGCAGACAATCCATACCTCCATTAGGATTCGGGTTCCATAATTCATGTAAAATGCACCAAGAATGACATGATCTTCAGCTGTGTGTAGTGAGAAAGCTCTGCATGTGTTCATTAATGATGCGAAATGTCAGCTAACGTTGTGCCACATACAACACTCGTAGTCTCTAAATGTTGCACATTTTCCCGTAAATTTACAACAGTTATGTTTGAATTGCTTATAAGATCGTGACAATGAAAGTGTTTATCCAATTGGATGATTGTATTTAACTGTGTGCACGTCGTATAATCTTGGCGGGATGTTTTTTTTTCCTCTCTCTCTCTTTCCACAGAGCAACTTGACACCGTAGTAGGCACGCAGCTTTTTGTATTTAGTTTTCTGGCAACTTGTTTTAAATTATTGACTAAAATATTTCTAAATGCAGACAATCCATACCTCCATTAGGATTCGGGTTCCATAATTCATGCAAAATGAGGTTCGTTCGTTTGTGAAATTGAGGTCATAACCCCCCCTTACCCTTTCAGTGAATACCGGTACCGTATGGTACTTTACGTAGACTAGGGTGAAGATGTAAATGAGCATTAAAAAAAATTGTCGCCAGTTGTTTGATTTATTAGCTCACGATACTATTTTCCATAGGTACTGAAAACTAGGCACGGTTGGATTTTAAGGTGGAACCCGCATGTGCTATCAAATATCGCTTTCTTGCAATACCTGGAATATGTATATAATTATAAAATGATTATTGGTTAAATAAGTGTTAATAGATAGGCTATTATAATTATAGTGATTAAATAAATATTTAAGAAGAAACAACGTGTTATTAGTAAATATTAGGCCTATCGGTACGGCGAATAGCTTATAACTTCCGTCACAATTTAGCATTTAAATGGGTCACGTTAATGCATAATATATAACAACCGGATATCAAATTATGATAATATTCTCACATATATCATATTTAATTTGCACCAACTTAATACAATAATTGTAGTCTAAGATATGTTAGACCACTGTCGTTTGAAATGTGCAAATCGCACACTTTGTAGGCAAGCTGTTTGTTATGGTCGTCTCTGATGCGAAGTTTTACTAATTACTCTTTTCGGGGACACTTGTCTTTAGAATATTCATGAAGGCCAACCATCTAGTTCTTATTTCATAAGTTGAACGCCTAAAAACAAAACCACAATCTGAAATAATACAGAAGATAATCACGAACGAACGATTCACTGCCAATGAAAATCAAATGGAGATTCGCGGACCGGAAGTACGCACTGCATAAGTTTCGGTGCCATTTTAACTTGTGGAATCTCTATACGGTTATGGTACCATAGAATAATTCAGTCACTTCCCGTAAATATTCGTTCGGCCTATGTGACACTCCTATTCTCTACTCTCTCAACCCTCCTCAGTAAAAGTCATTTATATCAGCTCTCCTCAGGTAAACTGTATTTTATTTGTGTTCGTAGCATCTCGTTCCATCTGCGAGAGAGTACCGTGCGTGCGCAGGCTTTGCTCACGCTACGGATTAGGCCTAAATCTCGCCATCACCCGTGGGCTGCGGAAGTATCTCCAAAAATGCAGTTACACTTACGCCAGAAAATCTTGATTCACGCTTTAAGATTCAAGTTTCAGCCATTCGGTGTGCGAACTCTAGTCTAAGAGAGTTCTAAAATATACGGGAATTTGGTGGATTTTCGTACGGGATATACGGGAATTTAAAAACAGGTCATCCCTAGAAACCCTGAATTCCCTAAATTATCAGCATGGCTTCTCTGGAATTCACGAGACGAATTGCCAATGAGTGTAATACTTAAAGAATGTATTTATTTATTTATTTTTAAGCAAAATAACCAGTGATTTCCAAAGCCCAAAAAATATGAGGAGCATAATCAGGGGAAGCTTTCCTAAGAGAAATTAAACCTGAAGCAGAGGTACAGGTATTGCAAAGTAACTGATGAGTAAGATTCTTAAAAGAGACTGCAGTTGACATTCAAGCCTGAATCTCCTACATTATAGGCAGGTGCATTCCCTTACACCTCTGCGACTGCTGCCAGACCACACACTAACTTTCTGGTCTTTGATGGAGAGAGTACTGTTAGCTATTTACTGGATACGGATCAAATGATCTCGATATCAATAGGTGATACCAGAGCTCCTTGGTAAATTTGCAAAGTAATTTATGTCACGAGTCTTGGTCTGGACTGTAGGGTAATATGTAGACATTGGTGCACCAGAAGCATTTGTTGCCAATCTTGAAGGATGAAATTATCAGGTATCAGCATCAGACTTTATACATCGCTGTTATTCAGTCTTATCTGTATCTGTTAGCCATTCTTATCAAAATGTTTATGGAGGAAGGTATTGGAGGCTGTGTGTGTCTTACAGGGTGTCTACTACTCTGGAAAACAGGGAATACTCGGGGAATTTTTAAATCCTGGAAAACTCGGGGAATTATCAGGGTATTTTGATGACACTCTGCGAATTTTAGTCTTACAAGGTCTAACCTTGAATAATTGGAAATTAAGCATTTAAATTTGATGGGGGAAAAGTATATTCTAGTGATGATTGTTGTAGATGTATTCTCGTACTGACGTTAAAAAATCGGTAAGCTCTCATTTCTTGCAAGATAGAGCATACAAATTACATGTGTATTTGTATATAAAACTGTATGATTTTTGAGGGCATTACTATTGACGAGCTACTTTCAATACTCACAAGTACAATAGTTTTTCTGGATGAAAAATTTAGAAATTGGCAAAATATAGAAAAATATATTTTCCTGTTTCTGTCTTTTCAACTTTGTCATGGTACCCTTTATTGTTCAGGCTTTTTTTCAAATGCTCTCTAAATACAAACTCTGTTTTATATATTTATTATGGTCGCTACTGTTACTCAGGGAATTTTCTGATTTATCCTAGAATAATCAGGGAAATCTGTTAGTTGGTTTTGGTAGACATCCTGGTCTTTCTCTCTCTCTTCGTATACATTATTCGGGTGATATCAAAGAAGTTTCATCTGTGCCACTTTTCTGTATTTCCCCCTTAAAAAGAGTTGTAAGTTGCTACAAGAAGTACTGTATACTCTAATTGAGAAACTACTAGACTGGTTTGTGCTCTATCCTGTCCATTCACTAAACAAGACTTGCCAACAAAAAGTAGAAATTGTGTTTGTTATGCCTACAGGATGAATGCTTTAACGCTCTTCGATTTGTGTGTTCTTTACTTTTTGGACTTTATTGTAAACAATTTTACTGAAAGTTGGTCTTTTAAAGACCAGTGTTTTGTCACTTGCAGGGAATGAACCTAAAATTAGCATTTTGCACACTAACCAGTCTCCTCCAAGGCCATATGAATATTAGGTTACCCGGTGATTATTAGGTGATGTGCACCTCTTATCACGTCTGAACCCAGCCAGCAATGAGTTTCCCTCTTACTCTTAACTACTGCTTTAATTGTGCTAGGCATACTCTGGGCGATACTTAGGTTATCACCTATGAGATATCTTCCCATTTCTTTGCAGATCTTTAGTAACACCATCTCGTTGATGGTTACGTCTTAACAACCTGTTAAAGATGCCTTTTTGAATGAGGTTGAGGTCGAGACTGTGTGTTGACCATTCCACGAGACAAATTTCAACCTCTCCCAAAACTTCCGACATGCCCCTTACAATGTGCAGATGAGCATTGTCGTCTAAATGCATCAAGGAATATAGTGAATGGAGCAAATGACTTCTCTTGATCATTCAGGTTCCCCAGGATGTACTGGTGTATGTCAAGGAAACCACAAGGAGACTGCCCACTATTACTTAACCTCCAATGGAGGCTATCGACTGATGAGCCAATTGGCACATCTGGCTGAAACTCCAACAGACATGGCATACTACCTAGAAAAATTGGCTGTATTAAAATATCCTATTTGACATATGTGGTGAAAAGCATTCGTCTGTTCTATCCCAAGCTCTCTCCTTCATTCTGGCTGCATGGTGCAGCGGTAACGTTCTCTCCGGCTGTTACCAAGGTTGCAGGATCGAATCCTGGCACAGTCAGTTGGCATTTGAGGGTGCGCAAATGCAAGGAAGTGTCAGAAGATTTACTGGCACGTTAAACATCCCCTTCGGAGCAAAATTGCGGCACTCCTGCATCTCTAAAAGCCACAGTAGTTAACAGGCCATAAAACCAATAATGTTATAATAATATCAATCTGGCTATTTTAAACTGGATTCATATTCATCAGTGAGCAGCACTTATGCTACAGTATCCTTGTCCATCCAGCATATTGCATACCTGCCAACTCTCCCGATTTAGGCGGGAGACTCCCGATTTCAGACGATTTCTCCCGCCCTCCCGCTTAACGTATTAAATCTCCCGATTTTTCAAAAAACCCACGCGTAATTTCGGATTTAATATGTCGTCTATCGAACGGATCGACTTGACGTGTTTTGAAGTTATATCTCGATACCGCAGTTTCGCTTTGTATCGATAATCGACAACTGCGTACTAACTCCCGCGTCGCGTCCTGAGGTTATAAAAAGTTGGTTTCGAATAAGTCTTCGTTTGAAATCGGCTTCGAATAAGTCTTCGTTTGAAATCGTCGAAGGTTAATTCAACGCTTGTTCCTAGATGTGTTGCATAATGACCAGTGGGTGATAGGTAGTTGTACGCTGCGGAATATTGTATCTGTTTCACACGTGAAATTATATGATTTGTGTATAACTTAGTTTGATGTTGTTGGCGTTAATATGCCGGTAGGTTATTGTGATTTTTCGAACTGAGTGATTGCGTCGGTTCGTCGGTAATAAGGCGAAAAGATATGTGACATTTAAAAGTGTGTACAAAGATAACATTCCCAGGGTGTCTACCGGTAACGGAAGTAACGAATTTTACAAATGGGTAACGGAAAAGTAACGAATTTTACATACGGGTAACGAAAATTTTCCGAAGGCGGATTGAATCATTTATACTCGCGCCTCTAAGCTCAGAGATTGCGATGGAGCGAGTTCACGCAAGCGGCGCCAATTGCATAAGCTATATTTCCCCGTGCCCGACCTCGAGGAAATGCATACTGAGGATACCCTTAGTGGTATACATCGTTCAGCGTATATCGTCGGCATCAAGATGACTTTTAGTTTTGTGTGAAATAATTGTGTGTTATATTAGGAAGCCTGACTTTTCGCGAGACGTTTATTCGTGAAAACTTCTGAAATTATTCAGAAACCTCGCATTTTTCGCATTTATTTTGAGACTATTAAATTGAAGTCCAGAAATAACGCTAAATAATTTAATGTCGCGATCTTGCGAAATGTTACCGTTTTGAAAAAGATTCGAAATACGTAGGCTGTAACTTATTTTAAAAATCTGTCTCATAAATTTGCGACATCCAGTATGGTTAATTCGAAATTCCGTTATATGTCGATTTTTCTTTCTAACTTGGGTTCCATCGGATATATTATAATCTAACCGGTTATTTCGAAAAGTTGTATAACTTTTATAATTCGTGATTCGCATTTGAAAGAAAACGTGTCCTCTAGTCGTATTATTCGTGTAATCCTCTCCGAATAATTCTTAATATTTGATACCTACTTCGAACATTCATACTCAAGACGGCCGGCTGACCGCACGACTTGCCTGCGGGAATCTCGTCAAATGGACCGAGATCGACGTCAGTAGCGTAAAATCAAAAAAACCCGTCCCCTATCGTGAACTTGTGACCACGAGGTCTGCGGGAATCCCGTCAAAGATGATTGGGCACCAATCACGAAACATTCCGAAACCTACTCGCTACTTTTCCCATGACCGTATACTTAAAAGCGTACGGGGAGCGAGAAGTGCATCTACCCACTTAGAAATGACAGCCTACGTAGCGTCGCGATACTAATTTCTCCTCGTGATCTACCCTGAACTGATGAGCTCCCAACCACAGCATAGGGACAGCGGGAATCACGGCGCCGGCCATACAACTTGTCCATAACTACTCGTGAATTTTAACCATGCCCAACCCTGAGCTTGCATCCACCAATCTGTGAGGACGAATAAACAATCGTTCAACGGCCGGGTGCGGCGCGGTATGCATAATATCGCGAGGACAACTTGAATCTCGTAAAACGGCTGAGAGCGGCAGCGATTGCGATACATCGCGATATTTCTCCGCATTCAATGACGAGAACAACTGTATTTTTGTCAAACGGACAGCAAGTGGCGCCGATTGCATAATAATGCTATATTTCCTCGCGCCCGACCTCAAAGACAATGGAAATCTCGTCGAACGGCTAAAAGTGACACCGATTATTAAATCGCGATATTTATCAGTGTTCTATCGCGAAAACAACGGGAATCTTGACAAACGGGTGAGACCAGCGCCGATCGTGTAACATCTTGAAATTTCGCCGTACTTTACTGTGAAGACAGAATTCGGTTACAATCATGTAACGTCCCATAAATTTCGTCGTGATCTACCGCGGGGACAAAGGAAATCTCGCCACGGTCAAGAGCAGAGCAGAGCAACCTCTTGGCAATTATAAAAACGCCTTGTGCACAAGACGACATATTAGCTGAAACAACTCATTTGATAATAAATTTCTAGTATTTATTTATTATTTTTAAAATTGTTGTAACTCCCTAAGTGAATTGTATTTACCGCTTTAAACACAGTTCATTGCTCTCTTTCTCCACCGCGTGATGAGCCCATTTGCTTGCAGACCGCAGACGTATCTTGAATTCAAAGGTAACTAAAATTAACTAAAAGTTAACTAAAAGGTAGCTAAAAAGTAACTAATTTTTACTTCATCCTTAACAGTAGACACCCTGATTCCGCATATAACTGAGTCAGGAAGAGGCGCAACATTTGAATTTTGTAGTGTCTGTAGGTGTGATTTCAGTATCTCGCATATTGGAAAGGGGGACATTTCATTTTCCAGAATTAAGTTTTTTGTAAATACATTTCCTAGCATGTTAACAGACACTCAAGACAATTTTAATGAGGAAATGGATGCTTTACATTCCCAATTTTGTAACTTCCAACTTGAGGATGTGACATCTATTGAAGAAGAAGAAGAAGAGAGAATTGATGTGAAGCGGGCACTGGTAGGCCAAATGATATGTAGTGGTGGGGTACTCAAGTTATGCTTTCCATTCTGACCATTCCGCATAGTAATGCAGAGTGTGAGAGGATGTTCAGGTCATCTCTCTCTGCCAAGACTTTGGACAAACTTATAACTCTGAAGTCGATTCAGAAAGAGAAGTGTTTTGAGCAAGAATATAGCAAGACCTTTTTGAAGAGGGCAAAATCAGCCTCAGTCACCTGCAACAACGACCAATAATATGATCTTCGATACATATTTGCTGCAATGTCTTAGCCTATGTATGTATTATGTAGCGTCCTCGCCCCCCCCCCCCCCCCCCCCCCCCCCGTCGCCGCGTCGAATCTCCCGATTTTTCACTTTGAGAGGTTGGCAGGTATGATATTGATGTATGAATGGAACTAGAACAACAAAATGTTGTCTGGCAAACTGGAAACTGTGACAGGTCTTCAACCTCAAAACCTTATTATTATAGCCTTCATCATTCTGTTTACTGGCTCAGGTTCTCATCCTTCACTCATGGTGGCGACAGAACCTGGAAATCAGGGAAATATCAGGGAATTTTGCAAAGGTGTAGAAAAAATCAGGGAAATTTGAAGAAACTTTAAAAAAATCTAAAATACAACCAATTTTGCGTTGACCGAGTGAGAATTATTTTGCAGCCATAACCTGGCGCGGCGAAAAAAGTAGCGCGATTCCCCTCGCTGACTAAATCATCTCTAAATGAATCGTTAGGCAAGAGGGGGAGGTAGCATATAAGCAAGATAATACACTAATTATTATCGGGGAATTTTATGGCAACATCAGGGAAATTTGTTGGGCAAAGTCTGTCGCCACCATGTTCATTTCATAGCGATTGGTAGGCACAACTGCTCTCGTATCGATTTTGCAGAGCTGGTAGCCAAAAAGGGAAATGATCCCACACCACTGTGGTTGCTGAACATGATCACTAAAAATAGTTTCCGTGTAACATCCATTTGTTTCTGTTCACACTGCATTATATTAAGGTTTTCCAATCAGAAAGGCTTCATGTTAACCTTCAGCGCGCTTTATCAAAAATGCACTGAAAGGCATTTGGGGACATAAAAGTTTCAAAAGGCTCTCCTGTTTATATGCAGTATCATGAATGTCAATATAACATAAATCCCACCTAACAGACAGACATGCCTTCATGAGCAATTCTACTGATGTTACAATGAGAATAGTAACCATTTCTAAGCATTCCATTTGTTCTTTTGCCAACGATTGTAGTTTTTTCTAGCATATCAGCTCACCGTGGGAATACTTCTTTGGAGCTTTAATGCTACCGAATGCCCAGTATATTAAGTATTGTATTCTGTAGTGGAATTGTGAGTAAGGAATGTTGTCCTTTGTTGTACTTTTAGCATAATTCTCTTGAATTCTTGTTCTTTAGAACCTTGTCTTCATTATTTCAACATAGTGCAGAGTCAGTTTTTTTAACTGACTAGTTTCAATTTGTTTTGTTTAGTCTTAATACTCTTTCTCTCTCTGTACTAAAAGTTTAGTCATGTACTGCTGTTTTTCTTTTGCAGTCGACCCGACTTGGAAAATACGTCAATGAACTCCGTCGGAAAACGACCAATGAATCTTTGGCAAAGCGTGCAAAGGATCTGGTTCGTCAGTGGCGTCACCTGATCTCGCCTATTGAGAGTTGCCCTGCTGGTTCTGTGCCAAGGGAGGTCCCCTCTATTAATCACCAGAAGAATGGACTCAATGTGGCCAACCGTTTAGGTGGGACCGTTAGTCCAGGACTTATTTCCCGAGACAGTAATGTTAGTCCTGGACTTCCTCAGATTAACAGTCCTGTGGTATCCCCATATTATCCAGTGGGGGGAGGAACTGTTACTAACTCTAGAATTTTGTCAGTATCACCTGCTGTGTCGTTAGCATCAAGTGAGAAAAGTATCAAGAGTATCAAGAGCAACACCAGTCCTTCGTTAGTTCAGTCGTCTTCCTCAGTTTCTCGTGTTGTGAAACAATCAACATGTCCTCACACTCCTCCTGTTTCTCAAAACTCGCAGACAAAAACTCTCAGGGGTCTTAGACCAGAATCGCCAAATCCTATACAGACAAATGTGAATCTAGTGTTGGCCTCGGATTCAGTCCCGAAAACACACGTTGCAAATAAGCGACTTCGGAAAGATTCACCAAATTCTGACGAGGATCTCCAATTGAAAAAAATAGCTCGGCCAAATGGAGACATCAATGCTGAAATTGATGTGGTTGGTGACTGTAGTAGGGATAGTTTTGGAGGTAATAGTGATCACGGGTCACTTAGCTGGGACATTAATATTCCACCAAAAATTGAAGTGCCTAAAGATAGTGGGTTAGATTTAAATAAGAAGCGAGGACATAAAAGAATGTTATTTAAAGGACAGAAAGCGAAAGTTTCTAGTGGAGATAATTCAGGTTCTACACCACTGCCAACATCAGACGATATAGTGAAAGAAAAAATCGCTTCAATAGCAAGGATATCTAAAGTTAAAACAACTCAAGAGTTGCTTGCTGGTCTTCAAGCAAAAAACGTTCAAAGTTCGTCACCCGAAAAACCACAAAATAAAAATTTCCTGCCTACAGAAAACAAAGCTAGTCTTGCAAATTGCGTCCTTCCCGATAGTAGAGGGAGCCCATCAGATGCGCTTGAAGTATCACGCAATAAAACTGAACATATTGAGAAGTTCCTGCGTTCTCAGTCAGGAATAGACATTAATACTACAGTGCCTGAGCCTGGAAGAAGCCTTAAATATGCCGCTGTTGGGGACTCGCCAGATTCTGCAGAGGTCCCTGCTTCCAAAGGGATGAAGAACTCAACTATTTCTTCCAGTAATGTGATTTATTATAGTGAACCTCCTTTTTCCTCGAAAGACTCGCGTGTTCCGGTTGTGACTGATGATTCTGTTGATACTGTTATTAGCGATATCTTGGGTCGGTTACCACCTATCGACTATAGTGCTATTTCATGGAATGAACCTGAGGCAGATGTAAAACATTCGTTGGTTGTGTTTGACTCTGAAACTTTAGGTAACCTTTCAACTGAAGAAATTGAAAGTGTAAATGGAAACTTCAGTCATACAAAAACAAATGATGGTGTTCCTAAATTTTGTGAATGGCACGAGCCAGTGTCAAGAACATCTTATGGAGAGGAATTATTAGCAATTCTGCCTTATGTTGTAATGGATTAAATATGAACATACAAAGACGCCTTTATTTCATCGTTAACTCTTTAATGTGATTTCCCACTCTGAATATATAATGAACTTTCAAAGATAAGTTTGTTAGGTTATCGTTTTTTATTTCAATGTTGGCTGTTATTTGTGGGATCATCTCTGATGTATTAGTTCAGTTTGAAAATGTTAACTCAAAAAGTGAGAATTTTGAAAGAAGTGATGCTTCTTGGTCCCTTGCCTTCTTTGCTATGGCAGATTGTTAGTTTCATCCACAAGTCGTTAAATCCATGTTTGCTATTAAAGATGGCAGATTCTAAGGAAAATACGATTTAGTTTTGGAAGTTTAAGGGACTTGTAAGACCATACTTTCTTTCTTTCTTTCTGTGCCATCATCAGAATCTAAATCATAAGTTATTTATTTCCTCTTTTTTTTTTTATGAGCAAGAATGGCTTAGTATTCAAATAAAACTTGAATGATATTGAATGTTTATAAGTTTCATGTATGTATGACTTAGAGGTGCTCATTCCTGTCATGATGATGCTTTCGAAATAATGGTATAGAAACAAGGCTCTAGAATACAGTATCCATGGACAGTTACATCTGCTCAATTGAGTGATATGTGAATATATTGTAGTCTATGATGATCTGCTGGTAGTTGATGTTCTTTATACATAGCACATTCTACCAGGTTATCAGCATACCCTTGAAAATCCTCTTCGACCAGTTTTTCCTTGTGTGTGATAGCAAACCAATGGCTGCTATTTTCTCTTTGCATTGCTAGTGTATACTGTGTTCTCTCTAAAAACTAATTTTTGTACTTCGAGCAGCAATTCGTTCTAAATGTTAAAAACTACTTCACTTTATTCTGTATATGAAAGAAATGGTCACTTCTCTTCATTTGAGAGCAGGAACACATGGGTAAAGAAAAGTAGTTACTATTTTATGACTTACTTTCTTGAGTCCTTTGTCTTGTTTATATCTGTTTCTGTTAGTTTACTTTTAAAAGTGTCTTATTGCTCACTTGAAGAGCTATCTAGTTATTCAGAATATTTGGCACTTGACTCAAGTAATATTCCAAATTCAAATATTTATTTAGAATGAAAGAGAGAAATGCAGCCTATATCTATGGTGACAAAATGAACTACCTCTGGAAGTTTCTCTAATCTCTGCTTTTTGATATACTAGGTCTACAGGCTTCCATGTCCTAATATTTTGAACAGGCTGAAATTGTTTATAAAAGTGAGTACTTGAATTACAAAAATTGGTGCTTTTGCTGCTATAGAGCAGCAGTTACCATGAAACATTTTGGGTTTTATGAACTGCATTTATTAAAAAGTCTATTATACAAGATGTTTTCTTGCATTAATAAAATGAATGTCATTTATCCTTACATAAGAACTATTGATTATACTAAAATGAAGCAGAAAACTTCAGCATCAAGGAGGTTTGTCCTGCTACAAAATATATTTTACTGAATAGGTTACTTTTTCTCTGTGTAGTGCTTACCACCAGAAATATTGTCCTAAGCAGATTACATGCAGCAGAGTTACAAAGCAACCAAATGAATTCAGAACATTGTAGGTCGTAACAAATGTATAAGTTGGTCTGTCAATTTGGAAATTCTTATGAGAAACAAATCTCCCAAACTACATGCTTTCCTGGAATGCCACGTTCGATTTCTGATTGATCAGATATGCTGATGTTTGTTTAGAAATAATTTTGCGGGTTTGAATCTCTTAGTAGATTTACAGTAGAATGATGAGCTGCAGTTTTATACACAGCAGTATTTCTTTTTGTTTTGCTGAGTTGAGCAGTTGATAAGGCTCTTGCATGACCCATCTGTCATTTGGCATTTACGGGTACTTATGTGCGCAAGACCCAAATCAGTAGTTACAAGCACCTTATCGGCAAAATTCTGACATCCCCGGTGTGTCAAAAACCACAGCCATTAAAACTTTGTATGTTAAACCCGTAACATAAATTACCTTTTCATTTACCTACACTATTATTGTACCTTACATCCATGGTTTTCTAGTTCACTGGGTTGAGAAAGGACTCGTGTCCATTTATTATTGAAGGTGATTATATAAAGTTTAAAAAAGAAAACAGAAAAAATTGCTGTTGGTAGTGTCATCCATGTTAATGGATATGCTGTGAGTTGCCTTGTTATCGAGTATACCACAAGGGCCATATTAGTCTGTTCTGTTCTTTAAACTTCAAACAACTTGATTTAAATTTCATCTCCATGTGAAGGTGGACTCTCGCTGCAAAAACTACAACTTAGTTCTAATTTTACATGAAATTCTCAATTCATTTTGTGTACAATTTTTTATTAAAAATTCACTTTTCTCCAAATTTTCTTAAGAGTAGACCATCAATTAGGGGCAGATGTTACAGGGTCTTTTCTTTACTCTTTGGATTGAAGCAATACCTGTTATAGAAATCCATTGTACATTATGGCAATGGAGAATAATATGGTACATTTGCCTACTGAAATCTATAAAAATGAAACTTAAACTTGTCTAACTAGACCATTTATTAACCTTAACAGATTTTTACTCCAAACAAGTGAACAATATAATAACAAAAATCTCATAAAACTAACAAATCCTAACAAGTTGCACAAGTTGACAATAAACTTCTGTAACTAAAATTGTATATTTTCTAAATATCTTCATCCACATACATGTAGATATGAGTGTAAGGGATCTGATGATGATAGCTTGACGATCGAAACTAGACTCTGTAAGCTGGGAGAATGTGATTGACAGTTCTCGTTTCGCCATGTGGTCCGAGAAAGTTGCCAAACTGTGCAAGCCAGAGATACAGCTGACCAGGCATTAAAGGACGTGGCCTGTAATATTGCAACGCAGAGTATTATGACATCAACTATGCGAACATGGATTGGTCAAGAGGAAGAGGGGTGGTGACTGACGTGGAATTTCCAGCCAATTGTCAATCCCTTTCTCCAAGTGTACTGAGTATAGTAATCCAAGTGAATTTATTAATCGTGTAAACGTTTTTCAGGTTTAGGGAGTAACACCCATTACAATTGGGTACAATCGTGTTAACCCACTCGGAAACATTTAAATTTAGTTTAGCAAGGCAACACTGAAAAATGACTTCCAACATGATATTGCAGCAAAAGTGCTAATATAAATTGACAAAATTGTATAGTTCGAATTGTGAGGAATCCTAAGATGTGCCTTTTAACTATGCAACCAGTAAGATATTACGTTTGTGAAAAATGTGGCAGAACCAAAACCAGAAAGGCGGAAATGGAGAGTAGAGTAAGAATTAAATCTAATGATGTAGCAATGCCATCTATAGTTCTTGCACTTTCCTCGTTAACGTGCGACTCGTCTTAGAAATCTAGCTGGGCGGATGTGAACATACCATGACTGCCTGGAGCCAAGGCTTACTCAGTGCGAGGCACAGCGTTGTCTACTTACCACCATAGCCACTGAGATCAAGCAGCGAGACTGGACAGAACTACGTGCAGATGTGCAACACTGGACACCTGTGTGAAACGCGAGCTGGCCGCCAGGGCGGGACTTTCGAGTCCACGTGGAGTGATAGAGGAAGCCTGCTATTGGTCAACGTCAGCTATTGGTCAGTATCGAACAATGGTTATAGTCAGCGCGTGCTACTGCCTTATGTCGCTCATTAACCAGGAAAGTGAGGGAACTATATCTATTCCTACTTTTGTGCCTAAATACATAATCACTTTTAAGTTAGCAGCCGTGGCCTGATACAGCCTATCCCCATTTTTTCTAACTACAGTAATGTCGCAGAATGTTTACAAATGGAGTGGTCAACAACTCCCAATTTATTTTTATTTAGTCTCCTCAGTTTTGGATTTAAATTCTTATTTTTAAAATAGACTACATCACACATTTCTGAAAACTGGGTGGTTCCTGTAAAATCAAAACCAGAAATAGCATTGAGTTGCAGTTTTCATGACATTCCATTTTCAATACAAAGTGATGGATGAAGACACAGTATGCACCCAAAAAGGCAATATATATGTGCATACATCTCCAAAAAAAAAATTGAAATATATATCATCATCTTGCACAGTTTCCAGCCACTGGCCGGGTCTGTTTGGAACACAAGCCTCTCCAACGTCTTCTGTCTTCCCACCATCTCTCAGCCTCCACCCTTGCCCAGTCTTCTCCTCTCTTCTTCACGCTTTCTTCCACCCCCTTCAGCCATCTGTCTCTCGGTCTCTTTCCTTCCCACTTCGTCTCGTGTACTCTCCTGGGTATCCTCCTCTCCTCCATTCGTTTTACATGTCCATACCATCTAAGTCTAGATTTCTCTATACCATCCTGTAATGGTTCCTCCTTCATTAATTCTCTGGTCCTCTCATTTCTTATTCTGTCCATCTTTGTAGCTCCAATACTGCTTCTCAAGAACCTCATCTCACTGGCCTGTATTTTGCTCTTCTCCCTTCCTTTCATAACCCAGGTCTCCGAGGCATACGTCAGGATAGGGACGTAGTACGTCCCATATATGATCTTTTTGCTGTTCTGAGGGACATCCTTGCTCCATAACATGCTTCTCACACTCCTCCGAAATGCTTCTGCCTGCCTCCCCCGCTCATTTATTTCTCTATCGTTTCTTCCATTATCTTGTATCAGGCTTCCCAGATACTTGAAACTCTCCACTTTCTTCAGCTGTTCCCCACCAATTGTTATTCCCGTTGTGGTTCTTTCCTTCTTCCTTGTTGTGATCACCATCTCACTCTTATTTATGCTAAATTTCATCCCATATCCTTGTATTATTCCTTCCCATACGTCCAACTGTTCCTGTACCTCCTCCTCCTTGTTTCCCCAAATCATCAAATCGTCTGCAAACACCATTGCTTTCATCTTTCCTTCCCCAATTACTTGTGCCACTCTGATCATTATGTCATCCATCACCACAATGAAAAGTAACGGTGACAGTGCACTTCCTTGTTTCAGTCCGTTTCTCTGTTCCAACCATCTCTCTCCTCCCACTTTCACACAGCTCACGCTTCCCTTGTACATCTCCTTTATCCTCTTTATAGTCCATTTCTCTACTCCTCTATCCTCCAGGGACTTCCATACTTTGTTTCTGCATACACTGTCATATGCTTTCTCAATGTCCAGGAAGGCCATCAGTAGATCTGTTCCATACTCATAGTGCTGTTCTTGTAACTGCCTTACAGCAAAAATCAAATCCACTGTGGACCTTCCTGCTCTGATGCCATGTTGTTCTTCCCTCATCCCTCCTTCTATCCTTGTCCTAATTCTCTTTTCCAAAACTTTCTCGAAGATCTTTGCACAATGACTCATCATTGTTATTCCCCGATAGTTTCTGCAATCTGTTCTACTACCTTTCTTGAAGATCGGGACAATTATTCCTTTTTTCCAGTCCTCGGGGGTCTTCCTTTCCTTCCATGCTGTCCTCATCACTCGGTACAACGACTGTATCCCCACCTCTCCTGCTGCTCTCACCATCTCCACACTCAACTCATCCACACCCGGTGCCTTCCCTCCTTTCATCTTGTTCACTGCATCTTCCACTGGATACACCTTCAAAATGCATTAAAAAGCACTAAAACACTTTTACTATTTGACAGACTTCCATAAATTTTTTAAATGAAAAACTGGACTGTTTGACAGTTTGAAAATGTATGTGTGATGTTTGATGTGTGCAATTTTTATTTTCTTAGTTATTACTTTAAAATGACAAATTGACCCTTAGATTTATAATTTGCTGGTTGGTCTTAAGGCCTCTTTCACACAGGGCCACCATGGCCGCGCCACCACTTCTTTGCATCCATTCAAATGTAGCCTTTCACACGTGGTGGTGGCGGCCAGAATTCGTAGTGGCAGGCAATGCGATTTTTGGCGTGGCCAAGCTGACCGCGCCACCACATGTTTACATTCAGTCAAACGGAGCCTTTCACACGAGACGAGACTTTCTGCGCGGCCAGGCCAGACGTGTGGACTATCTGCTAGTGTTAAAAATGGATATCGTACCAGGAAAGAGTGATTTCGACACAGATAAATTCATATCCTTAATGCAATCGAAACCTGCTCTGTGGGATAACACTGCTGATGAATACGCAACCAGGGAGTTGAAGAGGAAGAATTGGAAGGGACTGGTAACTCTCCTTTTTAACAATGGAGATGCCATACTGCAAGAAAAATGGACTTGGTAAGTTTGATGGTGGATAAATGTACTTAGTGTGAAACCTCGACTCTTTGTGAGAAAGTGGTAGTCTTCTCAAAGGGTGATCAAGGTAAAATGTGATGCTGAACATAATCATTTAAACACAATTAACAACTGCTACAATGAAAAACTAACTCTTAAAATATTATATGATTGTTTTAGTGGTCATCATAAAGGGAGGACATTGTTAGTCAAAGAGCGGTCATTGGCCAGGAAAACGGGTGGTCATCTTAAAAGGGATAGAGATGCATTGGTCTTATGGAAGATCATTTCCGTTCCTTTAACATATGGTCGTTTTGAGAGGGGATCGGCTTCAAGGGGCGGTCTTCTCGCGAGGACTGGGGGATGAGGAAAATCAGTTCGATCACAAGTTGACTATTCACTACTTTATTACCAGAATTATTCAACCGACAGTAGTGGCTACGCTGGCTAAAGCGCAGCATTAGGTCATGGGGCCAAACTCTCTGCTGACTCGGTAGACGCGTGGGTTCGAGCCCCACCGTCGGCCGTCCTTGAAATGGTTTTCCGTGGTTTCCCATTTTCAACACCAGGCAAATGCTGGGACGGTACCTTCTGACAGGCCACGGCCGCATCCTTCCACATCCTTGCTCAGTTTCATTCACCATCATTCATTTCATCTCTGAAATTGCGTCAGGAAGGGCATCCGGCCGTAAAAACCATCGCCACAAAGACCTTGATCGCATCTCATCCCCGACCCCGTTGGAAAACTGGAATAATAAGGGGTAGACATACATTACCAGAATTATTCAAAATAACTACTACATATGGATATTTAATATTGTAAAGGAGATGGTAAAATATCTTCCTCAAACAAATACTTTCATATTACATGATATTGCCATTCTAGTTCGCCATCCCCACTGACAAAGTAGTCAGCAAACTTGTCCCTAATTGTTATAGCTGCACTTGTTCCTCTACTTGTCATGTCACACTGGAGATCTACTATCCCCTCAATCGTGAGAGTTTCTTCAAAGTCGTAGCCGTTTCTAATCCTTACAAAATTATGTAGGATATAACGAGCCTTTATTATATCTTCTGCAAGGGACACGTCTACATTCATGGGCCGATGGAATATTCACCATTTGTTACTCAAAATGCCAAATGCACATTCGATGTACCTACCAGCACGAGAGTGGTGGTAATTGTAAACTTTTCTCTTAATTGTCAAAGAACTCTTCCTAAAAAGACGCATCACATGATCTGAAAGGGGGAATGCCTCATCTGCCACAATTACATATGGTAAAACGTCAAGTTCATTTATAGGCGTTGCTTCTGGCAATCCCAAAGTATTGCCTTTTATCGCATCACATAAACCACTGGTCTCAAAAACAGATGAGTCACTTTCTTTGCCGTAGGCACCAATATCGACAAATGTAAAAATTAGTTGGAATCACACATTGCCAATAAAACGATAGAAAATAAGTGTTTATAATTGTAGAACATAGAACCACTACGCTGAGGTTTAATTACTCTTACATGCTTGTCGTCCAAGGCGCCGACACAGTTTGGGTAGTTTGCTTTATCTCTAAACCCATCAGATATAGACTTCCATCATGTTGCACATGGTAAGGCTAAACAGACACTCTTCATTGTTCTCCATATTACTTGGCAAAGTAGCTTTATAATCTCACTTATTATAGATATCCCAAGCCGGAAATAGATGTGTAAGTCAGTCATTGAGCAGCCACTTGCAAGATATCTGTAAAATGTAAACAAAAACCTGCAAAACCACAAAACCAGGATTACACTTTGACCCCTCTACAGCCAGTTCAGTACACAACTCGAGAGCTTTCGCAAGAGTCGGTCGCTCCTCCTCAAGGTAGCTCAAGCTATGAGTCTGAGTTTGAGAATCTTTTTCAAGACTAAAAAGAACTGTAAAAAATTTGCTTGAGAAAATATAATGATAACCAATTTATATATGTAATTTTACATAATAAATAGAACAATCATTGAAGTAAATTGAAAATGTGCAAATTCTTCTTACCTCAGTGTCACTGGGAGTTATTCCTCTGGAGGTGTACTATCTCTCATATTTGTGTCCACACCGGTCAGTTGATCGTTTAAACACTGCAGTAGGCCTAGCTCATCAAAAGATGAAATGTTCATTCATAGGAAGATGAAATGTTCTTTCATAGGAAGGTGAAAAATTTGATAGATTCTGTCTAAGAACAATATACAGCGTACAAAATATACCTCTTGTTGATAAATCTCGCAAAAGTGGGTGAACCCAAAATCTTCTGTTTCCCCGTTTTCGGTGCTTACGGAACCTGATATATAGAAAAACAGCAAGTGCTGCTTCTTCCACCTCCATTTCAAGACTGGCTCCTGGCTGGTGGCGTATTTGGTGGCTAGAGAAAATATTGCAAAGACGTGGTGGTGCGGCCATGGTGGCCCCGTGTGAAAGAGGCCTAACACCCCAAGGCATTGAGAGGAGACAAAAGGCATTCATTGACTTAAAGGGGGGGGGGAGTCAGCATCTATAGTAGCCAGCTTTAAGCATATACCTGACTGAATTAAAATGTCAATCAACACTCGTCAAAATTTCAAACCTCTTGTTATGAGGATGTGCATTCACTTCACATTTAAATAAAATCTGTTCAATTACAGGACATGAAGATCTAAACAAGGACTTCTTGCTTTAAATTCAAAAAGAGGCTGATGACCAAAATGTCCCAAGCTCTTAAATGAATCACTATCAACTTGATTTCAAAATGCACTCGAGGAAGATAGTGTAGGCACAGGAAATTTTCTGCCACTTTCAGGGTCCACCTATACGAAATACTGGAATATTTAAATAGTAAAATATCCATGCCTGAAAATTGCATTATGTAATCCCTATTTTATACATCTGATATGATGCTCCAACTCCCATCAGCTTCTCCGAATTTGCTCTGCAGGAGGCTTGTCATTGTCCGACATCATGGTGTAGGAGTAAGTATTGTAGCTCCCCAATCCTACAGCTTAGGTATAATTCCCAGCTCTGCCATAGAAGATTTACATGGTGCATGAACTACTGAGAGGAAGTGTGTTTGAATCCTATCTCAGCTAATGTAGCAGTGATTGTGGTACATAATATGGCATGCAGATGTGAGTGATTGTTGTTGCAAGGGATGGAACATCGAGGTCATCTGTCCATCAGAGTATAAAATTATGTTGAATAAGGGAAATAGAAGTTTCACGACCTGTTGAAAAATGTAGGTCTAAGGAAGAGAAAAGGGAATGGTCATCAAAGACAGGTACATGAAGTGCAAGCCATATAGATTTCAACTAGAGTTATAACGATTTGTTGTGAATGGGAATTGACCCCAGAATCTTGGTTTCCAGATCGATCTTACAACACTTAAAATTCCCTAATTAAATAAAAAAATATGCAAGGTCAAGTGACGGTACATAGGTTTTTAGCCCTTTGAAACCTTAAATATCCTTGAAGTTTGAAGATGGAACAGGATACCATGGCCTTCAGGGACATTCCTAAATCTTAGACAGCCCACCTTAGAAGTAATGAGCATCTTGGGTTATTCATCAACTGTGGATTAGTTGAGAATATGAAAAGCTGAGCACTTGTAAATGATCTGTAAGAATAAAATTTGGTTGATTATTAAAAAGAACTATCACAGACTTCAGAATAATGTGATGCAGTGGAACTCCCATTATAATGTACCTTCATTTGATGTTTCCTGAAGTTTGGTAATGTTTTTCATAGCCACAGCTGTGCAAACAGAATGTTACTTAATCTCTTTGTAGTGTTTTTCTCAACTTACGGTATAACATTAAAATAGAGGTTTCACTGTACTTTGAATAGTTTCTGTTGCATTATATGTTCAGAGGATACCATGTAGCAAGTGTCAAAAAAGTTTGTGTGATAATGTCCTTGTATGGTTTACATTTCAAGGGTTTAAAGAATATACAATTGCAAAGGTGTATCAATATGCTAACTTATTTCTTGGGGTAGGAGAAACAAAACCTAGAAGTTAAGTGTTATTTCTGCTTCAGTGGCTAAGTAGAAAAACATAATCCTATGTCTATTTGAAATGCCAATACTGCTAAGCAGCTTTCTTATCATAGCTTAGGCTGGCTGTGTGCCTCAGCGGTAACGTTCTCGCTTGCTGAGCTCAAGGTTGCAGGGCCGTATCCTAGCATTTGAGGGTGCGCAAATGCGAGGGAGCAGTGTCAGTACATTTACTGGCACGTTAGAGAGCCCCTTCGGGGGAAAATTCTGGCGTCTCTAAAAGCCAGAGTAGTTAAAAGGGACGTAAAACAAATAACATTATTATATCATAGCTTGTTCAGTTTGGTAGGAAATTAATTCTCAACTGATCTCCCCTTTCTTATTTTTGAATGTTCTTACTTCCTTTTTCTAATATGTGAAAGTCCATACCATCTGCAGTTATCAGGGTCATTCAAATGTGTTCGTCTTACACTAATGCTAACCATGCAGTTCTCACCTCGATTCTTCATTACATTAGTTGGTATTTAATACCCCAGGCATCAGTACCACTTCGTTGGCATAGTCGGTAGCATGCTGAACTACTATGCCCAAGATCGTGGGTTTAAACCCGGCCGAAGTCGTCAGATTTTTTAAGAGCGTTAAAATCCTTCAGTATGCCTTCCTTCGGAGGGGAAGTAAAGCTGGCGGGCCCATGTCATAGATTTATGGCATGTAAAAGAACCTGCCACTACATTTGGTAGTGTGTAGCTAAATTTGTAGGTTATTTGGTTAGAAACGCTCTTATTAAGTTCCAACGTTCACCACGAGGTGTCAGAGACAGTGGCATCTCTGGTAACCAAAGTTGGAACTACTTGAAATGAAAAAGCCCCGCTATGGCCATTGGCTGCAATACAAATATAATCAGCACACAATCGTGATAATTCTTAACCATAATGATTTTGAGGGAAGTTATTCGTGAAAATTAAGTTTCATGTTCTACATTTTCTTTAACATGCGTGTCACTCCACCTTACTCTTTAAAAAAATGTGACTTTTGAGACCAATTTAGTTTGCATCACTTATGCAAAAATAAGCTATATATGACATCGGTAATTATCACCCAATTAACACAACACAAATTAGTGCTACTGCTGGCTTATTGCCTTCTGCTTTTGTAAGTAGTGAATATTTAATTTATATTAATGTGTAGTCTTAATACTATGAAATTGTAAAATTTTGACACTTAGGCCTACCCTAGAATTAAGTCCAGTTACAGGAAATGTTGAGTGTGGGCTGATGCTGGAATATACTACACATTGAGGAGTAGTACTTTGATAAATATATGTTTCTTCATAATACATTGAAAGCAGATTTATACTAACTCCTTTTGGTTGCTGCTATCTGCCTTAGATTCAAGGAAGGCATTCTCCTGAATTGGTACAATTCTTAAATAAAGTAAATATAGTAAACTTGTTCAAAGAGGAAACTAGTTGAACCAAAAGACTACTTCAGAATTGGGCAAGTTTCCAGATTGAAAAAAATGGAATATAACGCAGTAATACAGTGTGTTAAATGCATACAAAATTCTGTATGCTTCGTAATCCTCAATTTGTTTTTGATATACAATTTTAGATTGATGCTACCAGAGCATTTTTTTTTCAGGGGAGACGCAGGGGTACGCGTACCCCTTAAACATTTCAAAACTGTTAAAAAAAAATATTGGTAGGCTACATTTGTATCTAGTCCGACAAATATAACTTCTGGCTTGAAAGTTCATCGATCAGCTCGCGTCAACGGGCTGTTCACAACAGCTGGAGGAGATTTAGAGTAATCCTCGATTTAAATCGATCTATTGAATCATATTGTTTTGGTCGTCAACTCGGCACTTAGCAGCATAATCGAAACAATAGGCCATATTATTTTCTGCTCGGCAAAAGCTTTGTGTAATTGCTGCCTTATTTGAAGAAATTTACTTGTTTAGGCAAAAATAAGTAACATACTCTAACAATCTGTTTTTATAGGCACGCAGGCTAGTGTTTGAAGGTGGGGTAGGTTGTTAGTTTGTGCGTGTGGTTAGTTTTGAAGGATGAAGAAAATAACGAACTGTTTTACATCCACCCAGGCATCAAAAAAGCTGAAAGTTAATGAGTTAATAAATTAACCCAATTCAACCTTTCATTTAACATGTCAGCCCATAAAGTAATAACTGGACTCTGCAAATTGCCGAAAATTGCAATTTCGTCAACAACTGAGAGTACCCCTTAAATTTTGTTTAGAAAGAAAGCACTGGATGTTACCTTCTATTACACACATAACATAACTCCATTTTTCAAAATTGAATGCTGTATGAGTAAGTGTCATATCTTTGTTTACACTTACCAAATGAAGTTTTTCAGCCATTAGGTTATGTTTTGTACATGGAGTTCAAGCCACCAAGTTGTTAACCAGAAATCTGGTGTGACCGGGGCATGAACCTCGGACCTTCGGATTTCCAGTCTGATGCTCTTTCCAATTTCCTTACAATTGTCATCTTGTATGTCTTACTGCAGTCTTTTGCACTGTACAACATTTCAAGTAGCCTCAGTGAATTATAACTGCACAGATTCATTGAATAGCATCTTCACTCATGCAATTTTTTGCTTGTGCTTCTCTTCTCTCCTCCTCTTCATCCTTCTCATTTTCATGCCTCTGTACTGCAGATTGCCAAAATATCTGTGGCAGACTGAAAACTGTAATGAATTGGGAAGTTGGTCTTGTCTTGATGAATGTATTTATCTGTATTGCATGGTAGGTGTTTGCTGAATTTAGATATTACAGCAGCATTTATTTCATCAGATAAACTAATGGCATTGGCTTCTCGAAATCCTGCTTTTGCAAAGCACTTTCTTATTTACCATATTTGAGCTTTGATATACTTCACTGCCAAACCAATCCAGTTAATAGCAGCCAGTATGGAAACAGAGCATGCAAGACGCTATGTGTTGTCAGATTTAACATCAACAATCAAAGACTGCATCAATGAATACATGTGATTTGCTTGTCCATAGGTTTAAGAATGCTAGCTGGGTTGCATGGAAACTAGGGGGATTTTAAAAAACAATCTTGGTTTCCCCAATTTCCCAATTACTGCAGGTTTTCCAATCCCTCCTCCAATTTGTTTCATCACAAAACTGTTAGCCTTTCTTTGGACATTTTAACTCCAGTACGCTTTTCTCCACAAGAAGCACTAGTGACTTTGAAGGCAGGGTGCAATGTTCAAGTTTTGTAACTTACGGATCCACTCAGCAAGTTTTCATTCACAAACTAGTTATATACAATATTTTTCCTTGTTTTTAAACTGTCCAACCACCAGATTATGCCTTGAATTTAGTATAGGTGAGGGATTTTGCAATAGTGAGAGCTTCGTTCTTTAGCATTAGTCCAGAAATTAGTAGTTTATTCTAATGTGCGCTCGCAAACCAGTCCCAGCCTAATAATGATTTCGTCGTCACCTATCTCTTTAGCCTTCCTCTTCATTTGCCCATAGCCCTCAATCCGCTGGTTCATGGTGGTGTCCTTTAGTTTTAAGCTATATATATAAAAATATATACAACTACTACTGTGTTGTAGCAGGTGGAGAGGTGATACTCCGATGTGGCGCGTCCCAGGTGGCGGATGGGGTTCCTCACTGGCTAGCCGGCGGACTTGAGCAAAATAAAATAGCTCTCGCTGACCAAACACTCAGCAACCTCTACGGTTAACAACCGCAGTTGTAACTCGGAGCTTGCTCCATACAAGGTTGACTACCTTTGAAAGTCAAACATGGAAGGAAATCTTTTAAGGAATAATCCACCGCCTTGCAATTGCCAAGGCAGACTGCATTCGGATACGGTGGGCAGTCGCCTGAAAGATACCCTAGATGAATCTGCGCATCTAAAAACTGATAGAAAACCAAAATTTAAACTGAAGACAGGACAGATTAACTATATAGCAAAACAATATAAATTCCATCATACAGCCAGGGAAACTCAAACAGAAAACCAAAATTTAAACTGAAGACAGGACAGATTAACTATATAGCAAAACAATATAAATTCCATCATACAGCCAGGGAAACTCAAACTTTTGACAGACTAAATGGATCGCAAAGGGATTCTAATAACTGGGCTTCAAGAAATGAGATCAGGAACCAATATAATCACAAGGGTATAGAATTTACAAGGGAATACCAGGAGAAAGAGTAATGAAGCAATGTCCACAATTCAGAACAGGATTTGTAGTCAATCTCAAAATAATTGAGTCCATCATAGACTTCAAAGCATTATCCCCTAGGCTCTCGACACTAACTCTAAAAGCTGCAAATAGAACATATACCATACTAAATGCCCGTGCCCCAATTAATGACAAAAATAATAAGAAAGAACACAAAGATGATGTGGAGGGATTTTGGGAGCTTTTGGATCAGACAGCAACAAACATAAATAAGTCACACCAAAATTTTAATTGGAGACTTTAATGCCCAGTTAGGAAGAGAAAAAAGATATAGAGACATAATAGGAAAATGGCCAGCACAGAGAAGAACAAACTGGAATGGCATAAGACTGGTGGAATTTTGCAGGAACCATATGATATGATCTCCAAATCGACTTACTTCAAGAGAAGACCAAATAATCTCAAAACTTGGAAACGTCCAGATTGGGGAAAAGGTGAATGGCAACTAGATCATGTTTATATGGATAAGAACTATCACAGGGAGATCTACAATGTGAAAGTTCTGAGAGGAACAGATACTGGATCGGATCATTACATGATAAAGATTAAAATTAAATTCACCCCGTTGACAAAGAAAAAAAACTTGCCTCAAAAAAAATATATATATATACGACCCTCATAAACTAATAAATAACAAGGGATGCAAAGAACGAACTAGATGTATTAAAATAACAGATATCTAGGGGAAATAGTTCCCCAATTGAAACAAATAGCTGAACAAGTAGCTCCAGTAAATCCAAGGAAGAAACACCAATGGTGGAACGATGAGTGTGATAAAACAGTGGAAGAGAGACATCAAGCCTGGTTACGGTATCTGTCAAAAACAGATGAATCACACTTGGAACTTAAAACAAAGTAAGATAACTTAAAAAAATAATACGAAGGGTTAAATGGCAATACCAAAAGGGTATACTTCTGATGATCGAAACAAATAGCGCGAAACCAAATTCGAGATTACTACAAAAAAAATTAGCAAACTACTACAAAGATATGAACCTCCAACATTAATGTTAAAAGACAAAAATGGCGAGTTAGCTCATAATAATAAAATTAAAAAAAACAGACATTTTAGCAGAAACATTTACCACGTTGCTAAATTGCGAAGATCCACCAGAACTGCTTCAAATAAATACAGACACCACTATTAAAACACCATCAGAGAACCTAAATACTCCCACAATCCAAGAAGTCTACAAAGCTCTGAGAGAGGTCAAAAACTACAAAGCGAGTGGAGAAGATCAAACATTTGCTGAATTGTGGAAATATGCAGCAGAACCAGTCAAGATTTCATTACACCAATGCATAGTGAACATTTGGATCAAAGAAGAACTGCCAGACCATTGGACTACAGCTATAATACATCCATTACACAAGAAAGGAGAAAATTAAAATCCTGACAACTATCGAGGAATTTCCCTTTTGGATATCGCATATAAAATCATGTCACGAATTCTATATAATCATTGTAAAGATCAATTAGAACTGGAAATAGGAGAATACCAAGGTGGATTTCGGCCATGGCGAAGCTGCCCTGAACAGATAATCACCTTAAAATTAGTAATGGAAACGTAGACAAAAACAGCAAGTCATAACCTTCGTAGACTTCAAAAAAGCTCATGATTGTGTACATAGATCTTCATTGCTGAAAATACTAAGGAATTTTGGACTTCATCCCAAATTAATAAAAATTATAAAACTAACTCTAACAAACACCAAATCTAAAGTAAAATTCAGAGGAGAAATATCTGAGCCGCTTACGATTAAAACAGAATTAAGACAAGGAGATGGTTTATCACCTTTACATTTCAATTGTGCTTTGGAATACGTGATGTGGGTATGGTACAGGGAAGATCCTAGGAGCTTAAGAATTGGAACCAAGAAAGATCAAATAGACTTAAATTGCTTGGGATTTGCAGTTGACTTAGCGTTCAAGAAGCCAGAAATCAAATAATAAGCCTACAAAATATAGCACAAAAAATTGGACTTCAGATATCATTTGAAAAGACTGAGATAATGGTAGCAAATCCACTTGTAATCAATCACATAACAGTAAATAACAAGAAAGTTAAAATAGTGCAGCAATTTAAATACTTAGGAGAAATTATAACTTACAACTTGGATGAGAAACTTGCATGGCAAGAAAGAACTAATAAAATGATAAAAGCCCAAAAATTAACATGGTCTACATATAAAAGAAAATGTCTATCAATCACAACAAAATTAAAACATTACAAGACAGTGGTTCAAACAGAGGTGACATATGGAAGCAAAACTCTTTTTAAAGTTACTCAGAAAAACAGAATCGACAAAATTTTAAAAGTAGAAAGAAGAATAGCTAGAACATGCATAAATAAAAAATATCAGGAAGATGGACAATGGCAGATAGTACCAAATGAAATGGTATACAGAGAACTGGAGCCCATCACTGATACTATTCGGAAGAAACAGATTTCTTTTTTTGGTCACATTATGAGGACACCTGAAACCAGATTATCTAGAAAAATTGTAGAGAAACTTGGGAATATGAAACAGGTAGGATGGATTAAGGAAATTAGAGAAGATACGAAAGAATTAGAGATAACCTTGGATGGCTTGCAAAACAAAACAAAAATTTTTAAAAAACTGAAACATATAAAAATAAGATTTCAAGCAAAAATAGGCAAACGTCATACCAGTAAAAAGGGTATTTACAGATGAGGAACGCCTGAGAAGATCAGAGCGAATTAAAAGCTTTTGGGCAACTCGGAAAGAAAACTTACTGAAGAAGAAGACCAAGAAATGATTGACTGAAGTGGTCCAATGAGGCCATAAAAGAAAAAGAATAAAATCTATATATATACGTGATAAGTTTCTGTCCCCTATGCGTTCATATACCATCCTTCCGATTGCGATGAAATTTCGGGAGTTGTTGTGTGCACTCCAGGGAAGGTTTCTGGCTACAAATTATTTATGTAACACGAAAGGGTGAGGGACTTAACAGGGACCCTTAAATCCCACAGTAGCCCAATTGCACAATCTGTATACGAAACAAACTTATCACACCGCAATGCCAGGTGTGAGAATAGCTTGCTGATTCATTGCGAAGCGACATGAGGAGACGCCAGCAATTCTCCGTGTTATCTGGTATATCTGTCTATTCCAATATAGCTCACGCCACGGATTTTGGCCGGAGGTTCATTAATATTCTCTTCCTTTCTGTCTTTGATTGGAATTGCAACGCATGCCGGGTATAGCTAGTGTCCTATAAATCTTGAGTTTTTTCCACATCAGAAACTAACATGTTGAGCAGAAACAACTTTTCCTTTTTACGCACTTCCATAGTCTCACCTTTCATTTACGTACCTTCTAGAAATGTCAAAAAGCTACTAACAAAATAGGATTATGTCAAGTATTGACCTTTCAAGGAATGACCCCTAAAAAACAAAGATACTGTATGGTATTTCCAGTCTTGCTAACATTAGAATTGTCAGGCAGTTGGCAAATCTACTGTAATTCCCTCTGAGAAATTTGAAAAGCTCAAAGCCCAGTGAAGTATCAGTGAACACCTGTGTTAATGAGCATTAGGCCCTTAATTCAATGCTAGCTAAATTTTTTTAGTGCCATATGTACCAATCTACCACCAGTGTAGAATCATACAGCGCCAAAAACCACCCTAGCCTATATTTAGACCATTGCCCTTTCTTGGACATCCTCCTCTACTATGGGAGATAATAATCTCCACTAGCAAAAATTTTCTGTCTGGCAGTTCAAAAATCTTTGATTCCGAAGGAAACTAGGAATTTTATTTCTCAGTTCAGAGTGCTACAGGCCGGACGTTTGTTTTAGACGATTGCCCTTGACCTTGAAGCCAGCGGGTGAGCCTGCACACAGTCACTCTCTCACCCTATCGCTTCAAACTTGTCACCACCGATCTGATGTAATGGAATTTCAGACTTGAGCACGTGGTGACACCGTCCCGCTGACAGTACAGTCCACGTCGAAGTATTGTGTGACACGGAAGTACACGTTACGTAGTTACAAACAGAACGCCATTATATTTGCCAATGACTGTACTTCAGCATAGTGTGAGACGGCTTTGTCAATCATCGGACGGCTTGGGGCAGCTGATAACAACACAGGTATTGCAGTAACTCGCCTCCAGGCTTCCATTAAGATTTTTCACTCGTCTAAAACAAACGCCCAGCCTGTAATTCAAAGAATTGATGTTGGTCACACATCTCAATCTGTAAATCATCAGTGTTTCACTCGTAATTTTTCAACTTGAACTGCCTGACAGGCATTTTCAATAGTGAAGATTTTTATCTCCCATAATATATTGACATTGCTCATGTTTTAAATTGCCTTGCTTTTGACTTCTCATTACATACTTGGGGTGGTGTTTTGCTGACATGTTCCATACCAACTGAGCCCAATGGTACACCAGGGCAAAACTTGGGCAACTAAATGTCTGAAAAGAAATAATCCTTTGATTTCATACACAGTTCACTTGGAGCAAGTTTTACTGTATGACATTAAATAGTCCATTATATGTATAATTCCTTCCTCTTTTTTTTCTCTCTCTCAATAAAAGTAACCAGTGCCTTTTTATCTACATAAACAAGGTTCTAGTACTCGCTAAAAGTTCAACTCGCAAAATCAGCGAACTTACTGTTTACTTGTAACCAATTCTTTTTTAACCCTTGGGGGGGGAATGCCATTATTGCATACTGCTGTGTACCCCCCCCCCCGCAGGAAAGAAGCACTGAATGTAACTGCTTTTCCTTAAAATGATGATTGTCCTAGTTTTTCATTTATTTTGAAATTAATGTATTTGGAGTTAGAAAAATGGCAGAGAGGTTGGTTCATAATTAAGGGTTTAAGTAAATACTAGGTGTTCTGAAAATAGAACCATGATATAAGATGATAAGGTTTCCTTCCACAATCTAGAGTGCATCAAAGTGATGATCTGAGTGGACTATAATTCTAGCAACAACCACCTGCTTGTACATGGTACAGTAGAACATGGCTAATTCGAACTTCTATAATTTGAAATCTTCTTTAATTCGAATTTTTCTCTTGGTCCCTAGCATTTTATATACAATCAATGCTAAAAATCGTGGTTAATTCGAATTATATTTTGGATAATTCGAAGTTTTTACGTGTAAAAAGTCGATCGGAAGCCAAACAGTTGTCAGTAATTCCTGAAAAACGACGTATGATTGGCATGTGGCTCCTACTCAATGGTTTTGCCTACATGACGAACAACCCACCTGCGACACTCCTTCCAAGGTCAATGCGCAACCCCTCCCCCTCCCATTGTTTTGCAACGCTCCACATCTCATAACTCATAACTGTGTCATCCTTACACCTGTCTTGTAGTGTGTGCTGAGTGGTCTGATTAGACTTGTGGTTGTTGTTTAGAAGGTTGGTTTTGCCTGTGTTTTAAAGTGTGTGTACAGAACTAAGATGTCGTCATCAAAGCCTCGGGTTCGATACAAAACTTTGACTTTGGCGGAGAAAATAGCGGTGATTAAAGAAGTGGAAAAGGGAATGAAAGAAAAAATCTGAAATTGCAAAGGCTTTCGGGATTCCTCCAAACACGTTGTCATCATACCAAAAAATAAAGACTAAATTCTCGGTTATGAAAATGAGTGGCAAAGGCCGAAAAAAGTTGAGGCAACTGGAAAATTTGTATTTGAATATTTTCTCTACCCTTTTCAAAGAACTTTCATAATTCGAATTTTTGGATAATTCGAATTTTTTACTGGTCCCGTGAGGTTCGAATTATCCAAGTTTCACTGTAGTAGGAAATGTTAAATCTTAACATTCAGTCACTGTTACTTTATATTATCTTAATTTCTGCTCTGGTGATTAACCCTCTACAATGTCGTAGGAACAAGACATTCCATATTTTCCCTTGCATGATCTCGATAAAATAGAGTAATGGTGCTTAAATGTTTGCCCTTTATTAGATTTGTTTTCCTACCATAATTTTTGCAAAATAATTCTGTAATTAAAGAGGAGCCAATCATCACCTTGATCTCTGGGTTATAGGTGGGGTAGCCTTGCACTTTCCATCAAGCTACTTATTTTGGGGGTTCATTTTTTAAAAACACCCTGCATATGGAGATCAAGTTGAAATAAATACAATAAAATGTTCACAAGGTACGAGAAATGCAACATTAGACATAGGGTTATTTTCTGCCAGAAGTAAGCTACTAACCAGGATAATTGGATTTTATTTGTTTATTTAAATCTTTGTCTCTTCTACCTGCTGATATGAGTTAGCAGCCTCTTTACAGTATGTAAGTGCTTACAATAAGATTTTTGAATGTTCTCATTTTCAAAATACTCCATAACTTGTGCCTCATAATGCAACGATTTGCATTGTACTACAGCAATAAGTAAGCAATAATAGACTCTTTAATTTTATAGAAAGTTGAGCTCTTTGTTACCGAGAAAATCAGTTCTGCTCTAACTCATTTATGTTCACATATTGGCAGTAATATATCTGCAGTACTTCAACTGATTCATTATCCTTTGTTTCCAAGTGTATTTCTGTATGGGTAAATGTTTCCTCTGAATTTTTTATTCAGGTTGATAATTCACTAGCCAATGTCTTTCTCAAATCCTGCTGTGTTCGAATGCTGAAGAGTTTCTCTTCAGATGCAATGGTGACTTAATAAAAGGGGAGTATCAGTATTCTCTGAGACAAATCTGGTGTGGAAATATTTGGTAAAATCACAACACATCCTTAGGCAAGTTTGCCCAGCACTCCTTTCCTATGGGCTTCCATCTGTTGTAAAACTTAACCTGTTTTATTTTTTATTGCAGCTCAGTTATGTGTATATTCCATCCTTTTTTAAGTATTGAGGTGAAACAACACCAAAATTGAGTGGATATGTATTGCATTTTGTCTCCTTCCTCCCCATACATTTAGAAACACAGTATTCTGGATGATGAATTTCCAGCTAGAAGTTCTTGAAAGAAAAGAAGATAACTAAGTTGTGGTTAACTGATCCATATTTTCTACACAGTCCTTCATTATTATTATTATTATACCACAGTTATTCTCAGATCATTGTCTGGTCAAGTACAAAGCAATTATGCAGGTTACATTGAATCAAAGCATAATCATCACCTTAATTTAGATCACTGCCAATAAATTTACAAACTATCCTAGTTGTAGCCAATATTACTGCCTTCTGTATTAATTTATACAGGTTAGTGTAATTATTATTATTAAAGGGATAAGTAACGAAAATAAATAGCATCACTGTTAAAATTGTGCCTTCTACACCTCCTCAGACCCGGAAAACATGTAACAGCAGAATTTGTTTGGAAATTACTGTAATTGTATATCATATGTAGTATGACTTAATGGTTAAACACAGTGTAGAACATATATTTGTATGTTTTAAAACTTACAGGAAGCATAGTGCAATTTTTAGACATTATTTTAAGACTGAATAATTGAAAGTCAATGCAAAAGATAAAGTTCTTGGAACATTATTTTAAATAATACACATCACTGGAGCATGAGAACTGTCGGCAAGCTTTGACAAATTTAAATATCTTATGTTCCTAAGGAAAACAGGAAATGTATTACTCATTTATTTTATTATTATTCAATTTTCTTTGGAATTTGGTTTGATGTAATAATGTTTCAGGGGTTTTGAATATTACAAAAAAAAAATTTTTGTTTTTCACCACAGATCTCAATAAGTAACTAGATCGCCAACTTGCCACCCTGTGCACTGAGAGAAAGTGGGGCCACTAGTCTGCTGCTTGCTATTTGTTGAGAGGGCAATACAAGCACACGTTTAAACGGTTGGATATCAGAAGCAAAAGATTTACATGCAAAGTTATTAATTTAAGAGTGTGAATACTAATGTAAATATAACTGCCAGGATATTGTAATGAACATGTAAATCCTTAATATGGCATTCTTACCATGATAATGTACATGGAGTGTTACTTTAACTGAAATATCTTGACAAGTAATAGTGCTACTACGACATTGGTTGCCTTGAGACATTATGCACTTGATGCATTGTTGAGCCCTAACTTACTTGATTCTGTCATCTGTGTATTATAATAATTGCTAGTAGGCCGATATCATTGCACAAATGTCATATTTCACCTTTTACTAAAACTGAAATATCTTGACAAATAATAGTGCTACAATGACAGTTGTTGACTTCAAGACACGATGCACATTAATCATTATTTATTGAGGCCCACCTTACTTGATTTTGTCATCAGTGTATTAAAATAATTGGATACCTATCAGTAGAGAGGTGCTAAGTGCCATTTTTATGAACATTGAGTATTATAGTAAAAAGTGTTTAGTCAGTTAATTTGTGAGTTTATTCTTCTAATTTGAATAATATACAGATATAGTATTCCTTGCTATCCAGTGGAAGATATAGGTTCATAATATGAAAACTGTGGAATTCTGTTTGAGTGAAATGTTAGAAGTTGTGAAAGGTGCTAAGTCCACTAGTCTTTACGAATGTGCTACGTGCTAATTAAACAAAGATGATGGCTTTCCGACCTGCAAACACGTGACATACAGTTGTCCATGCACGAAACACTGAAACTCCAAGTTAATTCAACAAACTTCCAACGACTGACCTTGTGATTTGTTGATGGTCATTGCGAAGGCCAGAAGCCTGGGAAATTGCAATCGTTTAAAATCGAATGGCACGTCCGGTGGAATCATTGGGATGCGCGGAATCAAAACAACTTCTCCATCGATGACGTTGTTCATTTGCTTTTCCACAGCCAGTCGTGTTCCATTGCATAGTCGAAGTTGATTGATGTTACGCAACATGATGATAACTGAGCCTACTTTCAATTGCAAATTGTAAGGTGGTAATCCAGGCAATTCCAGCTAATTCAAAAATGCTGTGAGATGGCTGACTACCTCATCCTGGTTGATAACTGTGTCAACCGATTTGAAGGAAAACAACTGTCCCGGAATGAAATTTTGAATGGACTCGTTGGCATCTTTATTTTTCGCTGCCAATATGGCTCGTTCGCTCAGCCAATTATGTTTTTTGAAGTTCTGCGCTACGTTCGGAAAAACACGCCGAATGAGGTCCTTTGATTCGGTCAACTGGCGTTCCAGGTTCATAGGAGCATCGCGTCGGCGCAATCGGTCATGTCCATTGTGTCGTGCTCGCTGGCGTTGTGTTTGATATTCACGAACTCGTTGCATTCTGAATCTATTCGCTGTTCGCTCATTTTCAGTCGCTCTCGAACGTAAGTCAGACATGCCCATACGACTGTTTCCATTATCCGTCGCTCTTTGGTCATCAGTGCGGTTTGCACGTGAAGTAGCTCGCCGCGCATTTAACTGGCTTCGACGACCTCTGTCAGCTCTTCCTCTCCTTGGCATTGTAATGGACACTGTAAAACGACACGGAATTGTTTTCATAGTACGGTAACTCAAATCTATCGAACTTACCTTGAGAACTTGACAATATTGACATCCTTTCCGTTAGTAGTACGTTCTCACATTAGATATGTTGGTCGAAACACATTAACGTGAAATGTAATATTATTATAACATACTTTAATATGCTGTAATTGGATATACAGTATGATTCTGTTAGGTTAAGTATTATTTTATTGCACGTATTGGTCAAAGGGTGTGTTATGGGATGTTATCTTTGCTCATAGAAGATTTTGAAGTGGATGCACTGTGTCACCATCTGTCCGTCAAGTTATTAGATTCAATATTGGCGTGGCTTTTTAATGTAAATTAATTTTAAAATACTGCCAATTCGATTTCGTTCAAACCACTTTCTAAACACTGTCTCCCATAATGAGAACAAATTGTAAAATTTGCATTGAAATCGGAGCAGTAGTTTTCGAGATTTTGCGAGACTAATGCACGGCCAAGTCGCGTGTCCAACAGGTAACAAACTGTGCTATCCGTACACAGGTTCCCACCAGTACGAACTGCTAATAATTGAATATTCTAAGTTCCTTGAACAATTCTGCCAACGATGGACACATTGGAGGGAAATGAGATCAAATGATTGGCACATTGCACCTTTCTTCTGAAAGAGCTGCAGGACTTACCACTAGTGCCATCTTGTGATGCTCTTGGAAGGCCCTTCGAAACCACTGAGGAGCTAGCCGTTTTGATATGTAATGCTACATAGCACCATTCTAGCAAAAAGAGAAGGTTTTTTTTTAATGGCACTTAGCACCTTTCTACTGATAGGTATCCAATTGTGAATATTCATTTCATCAAGGTCATTTAAGCCACGCTGAAGTAATAGAAGTTGCTAAGTTCCACTTAATAATTCCACCTGCGATACCCAGTGAAGGCTGACTACCTCCTGATTCCAACTAACTACTCATAAATAATAATAATAAATTTCGTACGAAGTAATCAACAGCATATGCTCAGCGACATTACATACATCATAGGTATCGCAATGAAATGGTGATCTAGGGCATAGTGTGGCTTTACCTTCATTTAAATTACCAGCTTTAGGTAGTTACAATCCCACCGCAAAAATTATTTCATTTATATGCTTGGTGTTTCGTTACATCCAATTAAATTATAGTGTACACATTTCTGTACCCATTTTTATTATACAGTAAAGCCTGTCTTGAATTGAACTTAAAGGGACCTAGAAATATTTCCGTTTTAGACAGGATTCTGCTGAATAGGTGGTCCTAAAAATATTTGTGAGCGTAAATACAATACTGTGGTTTGTTTGGTACATACCTCTTGTTAATGATCAGCTACAGGGGTTACAGCAATTACACACTGAACACTAAATATTTACACAATTCGTTCTTAAAAATGAATTGCACAGTACAGTTACTGTGTTCATTAGTACATAGATGTGGCATTAAGAATCGGGCACAGAGAGATCACCTACAGCAGGCGTGTCCAAGCTATTTTGAAAAAAGGCCACTGTCGTTAAGGTGAATTGGTTTGCGGGCCACATGATTAGATTTGTTCTAGTATTAAATAGGATCTAAATTCTTGGATGATGAACCAATTAAAAATAGCTAATATATTGATATGTTATTTTTATTTAACTATTAATCATATATTAGTTAAGTTATTTTTAAAATTAAATATGTATAAATGTGTTATTAAAATAATTGAATTACCATAATATTTTACCTGTTAATGTGACACCTGACACTACTTATTACGAACAAGGCGTCCAATATCTGGTTTGATGTAGCAACTCGAAGCGAACTCTCCAGATGGCTGTCGGTGATTCGCGTTCTCGTTGTGCACTTTACATATTTCATCCTGAAACACACTTGTACGCGTATGTATGTGCTACCGAAAAGTGGTGCGATACGAAGTGCATGTCTATTAATGCCCGGATTTCTTTCTCTGGAAAAGTAGTCTAGATAGAATTGTAGTAAGAGGACATTGTTAAACTTATTCTTTAGGTCTGACTCGCATTCAAAATCAACGCACTCCATTTGCAGATCCTCGGGAACCACGTCTATGTTGATGGAGAAAGGGGAAGAAAACATATTGAAACGTTAACATTCTCCATGAAGTCTTGAAATCGACCGCGGAATTCGGTTCTTAATTCTGATATAATTTCTGCGTAATTTTTAGAAGTCTGATTATCACAGTTTTGTAGGGCTGGGAAATGCACAGAGTTGTTTTTTATTTGTGATTCCCAAAGTCTCAACTTTGTTTCAAAGGCCTTCACGTGATCAAACATAACAGTAATCAATTGGTTCTTACCTTGGAAACATGAATTAAATTAGTTCAGTTGTGTTATATCAACCAGAGAGGCACACACATCAATTTTGCGTCTTTAAATTCAACAATAGGTTTGCCCTTCTCCATAAATGTTTGTATTTCGTTTTACAGATCAATACTTACTTCAACATTTTGCCACGGCCGAGCCATCTTATTTCAGTATAATAAAAGATGTCTTCAAATTCCGAATCGAGATTTTGTAAGAAATTTCGAAATTCTCATGTCGCAAACGAATGAAATTCGCTACTTTTATACGACTTTCATAAACCAAAGGTTTTCTTGGTGTATTCAGCAGTGATATTCCATTACATAAATGTTTCCTACTTTGCTGCTGCTGTTTGCAGTAATTTATCTAACCCTTCTCGTTTTCCTGCTAATGCAGGAGCTCCGTCTGTTGTTTCACCAGATAGATTTGTATATTTCAAGCCAAGCCAGTTGACGATTTCAGTGACCCCCCCCATTAAATCATTGGCTTTGGTGGTGCCTTGAGAGACGAGAACAGCTAATTCATCTGTAATACTGAAATCTTTATCAACTCCCCTTAAGAAAATTGCTAATTGGGCAGTATCGCTAGCATCACTACTCTAATCAAGTGCTAGAGAATAGAACTGGAAATTTGTGGCTCGGTATTTTAAAGTTCTCTCTATATTGGACGCTAATTCGTCAATACGGCGAGGTACAGTCTGTCGCGACAAGCTTAATTTTGCAAACTGCGCTTTTTTTTTCAGTACAAAGAATATCAGCAACACTCTCAAAGCATTCTTTAACTAACTCGCTATCTGAAAATGTTTTAGGCTACATTTTTTTTTTTTTTGCAATAATTTCTGCTACTGCGTAACTCGCTTTTGCCAGAGATTCAGTTTGAGGTGACACACTCTTAGAAATTAACTGTTGTCCCGAAAGGTTAATGTTAAGTTCGGATATCTTGTCTTCACGAAATTTGACCCTCAAATGTATCATATAGACGCATGTTTGGTGTCGTAATGTCGCTTTGTGTTATACTCCTTAAACACAGTGACTGTTTCAGTGGAAATTAAACACACTGCTTTCTTGTTTACTTCAGTAAAAAGGTACTGATTAGTTCACTTTATTTGAATTGATCTACCTTCGTCTGAAACTTATCCTTTCTTGCCGCTACACTAGTTAAGTTTGTCGCTTAACAGTCTTCTTTAGTGATGTACTAAGAAGTCGTTGCTACTGCTAAGTCAGTAGGTCTCGTGGTTCTTTCTTCTGATGAGTAGTATCTGCTTTCTATGAATGAGAACTCGTTGGTTAGTTTGTAGAAGTATTTATTAATTTTTGACGATCCAATATATACAAGTTAATACCAGTCAGACAACCTGTTTAGTTGCTGCTGTTGGAAGAGGACCTTTGCTTCTCAGCCCAGGTCTTTTATACAAAATCCCTTCATAACAAAGTGCGTCACAGTGGAGGGGCGTACTAGATAACATGTATGTGGAAATATATATCTTACAGGATATGGACTCATGTCTTTGATAACAGTTCCGTGAATTTGATCACTCATAGCTGTTGCTGTTAATACATCTGGAAATAACAGATTAAGTAATCATATGAGGAAATGTACAGGGCCATTTCCTTAGTCCTTCTAGGAAGTATTTGATAAATAATAATCTACAGATAGTAAACCACATGTGTTGAAGATAACATGTTTGTGAAGGAAGCATTTCCTTGTTTCCTAGAATGAGCATTGTTCCAGTTAACACGTTGATAATAGCATATTGAGAAATACATTGGGCAATGTTGTTCCTTCTATAGGAAGAATGACCATAACCTTTAGTTTAGAATGGAGTCTGGGGTTCGACCCTGGACGGGATACATAACTCCTCCACCCTTTGTTGCTCGTTATCGTCCTCGATAACAATTTTCTTAAATCTATTCTTTGCAGATTTAATACCTTGATATATTCTTGTTCTAAATATTAACATAATAACACAGAAAATAAGTATTATAATACTTGTGTTCACAAACACAAAAGTTTTCATTTTAGTATTGTATTCTGGAATGGGTTTTAAATCTAACTTCATTCCTTTCACATCGAGGTGGGATGAATGGAAATTTCTTTCGGTTTCAACGTATGGATCATTTGGAGTTGACAGGAGTGGAAACAGGTGCACATAATTTGTAGGTTGCTGTTGCAAAGTTATGCCCATACTTGTAATAGGGCAAGACTCATTTGAGTAGATAACATATGATCCTGCTAATTTTATAGTTCTCTGAGATTCTGGGCAGGTTTGCAAGATTATTTGAGGATTTTTACTAGAGAAAAGGCTATGCTTCTTATTTAGTGGTTGAAATAGTTGTACCTCGTTTTTGACAGTGGCAAATTGACATCTGGTAGTGTCCGTTAAATTACATGAAGTTATTCTAGTATTAAAGAGTATACATGCGTAATATTGAGTAATTTTTATACAAGGTGCGTTAGACCATCTTAAGGTAGGTCCTTGCAAGTAATATTTTTCCGGAGGGATTAATATTAGATTATTGCTAGGTACAGGAGAAATTTTATACAATGTATAAGTTTTAGCATCAGTGATTGGCATATATAATATTACAACCATTTCTTCGTTCTTCATGAGAACTTGCGTTTTTGACAGTTTAAGGTTCTCAAATTGATGATACTGGTCAGTATGAATTATAGTTTTTGTTGGGTAGATTAGTTGTAAATGTTTTACAACATTTGTTAAATCTTTTTGGGAGAACATCTTGATATTTGTCATTTCATTAAATGACAAGCTAATAGTATCTTGCAATACTTGTATGATTTTATCTAATTTGTTCGTACACAAGAGTACATATTGTTGATGTTCCAGAAGGTTAATCTTGAAGTCTTCTTCTTGTAAAATATCTTTAATTACCTACATATTATAGTTTACATGGTTCATTTCATTATAGAACTTTTGAGCAATGGAGTTACTGAATGATATTAATTTATTAATATGTTTAATTTCTTTGGCGTTACTTTGTTTTAATGCTTCTAATTGTTCTTGTAGGTTGTCTAGGTCATCTTGGTCTAGATTACCTGATATGAATTTAATTATACTACCTAAACAATTTATAAGACCTCTCTTACTTCTAGGTGTAGCAGGTAGTAACTTATTTAATTCCTGTTTTGTTTCTTTAATTGATTCTCTTAATTCTGATATTAGATAAGGAAAAGTATTATTGCTTCGTGATACGGGACTTGAGATAGTGTCTTGAATATTATTATAAGATTCTTTTAAACTCGTTAAATTGAAATGAAACATGAACCGGTGATAATCGTTAATTATTAAGGCTGGTCCTAATGAGTCGGCATAGAATCCTTATGTCTGGATGGGCTGTGTGATGATGGTGCCATATCCGGGGAGGAATCTGGAATAAGAAATTTTCTTTTTGGTTTAATGTCCCGAAAATTCCTTACATGTGTTTTACCGTTTCTCATTTTACAGTATACCCTGTTTTCTTCAATTTTGGTAATGATACCTTCGTTGTACAGGTTTTTTGATTTCTTGTTTCTGGTGAGGGGATCTAATACGTAGACAGATTCATTAATTTGGTAATTATGATTGAAAGTGTCGGTGTTTGGTTTAGTATGACTCTCTTTTACAATTCTCAATTGATTTCCTTGTCTTTCAATGTATGCATTGATTTTGGGACATGGCGAGAAGACGTGGTCTAAAGCCTTATAGTATGGTCCATATAGAACGTTGAAAGGAGGTTGTTTAGTAGTGGAATGGATTGAGGAATTGTAATTCGTGATTATGGTGGTCACGAGCTCTGAGAGCGGAGTGAACTTATCGTGATCTCTGGAGATACGAAGTTTCTCTAGAAGGGTCGAATTCAGTCTTTCTACTGGAGAATTAGATGAAGAATTCAAAGGGGTAGTAGCGTGATATTCGATGTTCGTGGCTTTACAATATTCTTTTATGACATTGTTTTCGAACTCTCCTCCTTGGTCATGTGTGATTTTCCTTGGGAATCCATGGTGGGAAAAGTAAACTTGTAATTGGCTTAGTGTGGCCAGACCTGTACCATTTGGTAAAATGTAGGCTTGTCCATACTTTGAGAAAATGTCAATTATAGTTAATATGCGACTTTGCTCGAAGTGAAACGTGTCGATGTGAATTTGAGAGAAAGGGTGATCGGCGGTGATGGGACCTTGGTTCGATACCTCGTTAGGGTGTCTCTCGTATTTGTTTCTTTGACAGAGGTTACATTGATTGATGATTGTCCTAATTTGTTCTCCTAAATGAGGCCAGTAATATTTGGTCTTAAGATGTTCGTAAGTTTCTACTATACCATTGTGGTTTTCAGAATGATAGTGTGAAATCAGCTGTCTCCGAGTTTCGGGGCTTTCAATGTCTTCCAAGAATCTGGATGACCTGATAATGATTAGTTCAGAAGTAAATAGCTTCTGGCATGCCCTGATGAATGGGATCTCGAGAGTGATATCGTCAAAATAAGTAGCGTACTTGTTTGAGGTTACTATTATTTTGAGGAGGTGATTTGCTAAATCTTCCTGAAGGTTCTTCTTTGTGACAATCATTATGTGTCTGCTACATTTTTTAAACAGGTTTTGTTTAAGTACCTTGGGATAATTACCATATTTTACAATAATCTGATTGCGGTTTTGGTTTAAGTTCCGTTCAGATATTTTCAATGTGAATATGGGGTCTGCTTGGTTTGAATGGACAGTTTCATTATCCATATCATTTTGGTAGGTGTCATCTCCGGGGATGGCAATGATTGAAGCTGCTTCATCAGCCATGTTAATCTCTACTCTAGAGAGTGCGTCTGCGACATAGTTAATTTTGTCTTTGACGTAATCAGACTCTCCTGGTTTTGTGTGGGGATATTCTTGAATGTTACCGTATGTAATGGAATTTATTTCCATTGGCTCAACTAAAATTGGTTCCTTAAACTCGTGTTTTAGTTGTCTCTCTGTGGGCTGTATGGCTTGGTGAGTTTTGGCATCTAAGAGATACATTTCACCATATTTAAAATTCAGAACATACTCTTCTTCTTTTTCGATATTGACGGGAATCGCAGTGTTAGCTGTATCTACCGTGGGTTGAAAATGATTCACTTGATTATGTGAAGAATGAAAGTGAAACGGTATGTCTGTGCTGTTGAGAGTGACTAGGTTCGAGGCGTAGTCAATCTTTGCGTCTAATTGAGCGAAATCTGCGCTACCTAAATTATTTAAGTCTTCGATTTTGATGGCTGGGCCAAGCGAAAATCCTGAGACTGTTCCTCTGTATCGTACTCATATTCATAGTACTGAGTGTCGTACTCTTTCGGGTAGTTTTGTATGTTGTACTCATCTACATACTCTAGTGATTGCTGTATGGGACCGAAAGCTTCCTGTTCGATGTCTTCTGAAGGTTCTAAGTGAGCATTCAGATTACCTCTAATGGTTGAAACACCTGACATCGGCTGTGGAAATCTTTGCTGGTTAGTGGGTGTGAAACGTCGGCCAATATTATTGGGAGTTGGGTAAGGACGATTCATGGAGTTTGGTGGCTTGAAAGGCTGAGTGTTCGGAGCTTGAGCATGTCCGAAAATTGGTTGTGGTTTATCTTTAAAGAAGGGTCTGTGGGTTTGATTTTGCATGAAAGGTTGGTTGAATGGGTTCCTTGGTGGAGCGGGGTTAGAATTCGAGAATGGATTGTGTACTGAGTGGCCTAGTGGTCGAGCTGTTGGAAACTTGCTAGGAGGTAGTTTTCCTCTTAGTTGGTCCATGTAATCTTCATGGGCGCGATCGTTATCATAAGACCTGCATAACCTGAGGCAATGATTCAGGTCTGTAATCTGTGCATATCTTAAGTATGAACGGTAGGGTCCCAAAACTCCTGCTTTAAACGTGTTTAGGCTTAACTCTTCAAGTTCTCTTAATTTCAATTCCAAAATTTGATTTTGGTAATTGAGTTTGCATAAGCTTTTGCATTGCAAAGTCAATCCTTCCAATTTATCATGGTAGTCATTGTATGATTCGTTTCTTTTCTGGTAGCAATTAGAGATCTCCTGGATGAGAAGTCTCTCGTCTTTGACGTTACCGTATTTTCTTATGAGTTTATCTTTAAATTTTTCATAAGTACTGTTGGCTTCTAAGTCAAGAATGCTACATGCTTCACCTTTTAGTTTTGACTTTATGACGTTAAATAGGAAGTCATTTATTAATACTGAGTTTGTAGCTGACGCTATTCTCTTATGAGTGTTTAGAAACGATTCTGTTCTTGCTAAGAAATAGTCAAGACTGCAAGAATTAGTGCCGTTAAATTCAGGCAAAAGCTGTATCTGAGCATATTCGAATTTTGAAAGTAACTCGGTTTCAGGCATTTTGTTTGAATTTATAAAGACGGTTTTCAAAATTGTTTATAATAAATATTTAATTTGCTAGATTAAATTTTGTAACAGTGGTTACTTTTAAAAGTTAATTACTTACTTATAAGTGTTAATATTAATCAAAATATATGTGAAAGAGCCCCGGTTAGGTTTTCACAATAAAGGAAATAACTTATTATTATTAATCAAAATATATGTGAAAGAGCCCCGGTTAGGTTTTCACAATAAAGGAAATATATTATTATTAATCAAAATATATGTGAAAGAGCCCCGGTTAGGTTTTCACAATAAAGGAAATAACTTATTATTATTAATAATCAAAATATATGTGAAAGAGCCCCGGTTAGGTTTTCACAATAAAAGAAATAACTTATTATTATTATATACATCGAGTTGAGCCTCTATGGACTGCGTGGTAACAACCAACTTCACTTTAGTGTCTAGGTCTTGCTCTTGTTCCGGCTTTGACTTCCTGCCAGTATCTTCTGACCCCAGCGACGAGTGCCTGTTTATGTTCCTCGGACAAAGGTCCTCTCCGTCTTCCGGGAGTTGATGCCATTTTAAAACCTTGGTAGTTGTTCACCAATCTTCTAAATGTGTTCCTGTCACGAATTTCTCGGTCTAGAATACCAATTTGTCTGAGATCTTTTTCGCATTCCTCGAACCATCTCGGCCTTGTTGCCTTAGACTTGATGAAACTCCATATTCTTTTGGTTAATCGATCATCAGTCATTCTCATGAGGTGACCGTAAAATAGTAGCCTTCTCTTCTTAATTGATGCTGTGATAGGGTCTATGTTCTTGTACAGGTCCTCATTTGCTCTCATTCGCCACTGTCCATCAACCCATCTATTACCAAGAATTTTTCTTAATATCCTACGCTCTCTTTTTTCCAGTTGGTCGGCTTGACCTTTAGTGTTCATGGTTAATGTTTCGGACGCATATAATCCCTCAGGTTTTACAACTGTGGTATAGTGTCGGAACTTGGCCCCTATACTCATCGACTTTTTGTTATAGATATTTTTTGTAATGTGGTATGCCTGGTCTAACTTCCTCATCCTGACATTAATTGCTTCCTCTTCTAATCCATTCTGCTGGATGACTTCACCGAGATAACGGATATTTGTGACTCGACTGATTTTTCCAAGGTTAGTGATAATCCATTCAGGTCCATCGCAGATGTTTGTCATATATTTTGTCTTCTGAATATAAATCTGGAGTCCTACCTTTTCAGCAATTTCTGACAGCCTATTGATCTTGTTGACTGCTGAATCTATGTCGTTAGCAAAAATGGCCAGGTCATCCGCAAAGGCCAGACAGTCAACGTATATCCCTTTGTGCTTAGGACCAAGTCTGAACCGATCTTCATTTCTTTCTTCTTGGTCTAACCTCTTCCTCCATTCTCGAATGACTTTTTCCAAAACACAGTTGAAGAGGAGTGGAGATAGTCCGTCTCCCTGTCTGACGCCCGTTCTAATTGTAAACGGTTCTGATATCTCTCCCATAAATTTGACTTTCGACACTGTGTTGGTCAGAGTTTGTTTGATCAAATTTCTAGATGTATCATCCACTCCAAACTCTTCCAAAATATTCATTAATGACTCCCGGTCGATAGAGTCATACGCTTTCTGAAAGTCAACAAACACGACCACGTAACTATATCCTCCTGTCTTCTTGTACCTGATGATGTTCTTCAGGTTAATGATCTGTTCCGGGCATGAACGACCCTTTCTGAAGCCAGCCTGGTATTCCTCGATCTGTTGGTCAAGATGCGCTTCTATTCTGTTCTGAACTGCTTTGGAGAAAATCTTATACGGAACAGATACTAATGAGATGCCTCTATAGTTGTTGACATTCTTTTTATCACCTTTTTTGTGTAGAGGATGGATTAGTGCTGACAGCCATTCAATTGGTAACATCCCAGTTCTCCATATCTCTTCAAAACGTTTGACTAGTACATCTAGAGTTTCATCATTCGCCAGCTTCAGTAGTTCCGCCACTATTAAATCTTCACATTAATCAAAATATATGTGAAAGAGCCCCGGTTAGGTTTTCACAATAAAGGAAATAAGTTATCCACATATCATTAATTTTAGATTAATAATAATAATATCTCGTTTAGATTCTCCACAATATGAACTAGTAAAATGATAAAATTAATTGTATGTCTTCTGAAATGAGGATGATGATTGATGATGATAATAAATATTTAATTATTTTATTAATTCCTTTAATAGTGACAAGCGAAAGACCAGTATGGGCTGCACTAACTCACTTTTGTTAGGAAATGATATAACTTTATTATTTTTTTGTTTTAATTGTTTAGTTACAATATTAATTCAAAAGTGAATAAAGAGTGTAAGGTCTGCTAATTAGAGCCCACTAAATTATTTCCTCTTGAAAGTCATGAATATTTATTATTATGTATTTATTATTTGTTTTAAGTTTATTAATTTTAATTCAAATCGAAATGACAAGGCAAACTCGACTAGTTAAAGTTAACTGTAATTTGTTTTCGTTTGAAAGGGAAAGAATGTATTATTTAGGTTTTATTATTATTATTGTTCTCCCAATTTGTTACTTGAAATATTGAACCATGCTTTACTAATAATACTCTAGTTCACAAATAAGGTATTATTTGGAGTTTGACTTACAGACAAGAAAAGATGATCAGTGCTGGCTGCATCCTCTTGGAACTGCTGAGTCGGTTGGTTCTCTCGTGTCGTCGTGTGGTCGGAAAGCGCTTCTGGAGCGTTGTCGGCACGTACGGCGATGGCGGTCGGTTGTTGCGAAAGGCGTTGCTTGGAACGTTGTCGGCGAACTTCCTTACTTCCGTTAAGTTAGCAAAGTTGGTTGTGGACGAAAGGCGTCTCTCTTGGTACGTTGTCAGTTCCACTTCTAACTTGCTTCCTTCAAGCTGGCGAAGTCGTTTGTGGACGAAAGGCCTCCCTGAGGTTGTCAGTACCACTCCTGGCTTGCTGGCTGATTCATAGAAACGATGACTGCATCTAGTACTGAAGATAGGTACCTTGGTGTCGCTAGTATAGTGACGAAAGCAGGGACGGTTTTAGGCGTAGTGCCACCGTGCCATGGCACTGCCCTCTAAAAGAAAAGAAATTATTCATAGTCCTGAAAGAATAATTTCGAACGCCTACGTTTAATACCGGTATCTAATTAGTTTCAAATTAGTTTGTAGTTAAAATATTCCGTCCGTAAAGTATGATCATTGAGTCCATTTTCACCCTAGTGATATCTTGAGCCGCGGTCTATACGGCACGGTTGACACATGCGCAGTCAAATTTACGATCTTTTCCGTAGCCTCTCTCGTCACTCGCTATGAGGAAATATGCTGGGCTCCGTGCCGAATAGAGTATGGCTCGAAGCGGTACTGAAAGTGAAGTGCAATGCTATCTATCGGCCATTACGTGGTACTGGGCCAGCGACATGTCTGTCACAAGCGTCACAAAGGGAAGAGGGTGTGGGCCAATGGCCTGATTGGCTGGAAGTAATTTGACTCATTGGTTATTGGTAGGGTGGGCCGTTGGTTGACACATACTGACAACCAATCTCTCTCACACAAAGAGCATTAATTCTCGATTTCTCTAAAAGGGGGCTCTGGGTCCATCAGTGAAATTTAAACTTGCCGTAATTAATAGTAAAAATAATATGTATGTATTTATTAATTCCTTATTTGGTAAAGTGAATAACCAAGAGAATGAATAAAAGAGAAAAAAAGTAAGATCATGACTACCGTAGGCCTACATGTTAAGGCTTCACGGAATACTCTCGGTAGCTAAATATTTATGGTTGATAAACCATCTGCAACTGTCAGGCTTGGATGAAATCGGGCGAATTCCTATTTGTAGTCTAGTCTATCTTCAGTTCTTGTTAACGGTTCGTGGTTATTTTTAGTGAGTCAAGGTGTTAAAGAGTCAACCATTGAGTTTGTGTTGTAGGCTATTAGTGAGTGAATGGTTGAGTGCTGAAAAAGTTTCTTTTGTATATTTTTATGTATATTTTTATGTATTTTCTTATCGTATATATTATATTCTGTATGTCCCGATGTGAAATTCTATCAAGATTAGTGTAGGTCCTATATATACACCGGAAATCGAACCCTGCTCTTATTTACTGTTGAAAATACCAATATTTTCATATTTTTTACTTGGCACTACCCCTTGCGCGGGTCTGGAGCCGCCTCTGGACGAAAGGCCTCCTTGTGAGGTTTGTCAGAACACTGTACTAACTTACTCGTAGATTATCTGGCAAGAATAATCGTTACCTATCTCGGACTGGGCCCCCAGTTAAGTTTGTCGCTTAACAGTCTTCTTTAGTGATGTACTAAGAAGTCGTTGCTACTGCTAAGTCAGTAGGTCTCGTGGTTCTTTCTTCTGATGAGTAGTATCTGCTTTCTATGAATGAGAACTCGTTGGTTAGTTTGTAGAAGTATTTATTAATCTTTGACGATCCAATATATACAAGTTAACACCAGTCAGACAACCTGTTTAGTTGCTGCTGTTGGAAGAGGACCTTTGCTTCTCAGCCCAGGTCTTTTATACAAAATCCCTTCATAACAAAGTGCGTCACAGTGGAGGGGCGTACTAGATAACATGTATGTGGAAATATATATCTTACAGGATATGGACTCATGTCTTTGATAACAGTTCCGTGAATTTGATCACTCATAGCTGTTGCTGTTAATACATCTGGAAATAACAGATTAAGTAATCATATGAGGAAATGTACAGGGCCATTTCCTTAGTCCTTCTAGGAAGTATTTGATAAATAATAATCTACAGATAGTAAACCACATGTGTTGAAGATAACATGTTTGTGAAGGAAGCATTTCCTTGTTTCCTAGAATGAGCATTGTTCCAGTTAACACGTTGATAATAGCATATTGAGAAATACATTGGGCAATGGTGTTCCTTCTATAGGAAGAATGACCATAACCTTTAGTTTAGAATGGAGTCTGGGGTTCGACCCTGGACGGGATACATAACTCACTTAGAAACCATGATTATCACTTATAAAATATCACAGAATTAATTATATTCTTCAAACCTCTCACTAGCACTGACACAAGGGGCGGTTGTTTTCGGGGGGGGGGTCTGATGAGGTGCTACAATTAGAAAATCTGGAATTGTCATCGAATGCATAAACATGCATCAGATTTACAGAGTTATACAATTACATTCAAGGAAGAAGCCGACGAGGCTTTTTACACATTTTATCCAGTACTTCTTGTGTTTTAATTTCCACATTTTTATGTACTGTATATACAGGATGTTTGAAAAAGAACTCCCTAGTTTTTGTGTGTCCTAGAATCTGTACAAAGTGACATACACTATTCTAGTTTGTGGTGTGTGATTCATCAACTCTCCAAGTTTTGATTTTATCAGTAGATTTTTTTCATGTAACAGTTGCAATTTTTAGGGGCGCAACTTTTACGTACAACATCATACAAAGTACCTTAAGGCACTCATAATTGTTGACTAAGTCTGACCAATGACTTCGTAGGGCTCCGAACACACGAAACACGGATCTGTTCATCATCTTCAGAAGTTCTCGGTCTACCTGGTGATTTTGCTTTTAAAACTCTACCGGTTTCCTTGAAAGACTTTAGCCAATGACGGGTAGTTTTTGCTGTGTGGTTCACCACCATATTGACGTCTAAAATTACGCTGCACTCTTATAACTGACTCAGTTTTCACAAGCCAAATAACACACAGCGCTTTCTGTTGCGGACTACACGTTGCTACCGAGTTGCTTCGCACTGCAGTACATGCACACCCGGACTGAACTGAGGGAGCAGAGGAAACAAACAGCTCTGGGGCCGTCTCAAGGTCAAGCAGACCTGCCAAATGCAGGGGAGCCAAACTTGGAGAATTAGTTCACACGTGTTCTGTCAAGCATATGGACATGTATCTGCAAAGCTTAGACGTTAGTGTTGCATGTTTAGTGAGTATTGTGATTGTTGGTCATGCCTACACACCAATTCACATTGCGCGAACGTGTGTATATCCATAATTCGTATATGAAAAGCAGAAAATCTTGTTCTGAAACGAGACGAAAATTTCGAATCAAATGTCCAGGAAGACCTGTGCCTAGTGCCAGTACAATTAAGAGGCTCGCTAAACTATTCAAGGAAACAGGCTCCGTAAATAATACAAGAGTTGACAGGCATTCTTTCATCAGAAGATGTCAGGTGTGTGTTACAAGAGAGGGATGACATTTTTAGCATCGCCTATCAGCACTGTAAGTACACATTATTGAACATGTTTGGTGAAAGTGTGCGCCACCACCGGCTGAACCGGGTACGCGCGGCCGCGATCTACGCCAGTCACAGGCGGGTGTTTTCTCGCGCGCACATACATTATGATTATAAGAGACATTGTTGGTGTTGTGGGGAAATGTAGTGTTTAAAGATTTCTTAGGGCATAGAGTGATTTCTCCTAAGAGAAAAGGCAGATGTGGATAAATAATGATCGTGTGGCCTCCGGAGAGGCCAAGTGCAGGTCTTTCTAGTTGGCGACCTGCGCGTCGTAATGAGGATGAATTGATGATGAAGACGTCACATACCCCCGAGCCACGGGAATTAACCCCAGGAGATAAAAATCCGTGATGGCTCGGCCAGGAATCGAACACGTAACACTTCGGCCCAAAGCCTAGCGCGCTAACCATTTAGCCAGGGACCGGGCAGATGTGGATGAAAACTTTAAACCACTTCAAGAACTGACAATACTCTACTTGGAAGTAGTAAAATTCATTCTCCCAAGATCTTCAGAGACCTTTATTGGCTAATGGGGTTCAAATCGACTCAACAGTATGACGTAGGCTTCTTGAGTGAGGGTGGAAGACACGAAAGCCAGTGAAGAAGCAGTTTTTGACATCTGTGATATTAAAAAAAACTGTTGGCATGGGCAACAAAACAGAAATCTTGGACTTCCAATGACTGGAAACATATAATTTGCAGTGATGAGTCGCATTTAACTGATCAAGGTTATAGATAATGTTGTTTTAAGGGGCCTAACATCTAGGTCATTGGCCCCAACTTTATAGAGCAACAGTTGTCCGGCAAAGCACCCATGAGCCAGTGACAGCTGAGCATCTTAACAAACTGTAAAAATACCCTCCCAAAGAAATGTTTTGATGTTTCTTCACTGCATGTAGCCCTGGGGCATTAGTTCCAATTGGTGGCATGATGAATTCATCAAAATACATGGAAATCCTTAAGCGCAGGATTGTGCTATTCTTATAGACCTTTGCAGATGGTGAAGGAACATTTACACGCGATCTGGCCCCGTGTCACAATTCAAAAGCAGTCAAAAAGTTCATGGTAGAAAACAACATTAATGTGCTTCAATGGCCTGTTGCCGAGATTGCATCAGAGGTGGGTATAAATAATAGCAGTGTCCATACCATTGTATCGGACAAACTTGGATAAAGAAAAACATCAGCAAGGTGGGTGCCATGTGTTCTCAACGAGGCACGAAAGAATGTGCAGAAAGACATTTGTCGATGACTCCTGAATCGCTTTGAAGAAGGGGAAGTGTTCTTAAGTCGTGACGTACAACGAAACCTGGGTCCATCACTATACCCCGGAGAACATGAGGACGAGTATGGAGAGGAGGCATCGATCAAGGCCTAGACTACTGTTAGCCGGAAAAGTTTTGGAAACTTTGTTTTGGGATTCGAAAGTTGTTGCTCATCGACCACCTACATGATCGAAGGACAGTGAATGCGACCTACTACTGGCAGCAACTAATTCACTCTGTCCTCTTTCTACACGACAATGCACGGTCTCATGCAGCAGCTCTAACTTGTGATAAACTCACTACATTTCACTGGCTACCTCTTGAACAACCACCATACAGTTCTGACTTGTCCCCAAGTGACTACCATATGTTTGGTCCACAGAAGGAGGCAAGATTTAAAGATGATGCGATTGAACAGTTCGTGTGCGATTGGCTGCTGGGGAAGCCATCTTCTTTCTTCAATGAAGTGATCAGAAAGCTTCCTATTTGATGGTGAAAATATGTATTTTAAAGGATACTGTGTGGAAAGATCAGGCACTCTATTTGTATTTTTATGTTTTACCAGTAAAGCTGTGTTCAAGAATTCTGGTTTATATTTACTATAGATTCTATGGAATTTTTCTCCCTGCACGGTTGAAAGACTCCAACGGGACAGAAACGTTCTCATTTGATTTGATTGTCTTGTGTTCCGTGGCTTCAATAGTAGTAATAATAAGCTTAACTTCCCTTTGAACTTTAAAAAATGTATACTAGACTGTATGCCGGAATTTAACCTGGCTGTCGTATGTAACCACCCATAAATGACTTTGGCCTGAGCCAAGATCAAATTTGGAGTCGTGGGGATTTAAGATCAACTCTTGACCAACAGTGTCACTCATCCTGACACTGCATTAACCGCTTTTATTTATTATATCAGTGCGGCCAGCCAACCTGGGTAACATTTATACCTGGTCAAAACCTGGAATAATCCTTACATTAGAAAATTAACCTGGAAACTGGACAGTTTTTCATGATGGACAAATGTGACTACCAGAATGAGTTACTATTTTTTCTGCACAATTCACCCTGTGTTTCAACGGTAGCATGTGTCTGAAATTGCATTCTACTTGAATGTTTTTATTAATACTCAGCATGATAGTCTCCAACATACACTTGATAATTCCATTCGGTAAGGCTCTCCTGTTGTACCTGCATATTGGTTTTGCATTTGAGGCTGCTTGAATGAAAGAGTTTCAGCATCCAGCATCTGGGAAACTGCAGGGGTTAAAATGGATGTTAAGTCAATTATTATGTTGGTGCACTACATTTACTAGAAACAGTTTATCATAGTAGACACATTAAATAAAATGTTTGCAATTTGTGTCGAATTCTTTTTGTTTTTTAATTGAGTTATTTGAAATGTTTCGTAAACTTGAGTGCTGGTACTTCATAGTACCTGATTAGGTTTATGAACACCCAAAATTAAAGTTACTGTAAGTAATTTATGAAGCCCGGAAACAAAATTCTTTTCTGAGCTGGTCTCCTTGTACTTACAAGTAGTTAATTTTTTTTTGCCCAGTTATCCCTTCTATGGGGTGGCGCACGAATAGTTGATACATTTTATTGTGACATAACAGCCGTACGGTGTAAATTAAAGTGTTCAAATTCGAGTCACATGTACCTTGGTCCTTGGAAATACACTTCACTATAACACATGTTCAATGTAGCCTCCATTACGGAGGACAGCCTCTTCCATGCGAGTGAACATATTCCTGATAACTTTCCGGCACAAGTCTTCACTGATGTCATTGCACAGCTTCACAATCCGAGCACGCATTTCTAGAACACTTTGAGGCCTTAAAGGGTAGAGTTTCTCTTTCAAGTATCCCCACAAAAATAAATTACAAGGGCTTAAAGGGGGCCAAAAGAATCCAACAAGATGGCGCTGTGGGTAACGATGAGACATCACACGGCTGCCAAACGTTTCAAGAAGAAAATCCAGTACAATGTGTGAGGTGCCGCCCCATCTTCATAAAAAAACAGCGTCGGAAGTGGAAGGTATGTGGCAAGAAGGTGAGGCAAAAAATCGTTCTCCAACATACACTTATATCGGACTACATTTACACTGGCATCGAAGAAAATTGGTCCAATTATTCCATGACTTGATATTGCTACACATACGTTTACTTTCGGTCCGTGGATAGTTCTTTCATGGATATGGTGTGGGTTAATTGTTTATCAGCCCCGTTGAGATGAAAATACGCTTCAACCGAGAACCAAGTGTTGAATAGAATCTCATCCTTACCTTCTGCCCGCAATGTCTCCTCTGTCAGCTTGTGTACCACAGTCATTTTGTAGGGAAACAGTTTGATGTCACTGTGTAATATCCTCTGTACTGTGCGACGAGATATAATTCTCATGTCACTGTAATATCATCGGCGTACAACATTTTCGCGCGCTGTTAAATAGAGAGACGCCCGTGCTTGGCCATGGTGCAACTCTTAACTGCGAGACAGACGAATGGCGATGAAGCAACACTGCACCCTCTGTAGGCATTTCAAGGAATCAAGGTACATGTGCGCGAGATTTTAAAGATATTGAACACACAGTATAATTTTTATTCAGTTTTCAAATGTGTCAACTGCCACCCTGTAGAATAGGTAAATTATATCTTGTAAAGAATGTGCATCTATACAGTGTATTATACTTGTAATCAAGTGATCAGTTGTTGATTCTAATAGCTATTTTGCAACCTTCTCATGTTCAAATGTCAAGAAATAGCTGGAAAACATGCACAAGCACACGTTACATAAATACATCGTTTTAAGTGGCAGGTAATTTTCTGCCCACTCTACAAATAGCAGACAGTGGCCTTACCCTCAGCTTGTGAAGGCGATCTAGTTGCTATAGAAATCTGTACCTGTCACAATACTGAAATAAAAATATGTCCTCATTAATCTTTTGAAATGTGCTGAATAGTTTAATTCAATATAAACCATCACGATAAGCTTTTCTGATTGAAGAGTCTTCAAAATAGGGGTAGATAACTCCCTCAATGCCAAATTGTTCTGCAGTTATTGCCAGTACCGTAGTCATCGTATGTTTTTATTTGGTCCTGAAGAGAGACAAATCAACCTAAGATTTTTAATACTGGATGCAGAAAGGTTATAACAACACAGGTCAGCAGACAGGATACCTTATTAGGTTATTTTTCCCCCCACTTATAGATAACACTTCTAAAATAGCGAGTGGATGGAGTCTTTTTGACAGATGTCTTTTCTTTTAACCAAATTCTTAGTACAGGGAGATTCATTTGCTGGAGCGGGGCCGGTGGTCGACTGCCGGGCGCGCGCGCCTTCCGCCGGCTAGCCGAGCTCGGGTCGCGGAATGCGCGCAGGTGGAAATTGTAACAAAGTACATTAATTAATGGTAAATTTACCAGAAAATCATGATTAAAGAACTTACGTTTTCACAGAAGATGCTGAGTGTGTTCTCCTTCAGCTGACGGACAGGCGTTGTACCGTGCAAATAAATTACCGTTTACACGTAATTCCCATCTGTTTTGAGGGATATTTGCTGCCGTATATTGTTCTCCAGCTCCACTCGAGTACGAGTAATTGATCTGTACACTTTGCATTTTAAATTACCCTACAATTAAACATAAAACGGGCTTAGGTCCGTGCTTCGATTAATTACCGTAAACACGCAGGTGTTACATAATGTAACGATGTATAAGGTGCGTTCAAAAAGTAACGAGCTGGAGGCTCTAATGCGCAAACCCGTGACGAAATTGGCTAAACGAGGTGTGGTTCTGACCAGAGCGTGGAAGGTTACAGCCCGTCACTAGAGGGCACGCGTGCACGTCACGTGGCGATACAAAGCGAGCAGCAGCATGTATCAATCGTCCAATGTTGCCAGTCGCATTGCAAACAGTGACATGGAGGCGTCAAACGAAGAGCAGAGAGGTTTCTGACAGCAAAAGGAGTAGGGGGAATGGACATTCATCGCCGAATGTCACAAGTGTACGGCGAACACTGCTTGTCCCTTGCAAGGGTCAAGGCGTGGCACAAGCGCTTCAGGGAAGGACGGGTGTCGTTAGCCGATGATGCCTGGTCTGGGCCATCCCCCTGCATTACCGATGACAACGTCCAGCTGGTTGATGCACTCATTACCCAGGACTGCTGAGTGACAGTGAACGCCATAGCCGCCATGGTCGGATTGCGCGTCGGAAGTGTGCACACCATCATGAAGGAACGACTGCACTTGCGGAAAGTGTGTGCCCAATGGGTGCTCCACAGTCTTCAACCACACCAGGAAGCATGTCGAATGGCCTACTGTCTTGGTCTTGGTTGGACGACTGATGCATGCTGCTGCTCGCTTTGTATCGTCAAGTGACGTGCACGCGTGCCCTCTAGCGACGGGCTGTGACCTTCCACGCTCTGGTCGGAACCACACCTTGTTACACACGCCACGATTAGCCGATGTCGTCACCGGTTTGCGCATTCCAGCCTCCGGCTCGTTAATTTTTGAACGCACCTTATAACTTCCAAAGTTACTGTATGTCAGCTGAAGGAGAACATATTCAGAATCGTCTGTGGAAAGGTAAGTTCTAACCTTCAACTGGTGGCGTGAGGCCATCCAGATTCCCAAAAACTAAAAATAATAATAATCTGTGCTTCTTTAATTAAATCTTGCAGGAAGCTGTTTGTTACCTTCTTATCTGTGCGCTGACACTTCACACCCTCGTTGATGAAAGTTTAGTGACTTAATGGCCTTAATGACCCTGGTTAGCTCGCCTCCGCGCAATCTGCGGATCAAGCTCGGTTGGCCGGCGGAAGGCGCGCGTACCCGGCAGCCGGCCCCGCTCCAGCAAAAGAATCTCACTCTAGATAAGTACATAACTTTCCACATAATAAATTTACCCTTACAACAAACCAACTTCATTCTGGGACAGAGGCAGATTTCCTCGTGAATCACATACTCTGCTATTAAGTAACATGGTAATGAAGTCAATCTGCCTTAAATTATATCCCTTGGATTTCACATAGTCACTGTGCTCCCATCCCAAAACTTCTATGGTGATGGTGACTTTAAGGGGAAGAACATCCAAGTCATTTCCCCCAAAAACTTGCTTAAAATTTTGACTATTTTGTAAATTCTGTATTTAATTGTAAATAACCACTGGCCATACTATGTTATTGCACCCAATCTGTAAATGCAGGCACACAACCCAGCAACCACAGCCAGCTGTGCTTGGCCCATATCTTGTAGCTGCAGTTCACATGATGCACGGATGTCAATCATACTGATCAAAACAGAGTTGAAATTATCATGACAGTGATGGCCCAGATTATTATAGCCTAAATGAATCAACGGTATAAAAAGTGTTGTTAATTTTTTTTCTTGTGGATAGAATTGAAATTAAAAGTTGTTACCCTTGCACGAATTGATTGCCGGCGGTCGATATGGGAACTTTTCTTTGTTTACTTGTGTCACACGTCAGCCTGCTTCGTTGACAGTTACAGTTGCGCGGGTACGATATGACTAAGCTCCAGTAGCCTCAGTCATCGTCCGTGGCGACATGAGCTCCTGTGACGTACAATGCTGCTTGACTTATGTGCAGAATGCCCTCTGTCATCGCTGTGTTCCGCGCTTCACCCCGCGAGGCAGCTGCTACAATAAACAAAAACACTGGCGCAGCCACGCTCAGCGGCAATCAAATCTTAAATGGGTAATATTTGAATTTTCTGCACTTTGTTTACTCACTGAACTAGCACTGTCCACCAGCATCTCTACTATGAATAAGTGGTGGCAAGGATTCTGGGTCCCGATCATAATAGCTATTTTTACAGTTTCTAGTCTTTCCTTCGATTTCCTGTGTCTACAGCTATTGCAATTGAAGAAATATTTGGAGAGGACCCTATCCAAATAAACCTGTAAGTGCAGTTTATTCAGAGTTTAATGTGAGAGTAGCTGAACATGAATGGAACAGTGTGCTTTGCATTTAACATTGGACAAGTTAGTAGACTACTTATGTTGGTTACAATTTAACATTGTTAAAACATGGGTGAAAAAACCTGTGCTAGTTCAGTAAGTTGATTCAGTGGTGGCATACAAGAGTAATGTGTTTCCACTAAGGTATATTAATTTTTGTCATAAAATACTAGTTGTAGTTCACATGTTACGTTATTTTCCTGTGTCAAGAAGTCTTGTCCAGTTTTTTGGGGGGAGGTTCTGACACTTCCATTATTAGGACGGAATTCTTACGTGTGCCAAAGCGTCACTATATCACATGATCAGAAATGAACCACACACACAGACTATAGTCCAGAAATGATTTTATTTTGCTGCATTAAATCATGTAGTTCTAAAGGTTTCAGGAATGTGTAGGGATAGGTCCCCTGAACAACGCCTAATAAAGCCCCGTCGATTTCAGGTGCTGAGGGGGGAGGGGGGCTCGGAAGGTCCCCGTTTCTTAGTTTTTGGCGCATAACTCTGAAACGGTGTGTCGTACAGAAATATTTATACGTAGGCCTACTATTCAAACTTAAAGGTGAATAAATGTCCTACAAAATGGTATATTCATACGGTATTTATCTCTGTGTGTTACCGTCTCCGAAATATGAGCAGGTGAACGTGGAAAATTTACAGAAAATTGTGTTGCGCCTCACTTTTCACGTCAAACTTGCCCTTCCAATCTGTTTGCTTCCATTTTACAGGAACTGCGTAGGCATGTAAGTTGTCGAGCATTAAATTTCCTTCAAGAATATATATGCTTATGCTAATTTATCTTCGATCAGTCAAACGTTAGAGCGTTTTGACGTATCGGGGTCGGTTTCGAGATTTCGCTAGTGAACTGCTCATTAGTTTACTTTCGTTTTGAATGGCTCTAACTCTCTGTTTCACGTTATTTATTGAGTATGTAAACATAAATGGTATTTACTAACCATATAACTAATAAAATATACCTAGAAAGTATAAATATATATGAACGCAGTGGCGTATATTGGATTATATTTCGTGGGGGGGGAGACCAAAATTTCGGAAAACAATTTCGTCTTTAAGGGAATGAAAACATTATCAAGATCTAATAATTTACAGTCCAGCCCATCGGAGTATATATAAGCTCTGAAACGTTCGCTATTTCGTTGTATATAAGCTTTAAAAAATTATAAATTATTAGTGACATTTTTATAGTTACCCTCTTATAATAAAAATAAATGTACTTGTTGGACAAAGAAAAAATTGAATATGTTAATCAATTGTTTAAAATTTTCATAAATTACTGACCGATTGTATATGTTTGAAATGCCTACATTTTTCTTCCAGAAGTAATGTGGGTGATAAGTTAGAGTCAAACACTATAATAGCACATTTTGTACGTGTTAGCGAGTAAAATGGGTCACGTAGATATCAAGGGTTTCACCTGATGTGTCTCCAATTAGTGGTATCCATTGTAAATGTATGTCGGAACCTATATACCAAGGTACAAGAAGACCACTACGGTAGTTTTAAGAAATGACCACCTAGGAATGTGTCGTAGAGAGGAATAAGTAACAACCCGAGCACAATTTACATTACAATTGTTTTTATTGACTGTCAAAAACATTTCATACTCCTCGCCGTCCAACTCTTCCGACTCCAATTGAATGGGAGCACTGTTGGTGCAAGCGCAGTGGCAATTGCCACAGACGACTCAAACTACCGGTAAACCATAAACATATTTCAACAAAAAATATGAAGCACGTCATCTAAACTTGCCAAACACGTCCAAAAACCAACAGCCAATCACCATGCACTAACAACCAATCACAGCACAGGATTCAAAATCGCCCATGGCGCGCGCGAGTGTGTGTGCTGTCTGGGGTAGACAGGACGGAATGTGTCTACAGCACTTTTAATACCGAACGCGAGGTAAATTACACTAACTAAACACATAAAAATAATTTTAGAAACTTAACCCCCAACTCTAATTTTAATCTTAACAACCCGAATCCACGCAATAGATGCCCCAGGTGGTTTATCTCTCATTTAAAAGTTATAACATTATAAATATTATTCATTAAAACCTAAATTAAACCCCTTGCAATATTACAACTCCAGTCAGAGGAGCGCATTTGACGGACTGGTACTTGGCCCAAACGCCGCTCGCAACCAGCGGCTGAATTAAAGAGACTAGGTGAGCAGTGGATGCCGGCTTTCCGGCAGTGGATGCCGACTTTCTGGCATCCACATCTCATACCACAGCCTGTGGCACAACGAAAAAATATGGAATTGAGCACGCTACAGTCATCTGTGTTGACTCGTCCAGGCTTCATGAAAAGGACATTCATGTATCGTGGTGTGAGTGCCACGAGTAGGCCTAAGAGGGGCGGGTCTAAGGCCTCGCTCACTACTACCACAGTTGAATGAGGGTATTTTTGTAATCCACACCTGACAATACTACAGTCAGTGTCTACATTGGCTATGATGAACTGTATACATTTCGCACCCAAGGCCTGCGCTAACATACTAATCAGCTTAATTTTGTTCCATTCGTTGGAAAGGAAGTTTTCCTGCTGAACAGTAGCCTCAATGTTATCATCAAAATCTAGATCCACTGATGTTGTACTTGATGCTCTCCGATATTGTTCGCCTATGTTCGTCAACGTCAAACACAACAGCAGAGTTGTAGCAGTAATGGTTGATAATGTAAGACACATTGATTGCAGATGGAGGTGAACTTTTGTGTTGTTGCTCCACTTTACTCTATGAAGAAGAAAGCCACCATCGATTACCGTGAAACATTTCTTCAGGGTGATTATTTGACTGCATGAAGGAAAGGCATCATAGAGAGCGGACACTTTCGTTTTCCTCATGATCCTTTCGTCAAAAAGAGTCATGGGATATGGGTCTAACTCACACTTCAACGGCTCCTCTACATCCTCTTCAGTTCTCTTGTTAATTACGGTTTTCTGGAAAATCATTAAAGTCTCGACCACCACTACTTCGTTGTCCAGTTTGATGTGTTGCTTATAGCAGCCAAAGGGACTACTGCGTTCTTCTTACACTGCTTAATTTCTGCAAAGTTTATTCCAACAAAAGTCCCCATCGTACGAGTTCCGATTTCCAATGCTTGGTAACAATTGATGTTGCTGGGTCCTAGTACTCGGTTGAAAGAGACATCAAAGAATCAAGTACAGCATAAACCGGGTAATCGTGCAAGCTTTCTTCTGTTTTAGTCATCTCTGGTTAACCGTAATGCTCGAAATTCGACTTACAGAATGGACGCCGGCAAACTGCTCTAAGCTTTTTTTAATATATAGTGAAGAACATATGGCTGTACCTGTGCATGCCCCTCCAACCCATTTCGCCAACACAGAATCACTCATGCCTCTCCCTCGTGGTAGTCCTCCTTCACTTTTCACGTCACACGTCAGTGTCACTCCAATCGCCATATCAGACCACACTCCAGGCATGGCTGTACCAATTCTGTTTACAGTGAAATAGCCACGATATATGAAAACCTCTGGAGTTTTCAACCGTCCCGGATTGGAAGGGATCATTTACTTAGGCCTATCCCATGGTATCTCATATTCCAGAAGATTATTTCCATTCCTGGGTCATCAGATATCCTGGAATATTATTATTCAATCCGTTTAGGTCGTCTGTTGTCCACGCTTGACGGTTTTTAATTCGATGTTTCGCCATCTCTGTCTTCCTATCTCCCAGTATCAATTCTTTCTCCAACTTCTTTCTTATATTCTTATTTGTGGGATAGCATAGGATATAATGCATACCTGCCAACCTCTCAAAGTGAAAAATCGGGAGATTCGACGCGGCGACGGGGGGGGGGGGGGGGGGGGGGGGGGGGGCGAGGGGGGGACGCTACATAAAACATACACATAGGCTAAGACATTGCACCAAATATATAAGTATATAAGTTACACCATTTATTAAACTGTAAATGACTAACATGATATGACATCCCAGTTTACAAATGTACTTAAGACTGAGTAATTTTAAATTCTCACTAGTCTATCAAACAAGCATAGCTGTCTTTCGACCACACTCAGGCATACAAAACTAGTGACGTATCGAAGATCATATTATTGGTCGTTGTTGCAGGTGACTGAGGCTGATTTTGCCCTCTTCAAAAAGGTCTTGCTATATTCTTGCTCAAAACACTTCCCTTTCTGAATCGACTTCAGAGTTATAAGTTTGTCAAAAGTCTTGTCAGAGAGAGATGACCTGAACATCCTCTCACACTCTGCATTACTATGCGGAATGGTCAGAATGGAAAGCATAACTTGAGTACCCCAGCACTACATATCATTTGGCCTACCAGTGCCCGCTTCACATCAATTCTCTCTTCTTCTTCAATAGATGTCACATCCTCAAGTTGGAAGTTACAAAATTGGGAATGTAAAGCATCCATTTCCTCATTAAAATTGTCTTGAGTGTCTGTTAACATGCTAGGAAATTTATTTACAAAAAACTTAATTTTGGAAAATGAAATGTCCCCCTTTCTACTATGTGAGATACTGAAATCACACCTACAGACACTACAAAATGCAAATGTTGCGCCTCTTCTTGACTCAGTTATATGCGGAATCAGGGTGTCTACTGGAAGGATGAAGTAAAAATTAGTTACTTTTTAGCTACCTTTTAGTTAACTTTTAGTTAATTTTAGTTACCTTTGAATTCAAGATACGTCTGCGGTCTGCAAGCAAATGGGCTCATCACGCGGTGGAGAAAGACAGCAATGAACTGTGTTTAAAGCGGTAAATACAATTCACTTAGGGAGTTACAACAATTTTAAAAATCATAAATAAATACTAGATATTTATTATCAAATGAGTTGTTTCAGCTAATATGTCGTCTTGTGCACAAGGCGTTTTTATAATTGCCAAGAGGTTGCTCTGCTCTGCTCTGCTCTTGACCGTGGCGAGATTTCCTTTGTCCCCGCGGTAGATCACGAAGAAATTTATGAGACGTTATATGATTGTAACCGAATTCTGTCTTCACAGTCAAGTACGGCGAAATTTCAAGATGTTACACGATCGGCGCTGGTCTCACCCGTTTGTCAAGATTCCCGTTGTATTCGCGGTAGAACACTGATAAATATCGCGATTTAATAATCGGTGTCACTTTTAGTCGTTCGACGAGATTTCCATTGTCTTTGAGGTCGGGCGCGAGGAAATATAGCATTATTATGCTATCGGCGCCACTTGCTGTCCGTTTGACAAAAATACAGTTGTTCTCGTCATTGAATGCGGAGAAATATCGCGATGTATCGCAATCGCTGCCGCTCTCAGTCGTTTTACGAGATTCAAGTTGTCCTCGCGATATTATGCATACCGCGCCGCACCCGGCCGTTGAACGATTGTTTATTCGTCCACACAGAATGGTGGATGCAAGCTCAGGGTTGGGCATGATTAAAATTCACGAGTAGTTATGGACAAGTTGTATGGCCGGCGCCGTGATTCCCGATGTCCCTATGCTGTGGTTGGGAGCTCATCAGTTCAGGGTATATCACGAGGAGAAATTAGTATCGCGACGCTACGTAGGCTGTCATTTCTAAGTGGGTAGATGCACTTCTCGCTCCCCGTACGCTTTTAAGTATACGGTCATGGGAAAAGTAGCGAGTAGGTTTCGGAATGTTTCGTGATTGGTGCCCAATCATCTTTGACGGGATTCCCGCAGACCTCGTGGTCACAAGTTCACGATAGGGGACGGGTTTTTTGATTTTACGCTACTGACGTCGATCTCGGTCCATTTGACGAGATTCCCGCAGGCAAGTCAGCCGGCCGTCTTGAGTATGAATGTTCGAAGTAGGTATCAAATATTAAGAATTATTCGGAGAGGATTGCACGAATAATACGACTAGAGGACACGTTTTCTTTCAAATGCGAATCACGAATTATAAAAGTTATACAAGTTTTCGAAATATCCGATGGAACCCAAGTTAGAAGGAAAAATCGACATATAACGGAATTTCGAATTAACCATACTGGATGTCGCAAATTTACGAGACACATTTTTAAAATAAGTTACTGTCTACGTATTTCGAATCTTTTTCAAAACGGTAACATTTCGCAAGATCGCGACATTAAATTATTTAGCGTTATTTCTGGACTTCAATTTAACAGTCTCAAAATAAATGCGAAAAATGCGAGGTTTCTGAATAATTTCAGAAGTTTTCACGAATAAACGTCTCGCGAAAAGTCAGGCTTCCTAATATAACACATAAATATTTCACACAAAACTAAAAAGTCATCTTGATGCCGAAAATATACGCTGAACGGTGTATACCACTCAGGGTATCCTCAGTATGCATTTCCTCGAGGTCGGGCACGGGGAAATATAGCTTATGCAATTGGCGCCGCTTGCGTGAAACTCGCTCCTTCGCAATCTCTGAGCCTAGAGGCGCGAGTTTAAATGATTCAATCCGCCTTCGGAAAATTTTCGTTACCCGTATGTAAAATTCGTTACTTTTTCGTTACCCATTTGTAAAATTCGTTACTTCCGTTATCGGTAGACACCCTGGGAATGTTATCTTTGTACACACTTTTAAATGTCACATCATATCTTTTCGCCTTATTACCGAGGAACCGACGCAATCACTCAGTTCGAAAAATCACAATAACCTACCGGCATATTAACGCCAACAACATCAAACTAAGTTATACACAAATCATATAATTTCACGTGTGAAACAGATACAATATTCCGCAGCGTACAACTACCTATCACCTACTGGTCATTATGCAACACATCTAGGAACAAGCGCTGAATTAACCTTCGACGATTTCAAACGAAGACTTATTCGAAGCCGATTTCAAACGAAGACTTATTCGAAGCCAACTTTTTATAACAGCAGGACGCGACGCGGGAGTTAGTACGCAGTTGTCGATTATCGATACAGAGCGAAACTGCGGTATCGAGATATAACTTCAAAACACGTAAAGTCGATCCGTTCGATAGATGACACATTAAATCCAAAATTACGCGTGGGGTTTTTGAAAAATCGGGAGATTTAATACGTTAAGCGGGAGGGCGGGAGAAATGGTCTGAAATCGGGAGTCTCCCGCCTAAATCGGGAGAGTTGGCAGGTATGATAATGTCATCATAAACTTACGTATACTGACCGGCACGAAAAACGCAACACTTCAATTTCTTACAAAAACCTAAATTAATTTTTAATTTATGACACTTTTATGACAATAATCTACTATAAAATGATGAAATATTGTAGTACTGTCCCATGTAGGTGTCTAACAATGAAAAAAGAAGACGATTATAAACAAATTTAACAAATTAAGCCAGAGATGCACACTTCAAGGAAAGAGCGCTATAAGAGTGGGAAATTTTGAGTAAGCTCATAAAGGTAAATGCACTACTGTTTTGATTTTATACACTTCACCTTTTACTTCACAGACCTCGGAGATGATCTCCGAGACCTCTGTTCGCATCTTCAAAAGCGTGTATTGCCACCTCTTGCACCATTGACGGCATTCAACCTCTCAGGGATGCTCCTGATTAATGCTCTAATGTCCTGTTGAGGAATCATCTCCCAATCTTCCAGGAGGGCATTCCGTAGGTCCTCTAGGGTCTTTGGATAGCGCTGACGGGCTTCTCTCCCCAGCCGGTCCCAAACGTGCTCAATAGGATTCATATCAGGGCTTCGAGCAGGCCAAGCCATAGCATGAATCCCTGCTTTATCCAAGAACTCTCGCAACGTGTGGGCGTGCATTGTCTTGCATTAGTGTGAAATCATCACCAATAAATGGAGTGAAAGGCACAACATGCTCCAGAAGGATTTCCTCCACATACCAATGTCCGGTAAGGCTCCCATTCTCCACGAAGACCAAATCCGTCCTTTCAGCCATACTGGTTCCTGCCCACACCATCACAGAGTCACTCTGAAAAGGCGTCCTGGATGAGAATGTGCAAGGGGAATACCTTTCCCCTGGCCTTCTCCAGACCCCTTCTCTTCCGTCAGGTGATCGGAGGCCAAATCATGACTCATCGGTGAACAACACTTGTTCCCATTGTTGTACTGTGCTGCCATGATGTTCCCTTGCGAAAAGTAGTCGAGCTGTGCGATGTGCTCTGGTGCGTTCTGGGCCTGTAACTGGTCTTATGGATTGAACATTGGTTTCTTCCAATCTTCTTCGGACGGTTCTCTCACTAGCATCGACCCCTCGAACTTGGTAGAGTCGATTTCGTGCTTCAATGGCGGTGGTGTAACGGTCATGGAGAACTTGAAGTTGTAAGAAGCGGTCATCTCTCTCCGATGTTGCTTTTCTCAGGCCTGTTCCTGGTCTCCTTGCAAAGCCCCCAGTTTCCCTGTACCTTCGTACGGTTCTGGAAATCGTGGAAGCTGTAGTCCTCAACACTTCTGCAACGTAATGCATGCTGCGACCATCTTCCACCAAAGCAACAGCTTTTGCAGCTTGTTCGGGGTGTAAGGGCATGTTGGCTCCAGAAAGCTAATTATGACAATCACAGAAAGATCTTACGAACACATGTGATTGAAAAGGGAATAATTCAAAGTACAACAATAAGCGCTATAAAAGCGGGAACACATTATTGGCTCACATCTAGTGATGTGTTTTCCAGGTTGCGCGGGAAAAAAACAATTGAGGCTAGTGCAATCAACAATCGGCACTTCATTGTTTGCTCGCAAAGCAACGCCAATAGCATACCCCGTCTAAAAAAAATAGGTTGAAGTGCTTCACGTTGATTAAATAGATAATTACACAATAATTACACATCATTTATTGTGTGTTGCGTTTTTCGTGCAGGCCAGTGTATCTTAATATTGTGTACACAGTGCATTAAACCTGGAATGGCACACTGGGGTCTCAGCGACCCTGCGGTAAACAAATTATCAAATAAATCTCTTATACGAAACTTCAGGCTACTTTGTAAATTGCGTAAGCACCTTGTCACACTCAGATAGTGTCATTTAGATCTGTCAGCGGAAGCAAACGTCCGTAGGACAAAAGTAAATATAGCTCAGGGTCACAGAAACCCCAGTGTGCCATTTACGGTTGTCTTTTCCTGGTGTGTGCCTTCCTGCTGCAGTTCTTGCTATGTGATTAACAAGCTGACACGTGTTTCCTTAGTGCTACAGGCAGTGTACGGAATGGCCAATTCCAAGGAAGGACTATCAGATTGTTACATTAGGGTGTGCGAAACCATTCTGCCAGAGCCACCGTGCCATGGTATGTGTAGATTGCGAACGTCTCCTGTGAAGCATTTTGTAACCTCTCGCTAAGGCGAACTATCAATGATATTAATTTGTAGTGGCTGTTTCATAACTGTTTAATAACTGTACTGTAAAAATGTTCCAAAACTAGACGATAGTTGTCTACTGTGCCAGTGAGAAATGCATATTGATGTATCTCTGTAATTTTCAGGCTGTAACTGCTTTTATTGTACAGTAATTATAATTAATTAATAAAAATAAATAAGCACTAGAGATTATGATAGTCATTTACCGGTGTCCTCTAACTATACAGTAGACAGCTAGAATAAGAACAAGTGGTGACATTCAAAAATATTAATGACTGCAATTTGATTGGGTCGAGCAGACCCCACTGCCATTTACGTATGTGCTTTGTGAGTGTGCCATTCCATGGTTAAGGACATTCTATTTCATGCTCAGAAATTCAGACGGAGGATATGAAAAAAATATTCGTCGTTTGAAGGGCCTAAGCTAGATTTTTAGTGTTTATTATTGTTCCAAATAAACAGTTGACTCACATACTTCCATGTATATATTATTTATATGGGTAATAAAAGCCATTTATGTTTGCATAATCAATAAATAACGTAATACAGTGTGTTCAAGCCGCTGAAAACCGAAGTAAAATAATGAGCAGTTCAGTAGCGAAATCTAGAAACCGATCCCGATACGTCAAAACGCTCTAACTTTTGACTGATCGAAGATAAACTAGCATAAGTTTATATATTAATGAAGGAAATGTAATGCCCTACAACTTCCTTCCTTACGAATTTCCTGTCAAATGGAAGGCAAACGGATTGGAAGGACAAGTTTGACGAGAAATGTGCGGCGCTACATATTTTTCTGCAAATGTTTCATGTTCACCGGCTCATATTTCGGAGACGTTAACACAGAGAGGTAAATATGAACATACCATTTTGTAGGGCGTTTAATTACCTTTAAGTTTAAAACGTATACGGTAACAATTTCTGCGTGACGCACCGTTTTAAAGTTATGCACCACAATCTCAAAAAGGGGGCCTTCGAGCCTCCCTCTGCCCCCCCCTCCCCCGCGGCACTTTATTAGGTGTTGTTCAGGGGACCTCCCACTACACATTTCCTGAAACATTTGGAACTACAGTACATGATTTAATACAGCAAACCCATCATTTTTGGTCTCATATGACTGGACTACAAACGTTTGGTGCTTTTCATGAGGTCAACATGATTGTACCCAAATAAGATGGGTTATTCCCTAATCCTGGAAGAAAAAAAAAATACATGAGATTATTAAATATTTATTAATCTTTTGTTTACTAAGGCAACACTGAAAGATGGCTTCAAACACCATAATGTTGACTGGACTACTAGCTGCATGTGCAAAACCTTGCATATGGGGGATTGTTCTTCCCTTTATATTTTTCCTCGCAACTGGTGTCCAAGCCTCCCACTCCCCTGTCCAGCAGAGCAATTCACTTCAGATTCTCCAGCACTAATAAATATTGATGCAAATTTTGTGGAAATGGATTAAAATTTGTCTAGCAAATGATAATAGTTAGTTATTGTTGTTTTAAGGGGCGGAACAGCAAGGTTATATGCCCCTCAAATGCTGATGTAATGTATGAATCCATAACGTTTTCTCATCACTCTAGCAGTACTTGTCACTAATTGAGCACTATTTAAATATTCTTTGCCTTTAAACTAGGTGTTGCAAGAGTTTCAGTGTAAAATGTAGTGATGTGCTTCTTTTTCTGAAGATGTACAGTTGGATCTTGCTTGCACATTTTTCAAGGGGAACTGCATATATGATTATTGGTTAGAGAAAACTGTAATTGTAAATCTTGTAGAAAACTTGTTTTCTTTTTTGTATTTTCACCATTACTTGGAGCATGCACCTAACACCTGTTAGAACTAGACAGTTAAAAAAAAATCAACTCAAAACTTTACAGCTTGACACAGCCTTTTGCCTTTTTATTTTATTCATTCTTAATAATTAATTAATTATTGGTAAAGTGGAATACTGGAGTCCCAGTAACTCAAAAATATTTGTCTCATACATGTCTGGATAGTACTTAATCTAATCTTCAATGGGCATTGCAGTCTAGTCAGCAAGATGTTCGAGGTGTCTGCCAGCTACATAGGATGACTGCACTTCCAATTGCCAAACTCATGTTCTTTATTGCTTCAAAGTTGCATACCTTTTATTAGATTTTACCAGTCTTTCTATACTAATTGCCGAAAGAAATTATTTTTATACAATGCTACTGTATGTGAGAGAATTTCAGAGGTTTGGGCTGTAAATGTGTAAGGAAGCGTGTATCTAAATGAAAATATTTAACAACTTTTAAAGGAGGAAGTTTGGTGCCTTGAATATTATGTGCAAGTGCAAAAATGAGCAACGTGTATGAATAAGGTGTAACTATGAAAACATATCATAGACCTAGTGCACTCCAGTTTAAAGCCACTCTAGGGAGAACATCATGTGGTAAATCACTGAAGATATCTTTATATTAATTGGTGCCAAAAGTTATTAATGAAGTAGAATATGCTTGTAATGGTTGTAGCACCTTGTTTCTGTAAATTGGAGACTAATAGAAACTGTGAAATTATCATCGAACAGACATGAGTGGTTCCGACCACATGATACACGAGGAGCCATAGTGACGACAAGTCCAAGTATTGCATGCCTACATTAGCTATAGCTGGTGAAACTTTGCCGTCTTAATTTTGAGTACTACTGCATTACTAGAGATGATCAAAAATTGCTGGACACTATATTTAAAAATTCAAATACATGAAAATACTTTTAGGACAGTCTGTGACTATTTCCGACAATTTTACTTCTGGGTGAATTGATAGTTTTTATCAGTAAGTCTCTGCCAGTAAATTTTGATGAGCAGTTGTGAATATCCCCAAATTTCGTTTTGCAGTCCAGAATAACCAGGAGTTTCAGGATAGACAACTGGTATGTGCAATATTTTCTTTAACTGGGTTATAGAGCAAATGGGCATGTTTCACTCCCTGGGTTTAGGCATGTTAGTAATATGCTTGGTAATCCATTTGGAACCTATGTTGTGAATTACATTTCACAAATGGATTTCTCCATGAATTTTATTTTTTAAGAACAATTTGTTTTGATTTGTGAGATATGTTGGTCATGGTATGTGCTCCTTATGATCAATAAACTCTACTAATTTGACAAGGAAATTCTGAACAGAATCTTGATAATTCCACCTTAGTCATCACTCCTTTTTTTTTACCTCTAGAAAGCTTGAGATAGACTCCCTTGAATTTCATTTTGTGAATTGTACTGAGTACTTCATAAAAGTATCATTATTGAAAAATATTGTCTGTTTCATTGTGGATTTGCAAACGATGATTATTTATATATTTAAAAACCACCTGTATACTATGAACACCTGATGCGAGGGTGTTGGATACAAAGCTTTCAGAAATCTGTGCTTTTTTATTTTTCAACTGCTGGTATACTTATTTGCTAAATTGCAATAGTCTGGAATATTCAGATATTATCTGTTGGTTTGTTGTGCGTCAGGTCTCGGCAGCCGGCACAGTTCATATCCTCGCCGCTAGATGGGGCTTCATTCATTCCATTCCTGACCCGGTCGGAGACTGGAAACAGGCTGGATTTTCATTTCATTTCATCTGTTGGTTTGTTTATTTGAAGTACAAGTGCACAATTGTTTGTTTCTTTATGGAGTGCCACAATGTCAGCACTTAAAAACGTGGCCAAATTATTAGAATTAAAATCAAATTTCCTAAATTCATTAACCAACTTTAACCCTATTTAAGAATGTAAGTGTTGTTTCCATAAATTTGATTTTAGTCAATATGAGAGTGAAATTTGGGCTATTAAATATTTTATGGAATTATTGTAAGACAAAGGGGTTCTTTCTATGCTATTGTTTTGTGAAAAATTATCACATTTCTTCCATCATAATAAAAATATTTCTATTCAGAAAACACTCACACATGTTACTGACCAGAAAGACATAAACATGTATGATATTTCAATAACTAAGCAATTATATGCAACATCACTTCTAATCCATTAGCATTTCATTTTTATTTCATATTTATTTATCAGTGCCTTACACTATATTTACAGTACACTGAAGGGAGTCTCTGAAAAGAGCAAAGCCCCACTTCGCATTCGGGATGCGTCAGAGTGATTGTGAGTGATTATGTGAGATCATCACCTCGCTTTCTAAATTATTTGCTTAGATTCATTTCCAAAGTTTGTGGCATAAACGTACCTCAAATTTTTAATTTAAAAAAATCAATGTAAAAATAAATGTTAACTCATGAAACACTTTTATTTCAAGTTGCCTGGATTTGACAATCAACATATTTCATTTTTAATTGGGTAAATCATTGAAATTTTTATCACACACAACAATAAGTTCAATCCTATTTCAGGGTCTATAATTTTTGTTTTCTTTTTCATTTAAGCTACCAAACACAGTATGTTAACTCTTCAACGAGGGATCCCAACCATCAGTTTTCAACTCGGCAAAGTTACAAATGAATCACTCACACTTGTTCCACCTTGGAAATGCTACACAAGCCTTCAGTTACCAAGGAGTTCTTAAATAAGTTCTAATATGTGAAATTTTTTGAATAATACCCACTAGTCAAATTGGAAGTGTGTATTTTTATAGGTTTGTGCGTCAAGGTACAAACCTTTTAAACATAGTGTGACAGTTTTCATCAATGTATCTCACAGTTTCATATGCTCATTTATCCAAATCATTTCATCATCATGTATTTTGACTGTACTCAATAACATTTATCAATCATAAACAGCCAATAACTTGAATATTATAGCCTGAAAAGGGATCCAAGATAGTCTGAAGACAGTACCATTGAAACACAAAATTGTAAATAAGCATTGACTAAGGCTTTCCATTTTTTTAGGATTTTTTTTCTGCAAGTATCGACAGTTGATACGAAACCAAGAAAATAATGGTGAAATTTTTATTCCTTAAAACTCTTGTAAACTTTGTTTATGAAGTACTTTCTGCAAGATTCTACAGTTCTATTTTTTTGTTTGATATAAAGCTTGAAATAAGTCATTTTGTATTTGGACTTGAGATGTACCATATTATGTAGCATTATTATGATGATGCTCTTGGTGCTTATTGAAAGAATGTTCTATTGTGCTGTCTACTTATCATCATGGCACTCTAATTACAGCCGGTAAAGTGTATGACATACCCACAAATTTGAGATCGTAGTGATGGTTATATTCTCGCCAATTGGCACCGATCACACCTCGTCCCTGTGAATTTGAAGACTATGGGAGTATTGAAACTATCATAAAGGAGACTTGGAAAGGGCAGTGACGACCACGTGATGAACTCTGGGCCCAAGAGACATTGATAATCTCACCAGTTGGCCTGAAAAATTTTAAAGGAAGGCATGACCAGACACTGTTCATTAATCTGGGGTCTGCCAGTGAAACAAAAGTTGACAAGGCTGATGAAGTTGGACACTCCTCTAATGTTCACCATGAACATGGGCAAATTGTCCAACATATGAACATGATTAAAATACTAAAAAAGCTTTGGTAAAGTTTAGGTGATGGTGGTGTTGTTTGAGTCTTCAGTCTTTTGACTGGTTTGAGGCAGTTCTCCATGCCTCCCTGTTCTGAGCTAATCGTTTCATCTCTACATAGCTACCACACCTTACATCTGGGGCAATCAGTTTAACATGTTCTAACCTTGGGCTACCCCTACAGTTCTTGCCATCGACTCTTTCTTCCACCCTAATACAGGCATCACAGTGATACAGGTTATCAGACAAAATCTGCACACACACCAAGTACACGGGGATACATGACCACAATGTCGCAGAGACCCTAAAAGAATTAACAACCACCTTCCCTCCATAATAAGTTTGCTATTCCTGGGTGCCTTTTATGTGTCCTACTAACCTATCTCTTCTCTTCATTAGCAGTCGCCAGAATCATTTCTCCTCTCCCACTCTTCTTGATAGCTCTGCATTTTTCACTCTATAGGATCATCCTTCTCCTGTACCACCACATTCCAAATGCTTCTATTCTCTTTTCTGCTGTACCAACAGTCCAAGTTTCACTTCCATAGAGTGCCACGCTCCAGACAAAGGGGTTCAAAAATGACTTTCTAATACCTAAATCTATATTTGATGTTAACAGCTTTCCTTGCTTGTGCCAACCTTCTTTCTATATGTTCTTTGCTTCATCCATCACTGTTTATTTTGCTTCCTAAGTAGCATGAGTCACCTACTTCCTTTGGTTTTTTTTCACCTGCCAATTTGATGTCAGTAGGGGTTTCTGATTTCTTTCGGCTGCATTCCGTTATTTTGGTTTTACATTTATTGATTTGCATCATGAATTCTTTCCTCAAGACAAAGTCCATACCATTTAAAAATTCATTCAAATCCTCTGGTGAATCAGCTATGATGTCAATATCATCCCAAACTGAGTTGACAAAGAGGAAATCTGACATACTATGGGTTGGAGCGTGGAATGTTAGAAGTCTGATTGGCAGTGGAAGGTTAGAGAACGTATAAAGGGAAATGGATAGGTTGAGGTTGAATTTGGTCGGTATTAGTGACATACGCTGACAAGAAGACATACGCTGGTCAGGAGACGATAGGATCGTTAGAACTAAATCAAACAGCAGTACGGGGGTAGGCCCCATATCGACTAGGAAACTTGGACAGCGGGTGGAATTATCTCTATAAATAAGATAAGCTTTCTCTCTGAACATTTGGAATTTTTTACCAAAACTTTGTATTTTTCCCGGATGAGGTATATAATGAGTAAAATGACCAAATACACCCTCAGTTTGATTTTTGTCTGTTTATCTGTTTGTTATGGATTGGCATTAAAACTACTGGGATAAATGACATGAAATTTTCCAAGTAATTAGAAGGCACCCCTAAAATTAAACTAGGCTGAAAATTATTTTTGTAATACAAAGGGTTGAGGAAGCCTCAAATCCCGGCAGTAATCCAGTTGTGCAATCTGTATCCTCTGTCATCACAATGCCAGGTGTGAGAACTTGCTGATCTGAGAATATCACGAGGCGACATGCCCTGACATATCCTACAAGTTCCCTAAATTAATTATCTATAATAATAATAATAGTAACAATAATAAAAGTTGTGAAAGAATGGCCAGTGGTGGAAATGTCCAGATTTTTCTGTATGATTCTTTGGTCACTCAGATTGTTGCACATTGTAAGTGATATCTTCAAGGGGAAGCATTTACCATTAGGATTTAACTGTGCTACCTAATGTTTTATCAGATATATGTTATCTCATTTCTACATTGCAATTTTCCAGTCCCTGCCTCTGAAATGTTATCATTTATACGTTATATGCAAATTGTGTTCCAGCTTGGAATGACAGCTATGTAACTAATAAGTTAATACAAATTCATTTGTTATGAAGCATTTGGGTGAGGCAATGGGAAACCTTCCCGTAACCAACAGAAAGAGATGCGAGTGTGTGACTTGTCTATTAGAGTGTTGCAGGTGCTGCCAAAACTGAAATACTAAACCAGCATGCTGTATCTGTTGGCAATACAAAACTGATGTCTATTGAATGACTTCAAAGAGTTACAGTAATCTACCATGTGAAACCTGTGATAGGTGTGCAGTTGCTGCCTCAGGAAGATTGAGTCCCAGGTGGGTGGCCACTTGTAAGAAAGAAAGCCTTATTGGCTGAGGGGGTAGAGGTATTATGCTTAGTTTCAGCCTAAAACATGGCATGCATTAAAGAGAGGTCCTACCTCCTATTTAGTCAATATTTTTTAAACAGCAAGGCCATTCTACAAGAAATCATTACAAAACCAAACAAAACTCTGAATTTCTTCAAATTTGGCGTTAAGTAAAACATTAATTTCATGAAAGTTCCAAATGCTTAAAGGTTATTGGAATATCAGTGTGAAGAAAATTACAAGCATAAGTTCAAGAAAGTCAATCTCTTTAAACTAATGTAGCAAGGAAGCAGAACATTTTATCTAAAAGTTGCACTGTATGACTTCTGACTTATTAATCATATTTACCTTCCCACTTGGAAATCATATAAATGAGGTTTGACTGTAAATTAATTTCATATCTACATATGAAAAGTTTTTCTTCTGACCTTTTAAGCAAAAAAGAAACTTGTAAAAAATATTAGACAGTTCACAGAGAAAGCCCTTTATTTAAATGGGTTATTTTGTTTAAATTGAAAAGTGTACCTGAAGTACCATGCCTAATTTTGTGCTCAATGACTATTTCCCAGGGAGTAAAGAGTACAGGGAGCTACTCTTGTCCTTACTTTCCATAGCAGTTGTTTTAACTGTCACCCATGACCCTTTTGTACATAACGAAAATGTAGCTGAGGAAGATGAATCCATTACAAGATCAGAAGACACAGTTAGTAACAGTGATGAACAACACCAAGAAATACTGGTACGTGATAAAAGCCAGAAACAGAAGAAAACAAAGAATCAGAAACATAAGAAAATGAAGAATCAGAAGCAGATGAAAAATCAAGCAGTCAATCAATGAAATGAGGAACCTGTAAAGCCAAGAAGACAGAAGAAGTTACCAGATAGATACAAGGACTTTGTGATGAGCAGTTTCGAAGCAAAGTGGAAGCGATGCTAACATTTGAAGAGATACAAAGAAGCCCAGAAAAGAAACTATGGCTAGAGGCAATTAAAGAGGAGAAGGAATCCCTTAAGAAGAACAAGACATGGGAGTTGGTAAACAGAAAACAAGCAGATGGGTCATTAAGGTAAAATATGATGGAAGAGTTAAAGCTCGTCTTGTTGTGAGAGGCTGCAAGCAAAAAGGATCAATTGATTTCAAAGAAACTTTAAGTCTGGTGGTCGACGGCAGGTTCCTCAGGGTTCTCCTGGTAATTACTGCACAAGAAAATTTAATAATGAAGACTGAAGATGTGAAAACAGCATTCCTAAATGGGGAGTTAGCATATCCTGTCTTGACACTCCCATAAGGTTATAAAGAAACGGATGAAATATGTTTATTGAAGAAGTCCATCTATGGATTAAGACAAGCCCCATCAAGATGGAACAGAAAATTTACAAATTTACTTAAGATATGTGGACTCACTCAAGTAAAAACCGATGAATGTATATTTATGAATCAATCCAAGAAAATGTTTCTGGCCATCCATGTTGGTGACGGAATGTTGCTGGGACAAGACGTTAAAGTAATGATTCAACTACCGGGTACTTGAAAAACTGAGCCAAGAGTTTGAAATTACAGTTCATTCAAATCCCAAGACATACCTGGGAATAGAAATACATCAAGATGAAGAGGGGATCATGATAACACACAAGAAATACAGCCAACAAATGCTGAGAAAATTCGGTGCAGAAGATTGCTGACCTGCTAAAACACTAATAACACCTAAATCAGAAGACATAGAGGACAATGACAGAGAAATGTAGCCAACCCCTATAAAGAAGCTGTAGGGAGTCTGCTGTATCTCACAAACAAAACAACTCCTGACAAGTCTCATGCAGTTAGCTATGAAATTCTGTTTTTATACAAGTACACAAGGACATTCAGGATGTAAAAAGAACTTTTAGATACCTTAAGGGGATACAGGGGCGTATATAAGTGGGGAGCTGTGGGGGCTCCAGCACCCCCTGAAAAAAGCCAATAAAAATTAAGAATGTGTTGCTTTGGTAAAAGCATAAAATAATTGTAAATTTGGTTGTACCCTAATCTTAACTTATTGGCTAAGTTATAAACAATATTAAGATTGAAATTAGACTACCTCGTGGTGTAGCGGCTAGCATACTTGGCTGCCACCCGGGAGGTCCGAATTTGATTCCTGTCTCTGCCAAGAAATTTTAATTCTGGTCCGAGGGTTGGAACGGGGTACTCTCAGCCTTGTGAGGCAAAACTTAGCATTCCACAGTGCAGTACTTTTGAGAAATAAATTATCAATTTGTAAACAAAAATAACTGTTTACCTTTCTGCTTAATAAATTGACAAATATTTAACTATTTGCCATTCATACTCCATAGACCATAATAGAAAACATTTTATTTGTGTGTTGTGTTGTATTTTGCAGCTTTTTTTTGTATTGCCACTAATTGTAGGCTATATAAACTTAGAATTTTACAATTAACTCTCATCTATAATAATTACAAAATGTTATATGCTCTAAGATATAGGTTGATATTTCTGGGTATTTTGCGGTGACAATCCCCTGAGAATATTCACAATTTTCCAGAATAGTCAGCCCCCCTCCCCGAAAAAACAATTATATACGCCCCTGAGGGGACACACCACCTAGGGATAAAACACAGCATCACCAAACACAGCAACAATATAGAGCTGATCGCTTTCTGTGATTCAGACTTTGCAAGTAATTACTCACAAAAACTTACGAGTAGGACAGTCTTTATTATCAAGTATGCTGGGGGGGGGGGGGGGGGCTTGAGCTTGGAGTTCTAGAAAACAAGACACAACTGCTGCTTCATCATTTGAAGCGGAATATATAGCTGCTGCTGAATATGCAAACGAAATAATTTTTCTGAGAACTTTGTACTTTGAACTCACCATTAAATATCCAAAAACAACATTAGACATTGACAATCAAAGTGCCATAAAGCAATAAGATCTGGACATCTCACTAAACATAGCAGATATATTGATCTATACTATTACATCATAAGTTTTTTTTTTGTCGTGTGACCTCAGAGGCCGAGTGCAGGTCTTTCTAGTCGACGCCCGTGGGTGACCTGCGCGTCGGGATGAGAGATGGAATGGATGAAGATGAATGAATGAAACTGGGCAAGGATGTGGAAGGAAGCGGCCGTGGCCTTTCAGAAGGTACCGTCCCAGCATTTGCCTGGTGTTGAAAATGGGAAACCACGGAAAACCATTTCAAGGACGGTCAACGGTGGGGCTCGAACCCACGCGTCTGCCGAGTCAGCAGAGGGCTTGGACCCATGGCCTAACGCTGCGCTTTAGCCAGCTGAGCCACTTCTGTCGGTACATCATAAGTAAAGGCTATGAAATGAAAATTTATGATGTGTATTGTCCAACAGACAAACAGATTGCAGATGTTCTAACTAAACCCTTATTAGAATGTAAATTTAAAAGGTTTTCCAAACAAATTGTAAATGAAGTGTAATCAACTGGTAAACATTTTAATATTGAGAGGGGTTGTTGAATATTAAACAACATTTAAGTTGGTAATACAGTATAATTTTTTTGGTAAGTCTTTTTAGAAGGCTATGACTATCTGTTTTCGTGCCTTGACTGCAATACGAGTGTTTTTACTTAGAGGCTAAACCTGAACTATGAACAGTAAAATACCAAGTTCAGCGTGATTAGCTGCCGCCCCGGAGGTCCTGGGTTCGATTCCCGGCTCTGCCACGAAATTTGAAAAGTGGTATGAGGACTGGAGCGGGGTCTACTCAGCCTCGGGTGGTCCAAATGAGTAGAGGAGGTTTGATTCCCAGCTCAGCCATCCTCGAAGTGGTTTTCCGTGGTTTCACACTTCGTCTTCGGGCAAGTGCCGGGATGGTACTGTACCCGTATAAATCAAGAAGCCACTCGTTGAAAATCCGAAGATCAGCTGGATCGTAGAATCTTGAAGGTTCCCGGCTAGAAAATCCCATAAAACCTACCAACAAGCACTTCATGATCATACAACAGGATCTACGATTGTGTTATAGATAAAAATAAAGGTGGTAGAGTGAGAAACTTACCAATTCTCGGGTCGGAATGGGTATAGGGTCCCTTACCTGCTCGGGTTCCACAACACAATCTATAATTAAAAGAAGTCACGTAACTCAAGTCGTAGAAAAGAACGAAGTAAATTTATTAATAAAAACAATTGAAGTATAATAAAATAAAAACATCAATTAATAAAACATTCAGGCTCGCCCGCCTCTTCACAGAACAAAAATAAACTCCAAGACGACTTTCCTGCAAGTGTATATCCAACCACACACATATCAGCCTGTTACTGATAATCCAGTTGAAAAATTATAAAAGTTACCGGTACTGAAAATCACAATATTATAGCGTTAAAACTGCACACACGCATTTACAGATGCAGCCACTGCTCGTATTTACATTATTCAAGATTGCTTTCTTTTACCCCTGCAATCTATACATCTCTGCATTACCTGTTATATAACCTGCTGTCTCATTCATACAAGAATGTAATGTTATTTCCTCATCTAATAATGACATTATCTTTCCACTCCTTCTAGATTTAACTTCAATTCACGTATATCAAGCATTGACGTATAATACACGTTGCTAAACCAACTCACTTTCTTAAATAATTATTTCGTCGTTAATACAAGACGTAACTCCACTTACACTCATACTGTAATACATAAATGACTCCATTCACAACAAAACACACGTTCTCTACTTATTTACAATATGCGTAGAATATTATTATAAAATAAATCCCACAATAAAGTTTAAATATTCGCGAACTCAAGCGACGGTGCTGCCGCTTAGCTGGAACTAGAGGAATGGTGATAGAAATATTAACAAACAGCTGTTTAACCTGCGATTTTTGTTGACGTGTGTGATCTTCTCTCATTTTTTTCAGCTTTTGCATAATAACTGAGGCTGAAAAAATGAGTAATAGATATTGTTCAGTTCCACAGTGCTCTTCAAAGGCAACAAGAGGCATATCAATGCATTACTTTCCTAAAGAGAAAGGTTTAAAGAAGGAATGGAGTCGAGTACTTCGCATCGCAAAGCCGATTTCTAAATATATGAGGGGCCGATAACCTCGATGTTAGGCCCCTTAAAACAACAATTATCATCATCATCATCATCATCTAAATATATGATTGTATGCGGTTTGCATTTCACAAAGGAGGATTATTTTTATCCAGGTTAGTAAACATTCCTTTGTACGTGTACTGTAGATGACCTGTTTATTTCTTTCATACATATTAATTACGTCCCAGTTGTGGAAAGATAACCTTCATACACTGGATTTGGCTACATTATTTATACCTATTCTTCTTAAAGTGGACTACACAAGCTACTTCCAGTGGGGTAGGATTATTAATAAGCATAAGATTGTTATAATATTGCAGTAGAATTATAAATATATTTTACTTTCAGATGTGAGAGCATGTAAAAGATACCTGAAGAAGGGCGCCATCCCCTCTCAGAAATTGCCACTGAGATCATTGGATAAGAAGATATCTTCTCCCCTGAAACTACAGGCAGAGGCCAGGGATGCACGTGTGCAACATAGACATGAAGCTGTGGCACCACCATCTCCAACTGAAGACAGTGAAGTGGTAACTGAAGACACAGAGACTGTGGCAGAGGAGATGTTTGCAGCTCTGGTGGAAGATCCCACTCTAAGGAAATGTGTAGAAGATAAAGGGATACAAGTAACGCCAAGTGTAATTGATGATTGTAGAAAAATAACTTTAGAGGACATGATGAAAACAAATAGAGAAATTAATGCATTTACTGGTATCCCATCGGTTACATTATTAGATAATATATGTGTTGCTACAGGAAAATTAGAAAGACAGAGTGCCAAACCACTAACCTTGTCATTAAGACAGCGTATCATTTTGGTGTTCGTGAAATTGAAAATTAATCTTTCTTTTAGGTGTTTAGCTGTTCTATTTGGGGTCACAGCTAATACATGTAAGAACTATTTCCATGTAACAGTAGAGTTATTACATGAGGCACTAAAAACAGCTGTTCCATGGCTGGAGAAAGATCTGATTAAGAAGAGGATGCCTATATGTTTTCAACATTTTCAGAATACTAGAGTTATTTTGGATTGTACAGAAATTCCCGTGGAGAAAAATAAGTGTTTAAAGTGTCGTGTGATGTCCTACTCTCATTACAAAGGCGATTACACATTGAAAGTACTTGTTGGTGTTGCACCATCAGGTTTAGTAACTTTTGTAAGTCAAGTGTATGGTGGAAGGGTTACAGACAAAGAAATATTTTTGCAATCCAATTTATTAGGCATGTTATTACCTTATCAGGATGCTGTAATGGTCGATAAAGGATTTTTGATAGAGAGTGAGTGCATTGAAAGGAATATACAAATGATCAGGCCACCCTTTCTTGGTAAGAATCAGCAATTGTCAACAGAGGATGCACTCAGAATTGCTGACATAGCTGCAGCTAGAGTGCATGTAGAAAGAACAATTCAGAGGATGAAAATATTTAAAGTATTAAAAGGGAGAGTCAATTTATATATGGTTCCATACATGGATTCTGTAATGACTATTATTGCAGGAGTAGTGAACCTTTCAGCTCCTATTCTTAGTGTTGATAAGTATGACTAAGGAGGCTTTTGCTACTGGTACCTAGTACCCAGTTTGTGGGTGTGTTTTTTCTAAAGCAGAATTTGAGCGCTGTATCAGCAGCGAAGTAAAGCGCTACATATAAACTAGCTGTGAATAGAAACGGAGAGATGGCACGAAATGACAGTTGTTTAAACGTGTTTCGTTCATTATTTCAAAATAAATTTAATACAACTTAATATAACAATGGATCCACTGAGAGACTAAACTGATGATGAATGCATAGTGGTGTCGCTCAATGAACAACTTTGTTAATTTCACGTTGCTTGTAATTTAAGGTTTTCCGCCCCTTAAAACCTCAATAACTAACTAATTTTTAGGTTAGGCCTAGGCCATTCGAGTTACCTTCTATGAATTAATGCCCCTGCTTTAGCCACTAAAGTTGCATGATCGTTTCATGAATGTAGCAGCATATGGATAACAATTCCTGAACTTAAGGTTACCATATCTATAATATTCACCATAACGTTTATGTGACAGATTAAATTGGATCTAAAAATAGGATGAACAAACTCTCGACTTCTTACAAATAATTCTTAATTAACCTACTGATATGCTGCTAGTGGAAATGTAGGCCTATAATCATGTAGTCTCATAGGCTACATCAGTAGCCAGAGCATGTCGCTAATGATATCGGAGTAGACTGTGCATGCACACGTTAACATGAGTTTGCTGGTTTGTGACATTACGTCAACAAATTTAATGTATTTTAACTCTCCTGATTCCATTCTGGTCCCTGTTACTGCCACATGCATGGTTCCAATAGGCTTGATTTGATTTTTAGGATTATTATATTTCACTATAGCTTACCTGCTGCATCACTCAGAAAATTAAGCAAATGCATGTATCCTTGTTGCAGATCAGGTCCATGTACGTCCAAAAATGTTTTATGTAGGTGACCTTAATATTACACTCCTTAAAACGTTGGTCCCCACCACCACCCCCCGTCCTAATGATGCAAAGTGTTATTAGACTGGGGCGTGGTGGCGCAGCGGTCATTGTTATTAGACTTTAAATACATTTGCCATTGATAGTACAAATGCTTGTAGATATCCGTATTGATAGATTAATTAAAGGTTTATTTTAAACTTTTAACATCTTATATAATACAAAAGTAGCTACAATAAACTGAAACTAACGTGCACCACTAATGGGCCCTCATTGCTTACGGACCCCTATGCATTTGCCCCCCCCCCCCCCCCTTGTCCCTCCCTGGGCCTAGACGGTGCCAATTGCAGAAATTAGACCAGAAGAACCAAATCACTAGTAAAACAATGTATAGTAAAGGAAGGAAGCTTGTAGTTTTGCGTGACCATTAATCTCGCAATCACGAGCCACGGGACCTTCTTTTTACATTGAATCCGAACCACAGGACACGGCATTGCACTTAAAAATATCTTGCATGCATTGACCAGGAATCGAACCTGGTCCACCTTGGCGAGAGGCCAACAGCTTGATCGCTGCGCCACCACGCCCCCAAGTATACAGTAGATTATAATCAACAAGTTCTCTCTAACATACATTAGCCTACTAGTTCATATACAGTACACAATTTGCGTACCTAGTTAGAATGCACCCGAGTGAAAGAAAATAGGCTGGTACCCGTAGCCTATTATTTTTCATGAGAAACCTAATAAAATTTTCTGTCACTCTGCCAAGTACAGATATGTTACCATGCTGGGGTAGGCTATGTACACCAACAAAATTATAGTAATGTTTGTAGACACAAGAAAAAAAAAGTGGTATTTCGTTCATAACTACGTACAATATGTAAATTATTTTCACAAATCTGAGTCTTCTTATGGAGAATGGGGTTTCCTCCATAGTCCATAACCAAAGAAATTTAATCATCAATTGAATACTCGTATGATTATGAACTTCAAAGCAATGCTACGCCTTTCTAGGCTTCATCCTACTTATCTTCCTGGATGGCTCTCGTGTAGCATCCGTTGCCCGTTTCGAAAGTGCGTTATTTTACTTAGTAGCGCTCTGAAAATGGTTTATAATTACTCTGCCACATTATTAAAGCCATTTGCCATTGACAAACACTGCATAAACACTTCCAAAATAAGGAAATTGTCAACATTAACTTTCAAGTAATAAACTTATCAAAAAGCAAGTCGTCATGTTTGCTGCCAACTTACTGATTGTGCTGCTAGGTAAAACCATTGGCCTGGATAAAGAGTATTGATGCATGACTATCCCCACTGTGCATAACAAAAACCAGGGGTGTTTATATTAGCCTAACGCGCTGGGCCGCGCTACCTAACCTTTATTGCTAAAGGAAGATATTGCTAAGTTAATGGAAGAGTTGAATAAATTAAAAGGAAACAGAGAGGAAAGCAAGGAAACTTGGTCGACAGTGATTGCTGGTAAGGTAAGATTGAATAAGCCTAGGCCTATAAATGGAGTACATGTAACTGAAATTCCCGTCTCAAATTCATTTGGAGTGCTTGTGGAAGAAAATGATGACTTTCCTCAAGAAGAAAAGAAGAAAGTGATAAAGAGAAAATCCAGGAAGATGCGGATATTTGCGGATAGCCACGGGCGAGATGTAGCAGCAAGCGTATTGGAGAGAAGCCGAGAAATGGAGGTCACTTCGACAGTGAAGCCAGGAGCTCAAATTGCAGAAGTCACGAACGGGATGATAGGAGAGTGTGCGTCCCTTACTGCAAAGGACTACGCAGTGATCATCGCTGGAGCAAACGACGTCTATAGAAATGAGAGTAAAAAGGTAATCAAAGATTTAAAGGGTACATTGCCATCCATGCAAAAAACAAATGTCATTATTGTAAACATTCCGCAGAGATACGATTTAATTCCCAAATCATGTGTAAATGTAGAAATAGAGGCTACAAATGGAAAAATTCATAAAATTTGTAAGAGTTTTCCAAATGTCCAAATTGTAGATGTAAGTAAATTAGACAGGAAGTTCCACACTCGGCATGGCCTACACTTAAATAGATTAGGAAAAGAGTATCTTAGTGATGAAATCTGCAAAATTGTAAATTCAAATGGTAAGAATAATTCAACAGTAATATCATTAGAGTGGAAGCAGGGAAACTGGTAGAAGAAGCCAAACGTGAGGTTTGGCATTCACATCTTTTGAAGTCAAATTTAACGGAGTGCAACAATGGTATTTCGGATTTGTCTAGCAACAATAATAATAACAATTATGATAATAATAATGTAAATAAATCACCAACACAAGCTTGCAAAAGTAAGAAATTTAAAATTTACCACCAGAATGTCCAGTCTCTTTATAATAAAATTGATTACATAAATCTAATGCTTAAAAATGAACTTCAAGACATCTCAGCACTATGTATTTCAGAACATTGGCTGAAAGAGGAACAACTTGAATTAATTCAATTCCCAGGGTTTATACAAGCTAGTAAATACTCTAGATCTAATATTAGCCATGGTGGTACTTGCATCTTCTTAAGAAATAATTTAGATCATGAACAGATAACAGCTTATGATTGTCTAATTATGGAACAGGATTTTGAATTCTCTGCCGTAAAAATTCAGCAGTTTAAGTTAATAATTGTATGCGTATACCGTTCTCCGTCAGGAAAGTTTCCTCTATTTATAGATAAATTAGAATTGTTACTCAATAACATGAGCAAAGTAAATTTCGATATAATAATTTGTGGGGATGTAAATGTGGATTTCTTAAAACTTGATAGAAATTGTGAATTATTAACACAGTTACTAATTTCCTATGGACTGAAACCTACAGTAAATACACCAACAAGAATAACAAAATTTAGTAAAACCACTCCTGATCAAATTTTTATAAATACAGATAAATATCACCATTCAATAGAAGTCTATTGTCCGGGTTTTAGTGACCACCATGGACAAATACTGAGTTTTGAAGTATCCGAAGTAATCAATAATAATGATAATGGAGTAAAATCAAAGTGCAGGTCATTCACTGAATCAAATGTTACATATTTCAATGACTTATTAAATAAGGAAACATGGTCAGAAATTTATGAACTAGAAAATGTAAATGATAAATTTAATGCATTTAACAGTACCCTAAAACACTATTTTGAAATAGCATTCCCCTTTAAACGAAGAACTGTTCAAAATAACAAAACTAGCAATTGGATAACAACAGGGATTATAAATTCATGTCAAAGAAAGAAATTTCTACACAAATTATATAAACAATACCACACAACACCTGAATTCAATTTATACTACAAAAAATACACTAGCATATTAAATAAGGTAATAAGACTAGCAAAGAAAATGCATAATGATAATTTTATTTCCCAATCATCTAATAAAAACAGGGCTATGTGGTCCGTGATAAAGAAAGAAACTGGAAAATCTGCTAAAATACAAAGGAACATTACACTGACCAGAAATAATAAAGTGATTAATAATCCAGAGGAAATAGCAAACACTTTTAATGACTATTTTCTGGAAATTCCACAAAAATTAATAAATAAATCACAGGCAAATACACTAAATTCTAATAATAAAATAAATATATGCAGTGATTCTTTATTTATAAATCATGTCACAAGTGAAGAGGTAAGAATAGTTATAAAAGAGCTAAAAAATAAATTCTGTGCTGGCATTGATGGCATCCCTGATGCAATTTTAAAGAAATGTGCAGAAAATATAATAAATCCACTTACGCACTTAATAAACAGTTCAATTCTCTCAGGAACTTACCCGGATATTTTGAAGTTATCAAAAGTAATTCCAGTGCACAAAAACGGTTCAAAAGATGAATTAGATAACTATCGTCCTATTACCTTACCAACTGGTATTGCAAAAATTGTGGAAAAAATTATGTATAAGAGACTGATAAGTTTCATAGAAAAAAATAAAATATTATCAAACTCACAACATGGATTTAGAACGGAAAAATCTACACAGACAGCAATTTACGAATGTAGTAATAGTATACTGAAATTAATTGACAATAAGGAACATGTAACTGGCCTATTCTTGGATTTATCGAAAGCATTTGATGTTGTTGACCATAAAATCCTCCTTACCAAACTAAATCAATATGGTGTTAGAGGTCTAGCTAATAAATGGATAGAGTCTTACTTAACAAGGCGTAAACAAATAGTAAGCTTGAGACACAAGGATGATGGAACCAAATTACTTAATGAAACATTGTCCAATGAGGGAATTATTGAATTTGGAGTACCCCAGGGATCGGTTTTGGGCCCACTACTCTTTCTTCTATATATCAATGATATAACACAGAACGTTCATTCACATAAGGAAATTTTGTTTGCGGACGATACAACACTCGTAATAAAAGGTGAAACTAAACAGGTCATACAGCAGTCTGCTGACTCCGTTACAGGAGAGTTAACCAAATGGTCACAAGATAATCGCCTCATAATAAACTATAAAAAGACAGTATGTCTAAATTTCCACACTATACAGAATAGGAATCCTGCGATGCCCAATATAACATTAAATGGTCATCAAATAGAAAATAAATCAGAAACAAAGTTTTTAGGACTATGGATACAACAAGACTTGAAATGGAATAAACATATACAATATCTGAATACTAAACTGAAGTCGATGTGCTTTGCGTTACGTATTTTGAAAACCTGCACTAGCATGCACACATTAAGATATACTTATTTCCATTCATACTTAAGATATGGGATCATATTTTGGGGTATGTCGCCAGATGTACTAAGCACGTTTAGGATACAAAAGAGGGTGATTAGAATTATGGCAAATGTAAACTCTAGAGAATCATGTAGACCTCTGTTTAAAGATTTAAACATTCTCCCACTGCCCTGCATATATATCTTTGAAAGTATTATGTTTTTTAAAAAGAATTTAATGAATAAAGATGTTTTTCTTAAAACAAACAATGATGTTCATAGGCATAACACAAGACAAAATCAAAACATTCATATTTCACACACACACACACACAAGCATATATCAAAAAGGAACTTTTCACACTGGAGTTAAATTATACAATAAACTACCCCAGTATATAAAACTGGCCCCAAAAATAAAAACCTTTGATAAAATGTTGAAAGCTTATCTGCAGTGCCATTGTTTTTACTCAGTAGTTGAATATTTTAGCATATAGGAGTGATGGAATCTATAACTATATTTTACTTTTTTAATTTAATTTTAATACCTAGCTGTATGTTGTTGTATTTATAGAATTAAGTTTTCATATTATGATAATAGAGTGAGGTGTAAATAGTTGTGCAATAAGATTGTATCTATTAAGATTTGCTATTATAATAAGTTATAAATAGTTATAATCTTAGTAATATATACCTGTTAGTTCTTTTATTTTATGCATGTAAATTCTGACGTGTCCTATATCAAAAATGTATTGAATGCATGTATTTGATCAAATGGAATTAATAAAAATCTATCTATCTATTGGCCTAGGCGAAAACCATTGGTCTGGAAACAATGTTGGCACTCTGAAAAAAATACAGTAACACTCTATCGATAAAATATTCAACTCCTGTATATTAGTAACATTGGCCATTTCTATAGTAAATTTTTCTGATTTTAATGGCGCCGGGCAACGTATACTACACGAGTTCCTAATTGATATTCAGTCGTACACAACAACGCCTTCAAGAAAATTCAGATGAAAACAAGAGTTGTATCTTTTTATGACTGCAGCCATTTTTCAGTGTATCAAACGTGCTGCGAAGTGAAACCACGCTGCATGATGACTCATCTTAAGCTAAACTGTTGGGGGATGGGGATGCTCTGTGGTATGACCTACATGATGATATTATTACATTCACATTGTACTTCTATGATAAATAAAGCATTTGAAACAATATCACTTTTTATTATTTTATAAATTAGCCTATTTATGGATACAATGTAGCAATAATTACTCTAAGTTACTTTTTACATCAACTATCCTATAAGAAAAGCTAGTAAAATGCTATTTACAAGAAAAAAAAATCAATTGTTATTGGCAACTCCAGCTATCTGATAATAATGAGAAACTTACCAAGTAGGGTACATTTGTCATGTGGTGACTGTATTATGGTTCCTTGTATCGTGGTAAATTCTTCATGTCTCTATACATAAGTAATAAGTTTCACTCGTTGATAGAGTGCAAAATGGGTAAAAGCAAAGTATATTGCTCAGTTCACGGCTGTAAGTGGATGTATAAGAGGGCTGCGGATATAAGTTTTCATCACTTTCCAAATGATGCAAATAGCAATAGCCGAAAGGAGACGATATCAAATAAATACGGTCAACAGGAGCGGGTTGGACCACTCACCACTACACACACTGACGACAGGACGGGTTGTTCACTGTTACGCCGAGCCAAGCCGCACCTAGACAGCCAAGTACAGTCTCGCCGAACCAAGCCGTACCACGACAGCCAAGCTTCATCAGTCAGGTATCCTTCCCCGCTCCCTAGTTCATTTCCCTACCAACCACCATCACCTCGCTCTGCGATATCCGAGCCATTCCACTACGAGTCATATAGGCCTAATTTGACTTCGCAGGGTAAATATCTACTCTGAAAGAACCTGCTACCAGTCCGATATTCAACACCAAACCTACCTGCTAACCATCCAACAAATCAAGCAATTCCTGTCTCCCCAGAGTTTTAATACAAGTTAAACTCATCCCTTTGCCCTACCAAGCAGCAAATAATTTCTAGAATCTATGGTACAGTGAGCAAACTCAAATATAGCTTTTAAACGTAACAGCGCCATGACTCGAACTGCTCAAAAACAAATACCAGCAGACAACCGATGCTTGATAATATGCAATTGACACATAAAATCTAGTGGAACACACAAATTAGATCACGTGTATCGCACAGTTATACATATATACAATTAAAAATAACACTGTCTTTATTTTAGGGTCCACATTTACCGATTATAACCAAAAAATAAAAAGTGTTCCATATCAAACGCGTGTTATTGAGTATTTTTACCCTACTTATCCAGACCGACCGCAGCGGGCCACCACGTGTGTACTTCTACTCTCCCACTCCTTTCCTCGTGGTTTTCAAAAATCTTAAACAAAGCAATGCTTGCAGCTGCACCTGACCATAATATTGATGATTTGTCTTTAAGGATAAAGTATTTTCCTCAATCGACCCATTTAAATATTTTAGGCCCTGCACTACATCAATTGCAGTCTGCGTTTTACCTGCTAGAGGGCACTTAACCTCTACACAACAGAGTGAACTAACCACACCATCCAGACTTACACCTAACCATGGGGCACTTGGAGGAACAATAATGCCCACCGGTTCCACTTTATTTTTAAAAGCAATTTCATAAGCTTCTAAGGCTACTAGTTCAAATTTTTTCCCATGCACAGTTGCCATGTGTCCCTTGAAATCAGTTTTGAACAGCCTACTCACTTTTAAATTCCAGTCAGGGCTTTTATTTTTGCTGTAAGTAAAAACACTGCAACAAGTAGTACCAGTTAATCTTACTTTTCTTGCATTCTTCCAAATTTCTCCAGATTGGGTAAGAGTTGTCAAACATAATTTTACACTGTCTTCATATGTGAGAGCTACCTTCTCATTAAAAAATTGAGCAATGTCATCTTGAAGTTCTGCATCAAAATCAACCATAGCACTAAATTGTGGCAACAAGTTGTTGTTGCCTAAAAGTTTATGGCATAGGGATAATTGTAGCAAATCATCACCACTCGAGACTTGAATAGTAGTAGTAGTAGCAGTAGTCTCCCTTAAGCGCAAAGTAAGATCCAGCTCGGATCCCTGTGCCCCAGAAAGTAGAATATCCAGTATATTATTCTCGCCTGCACTACCGACTAGGCGACTTTGGAGGGTCGATTTGACAGTTGATCTTCCCATGTGGCAGAATTTATTTATAGGAATCGCTTTGTCGTACATGTAGTTGTCTTTCTTTAACTTGCCCCATTGCTGCTTCAAAGCTGTGGAGCTCAGGTCTTCCAAGTTTTCAATTGTGTGCCTATTACGAAAAGAAGAAAAAACAAATACAGTCAACTTGTTCACTCTTCGATTTATCGGCTTCAACAGTATTATATCTTCTAAATTTAAATGCATCTACTTACCGAAATATGTAACGCAATGTACCGACTACATGCTTACACTTTCCTGAACTTCCAGCCTTACAGGTACACGAACAAATTAACTTTTTCTCGGCAACTGGTGATCGAATCTCAATTTTAATCTGGTGAGGAACTCCCTTCAAATTACTGGTTTGTAAGCATAAAGCTTCAAGTCTCACTACATCTTCTCTTTCGGCTACTCTCCCAAACATAATTATGTGTTATGCATCTAAAATTGCCTGTCCTTCAACGAGAGGCCGCCTAGAATCCCCAACAATATTCAATACATCGATGAAGTCTATCACCATTGCGTCCACCATTTTGTCGCGACCGACCTGCCACCTACATTCGATTGAGTTCGCCGCGAAGTATTCAAGTATTTATATACAATATTTACAACGATATATCCACACAAGTTTAGTTGTTTACTTCTACCTCTATCTATTCAGTATTATTAATATTTATCAATATTAATGTTTAAATTTACTTTGTTTAGATAACTTCACCATCTAGTCTTGTTTAGGTTTAAAATCAGTTAAGATAAGTTCATACAATGTTTATACACAATTCCGGATAATAGTTTAATAATAATAATTAGTAGTCAAAGGTTAATTTCCATCTCGCTAACTTTGCCGCCAACTCCCTACCTGTCTATCCTTCAATATCGTTTCCACACTTGTACCTCCTAGTTATCATCAACTCGTCTTCATAACAACAATGCTTAAACTTCCATACAACAGTATTATAATGCATAAACTTCAAAATACGGAAAAACCGTCGTATTTATGTACAAATATATCATCGCAGACTTCTATACTTCCATAAAACCTTATATACGGCATCAACATTTCATCGTATACTCAATCACAAACTCCTATAAGTTCCTTACAACGGTTTCAATAAACTTTCACGTAGAACTTGCATTATTCCAATGTTACTACAAATATCTGTTGTCTATACAATTGCTTACATTGTTACCACTGTTGCTAACTCATTACTTTCATTTTATAAAGACCATTGAAATTTATTTTGAAAGACCTAACGAAGGTTTACTCCGTATAGCTACTGTGTCGTTAACCATTGTTACTAACATGTAATAAGAATACAATTATTCGTCTCACCATACTGATTTCTCTTCAAAATGCAATGTTGCAAAATTACGCTAACAATTTACGTAACGTTGCAAATTGAGTAAAATAACAGCAATGTTATTTAAGTGTCCGATATATATCAATTACGACTGGATTAGGTTGTCCCTAAAATCCCTGTTGTCGAATTAAAGTATCCTCCAAGAAGATATATTTCACATAAAGTTTCATTAAAGAAAGATCAAAGCCTTCTATAAAATAAAATAGTTTGTCAAATCATGAATATAGTTCCATTCAAATGTCTCGCTGTATACATACGTAGTATAAATATGACGAATATTACTCGTCAGATCGTCGAAATGTAATCGAATGACATTACTCATATTCCAAATATAGCAAACGTAGTTCTCTTCTCCCTACTAAAATCTTCTTACATATAAGATGACCAATTCATTAATCCAAATTAATTTAAAATTATACATCCATGAAGAAAAACCTGAATGAAAATCAGTAAATGAAAACTGAAATCGTAGAAAACTATTTAAAGAAATCTTAAATGGTGAAAGAGAAATTCCATTAAATTAATTATGTCAGTTCAGAAACTGTACAGTTGAAATTTATGTTCAGATGAAGAATGACAATCATGTAACATACTATCGTAGAATAAAATTCAATGGATATCAAAATGGAAATATTATCACAAAAGCATGGAGAAAGGTTGCTCAAATGTTGCCAAATACTCTTAACTACTGGAAATGAATCTTGTAGTTCTACTTTAAATTCGACTCTCGAAGTTCAAATAGGTATTAGGAAAATACCCTGATGTTCCACATTCCCAAAGAAGATCACGAACCATGGTCTGCTCCATCCAACGAACTGCTACCTCGGGTATGAACAGCGTTCCTCTCCGGTACCTCCTTGGGGATTCGAAAGGCTCACCTTCCTCTCGTTCCTCGGATACCAGGCTTCAGGCATTAGACGGGATAACCTATCGTCTTCTCTCATCACGTGATGAATCTCCTTTCGTCGTCTTTGTTTAAAATTCAAGATAATTATTGAGCAATATCGTTGTTGGAGATAAATTTGCAGTTTGTAGATCGAATCACAATTGTAGATGGAAATGTTCACGTAGATGTTCGGCGAAATATAATAATTGCTCGTAGTTAAATTGTAGTTGTACATAGTCATACATAGTTGTACATGATGTTGTAGATGTACACGACATTGTAGTTGAACATGATGTTGTACATAATTTCTGTCTTTAACGTTGCTCTCTGTTGTCAACCAAAATCCCTGCTAGACGTGTTCCAATCGCATAGTAATTTACTCCATATCGACAATCTTCATAAATGCGTACCAGTAACTCAACATTCCTTCTTGCTTCATAGTTGCAATCATTGTAAAATTCAAATAATAGAAGACTTCATTGTTCATAAAACTCACTATAATGTTCGATTACTCACGTTTCCTTGCAGTATATCAGACTTCACTGCAAAGTTAAACTGTTCGTTGCTGCTTTAAGTCAAGTTTCTTTCCGCTGTAGAATGCAATCACTCGACTAAGTTCAAATATCTGCTTTGTATTTGCTTAAAAATAGTATCAGCTTCCAAAATGTTCGAATAGATGTTCGTAATTGCTCAATGATCTATACTGTTATTAATTTCAATATAATATATTCGTGTAATTGTTCACGGAACACGAAATACGTATCGGCACAGATTGCGATAACTTCACTCATATGAGAGCAGAGTACGGTAGTACATAAATGTCGCCCACGATGGCTAGGCTTCGGATGGTCAAATTCCACCGTACTCGATTAACGGGTCGCCATTGCGACTGTTCTCGTCGAACTTTCAAGACATAAGAATCCTTCCTTCTGCTTGCAATCTCCCACCAAAGCTTCTCCTACCGCCATTTTCAACTCCGCGGGAAAATGACGCGCGTACTTGTATTAACACAAAATACATCGCACTGCGTACGTCCAACGACTTCCAAAGTACTGATAAATTCTTCACATAATATTTTGCATTTCTCCAAATAATAAAAAGTCTTTCAAAGGGCCAGAATGTAATAATCTAATTAGATTAATGAGGCTTTGATAATCCTACCTTCCATTAGACCTCTTCCCATTGGCTAGATTACCATATCCAATAGCATAATTTATAACAATACAATGCTCCAAATTAGCGGCAAACTCCTTGTTACTATGCGATCTGACCTTGGCGAAGCGTCTTCTTAGCACCACAAATCACGTGACTAGTCTTCAACTCGCCATCAAAACCGGGTCCTGTCACTAATCCAGCTTCACTTTTCCAATGCTACAAATTAACATGGGCTAATGTATCCGAAATTCACGTAACCACCACCTATTATGCAAGGGACGCTGATACCCAGCTAGATAAACCAACAATTCCCTGCTAGATGCTTTGTTAGGAACCTCTCGATACAAAGATATTTAAAAATACGATAGTACTACTACCTAGTTATATATAAATCCTACAACAAAATATTGGACGACGAGATTCTCGAAATCTCGAGGGTGAACGGTCTAAAAGAGGGCGCCAGTATCTAACTAGTAGTACCACCGTAGCTGATTATTAAATGAAGAGTCGCTGAGTTCTATCAAAGGGAACAGGCAAACTAAACAAGTGACTGCTGACGTTTATTCAAAAAGGACCACAAATATTATAAATGTCCAACAAACAATTAATCAACATCTCACTCATTACGAAAATAAAATTTGTAGCATGAAATTAAAAATAATAACATCGCCTAGAAGCATAATGTACCATGAATTTCGGTATTGAGACCCCACCACGTCCTCATTAAAAGTAAATAAAATTGTTCTGATAGACACCTCGTCTATTAATGTTCTTGAAAATATCAACTACTTGTTGATCATACTGTACTCATTCATGTTAACAAAATTCGAAAAACGACGTTCTCTACTTCCTAAATTATACATAGGTCTCCTTAATTCAACGTATTAAAAATCCTAAACCTTAATTAAAATTCTTTAAATCCATAAATTATTATTATTGAATATTAAATATTTACAATATTGTCTAACTTGTATCGTTACCAGCACGATATTCCTTCACTTCTACGATCATTTCCTAGACTACATTAATACTCCTTCACACTTCCATCATTTCCTAGATCACATTATATTTCACATTACCGCTTTTTGTTTGTCAAATCCAAATGAACATATGTAACAAACAATTAAGCTAATTACTGTTCTAAACTTCTAAATCTTGATAAAATTCGGTAACAAATTATAATGTATATCAGACTATCTTCGTGGCTTTCACATTATTTGAAATATAGTGGTTTTAAATATCCATATTCATATTTATCGCTTACTTATATATCGCTCCATCGACAACACTGTCGTTAATACCATTTTACACATCGCTATAACTCATTATATATTGCTGAAATATTCAAAGCGTTACATTATACGCATAAATTCTCTCATTAACATTCCTGTCCACTTCAATTCAATAGTGCACGGAATTCAAACACTTCTGCTTATCACACACGTTTGCGTAACTTACCTCCTCAAAATAAAATAATCATCTACTGATTATACAATACTCCACAGTTCCTCGTGCTCGCATTATTTATGACTTGTTCTATTACCACACTCATAATATTTGTTAAATATTTAATCTTTAATACAATTCCTTAGCGATTTATTGCGACGTTACCATATCATTATTTAATAAAACCACAGTTTCGTTGAACTATTACATTTTAAGATATTCGTCTGTATATAAATATCACATTACGTTTCATTTCCTCACCATTCATTGTGTCAATTCATGGATATTAATTCATTTCATCCTCTACTTACTCCTGTTACAAATACATGTCGATGCATTCCATTTACATTCCTTCATCCCTTTCTCATCTCTCGCTAGTTAGCGTTGTCAAGAGCTCTGCTCTACGAATGAACTGTACATTCTTTCACGTTAACTTTAATGCCAACAATCCGTTGCTTCAAACATGTTCAACTTATTGACGTTCAATAATGAACCAAGTCAATATTTATAATTAAATCCGAAGATTTAAATAACTGCTATTATGACAAAGTATCATAAAATATAACTCCTAATTAATCATTTAATAAACTGAAATAACATATTCTGAAACATTCCACTATCAACACGGATTAGCATAGAAATTCGGAAGATTAAACAATATCAAAAGTGCGACGAAGAATGAAAATTTACGCTACGTCAAAATCGAAGAACGATGACGTTCGAAATATACAAAAATGAATTACTGAAATATTTAAAATAAACTGGACCATCAAACTTTAAACATGAAAAATGGTCAAATAGCTACATAAAAATGGTCAGGTCTAATGTTTCCACAATAATCCAAACAACTACTAAATATAATCAGATCGCTCTATCTACCTTCAGCTCGAACCATCTGCTTGATAACCTGGATCTTTGTTGACTCCGGAATGCTGCATTTCTTCGACTTGCGTTCGGAAACAGCTGATGTGACGTGCGAGTGCACGTGAGTGCGGCCCACAGCTGGACTCGCCTCCTCCGCTGCGATGTATTTCGCCTGCTGAAAACGAACCATATCGCCTCCGCAGTCTCCTTGGGTTATGGACTGGCATCTCTCGTTCGCTTCTGGAACTAGATGGTTCCTGATGTTCATGCTTCATTCGACCCCTCTCTAGAAGCTCTCCGGTGAATTTTAGATAAACGTTGTTATATTCATGAGGTTTCCGAGATGGTATTGGAAACTCATTTCTTCGTTGTTTCTGTAGTGACGTTAGTGGATTGAAGTTGTTACATTACCACTCTTCCATTTATATGTTCCTCGGCGTGTTAAGTTACTCCTGGAATCCACATACTGAAGTAGGCTAGTTCCCCTTAATTGTTTAGTGTGCCATTATTGCTGCCGTTGAAAAGTCAATGATAAATATCCTCGTCGACTCAAGTTTGAAAACCATTTGAAAATATTTCAAAATTACAAAGAAATATGTCAATGTTTCAGAATTTTCGTGGAAATAATTTCGTTACATAATTTCTGAATAACTCTCGTATATGTAGAGATTTTAGATATTCTTCTTATATGTCACATATACTGTATGCGTAGAGTTTCTTACACTCTGTTTATAATGTCGAATTTTACTTCGTTGAAACAATTTTATACTTTCGTGGCTTCAAGTAACTAAGTCCTTTTTCTCATGTACCGGTAGTATCTATTTAGCGAAGCCTCCACACAGCTTGGCCGAAGATGACGGAGATCCTTCCGTCAACCTAACTTGGCGTTCCTCGCACTATATTTGCTCTCAAGAAGCACGTCTACACTCAATCTGTGTTCGAAATGGAATCCTCTGACTGAGGACGCGTCTCTCCTCTTCTTGTCATTATAAAATGGCGTCAATGTCACTTATTGGCAGTAAACAATCAAAGTTCACTTCATATCCTAATATCTTCGTTATCAGCTTTCAACTTAAAAATTCAATCATTCCGATATGTTTCATTTTCAATTCTCTACATATTTCTGTCGTCTAAATGTACTCCAAAGTAATTATAAAATAGTTGCACGTCATCAATTAATAATATTCCCATTGGTTGAAATCCTGTCATGTGATCTCTTTTGTCCACGAGCTTGGTTGCATGTCGCGTGCAAAGCCACGCGCCGACCTGATCCTAGCGCGCTTCCGTCACGTGACTTGTCAAAGACCGGTTTCTGCTTGCAAATCTTCATAGAAAGTTGATATTGTGTCAATTTCCAGGTCGATCTAAATCTCATTTATTACTATGTTAAAAATATTCGTATACAAAACACTTTCTTTCTCTGCACATAAATGAGCTGACAGATCTTTCAACTCCGCTGCGTAACTTGTCTGCGTTGCAGAATGCTCGTATGTGATGTGGACAGCCTAATCAGTCCCTTTATTTCAAAACATAGAATTGTTATGCACGGACGGTTTATTTCTTGAGTCGTGACTTTCCCTAGGCTTTATAAATACGGGTTCAGTTCCTACCGTAAGGCCACGACCGGATCCTTCCCTCTTCCTTGCCTATCCTCCCATTCTTCCCCTCCCTTCCCATCCCTCATGAGGCCCCTGTTCGCTTTGCATGTGAGGCCGCCTGGGCGAGGTGCTGATCCCACCTCCCGAGTTGTATCCCCCGACCAGATGTTCCAAGCTTCAGGACACTGCCCGTAGAGGCGGTAATAGTGGGATCCCTCGCTGAGTTCGTGGGAAAACCCAACCTGGAGGGTAAATCGACTTAAAAAGAATACCAAGTAATATAAAGTTTAACTAACTTTCATATTATTTAAATAATGTGTTCAAGAAATTAGAAAATTAAAGAAATATATATTGTAGAATCACATGAACTAATATGTAACGAGATCGGGCGCATTGTATCATTTTGTTACAGCGTAATTTAAATGTAATTTCCTTTTGTTTTTACTATTGTTGTTTTTGGGTATATTTTGTGATTTACTTATTTACATTCACGAATACGAGCAAAAAATTACAATTCGGAAAAGATTTCGCGTTACCAGATTTATTGCAGAGACATGACGGTGTACTTGTCGTGGCACCTTCAGCCATTTGGTTGTATTATATTTTCCCTGATAGATTTGGTTCAATTGCTTCGTCTTCACCAATTTGCTCTGTTTCAGAATTCTCATCCCGTTGCTCTAAGTAATCAACATCTGAGTCAGATTCTTTGGCTAAATCCTCATTGTCAACTACATTTTCATCATCATCAAACAGTAAATTATGACATTATGGTGTTGGAAGCCATTTTCAGTGTACCCTTTGTAAACGAAATTTTGATGCTTTTCAGTCGGTCAACACGAACCAATATCACATCATGTCTTAAATAATTAGCAAACGTGTTTACTAACTACAGTCCTAAACTCTAAAATTGATGGGAGAAGAAACAAACACAGACATCCATATTTGGTCACAACCGGAAGCCGTAAGTTATATTCAAAACGTGCATTTGGCTGGTATACAGAACACAAAAGAAGTGCACTATGAGAAATTTGTGAATACATACTCACACTCCCCCCCCCCCTTCAAAAATTGCAACGAAAAAATAAAAAGATACACTACTGTTTGTAGAAATGGAACACCAAGAACAAGAGATGTGACCACATTGCACTTTATACCACAGATTAGGGACATGACAATACATTACTGATTAGAAGGACAGTCTGGTACATGCACGTCGACAGTTGATCTTCAGTACGGCGTCGCGCCACCACGTGCTGCACTCAGAGCTGCTAGACGTCGTGGCATGGAATCATACAGCGCTTGAATACGCTGCTGGGGAATACCGTCCCACGCGGTTTGTAGGCGCGTCTACAAAGCATCAACAGTGGCGGCAGGTGGACCTGTACTGTACCCGTAAAAATCGAGAAGGTACTCGTTGGTCATCCAAAGCAGAGCTGGATTATAAAAAGTGAAAGTCCCGGCTAATGAACTATCGCAATCACGCCAACGAGCTCTTCAGGATTATACACAGTAGGCTTGGAACTTGTTATGGATAAAAACGAACTAGCTTTATACGGTAGAGTGCAAAACTTACCTTCATATCTCGGGGCTTTGTTGGAAAGAAATATACATCCTTAGGCTGTTCTATAACAAGTCTCCATTTATAGAATAATTAAGTTACACGAAACAAGGCGTATAAAATATAAATTTATTAATAAAAACTAAATAACAATTAATAACAAAATAACACCTTAATATAGTTATTCATTCACGCCACTGAAGCTGGCAAAACTTCTTACTCACACGCTAACATAACTGGTAAAAAATGAAAAGATTCTGCCAGCTACAAAATTATAAAACAATCAAAACATTCTACTGTCCCCTCATTGAGACAGGCATTCCGTTTAAAGTTATTTACATTTCTCGGGCGCGTGCCTTCGCGCATATCTGAACTGGTTATATATTAAGAAAACTGTGACTTGGTCGTGAATCCCTTCCGCACACACACGTGCAACAACTCTGCACATTTATTCATCGACCTTGCTTACAACGGGACGAGTTGGCTTGCCACCTGGCATGGACTTTCCTCTTATCATACAAAATACGTAAAATGAAACGCGATGAAGCATCTCGTATTTCAAACAATAACAATTACAAAACTGTCTCTATTAAAGCCATTTCTCATTTAAACACATCCATACTTCAAAACATTCTTACTAACACCCGCTTCCGTCGTTCATGACCGACGAAGCCTCCACGCACAGCAACCATAGCTAACATCAAACACTCACATTAAAAACATTCGCTCTTTCTAACTATTATCAATCTCAAAAACATTTAGAACTCTTAATTATTATAAATAATGAAAACCCTCAATTTAATCAAATGGAAATATTTATATACACTATTTACACATGTCTATCGTCTCAAAAGAATCATTCTTTAGCGATATGACTTCTTTAATATAATTATTAACTCTTTCTTCAGTATAGTTCTCTTCTTCTATACTTTTTCCATTTACAAATGGTATACCAATTAATGTCAAAATCATGTTCATAGTCATCATCGGTATAAATATGACCGATCAGCAAAGATAAGTTCATATTGTTGTTACAATTCCAGGTTTAATATAAATTAATAATGGTATAGTGGACAAGGATAATATGTCTTTTCCCAACGAATTTCCGCCATCCCACGACTTTCGTGTCGCAGATCTAATCACATTTAGGAGTCTTTCATAACTCTACTAATATACAACAATGCTTTCATTACTCATACTGCAGTACTTCATTACAACTAATACGGAATCACCCTCGTATTTCACAAACAACTATATTTGGCGAGAACTCTCGTATATCTCCAATACATAACTTAAATGACATCATCTCAATTGTTTCCAACAATTGTTCCATAGTACTTGCATAACTTCCTTCTAGCATTGATTTTATCGTTGTTACATTCCACTGCTTACACATGAACAGCAATATCTGTTCTACTAATACAACATATCGTTCTCAAACGATTATATTGACAGATCTTCAAGGTTTACCCATCGAAGTTACTCCACTATAAAATACTATGTCTCTATACACTTAATAAGAATAAATACACATGTTTCTTCCTACTGGTCATTTCTACAAATATACATGGCTGCAATACTACATTGGCAAATAACGTAGTGTTACATTTGTGTATTAATAACGACTCGTGCTATTTCAACATTCAATAAGGATCAATTACGACTGGATGAGATTTTATCCAACTTTCCTATAGTCGGACGAATTATCTTTCGAAAGATATATCTCATATAATTTACATTTAATGCAGATCAGAGCCTTCCTTCAACTCAATATAGGTTTGTCATCGACTGAATGTAACTTGATTCTACACAATGTTCATAAATGTTTGACTTCACGTCGTAATCATAACGAATATAACTTGCCAGATCGACGAATTGTTTATAGTATTTGGCGATATTTCACAATATATCGCGCGTAGATCTCTTCTCCTACTATGAATTCTTCTTACCAAATGAGTACCCGATTCATTTTAAACAAAATGAATTTACTAAAATATCAAAGACAAAATGTCTGAAATCTTGAATTAAAAATCGAAAATCGTCGAATAATTATTTCCTTAAATATTTTCCCAATGGAAAATAATTTCTCAAACAACTGACTTCAGTTCAAACACTGAATCATAAATATTTCCAAGTATAGATGACTAATGACTATCATCCTATATGATCTTGTAGAATAAAGCTTAATAAACATCGAAGTGAAAATATATGAATTAAATATGGAGAATTGTTGTTCACAAATGCCGTTATAAATACTCAGACTATTAAATAATGTAAAACATTTCTACCTTAGTATTGTAGACAAGTGAAGTTCATTATCAGGTATTCGAAAATACCTAGCTGGATCATCTCCTAGGTATGAATTGTTGAAACCAAATCCGCTCAACGCCAGTGGACAAGGACTGCGACCTCGGGAACAGAAAGATTTCCTTCCCGGCATACTCGTCTCCTCCGGACGTCGAACCTCGTTCCTCGAACATGGATTCCATCTCGAACAATGATCGGGCCTAGTATCTTCTATCTTCTGTTTTCCCGTTGATGATTCTTCAATCGCCGACATCTCTCGAAAGTCCTCCATCATTATCGAGCAATATATTCGTAATAGTTCCATCGTTACAAATAAATTTGTAAGTTGTACATCGAATCACTATCGTAGATGTTAATGTTCATTTGGTTGGTCAATGAAAGATTATATCTGCTCATAGTCGTGAATTAATGTGCATGAAAGTACATTAAATGTACTGGATGGAAGTGTACATAATGTATCATGTTTTCTCGGCATTATATAATTCTAGATGTTATACATATTCTCGTTGTTACTTAACGTTGTTCCATGTTGCTATTCACAACTCTGAATCGACATATCCCAATCGCGTAATACTTTTAATCCATCATCTCACTCATAATCAAAGTGTTATAAACCAATTCCACTTTATAAATGTTTGTAGCCATCATAGTGTTCCAATAAAACAAAGTCTCAATATTCATACAATATCAGTTTACTCACTTATTTCCGAAGCGTGGACTGGACTATGCTGTAGTCTCGCTGCACTAAAATGATTCTCTCTGCGTTGAGATAAGCAACTTTCTCTGACAATACAAATTTTCCTATAACTGGCTAATTTCTCAATTAATCCAGTCAATATCTTTTTATACTGTAGCCTGGTAATTAAAAGTATATAGTGTATACAGTTTGCTTTCCGAAAAGTCGAACACTTGTTCGCTATATACTTGTAATCCTTCGCTAAACTTCACTTAGTTTCAGCGAGGCTCTAACTAAATATTGGCGGCGTTCGGCACAGTCTCTCGAGTAGCGTAGGACCGCACTCGGTATTGTGTCTACGGGAATGAACTTCCCCGGGTAACACGTCTTGTACCTTCAAAGTCAGTCGAGATAAGCACGCTTCTACAAGCCGTCCCCACTTTAGCTCGCCTGAAATTCGACGTCATTGTTGGTCGCGCGTAGTTATTGGCGCGCACTTGTAATAAAGCTTATTACAGTGAATTTCTTCCCTTTTTCGACATTTAACGAAGTACTAATATCTTCTCTTAATTTTCTTGATAATTTCAATGGAATAAAATTGTTACGTAGGGCTTAAATGGAATAGTTAATCACATTAACTAGGTAAAAATCCATATCTGCTTCCATAAACCCTCCTCTCATTGGCTGTGGGCATATATCCAATGATATATTTGATAACAATTAACTGGTAATAATTCGCGGTAATGCTTGGCACTTACCAATGATCGAGAATATTCTGGAGCGTCTCTGATCACGTGACTGGTTTCTCCCACTGTCTGTGTTCGCTAACAAAGCTCGCTAGAGCCAATTTCCAGGATTTATATTGCCATGTTAAACTGTATCATGGGGATCGAAAAATATCATCATTTTCATCATGAAGCATTCAAATTTCGGGTGCAGTACGAACAAGTTGCTGACCGACCATATCCCAGACATGTTCGATGGGCTACATGTCAGGCGAACGGGCAGGCCAGGGAAGCAGAGGTATCCATCGTTCTGCGAAGAAGGCTTGCTCATTCCTCACCACATGCGGGTGGGCATTGTCCTGCTGAAATATGGCCTGTGGAACGGCCTGCAAGAGGGGCAGTGCCGTGGGCTGTAGAACTTCTCTGATGTAGCGGTCACTGTTCAGATTGCCCGCAAGATGTACGAGGTGCGATCGCCTGTTACAGGCAATTGCGCCCCAAACCATTACACCTGGTGTTTGTCCGCTATGTCGCTCAACAATATAGTCTGCCTGATTGCGTTCTCCACGGCGGCGTCGAACGCGTATGCGGCCGTCACTGTAGGACAGTTGAAGCGGGACTCGTCCGAAAACACTACATTTCGCCACTCAGCCGTCCAGTGTCGGCGTGCACGTGCCTATTGTAGTCGGAGGCGTCGGTGGTTCCCAGCCAATGGAAGCCGACGCAGTGGCATGCGTGCTACCAGTCCAGCCCTCAAAACACGGCGCCGCACCGCCGGCGCAGACATGTCCACCCCCGTTGCAGTGCTCCAACGTTGAGCCAACACCGAGGACGACGCTGTTCAGTCCGATACGGCCCTGCGGAGAAGATGGCGGTCGTCTCGCGCTGTGGTCACATTGCGTCGTCCTGTCCCCTGTCGTCGCTGTGTACGGCCCTCCTCTCTCCACTGGATCCACATACGTCTTACTGTTGACGCAGCGTGCCCTGAACGAGCCGCAATGTCCCGGAACAACAGACCCGCCTCGCGGAGCCCAAGTATTCTGCCCCGTTCAATCGCACTCCCATGCTGATAATCCACCCTGTGATATCGGCGAGGCATCGTTGCACTTATACGTTTCCACTTGGTATGACGGCCCCACGCCGACAGAGCTGTGCGGAACACTGACCTGTCCGGTTCCACGATGGAGGGCACTGGTGGGCCAATGTGCACGCTATCTCTCTGCGATTTCAATCACTTAGTATGGTACCGCAGGCCTATACGACCCCTGTTCTGGGAGTGTCTCCGGCCATTCCTTCTGGGTGTTTCACTTTCTACAACCAGTACTGTATATATAACTAGCCTTACACTAACAACAATAAGGTCTGGGCGAAAATACAGACATGGATCATATTTTCTTTGTTTTAAGCCAAGCTTAACAAGTTGTGCAGTGATACAATTGTGCCAATCTTTACCGGCTTGACATAAACCGTAAATATTCTTGTTGAGTTTCAGCACATAGTCAGGGTACTCTACACTGCAAAACATTCTGGTTGATTTACAAATACTGTTTCCTTAATTTTGCTATTAATGTATGCTGATGCAATGTCCAAATGACAATTATCCCATTCACGCTCTACTCCTATGGCTATAAGTGTCCTAATAGTTTTCCTTTTTACCACTGGACTGTAGGATTCTAGGAATCTGTACCTTTAATCTGACTGAAACCTTGAGCTACTAAATGTGCTCTATACCTAACTACTTTACCCTCTTGGTTTAAAATTGGCTTATATATTGGCTTTTCAACCCTTATCAGTTTTGCCTCCCGAGGCTGAGTGAACCCTATGCCATCCCTCAGATGAAAAGAAAATCCTTGGCATAGTTGAGTTTAAATCCAAGACCTCAGGGGTGACAACCAAGTATGCTAACGAACACACCGCGAGATGGTCAAATTATAATGCAACAGAACACCAAAGGAAAAAGCTTCCTCTAGTGTAACTGATTAGATGAGAACCATAGTTGGGATTCGAACCCAGGGTCTCAGGACCTGTGTTTTGTGCATTGTACAATAATAGTTCCATCATTGTGAGTTGTTTTTACAATATATGTATTGTACCCGAGGGTAGTGACGCTGACTGACATCGAACCTGATACTCTAAGGAGGAAAAATCATGCCTATGATTTTATAGGGTATCGAACCTAAGGTCTCTGAGGGGAAACAACCGCTTGGAACACAAGACACAAGTAAATAAAGATTACTGATGTAATCCCAGCTTGATTCCAGTTACCTGTGACGAATTACAAACAATTTTATGGAAAAGAATTGTATGCTTCATGCATTAACATACAACATTCTTGCCAAGAGCTCAAATCTTGAGGCTGTCTGACAGTTTACAAACTAGCTCGTACGGCTGGGCGTGACAGACAGGCGCCCGATACATCACGGCGACCTATTTTCGAGCATCATAGGGGTGGGTGAGAGCCAGAGATGACCCAAGAAATCCCCGGACCACAAAGGCCAGGGAGTGGAATGAGAAGGAAGCCAGGAGAAATTAATTTATTACTCGCAAACCAAGAAAGCCAGAGACTCGGGAGTAACACCAAGTTGAATGAAATCTCGAGGAGATAATTATAGAGTCTTCAGATATGGAAATCGAAGCCTATAAACCATCGGAGGGAAAATCACACACAGAGTGCGGAAGGGAGGTCATTATCGGACAACTATAGGGGATTTTCCGAGAGCATAGCGTGGGTACGCCAACTGTAAACCAATTAATATTAATTAATTGGACGATCGAATTCCTTGCACTAGACAAGAACCGTTACCTCCATGCAAAAATGGTCTAGAAAAATGCAATTCCAAGCCGGAAAGTGCATTATCAGAGAAGAAGACGCTCTGGAAATCTGTGGAACTATGTTTTCGAACAAATCCCTTATATAGAGCAGAGAAGCTTGGAAGAGTCAGTTCTTTTGGAGAAGTCAGGCGGGGAGGATGCTACTCCTCCGCACCGGAAAATGTTAAACAAAGCCATGGAAGTGAAGTATAAAGTATTATAAAAGTTCTTTTGGAGAAGTCAGGCGGGGAGGATGCTACTCCTACGCACCGGAAATTGTTAAACAAAGCGACGCAAGTGAAGTACAATGAAACTTAAAGTGAAGCTATGTAAAGCTTACAGTTATATAAAGCCGCACGGTAAGTGACGAGCATGTTGAGTGAACAATTTAATTACGCAAGTTTAACGTGTAATACAGTAGTAAAATCTCGAAGTCATGATCTCGTTATTATCGTAATAACAAATTAAAATATACACGATAGATCAAGGGATGGAAAGAGCATCACAGGCATTGTGATTAATGTCAAGCCACAGACACTACATTGATGGTAGGCGATCTGGAACAAGAAGTACACACACTATAGCAGATACACGGATAGCTGAAGTAGGAGATACTGGAAGCCTTAGAAGAGGAATAGTCAGGAGATACGCGCAGATGGTAGAGACTTTCATTGCGAGGAAGGATATGTCGGGAATCGCGCAGCCTGCACCTCTGGAATCATGCAGATTTTAAGCCCAGGAAGGCACCATTGTATAAAGCGTGTGTAATATAAAATTTAATGTGTTTTAGTGTTGTTAACATAAAGTGTATTATAAAGTGTTGTATAAAAATGAATGAAAGTGTTAAACTTAAAAAGTGTAACATCAAAGTGAAAGTAAGTGATAAGAAACCACAAGGAATGTATAGTGTAAACACCATGGATTATTGTTAAATGCAACAATGTTGGGTCATGCGCTGTATTATTGGATCCGGCCAACAAGAAAGAAGGACGTGAGTACCATTCCATTGTTATAATTCATTAGTTAAGCTCACCATATGTCCATATTAATGAAGTGTAATAGGGAACTTGAGATATTGATCTGTACGAGTTTTAATACCTCGTAATTGCAGTAAAGAGTTTGCATATAAGAATGAGTTTGCTTACGACAGAGATGCGTAAGAGCACGCTAAATTTAATAATAAAGTTAATGAGTAACTTAATGAATCCGTCAAAGTCGAAAGAGAAATTAATATTCAGCATGGTAATGCATGAAACGTTAAATTGCGTCAATCCCAAGAAATTGTAAGGTAAATATAAGTTAAAGTGTGGAAAAATATATGACAGGATGTTATTATACATGTCTAAATGTAATGAGTATCATGAGTCACGCTGTATGCGTTGTAAAAATAAAGCCAGTTAAACATACCAGTAATAAATGCCAGTAGAAAGTGAGAACAGCTAAACGGAAGGAAACTGGAGTGTCACATGGTCAGAATACTCTAACAGATCTAGTTGTTGAGCCGCTAATATGCGAGCGTTGAAAGTAAAGCCAAGATTTTTACTTTAATGAATGCAAGGAAAATTCTCTAGCACGATGTCAGGGGAGTATGCGCTATTCTTCGAAGGTATAATTGTCGTAAAGCCGAGGGCGTACAGGTATATTGTTGCTAGTGGATGGAGACAGATAAGGTATCTGGTCTGCCATACCAGCGTCGTGAGGGCAATTAAGGAGTAACTCTGTCACCTTAATTAGCTGCTCTATGGCATGATCCGCACGTCGTGGCGTGACATCATTAATAATGGAAGGGTCCCAGGACACCTTGCCAATACTTCGCAACGTGTATGTGGAAAACTTTGACACCACATTCGCACACATATTAAGCCGTATCTGATCCCCATGACTTCGTCGCTATGAGATATTCATCCCTTTGCTAATAAATAATTTTGTGAGCCTTAATTGAGCCAATTAACATTACCCTATGTGGTAGGAGTAAATATTTAGATATTCCGATCATAATGATGACCCACTGATCCGCTTGTCCGTGAAAGTGAAAATATAAAACAGTTGAAAGTTTGTTGTTATGGTATGAATACGGAAATGAATCACAGCTGGAGAGAGAAGAGCTGGGGAGTGTTGACTTACCCAGACGGCCATCTTTCTTTAGAGGCAGAGCTACTCCAGACCTATTGTCTGCACAGTAGGGTGCCTGGTGGCGACCGACCCTTGAAATAAAGGTACTGGGCATTTGAATTGTAGAAACTGGTAATCTAAAATATTGAGAATTTGATTGTTTTGATTGCAGAAATCAACTATAGGCTTTCAGAGGATATGAATCCCTCTTTCAATTGTTGAAATCGCACAAGATTTAGCCAAGTTAATGTTTTATAACATATAACTTCGCTAAATGCACTGACACACTTTGAGGCATTGAAACCCAGTTTAAAATGGTAATATCTTCATACGGGTAGCCCAAAAACGGGTTGACGCAATATTAACATAGTCCGTGTTAAAGGAAAGGACAGGGAGGATGATAGTTACACAAACAAATAAGTAAACAAAGCCATTAAACAAGTAACTAACGTAAATGGTAAATGCATTGTTGGGTCGTAAAGTAGAGATAAATGTACCGTGAGCAATACGGACATGCAGATTGAATCAAGTAGAGTATCATCAAGCAATAAGAAGTGCTATATGTGTACATTCTTATGTAATGTTTGCTTTGATTATTATCATTATTATTGTTGTAGGTGATGTTCATGAAAAATGAACGTTCGTCAATTGACAATGAATGCTTTTTAAATGTGAAAGATATTTAGTGAAAGTGTAAACTAGGGTGTTGAGACACCACACATAGACTAAGGAACTCACAAGAGACAGTGTTGCAGCATGCCAGAGGAGATCAGATTTTGATCCGAGCTGCGGAGCACAGATGAGTCAATTTAGGACTTGTGACCCTTTAGAACTATCATCTGTGTGCTCCGAACTTGGTTTTGCATTTGTTGGGAGTAATTTAAATGTAATGATTTTCTTTTGTTGTTCATTATACCATGATTTAGAATTAAACGCAGTTATTTTAGAAATATGTTTGTTTTTCCGGTAGAGTAGTTACCGTGTAGTCATCAAATCCTGAGCATGTATTCGTACAGTGGGAGAATGTCACATGCCCCGAAAGACCGCTAGCAGTTATGTTACGAAAACATGTTCTCCATATAATGCCATATGGGTACATGGGGCAGCATTATGTACAAGGATTTGAGCTACTGGTACTACTAAAGTCTGCCGATCTAATCAATGGTAGAAGCATAAGTTAATAAGCATATAGGGTAGAATAGAGACAGGCCGCATCCCATGTCTGATATAAGCACTCACGTTCAAAATAAATGTTGATAATCCCCATATGGTAAATACCCATTTCTTGTTAGTATGGTATCGCCTAATGTGGGCTGGGCAGTAAAAACCACCATGGATGATTCTACGATTGTTGTAGTTGGCTGATGTCTTACAAAGGGTGAACCTTATATTTACCATACCCCATATGTAATTAGCATGGCCCAGGCAACGTGGGGCATTCACTTATTTCATTATCATGGCGCCCAACGTGGTGATTATGGGATTCAGTAAACACCATAGAGTAATATGGTTTTCATGGGGGAAACCATAAGAATTATATTTTTCAGAAATTTTAATTGAGCGAACTTGTGAGTCTTTTTAATAGCATTCAAGCATTAGACAGCATTGTCAGACGATAAGAAGGCACAGACGGGTACCAATCCCTAAACCCATTTCTTAATTTACGTTCATATTGCACTATGTTGAAATTTAGTACGATTTGTGTAACATCGGAATCCCTTTCCGAAATTAACGCAGCCATATGGTACAGCAGAAGCCCACCAGTATTCTCATATACAAATTGATATTAAGATGTCAGGTACCGAGGGTATACTTAAGTGTATAGCCGAACTGAGGGAGCACTTTGACGCTTCCCATGCAGAGAGCAAAGAGAGTGCTAAGGTATTTCAAAACGAAATAAGCCAAAAGTTGGCTGATGTAAATACACAGCTAGAAGTAAATCAAACTGAAGTCAATCAAAAGTTGGCCGATGTAAACTTACAGCTAGAAACTAATCAAGCCGAAATTAAAGCTAACCAAGCTTAAGTTAATCAGAAACTAGAAGCTAATCAGATTGAAGTCAATCAAAAATTAGAAAATGTCAAAGTTTCCATTAAGGAAGAACAAATTGAAAATGTTACTAGCGTGATTGCGGAGATGCAGGTAGCGAACGATAAGCGTTTCGAATCTATCGAATTAAAGCTTGAAAATAACTTGCAAGCGTGCAAGCAGTCACAGCGCGAAATCAATGATAGGTTAGACACTATGTCAGCCGAGCTTAAAGACACAGAAAACCAAAGCACAGCTAACACTGAGCGTCGAAAAGAACAATTTAACACGTTCACTAGCACAGCAGACCAATGGCTTGAAGAAAGCGAAACTAAATGGGGCGAGTGATTGGCAGGTTACGCAAGGACCGTGGACGGGGAATTGCGGAAGCAGGATAGGAACATCCTAGACCAATGCCAGGAAATCTCAGAAATAAAGAATACCGTGGAGGAAAATAAGGAACTGGTAGGAAACATTAAGATGCAAGTCGGCAAGGTCAACAAAGAATTGGATCAAGCTAGAAACGACTTGGCAGTTATCAACAAAAGACAGGAAGAGAATCGGGGAGATATTAAGAAAATAAGAACTGAAATCTCAAATATGCAAAGTCACGTGCAAAAGGAAATAAAGGGCTTGAAAGGAGAATTGGAAGTCCGGGAAGGATTAAAGAACGAAGCCAATGAAAATACGCTTGCCGTATTGAAAGAAGACTTAGCTGGGGGAAATTTCCCATATTAAGGAAAGCCTCAGGGATACAAGGAGAAGATCTTCAAAATAGCAAAATAAAATAAAGGTCGTTTGATAAAGATTGAACAGGAAGTATTGGCACGCCTGGAAAGAGCCGAAGCCAAACATAATCAAATGGAGACAAGAATGATCGCACAGGAGGAATCTGCACTGTGAAATCGTAGATCCAGTGAGGGTAGCATAGGCGAGATTCAGAGAAACAGATGGGTGGAGTTCGAGACCCAGCCTACGCCGAGAAACACAGTACCGCCGAATGAGAGTTCGTACATTACGCCAGGTGTACCAAAGGCTATGACGACTCCTAATGAAAATGCTGCTCAGAACCAAATAATTATGGTTATAAGAGCAAATGAAGAGAAACCGCGAAAATTTTCGGGAAGTCACTCTACTATGACACCCAAATATTGGTTGAAAGAAGTCTGTGAATACCTAAACGATACGAAAGTACCACCAGAACGAAGGTTGGGGGTGATAGGGAAACTCACCGAAGGAGAGTGTGGGCTCTGGTTCAGAAGCTTCCGATACACGTTTGATACGGTCGAGGAGTTTCGCCAGGCATTTCTCAAACGTTACTGGGAACCCAGCGTACAGCAGAATTTGAGACTAGGCTTATACTCAAGACGGTACAGCACAAACAATCCAACTAAGTATGCTGACTTTTTTGTATCACAGCTCTGTAAATTTCGGGAGCTGGATCAAGCGCCATCAGAACAAGATCTGTGCATAGCAATAGCGAAACAGCTACCATGTGAATTGCAAAGGCTGCTGATTTCAGCAAACGCAAAGACTGCTATCGAAATGGAAGCAGTTTTGAGGCAGTTAGACCTTACAACTTCCCATAACATGCGACAGGGTCGAACTACGGAACAAGTTCACGTGTCAGACACTCAAACTGAACAAATTAAGGCCCCTAGCAAGAACAATAAATCCACGAGGACGGAAACAATGAATTCAAAGTGGCACCAAGCTGAAAATGAAACAGGAAGACAACAGCCAGGATACAGAGGTAATTCGAACCGGGGTAAGCAGGTACGAAGACCTTGGGAGCAGCACAGCTCGAGAGGGCGACAGCAGAACAATGGGAGGATTCATGGCCGTCAGAGGAATGACAGACAATGGAAGAGCCAAGAGCAAAACGAGAGGTACCATGCTTCATTAAGATATATGGAGGAACTGGGTGATGAAAACAAACCATCCCAAGTTCGATGTGACGAAGTAATAAGAAATAGAAAGTCACCAGATATCTATCAAGATAACGATTGAGCGAAAAGCCCGCCAGTTCCGATCCTGAGAGCAGGAAATATAAGAAATTTAATGTAAACTATCAGGGACCTTATATTATCATTAGAGACCTGCAGAATAATGCATATAGAGTGAAACACAAGGTGAATGGAAGCGAAGTAGTTATGAATGCAGAAAATCTTAAGTTGTATCATCCACCAGAAGAGTTTGAAGAAGAAGAAGAAGAAGAAGAAGTTGCGCACATCCAAGTAGACGGGGCAGTCGTGTACGCGCAGGCAGAGAGCCCAGAGAGACAGCCACAGCAGTGTGAAGGTACTTTAAGCAGCAAGCTCGCCGAGCTAGGAAAGAAGGGGAGCCCATGCGATTGTAAACTACTGGAGTTTTATGACCAACTCGTCGAAGCGGCGAGGGAACTCCGAGCTATGAATGGAAACCTCAGACAAGAGAACGCCTTCTTGCGAGACAGCCTGGAGACACAAGAGGAAGAGAGGGAGCGGCCAAGCTTGCCAGACAGGGTCGCCGACCGCTTATAGTAAGCATTGGAAGCAGGTCAATGCAGTCAGCAAATGGTTTAAAAGAAATTCACTGCCTAGAAATTTGTACCCGAGGGCAGTGAGGCTGACTGACATCGAACCTGATACTCTAAGGAGGAGAAATCATGCCTATGATTTTATAGGGTATCGAACCTAAGGTCTCTGAGGGGAAACAGCCGCATGGAACCCAGGACACAAGTAAATAAAGATCACTGAGGTAATCCCAGCTTGATTCCAGTTACCTGTGAGGAATTACAAACAATTTTATGGAAAAGAATTGTATGCTTAATGCCTTAACATACAAAATTCTAGCCAAGAGCTCAAATCTTGAGGCTGTGTGACAGTTTACAAATTAGCTCTTACGGCTGAGCGTGACAGGCAGACGCCCGATACATCACGGCGACCTATTTTCGAGCATCATAGGGGTGGGTGACGGCCAGAGATGACCCAAGAAATCCACAAAGGCCAGGGAGTGGAATGAGAAGGAAGCCAGGAGAAATTAATTGATTACGCGCAAACCAAGAAAGCCAGAGACTTGAGAGTAACACCCAGGTGAATGAAAAGTAACACCCAGTTGAATGAAATCTCGAGGAGATAATTATAGAGTCTTCAGATATGGAAATCGAAGCGTATGAAGAATCGGAGGGAAAATCACACGCAGTGTGCGGAAGGGAGGTCATTAGCGGACAGCTATAGGGGATTTCCCGAGACCATAGCGTAGGTACGCCAACTGTAAACCAATTAATATTAATTAATTGGATGATCGAATTCCTTGCACGAGACAAGAACCGTAACCTCCATGCAAGAATGATCTAGAAAAATGCAATTCCAAGACGGAAAGTGCATTATCAGAGAAGAAGACTCCCTGGAAATCTGAGGGAACTATGTTTTCGAACAAATCCCTTTTTTAGAGCAGAGAAGCTTGGAAGAGTCAGTTCTTTTGGAGAAAACAAGCGGGCAGGATGCTACTCCTCCGCACCGGAAATTGTTAAACAAAGCCACGCAAGTGAATTATAAAGTATTGTTATACCCGTAGGGTATGCCACCCGCCCCCCTCCCTATTATTTACACCCCATAAAAATACATCCTTATACATGACTTCAGACCAACTTCTACGATCAACGAACACATCTATAAGTCATACTACTTCAATGAACTCACGTGGCCTCATGCCTGACCTCAAACGACCCCGGTAGGGCTTCGACACTAGAAAAATGTAGAATTCTGCACACACTGCACACCGAATCCATAAAACCTAGGAGAGTTCATGACTCGAGGTCATTCTCAAACAGACTTTGTGTTGTAGTGTTGAACCGCTGCTGGGCGCCGTCACGACTGCTGCCATCTTGGTGAGTGTACAGCGAGTAACTTTACACACATACACTTACACTTTCATCCCCTATTCCTTGTACTGGAATTGCATTAGCACTTTAGCTGTTCTGCAAACTTTATTAATACTTCTTCCTAGAAGTAAGTACATTAAAACTAGACGTCTTCAGATATCTGGTCATTCCATTTATTCAACTAGCTAGTAAGTTCCTACCCTTTAGATTCCCTCCAGGTAGGATCCCATAGCATTATTGTTTAATTGCTTCGTGGGGTCAGCGGACAGCCACTTGGTACTCCGTCACAGTGCTTGAATCAGCAGGCTCTCTCTAAGCCTTCGCTAGCCAGCTTGCGCTAGCATTGAGCCGAATAGCGGCAGCACCGTTTAAGTCCTTATTTACTAAACCTCCCCCAGCACCACTTTTACACCCCCGAGCTCTCCCGGCAATCTGAACAATCGGGAAGCTCGTCCACAGAGCTACGTCTTTGCCCATAGACAGCTCAATCACTCTACCCGCTCCACTCACATTTTAACTTCCCCCAAAACACCCCATTGTAGGGCACCCCCACAAAGAAACCCTACAATTGGTAGAGGCGCAGAGTACCGCGGCATTGTCTTCGGACAACGTCCCTGGGGTCACAAACAACGTGATTCCGCGGTAAAGATCACTAATTACCTTTTGCAAACCAAGCAAACGCCAGAAAAACCCCTAGTTTTGAAAAAAAAATCAGAGTTTGCTATAGCATTAACAGAAACGGTGCATTCTTAGTAATCCCCCCCCCCCCAGGCAGGTATAGGCTTTTGATAAACACCCTTAAACGAAAACCGATTTTTTGTATTCCCAAATAGAAAGATACGATTTTCCCACACATTGTACAATCGATAGTTCATTATATTAATTAATTACACGCCCACCCAAACCCCCAGTTCCCCAGAAGGGATAGCAAGGTTACTATTACGGACACCAACCACGTGGAGTAAGGGGAGATTGCCTACAGAGAGGTCCACTATTCCCACAGCTTCGATAGCCCGTAGATATGCATACAGTCACTGATTCATACAGTCACTGATTCAGAGATAATAGCATACTAATAATATTTAACGCCACCCTAGAGAGTTCGCACCCCGCTAGTATATAATTCTACACTATGGCACCTCATGCTGAAGTACCGGATGTACCGAATACACAAGGGAGGATGCACTCCAGGCACACTGATAGGACATTCGGACTACTATTTACACTACTCCGAAGCCGCCAGCGGCGAATGCAAAAAGTACAGTTCCATATACAGACACTGCAGGCAAGGGTGAATGCGGCACACAATAAATACTTCCGCACCCCCACCGATACGCGGAAAGCATTACTCATCCGGTCACACCGGAATCTACAATCCAGAGGGCCTTACGCACCAAACATGTCAATACCCAGAGGATCCATCACCAAATTGACAGGGTTTACGACACACTCCCTTTCAACGCGACCCTCCAACGTATAAGGCCGCAGTATGCGATATTGCATCGCCATTACGAACAGCTCCTTGCCGAACACATGCAGCTGAGCGCCCAATTCATCGCACTCTACACCACAAACTCCTTTTAGGAAGGAGGTTGCCGTGGCCAATGACCACGAGGCTCCAGGCGTAGCCACGGCCACGCAGAGCAAACCTAGTCTCACACGTCCTCAAATCCCGGCACAACACAATTATACACGCCAACTTCCACACACACTTACGCCCACCATTCCAGCCACAATGTCCCAAACGACATGGCTACCCACCCTTAGGGCAGACAATAACATATCCCGCCAGATATATCAAACCCAGGACTACAAGATCCTCCTCTAAGCCCTAGCATGTAGAGCAAGACATGTAGAGGTAGGCTGCACAGCCACATGGCTCAGCTACAAGTGTCGCACTATCCCCATAAGTCCCCATGGACATAACATGCCGGGGAAGCAGCAACAAGAGCGCCAAATACGCTATGGCATCCAGTAGTAAACACTCGCAAATAGGTGACGGTACCATTCCCACAAATACCTTCTAATATACCCACGATTTGGCTACCCCAGAACTAAGGCGTGGAGCTACGCACACAGAATACCCTCACATTTAACACATATATACATAAGTCCCCCTTCGAACTCAGGTCCTCTTAATACAAAATAACATGTCGTTCCCATAATTAGGCACACCTTTACCGCCCATACACCGACTATTTACAAGTTGCGTGATAAAATGTTACTGTTTCCAACACACTGTATTATTTTGTTGCATAGTTTTAAGATACCATATCCATGTGCAAATTTTCAGGGAGTGAATGGTATATACAACTTAACACATGTTTCCACGCAGCAAGTCCAGGTCATTTCCCTACACAACCAGGATGTGGTAACCCGAGCCATGTCGTCGACTCAGCGCTCACAACCTACTTCAATTATAACAGGTGTTCGCTGCAAGTCACGTACCCAGGTACACTCATACACAGCCGTGCGTACTCCATACCGTCCCCCACGGAGTACACATGTGAGATCGCAGAAAGGTTCACTTACAGTAGACGACCACGCATGCAGTATAGCTCACACAGTATTATAAAGAGAAACATATCCACCTAAATCTTCACACTCACAATCACACCCAGGCGTAGGTCCATTAGTCGACCGACTGAAGATTAACTTACTTTGAAACAGGGTCAATGGGACTTGCATACTCTCACAAGGCAACTGTATACTCGATATACACTAATAGCGACCCACACACGTTATAATTCTATATACATTCGGTACCGACCGACAGAAGATTAAAATACACTGATACAACAATTAGTTGCCCCGCATAACATAACAAAGGCCATTTTATACAGATATACAAGTACTAGAATTACCGCGAATAATAACGCACATATAGGAACGATACACATAGCTATACTACACACACAAACACGAGGTGCACGGATTACAGAATCGACCTCATACCGAGGCGAGGTTACAGCCTAGTTCCACTCAATTGTCACCAAGTCGGATAGTACATTGGCAGGATTTATTAAATATACCGTGCCCACATACGATAACAGGCGTAGCTTACAGTTACCCTAATGGACACCACAATACCACAGGTTAGCGGTCCTCAGCACGACTAAAACTGCCTACCACAAAAACACAGGTTAGCGGCCTTCAGCACTGGCAAGAACTCCCTACCACAACAACACGAGTTAGTTGCCATCAACAAATCCATCAACGAGATACCACAATAACACAGGTTACCATACACTCAGGACGTAGGACACAACAGGTCATCAGGACAACACACTTGTCGGAAAAGGATAAGGAAATACTTACATAAGTAATACAGTATCACACGCAATAAATTCATATTACATTGTCTAGTACATCTCACTGGCCACTGCGGACAAACATTCGCACTGATTACCAGCAGCGAGACAAGGTCCACGAGCGCTATACCGGAAGCAGGAGAGATTACGCGGCACAAATCTCCACAATGCTCACTGCATGTAATCGACAGGGTGACCAAAATGTATACGCCGCGTGAGGCACACTTCACTCACACACACGCATTCTATCTTTCCCCACAATGGGACTTAATATTTTTTCGGTTCTATGCGGTCAAATTGACCATAGTATAACGACAGAAGGCCAGGCAATACAACCAGTTCCTTAACGAGGCGTCACCATTTTTAGCCGACGATTAGGGACTACTCTTTTGAACTTTCATTGTTTCATTCATCATTAGTCAACGCAGGTCCGGACTTGCAGCCAGACTGCTTGGATTGGGCTATTCCCATTACTGATCATATAGGAATTCATACTTTCATCTAAACGCCTGGTTATGAACTGCACGCAGTGAACAGCCCTATGGCGACGTAACGCAATATCATACAGTAAAACCATATCTCAACGAGGGCCACAAGGCCACGGACGGACTCCACAGTCCATGTAAATCCCATTAAACACACACAATAGCTTCACAATTGCCTCCAGGATCATTCTTTGGCCAACAAAGGCATCCACGCTATAAATTATGCCTATGTATATACATGTATATATCCTCATATATACATTCACCTAATATCAACGACGAGGCTCATAATTATTTTACGTTTTGCGGGGGAGCGTCGTAGTGTTCTACTCAAAGAATCTCCTCCCAAAAACAATGTAAAACGAATATCTAGCCATTTATACGGAGTCAGGGCTATAATAACAACAGAGGACATCCCATACCATCCCTGTGTGATAATTTTAGGAACTTCATAGACTACGGCCCAATGATTCTATGAATTCAGACACTAAATGGGCACTTGCATTCACAAAACGTACGTCACGAATTTCAGGACCCCTTTCCCTTAATTTCACATTAGCCTACAGAATTCCACTCTAACACACCTCAATTGCGGACTGTTATTTGTCCAGAGGGTTATACTATATGAAGCCAGACCTACAATCACCCTTATACGAGGTGCAATATTCAATTCACTACACGATTCCGTAATTACACTATTACTTCCGTCTTACAAAGAGGAAACACCAGAGCACATACTATTTTCTGTCTCAGGAAGGCGACGGCATCAGTGCTCGTACACTACAGTGGAGACACCACCCGTATTATATCATTTACCGTATAACAGGAGACCAAACATTAGGATTACACTATCTTTCACCTTACAAAGGAGTCAATATTAGGCCTACACTATTTTCCGCCTTACAAAGGTAACGACATCGGAAATACACCATTTTCCGCCTTCCGGAGTTGAAAACATCAGAACCACATTATTTTCTGCCTTACAGAAGTACCCACATTCGGGATACAATATTTCCAGGAATACGAGAGAACAACACACAGAATACCACGATTCCACACTAAAGGCGATAGAAACGTTTACATAGGCTATAGAATTAAAACACTATTCACTATACCAGCAGTATACACAGTGCATACAATAATGTCATTAGCCTGACGCAACTCACCACGCGTCTACAAAATGTAAACAAAAGCCGCCATTCCTCAACCTAAGCGATAGGTGCTACGATCCAATCACACGCGCGGATTAAACCTACACGCCTCCTACAGTCTCATACAACCAGTCACAGCGACCCACTCCGCTGATGATAACAGAACACATTGTTCCAACCGCCCACCCGGCACGGGGCACTATCTCTTAATCAGTTATCATATCACGTGATAGCACAGGTCGGCCATTAATTTTCAGGGCGCACACCAGCGCGCTACATTTGAATACTGTTGTCATAGTAACACATGTTTGATAGCATCTATACTCAATATACCGCTGCAACAGCATATTCAATGCTTACAGGAGCCTAGTACATTCCTTGCCCGACACAGTTAGGGAACATTCACCCCTAGGATACTATTATTCCCATTAATATGCAAAGAGCGAACATAATGCTTCTCACCACATGGTGACTGTCATCCATAATACTTTCATACTTTTTATTCTTTATACACTACTGTTCACACATGAGGGGATCGGAACAGACATCACACACGTAGATTGGTCTCTACACAGATAGTTATTTCGGACAAGGGACACATTCACAGTCCACTATATAATTGGGCACCCATTCCTTTTTGATGATCTCCACCTACATTCTGACAGTTTATCAGGGAGTCACTCCATTACGATTACCGACCAGCAAGGTCTACCACGGTAATCATGCGCCATTCTTCCCATAGAACCCATACAAGGGTCCACACTTACACCTTATTGTTATTATTATTATTCTTATTCCACTATTATTCCCTACATACCCCCCAGATGTACCTATAATACCAAAACACGTACTCTTTACAAACTTTGAATGCCACAGACATAGGTTGGCAAGACACATGTTATATAGCACAAGCCTCCACCCCATAGATTGCGTCTCTTGGAGACATAGTCCCCCAATGAACACGATTTTACCATAATTATGTTAAAATGAGCACACGGGTGATAGAATTTCAGTCCCAGATACACAGATGAAACGATCTGTGCAGGTTAAGGCAAAATACACAGTTGCATCCTCCCAGCTAGGATAGCAGAATACCGTTATACAGCGATAGTATATAGTACTTACGGGAGTCAGCAGCCATGGAGCGCGCCATTTGACACAGCGTATATTATAAATACGATGATCGGATACATATATCTATACTTAATTCTAGCTAATACCTAGTATTGAATATACCTCGGGGTATACTCCCACCAATATTCCTAATGGGTAATATAATTCACAGGGTATCCTTATACAACCCAGTGACCATCCCATAGATGTCAAGGAATATATATCTATATAAGATGACCAGTTACTTGATAGGATATACATTATTATATAGATGAGAGAGTTCTCATATAACAAAGCCAGACAGCAGTGCATTCCTATGACCGGGTACAGATGCCCGACGTCCTTTAAGGAGAGTTCAAGTCCTTGATTATTGCAACACAAATTACACATTGACATATTAACACCCCCATCCCCTTTTATGTGAGGCACTTGGTGTCCATGTTACACCAAGGTGCGCCCAATGCTATATCGCTCATAGCTAAGTGTTAAGATGGAACACTTCGGAGTTGAGAGCTAACAGTGAAATATAATCAACATTCCCCTACTAAGAATATTATTATTATTACATTATTTATATTTTTATACCCGCATGTTATATTTTTACCTGCATGGGGGATACTTAACACCCGACCAGTAAAATGTTCCGCACCATTTAAAACGTCCTGCATCCCTATAGTACCGCAGGACCCCATCCCATTCTAGCCTTCCTATTACCCAAACAATAACAAAACTTAACATGTTTACATACCTAATAACGAGGGACATACCTCCCACTCCCGTCTTCACCTACTAACTGTGGGGAAACGAAGAGCATCACTGAACCAGAATCCGAAAGCTAGGCGCAATGAGTGCGCACTGTGTCACATCTCCCCCCCCCCCTAAAAAGCACACACTATTTCCCCACACTCACAAAACCTCGCCATACACTATACTTGGATGGTAAGTCCACAAGGTGCTAGAATTGAAAATTGCAGATTGAGCAATACATTGCAACACAGACCGAAAGACCACTGATATTTTAATGACCAACGTAGACAAGACGAACTGCGAGACCCGACAAGGCAGTGATGTACCATGCCATAGACTCAAACAAAACGACGTAAGGTCGAAGCGACAATGACGTAGTGCGGGTAAACATTGAGATCTTGGATGACCTAGCCTGTCTCCATGTCAGATAAGGTTACGCCCATTATGCGCTACTGTCAGCGTAGCCAGACCTGCAGGTGGAAACTTGACTGTCCGATGGGAGAAATAGCTCACTCAACGTCGGACATAATAGAACATCCACCTAGGGACGACCCACTTGACTAGACTTATAGTTAGCATGTATCTTAAGTAGTGCACTCCTGTTGCGGGGGAGTCAGTCCTGTTCACGAACACAGGCACGCCAGTCCTAATATACATAGCAGGTGAAGTCTACATAAGTCCTTTTACGTGAAAGGTGAAATCTAAAGTTCTCTTTGTATGTTAGGTGAAGTCATATCATTAAAGTCCTATCATTATAGGTGAAGTCCTCAAGATTCTCTCCCTGGCCGAGGTATTGGTCACCGATGGTCTCTTTGATCATGCCCCAGGTGAAGAATACACATTATATAAAGTCCTATTATTATAGGTGAAGACAAGAATTTGTTGAATCTCCCGCTGTTTGCACCTGACTCTGAGAGGGAATTACATGCGGTGAATTCAACGCCCACATAAGTGAGCATTCAGCGGAACTCAAAGTTTTCCATGTCGGCATTGCGCGCCGTGAGGGCCTGGGCAGCCAAGATATGCGTCAAGTAACGCCACAAAGTCCTATTATTATAGGTGAAGATAACGCGTAGCCCACGTAAATGAGCATTCAGCGGCACTCAAAGTTTTCCATGTCGGCATTGCGCGCCGTGAGGGTCTGGGCAGCCAACATCATTATCATCGATCCATGATGATATTCGGGGACACCCGATTTATTGAGATGAATGAGGTCATCATTCAGGATGAACCTCAGGATCGATCGGTAGATTACCGATCGGCAGTAGTATTCACCATAGTTGCCACTATGGTCCCAACCGATTTAACGATCATGGTATCGTTACCAATGCGCAGTGCAGTCACTCAGTACGGGGTAACTCCTTACAGGCCGCCAGGTAATTCCATTTAGGCAGATGACGCAGTTTTTCCAAACCACATTGCAAATTGGACGAAGGTCACTAGGATTACTGTACGTACTTTAAGGTGCTGGGGAAGTCCTTAAAGGCTCCAGAAGTTCTGATACCACCCTGCGTATTGGACAAAATATTTTCCAAACGTCAGGCCGCCGGGACAGTAGTCCAGCGACGATAGTCCTTGCCAAAGAGCAAGCATACTAGGAGTATGAATAACATGCGATTACGTGCGACGAATATGCGATTATTCGCAGCGATTAATAGACGATGGTTTGCGATGCACATATGCGATAGGTGTACGATCGATAGATAATCGATCGGCCTCGTAAGTCCGATCAATTCGGCGTTGTAAGCCCGATAATACGGTTATCACCGATGCGACGATTACATGCGAACGATCAGCAAGTGATTTATGATGATTCGACACCACACGGCCGTTTTGAGTATAAATAGACGAGCGATACACTTTTATTACCCATATGATAGTGAAAATCCATAGTTGAGCGACAGGAGCACACAACTACGACGTTAGACAGGAGTACACATGGCCTTTGACACTCACGATAATATGTTTTATCTATTTTTTCAGCAAGAGCTCCAACGTGGGACGCCAGATGCCAACACATGGTACCAAATGGTACTATCCACATGTGTATGGCGTATGGGTACTCTCAGTGTTCACTAATGATATTACACCTGTGTGTTTGTTAATATTATGTTTTACACATTGACCTGTTTTCTCATGCACATCTACAGGTTCGGATACAGCATCAGCGATCGACGATGGTACCAAATAATGCCCATGGGACACGGTACCATGCTCCTTGATAATATATTCTGTACCCTCACAGGGTACATTCATCCCTTTTGAAATAATTATCCTCAACTGATTGCTGAAGGTCCCAATGATTGAGAGATAGTATACCAGTATATTTTACAGGCCCGCACAGCAGCCGGCAAGAATGACACCCTACACATGTACTTTTTATATCTTTTTTTTCCAACAGGTGGCGATATTGTATATAGTCCCTTGTATATATTTTGCCAACGCCCTAACACGCGCCAGTCGCAATCTCTCCCACACACAGAGCTCATACCCCCAGCTCTTACACTTTTCCCCCACACATCTCCCTACTATTACCAATATCCGTACCACGGTAAGGGATAACTGTGGGATATCCACTCCCGATGGACGGATCCAACGATGCACCTGAAATGAGCGGTGAAATGCGGCAACGAGGGTCGTACCCACAGGATGTAAGGGACGATCTTCCTTGTCAAGATGGGACGTACACCCCCAGGGGACGAACCATGAAGGTATAATTTATGTACCTTAGACTTAAATACTAGTTAAGGTAATTTTAGCCACTAGCGCGCGCGTAGGATTACTGTTCACAGGGTTATATTGTATGCGATACAGAATGAATATTTGATAGTCAGGCGACTAATACGTTTATGTATTGATGCTACTGTGTCAGAAATAATATGCGAATACATCCAATATTGTGAGGAAGGTACCATTGCCAACTATTTTTGAAGCACCAGTGTTCTCATGTCATACACCATGCTCACTCTCATCATTACACGATTGTCATGTACACATGCTCAATGCCACACATTGTTTTATTTTTCCTTTCTATTCTTCTAAAATACATATTGTAAAAATGCCTTCTTTCTCCCCGCACAATAAACACGTTTTTATATTCCCCTTAATTACCCACCAAGGCATTTGTTTCTCTTTATCTGTTCTATCACTCTACCTCCTATTTTACACTTTATGCGATTATATGTACGGCTGTATTTTGACTACCCGAGGGTAGTTTTTCATCCCGTCCTTAATAAGCGGACGGAGGGTAAGCTCCACCCTTCCAGATGTTTTTTTCCTCTCGGGATAGCCACCCATTGTGTTTGTTTATGCTTCATTGTGTGATTATGTTTGCAAATGTTTTTATGATGTTTTTATTGTTATGTCACAGTTTCCATTGTATTAAATGTTATGTGCCCAGGGCGCCGATATTGTAAAGAGATTTAAATGTGAAAAGAAACATTGTTCCCACACCCACACATTTACACATGCTCGCTCTACACAAACCGACGGCGCCCACTTCACATCCTACGAGGCACTGTCAACACACAACTCCAACACATCACTCTACGTTCTATCCCATGAGGCACCCCATCTTTCTATCTATCGACTCTACTCTCACCTCAACGACTTGACTACCACGAGGCCATCTACACACCCCCAACGAAGTTACCACCCTATTCCAAAAGGACAAGAAAGAAGAGAAGAACAGAAGAAAGAAGAATTAAAAGAAAGAAGAGGATGTCCCTATTTTCAAAAACTACCCGCACGTCTTCGTCTCGTCCCGTCATCGAGGACGATGACTAACTCCGCCAGGGGAGTTGTTATACCCGTAGGGTATGCCACCCGCACCCCCTATTATTTACAACCCATAATAATACATCCTTATACATGACTTCAGACCAACTTGTACGATCAACGAACACATCTATAAATCATACTACTTCAATGAACTCAGGTGGCCTCATACCTGACCTCAAACGACCCCGGTAGGGCTTCGACACTAGAAAAATGTACAATTCTGCACACACTGCACACCGAATCCATAAAACCTAGGAGAGTTCATGACTCGAGGCCAATCTCAAACAGACTTTGTGTTGTGGTGTTGAACCGCTGCTGGGCGCCGTCACGACTGCTGCCATCTTGGTGAGTGTACAGCGAGTAACTTCACACACATACACTTACACTTTCATCCCCTATTCCTTGTACTGGAATTGCATTAGCACTTTAGCTGTTCTGCAAACTTTATTAATACTTCTTCCTAGAAGTAAGTAAGTTACATTAAAACTAGACGTCTTTAGATAGCTGGTCATTCCATTTATTCATCTAGCTAGTAAGTTCCTACCCTTTAGATTCCCTCCAGGTAGGATCCCATAGCATTACTGTTTAAATGCTTCGTGGGGTCAGCGGAGAGCCACTTGGTACTCCGTCACAGTGCTTGAATCAGCAGCCTCTCTCTCTCTATGCCTTCGCTAGCCAGCTTACGCTAGCATTAAGCCGAATAGCGGCAGCACCGTTTAAGTCCTTATTTACTAAACCTCCCCCAGCACCACTTTTACACCCCGAGCTCTCCCGACAATCTGAACAATCGGGAAGCTCGTCCACAGAGCTACGTCTTTGCCCATAGACAGCTCAATCACTCTACCCGCTCCACTCACATTTTAACTTCCCCCAAAACACCCCATTGTAGGGCCCCCCACAAAGAAACCCTACAGTTTTATAAAAGTTATTTTGGAGAAGTCAGGCGGGGAGGATGCTACTACTACGCACTGGAAATTGTTAAACAAAGCGACGCATGTGAAGTACAATGACACTTAAAGTGAAGCTAAGTAAAGCTTACAGTTATATAAAGCAGCACGGTAAGTGACGAGCATGTTGAGTGAACAATTTAATTATGCATGTTTATCGTGTAATACAGTAGTAAAATCGCGAAGTCATGACCTCGTTATTATCGTAATAACACAAATTAAAATATACACGATAGATCACGGGATGGAAAGAGCATCACAGGCATTGTGATTAATGTCAAGCCACAGACACTACATTGATGGTATGCGATCTGGAACACGAAGTACACACACTATAGCAGATACACGGATAGCTGAAGTAGGAGATACTGGGAGCCTTAGAAGAGGAATAGTCAGGAGATATGCGCAGATGGTAGAGGCTTTCATTGGGAGGAAGGATATGTCGGGAATCACGCAGCCTGCACCTCTGGAACCATGCAGATTTTAAGCCCAGGAAGGCACCATTGTATAAAGCGTGTGTAATATAAAATTTAATGTGTTTTAGTGTTGTTAACATAAAGTGTATTTTAAAGTGTTGTATAGGAATGAATGAAAGTGTTAAACTTAAAAAGTGTAACATTAAAGTGAATGTAAGTGATAAGAAACCACAAGGAATGTATAGTGTAATCACCATGGATTATTGTTAAATGCAACAATGTTGGGTCATACGCTGTATTATTGGATCCGGCCACCAAGAAAGAAGTACGTGAGTACCATTCCAATGTTATGATGTATTAGTTAAGCTCACCATATGTCCATGTTAATGAAGTGTAATAGGGAACTTGAGATAATGATATGTACAAGTCTTCATTCCTCGTAATTGCAGTAAAGAGTTTGCATATAAGAATGAGTTTGCTTACGACAGAGATGCGTAAGAGCACGTTAAATTTAATAATAAAGTTAATGAGTAACTTAATGAATCCGTCAAAGTCGAAAGAGAAATTAATATTCAGCATGGTAATGCATGAATCGTTAAATTGCGTCAATCCCAAGAAATTGTAAGGTAAATATAAGTGAAAGTGTGGAAAAATGTATATGACAGGATGTTATTATACATGTCTAAATGTAATGAGTATCATGAGTCACGCAGTATGCGTTGTAAAAATAAAGCCAGTTAAACATACCAGTAATAAATGCCAGTAGAAAGTAAGAACAGCTAAACGGAAGGAAACTGGAGTGTCACATGGTCAGAATACTCTAACAGATCTAGTTGTTGAGCCGCTCATATGCGAGCGTTGAAAGTAAAGCCAAGATTTTTACTTTAATGAATGCAAGGAAAATTCTCTAGCACGATGACAGGAGAGTATGCGCTATTCTTCGAAGGTATAATTGACGTACAGCCGAGGGCGTACAGGTATATTGTTGCTAGTGGATGGAGACAGATAAGGTATCTGGTCTGCCATACCAGCGTCGTGAGGGCAATTAAGGAGTAACTCTGTCACCTTAATTAGCTGCTCTATGGCATGATCCGCCTGTCGTGGCGTGACATCATTAATAATGAAAGGGTCCCAGGACACCTTGCCAATACTTCGCAACGTGTATGTGGAAAACTTTGACAACACATTCGCACACACATTAAGCGGTATCTGATCCCCATGACTTCGTCGCTATGAGATATTCATCCCTTTGCTAATAAATAATTTTGTGAGCCTTAATTGAGCCAAGTAACATTACCCTACGTGATAGGAGTAAACATTTAGATATTCCGATCATAATGATGACCCACTGATCCGCTTGTCCGTGAAAGTGAAAATATGAAACAGTTGAAAGTTTGTTGTTATGGTATGAATACGGAAATGAATCACAGCTGGAGAGAGAAGAGCTGGGGAGTGTTGACTTACCCAGACGGCCATCTTTCTTTGGAGGTGGAGATCCTGACAAGTCACATTTTCCAATTTTTACAGGAGAACAAATTAAAAGTTTCAAGACCTAAAATAGTCATTTATTTCAATTAATTGTGTTATTTCTTCGCTTAAGTTTTTTAAGTACCAAGTGGAGAAGCACTACAAATTACAATTTTGCGGTTTGAAAAATGGATTCAACGGTACATTCAATTTTATGTTAGCATGTATACACATTTTGCAGAGGAAGCATCTGATAAGTCCCTAAGATTGAAGAATTTAGCTACTGTTACAATAATACTAATCAATGAACTTTTTTTTACAACCAAATACTTAAAACTGCGTATTAATGTCACTAGTTCTGACTAATGCAGGAGGCGGTCAAAATGCATTTGCACTTCCAAACTGCAAAACTTATATTGAAATCTGAGTTGAAAATTGTGCGATATATCTCGTATGAAACTTTCTGGTCAGGAAACTTCTCTTGAAACATATAGAACATTGTCTTGGTGTTCAACGACTCAGGAGGTAAACCTATTCTGTCATCGTCATAGCGGCTGTTGCGCCCTTTAAATGTTTGAATGTTGTCGAATCATTGCACGGGCATTATCCGTTAAACTGTGTGGGCGGGTATTGTGCTTTCCTGAACCATCTCGCAAGGATTTATTTCTAGATTTTAGTTTGTTTAGTAAATAATCTAATTTACCCTTCTTTATTCCATGCAACGACATAAATGCTGACTTAAACACATTAATTCTATCGAAACCTCGATTTAAGGTAAACCCCCATTTAAGGTTAAACAAGATGTTCAGTAAGGAACATATATCCTACTTTCTCCTGAGTGTATACGTATAGTTATAACTCTTTGTCTTTATCAAAGAGTATAATAGAATCATTTCTGGGTTGAAGACCTTAGAAACTATTTACCTCTACCAAACACTACAACCTCGGAAAAACTACTATCATCATTGAAGAAAGAAAGAGATATCTCAAGAATTTTATGGAACTGGAGACATGATCGACCGGACGTGGTCAACATCAAACTTTGAGTTGAGGCATGTGTTTACTCGTCTAGCTGTCCATGGTTTTCACCACCTTAATTGCATTAACCAATCTTTCCATGACCCTACAGTGACGCATGTATGTCGACTATGTGGACAAACATGTGAACCTACCACTTAGAGCTCTGTAGTAAAGGAAGCAATCAAATCTATGCTATTCAAATCCCCAGAGCGCAATTATAGTGTAGCCTACATGTTCATTCTTTATTTTCTATTGATATTTGGCTCCAATAAAATTATTAATTAATATCCTCAACTGGCACCAACAGATAGGGCACAGGTAGTATGTAAGATCGTTCATAGATATGTTTTCACGGACGGCCTAGGCCCTTCATGGGCTGTATAGAGCCAGGCGTTGACTTTTTGAATCACTTTCTTCCAAGGTCTTTTTCAGACAGCACTGAAAGAAACTCCTCTTAGAAATACACTCCAGATACAACTTTTCAACAGTCAAATACACCACTACAATGACCAAGGTAACAATGACGAATAAATGACAGTGTTGTTTCTGTACTTAATAGCTATAGATATACAGGGCAGCTATCATAAAAACAAGAAAATTCCCAAAAGCTTCCCCGGACTTGTCAGACTATTCCCCAGTATCACATGGACTTGGCAGGTTATTCCCCTGTACACCATTTGCAAACATTCAAATTTCTTTGGACTGGTCAGGTTGTTCCCCTGTACGGTTACATCTTAATTTACTACACTAAAGGAGCTATTAATAGCGACAAAAACAGAAAATTCGTTTTTTTGGACTTAACAGGTTTTCCCCCTGAACTCTTCATATTTTAGTCAGTGACTACTTATAAACTGACACGCACCCACGAACTCTCTCACTTTCCTGACCTTAGTGGGCTTCGGAAATCTCATGATAGCTTCCACTTTCTCTAAGTTCGGATGATATCCATGCTGGTCAATAGTATGTCCGAGAAAATTAATTTTCTCGTGCAAGAAATGGCACTTATCAAAGTTTACTTTTATGTTTGCGTATCTTAGGTTTTAAAAAACTTACGCAAGTGCATTAAGTGTTCGTGGACATTTGGTGAAGATATGATTAAATCATCTATATAGCAAAGCACGTTCTTCTTTACCTCGTCAGTGAGTTTGTTATCAAGGGCTCTAATCAGTGCTGGCCCACTATTTACCATACCAAATGGAATACGCTGAAATACCGAGGAAGTCTGGTCAAATAGGAATCCTGTGTATTGTTTACTTTCCTCTTCCAGCTCTATCTGGTAAAATTACGAAGTTAGATCAAGGACGGAGAAACAAGATTTTCCTCTGCATTTCTTCAACAGATCACGTATTTTAGGCGGTCGGTCTGCCTCGGGCAAAATCTTCAAATTAATGGTCCGTGCATCGAGACATAGGCGTAATTGACCATTATTTTTCTTGACTACAGTAATAGGGTTGATGTAAGAAGATGCCTGCTTCTTTATAATCCCATCGGCTTCCATCTTCTTGATTATTCCTCGTACTTCTTCATAGTACTTTTCCGGGACAGGGTAGATTCTTTTCTGGCAAGGGGTTTCATCAGTAAGCCTAATCTTGTATTTGTAGTCCTTAATTAACCCAGGCTTGTCATCAAAAATATTGTGAAATTCCAAAATCAAATTCTCGAATTCGTCTCTAATTTCATCAAATCCTTCCACTCTGGGAGTAGGTAATTCTATTCTAGTTTCTACCCTTTCGATAATGTTACTTATGATTTCTTCCCTTAAGTCTATATCTAGACTGTCATTCAAATCCTTTTCTTCTAACTTTTCTGTGTTAATTAATCCTTCGCTAAATTTTATAATTCTGTTCTTCATATCGATAATTGCTCCAACTTTAGAAATATAGTCAATGCCTAGCACAATATCAAAATTAATCTTGTTGACCACTATGAAAATATGCTCACAAGTGCATCCATTGATCTCAAAGTTTAGTAAAACTTGGATCTTACATTTTACAGCCTTGTCCTGAAAAATGCCTCGCTCTTTAACTGCGGAGGCGGGTAAAACTGCCATCTTATCGCCCTTAGATAATCTCTGATAACACTCATCTGACATTATGGACATAATGGCACCAGTGTCCATTAAAGACTTGCATGTCTGTCCATCGATATTAATACATATTATGGGTAATTCGAATGGTCCCTCCTCTTTAATAATTTCCTTCTCGAACAGTAAATTCTCATCTGTTACCTCATAAATCTCATTTATTACAATTTGGCGTAGTGCTGCAGTGTATTGTATGGGCCTTGGTTGCCTTCTACAATGTGCAAGGGGTTGCGTATAATGTTGTAACGATAGGGGCTGTTTGAGTAGGTGTTTTGGGTGAGTTTTGTTGAGGGGCGTCTATTCAGTTTAGACGTGCTCGAGGAAGAGCTACCGAGTATTCGGGGGTGACTGGTGATCTCGGGGATGGAGTATTTGTGAGGGGGTTAATGGATAACGAATAACCTGCGGTAGAGCGGTGATTGCTCAGCACATGTGAGCAGCGTGTACAAGAGAGTGCTAGAAGCAATCCTGCTGACTAGAGCTCTATGGCGAGTCAGGCGAACTGCTTATCTGATACTTTTAAACAATTAAGTAAGGCTGGTCCCTATTGGGTCAGGGTTAGAGGATAGGGGCTTATCCTATAAGCAAATAAGTTACAAAACCAATTAAAGTGAATGCCAGTAAGTTTAATGATTTCTCTCTAGTGAGGTGTGCATTAATTCAAAGACCAGACTTCAGTGCTAGTGGCATTACTGTTTAAACAAAGTTAGTACAATGTGTAAAAGGTGTAGAGTGTAAAGGGTGGATGAAAGGGATGATACCCGTAAGCACACTTCCCCTAGGTGGCGGCAGTCGTGATGCAAACCTCCAGAGGTTCAGTGGGACACAGTTCCTGAGTATCTTGGACTGGCTGCTTTTATAATTATGGTGCTGCAACCTAAGGATTCTCAGCACATTCCGGGCTAACAGCTACCGGACTGGGGGTCGTGCGAGTTCAAGAAGGTTCAAGAGGGGGTCATGTGTGGGGTTATATGAGTTCACTGAGGTGTGTTAAAGTGTAGATTGTGGTGTATTTGGAAAAGTGTTTAATGATGCGGAAATTTGGGGTGAAAGTGTACTGCGGGGGTAGCAATATTCTATCTCTTCTACTTCCGTTTCAAAATTGTTTTTTTTTGTCCTTGAGTATCGTTCTCATAGTTCCCTTGCTGACTAGTACTCGGCTTAGGATCCATACTCAAGCTCTTTTCCCCTCCATTTCCATTTTCTTTATCTCTCAACTCCTTAAGATATTCCTTTCCTTCTCTATGACGTTCGTCATATTTTTCTTTCGTCATGACATCATCTTGGGAATTCTTATATCGGTTATATCCCTGATTATTCCGAGTACTGCGGTTGTAATAGCCATTATTATTGTACATGATGTTGTTGTTGTTATGGTAATAACCACTTCTACGGTTTTCATTATTATTGTTACACCCTTGTTGCTGCTGATACGGACGACCTCCACGGAATCTCCTGTATCTAGGCTCCGGTTCCTATCTCAAAAATAGGTATTCCGTTCTGGACCTATATTTCCTTTCTCATGTACATTCGGACTTACGGTTTGCTGCGTCTGGTCAAGATATACAGTGTTTATGACCTTGTATTCTTGCCTGTGATTTCTGGATACTACATTCGGCATTGGGCTTGTGTAATCGAACTTTCTAAGTAGCTCATCCATGATAGCAAAATCACTTATCCCTGACGAGATAATAAAACGTCTGACCTCTACTGGAAGCATTCTGGCTATCGCATCTATCAACTGCGCCGTTGACAAAGGGAGCTGAAGAAATCTAACTCGGGCGAGTTGACTTGTGAAGAAATCGGCGTTACGTGTGAGTAATGTACCCGAGTATTTTCTAGAGTATACTTCTGCGTGTAAACTGTTCTGCGCTTCAATACTCCAAAAACGTTTTATCAGGGCTTCTGCGAACTCTTCAAAGTCCACAAACGGGAACCATTCAAGGGGCCCATCTGACAAATAACGCTCTACTATCGTCATCTCTCTCTCACGAGGAATATGAGCTTTGATAAAGTAATCTTTGAGGTTTCTTACATACTCAATTGGTGTGCAACTATCAAGGTTACTAAATTTTCTAGGTTTATCTTCAAGTTTCTGATCACCGTCACGTTCCTAAGTTGAGAATCCTGAAGACTAGATCGAAAATCTCTAGCAACTCTTTCGGGCTCTTTACTTCTATTTTCTAGACCTTCGGTAAACCTGAATACCCTCTCTTCTGGTCTGATTTCTCTTTCTTCTGCTCCTAGACTATCTCTTCTAGTTTGATTCCCATAATCGTCTAGATCTATCTTTTCTTTCTCTTCTATCTCTGTGATAATCTTCTTCAATTGTTGTCCTACTTCTATCTTCAACTCATCTTTGTATGTTTCAATACTGGCGACATCTCCTAGGTTGAGACTTTGTAACTTTCTACTAATGTAGTCTTCTAATTCTGTAGATTTACCCTCATGAATCGCATTTACGCCAGTGACAACCTTATTTATTCGTTCCTCTATAGTTTTATTTTAATTTGATAAAGATTCCTTCAAAACTTGCATATCCTGACTCGATTGAGTTCTATCGTCCACCTGTGTTTGAGTAAGCTGATCAATGCGGTTACCTAGATCTGATCTAACACTAGCAACTTCACGATTTATCTCTAGCTGTGAACTGGCTATTTTTTTATCGCTATATTATCCTGTATCTTTTTTACATGCTCACTACTGGACTTATTCCACTCGTCCTTCCAAACGACTACATTTGCCTTTAACATTTCGGCAATGTCTTCTTCTATGCCCTCTTTAAGGATTTTGTTGTGGTCTATGACTTGAGTACGCAAAAATATCGACATTTGGTTTTAACTCCGCTAAAGAAACAGTAGTCTTTAGCGCGTCATCACAAATCGTGACCTTAAAGCTCGTATATTTTCTTTACACTGGGTTTTAGATTCTTCAACTTCTCTCCTAATCTTATTAATGTCACCCTGAACTTTAGTTAATCTACAAACATTGTATTGACCTCAGTTTGTATCTTACCGATATCAGTCTGTACACTAGTGATTTCAGATTGTACATCATTGCTGTCTACTTGAACATTTTCGACATCTGTCTGAACCTTATCGACCTTATTCTGTACACTAGCAACATTAATCTGGACATTGGATACATCTGATTGGACACTATCAACTTTAGACTGGACTTTGAACACATCAGTTCGGACATCCCCGACATCTGATTGGACACTAGCAACATCAGTTCGGACATTACCGACATCTGTCGGTACACCACTTACATCATCCTGTATAGCGGCGGCTCGTGGGATGTAAGTTCGGTGCAGCCCAACACACGCTCGTGTGCAGTAAACGTATACATATTGTTGGGTCATCTAGCTAGGATGAAATCTGGTTTGTCAAAAGTGGTTGGGGTTGATTGCTTGATAAAATTTATTTCTTATCCTCCTCCTTCCATTTAGAAAACGGAGTTTCTCCTAAAATACAAACTAAATCTACGGACGGTTCCATGTTAAAACACGCCTTGGAGGGAACACTATTATTTCACACTATAAGAAAAGATTTAAATACTATATACCTAAAGAACGACCTCTCACTCTACATACTCGTACTTATACTTATAACATAACTGAATTTCAAACGCACTTCCTCTACAAACATACACCTATTATTATGTTATGATTAAACACAGTAACTATAAAAACGCCAAGAGCTCACTCTTTTAGCTGTGCTACTGTATGCTCTTCGAAAGCGCTTAGCCTATTCTATTTACACTTCTTTCACAATTAATGCGCCACACGGCCACGAATCACAATTTAACAGCACAATTTTTACTATAAAAGAATACTTCGTACACCACACGTTCAAATTTATAACAAGCTTCTTGTTACAGCTGTTGGAACAGTAGCCACAACTCTCGCGACAAAATATACTAGTAAATATGTCAGCTTGATCGTGTTTTAGCGTGATTGAGATACTAACATTTGTTTATTAATTTCAAGGTTGGTATTCGTGAATATCAAAATGTGTACGAACAATGAGTGAAAGTGGCTGTGCTCGAAATTAGGCCTAAAAACTGATGAATGCCTCAACACCAAAAAGAACTTAAAAAATCAATTCGGTGTAAGTACCATGATTAGTTCGGCATCATTATGATAGTTCCCAAGATGTTCCTTCTTTGGTATAACGCGCACTTCCAGACACATGTAATCAATTTAATCAGTATTTCAGCGTATTATTACGTTTTACCGCGTCTTTCTTACAAAACTAGCCTTGCATAGGTGCTCTCATATTTCTATTTAAATTCACTTTTAAAACGATAACGCAGCTTATTTGTGCCAAGTACCGTGTTGTACAGAGTGTATTCTGCCTATCCAAGAAAAAATCTTGACTTGTCATTGTAGTTTTATGGCACTAAAATCCAAGACTTGTTGGAGTGGTTTACGGCTTCGAAAGCATAGGAACAGCCATTTCCTTGCTACCCAAATTTGGCGCGCCGTTTGGCTTCAGCAGCTTGCACTAGGCAGCGCAGCGAAGGCATCTCCTTCCGTTCTTTCCTCCATGTCGAGGAACAAAGAGCCCGGGTTATATATTCGGGTGCATTCAGATAATATCGTCACAGCTCGTGCGAGGCAGCCAAGCATTCATGTTGCTCCAAGGGCCGCACCAAGCGGAATACTTCTGTATACATACTGCAGGCGGTTTGGCGCGTTGCCATGGTAACCGTTCAGTTATACGTCACAAGTCAGCCCGTATTGCTGTGAGTATTTGGAGGGCTGCACTCACGGTCAGACCGCAAGGCGCAATCGTGAAGGAAACAGACTGCGGGGCTTGCTTAATTACTAATAAGTATGAGCGCTACGCCGGTTGTGTAATCACAACATATAAAGCGCACTCTTCGTTCTTTTTAACGAATACGGTAGGCTTTAAAGAGAAAATATAGGGAGTCAGAAAATGATATACAATTGATTTGAGAAATGTAAGTGCAGCCGGGCTGTACCTGATGCACTTGAAAAGCCGCTACTGATCCTGTATCACCTTAGAACTGACCTGCAATCGCGTTACATTTATGTTCATATCAGAGGCACTAGTCTGTATTCCATCCAAGGAAATCTGAACTCCCTGAATGTCCTCCTTGAAACTCTCTTTAACACTTTCAGTGACTTTCTCTGTAATGGACTCAACAACATTTTCAACAACCTTGACCACTACTAAGTCAAGATCCTCCTTACGTTCTCGTTTCAGCTGCTCCAAATCTCGCTTCGCATCCTGAAATTTACATTGCTTTTCCTGCATATTCCCTTTAAAATTATCTTTGATCTCACCTTTCACACTCTTCAAACTCTCTTCCAATTGCTCCTGCATCTCCTCCAAAATTCTCCTAACATCCTCGGTTGCCATTACAACAATACAAATTATCAAATGCTATAGGGACATATTCAAAAACAGAGCAAGTTAACAACATTCGAGCAACGCTATCCTCCATGTATTTGGGCACCTTAATGTCTATAGTGAGTCCGCTGTGCTCATGCTCTGTGGTATTTTTCCTTGCAACACATTTGCTAATGTTATGGACCGTCTTTGAACGCACCCGAAGACCGGCGCATGGCTGGAGAGGATTATGGTTGTACTTTTGACTTTGAAGAAATCCACTATTTTCTTATCTGAGTCCTTATTAACATGTCTCTATTTTTCACAAGGCTCAGATCATCTCATTTTGTAATTCAGCATATTCAGAACATTCTGGTGAATGTGATTATATATTTTGGTACGGTATTTCACGTCGCAGATAAGCGAAACGGAAGGAGATAGTCGCTAAACGACTCACATATTCACTAGATACCGCAGGGAGGAACACCGCACTATGCACTCGAGTATGGTTGATCGTCCATGTTGGACATGTTTCATAGTCCGTCTCATTAGACAAGGAATAGTCCGCCATCAGGCGAAGAAAGTTATCAGTGTGCATCGAATATTATTAAGCACTTAATTGTGTGCACTCGAGTGATAATTAACGCATGTGTGCGTATAAATAACGTGATTATCGTATCAGTGAAAATCTGTGAAAATTTTAGGCCGTGGAACACCACATGTTAACCACGAGGCCATCAGAATCGTATGTCCACGAGGGACGCCAAATATTTCAAAGTGAGCGAACAAGTAACAGTTTATGTGATTAATTTAAACGCCACTAATTGTGCACATATTGCAGCCGCTATTGCAGGAATTTCTAACCGTGGATGACTTAGATACCACGCGATTTCAGTGAGACAGAATATGTTGTGAAAGCACGCTAAGTAAGCGTTACGATAGAAGCTGTGAAAGCAGACAGTGTATGGGCACTTTGTTAAAGTCTGCGCCATTTAAGCTCAGTGAATTTGCTACTAGCGATAATTTAGCTTCAGTGAAAACCATGTGAGAATTATTATTTCTACAAGTGAAAATAATCACAAATTATGGCTTATTCGATTGACCACGTGTACAAAGTGATTATTCATCTATCTACGATGGGGAAGATGGAGTGAGAACCTCCATAATGTGAAGGAGCCATTCTTAAGGAACTGCAGCATGACATAAGACCCAGAGGTACCACACGTTGAGGAGATGAACGTGTTGGGAGAAGAAGAATGAATACCGCCATGAGGGAGAAGAAGATGACCACGAGGACGCATGAAGACCCTGGTCAAGGATAAGGCCTGGAGTGAAGGCCTAGTTTGGACAACCCTTGTCCGGAAACCAGAGGATGATTTATACCCCTCAGTTCTTTGGGAAGAACGAGGTGATGATGCCTTGAGTCAGTGAGTCCGTTCCTTCTCTCTATGTAATGATTATTTTTGTGGTGGTGTAGTTAGTTTAAACCAACCGAACTCATCTTGACAGCCATTAGGTAGGATTTTGTATTTAGCACTCATTTCTTTGTATTTCACTTACAGTGATAGTTAGCCACCCTTTTGATTGAACATGGTTCAATCGGTGCATTCTTTTGGACGTCGAGAGATGTCAAGTCTATTTTGCTAGCTAAACGTGACTGTAGTTTTTGAGCTACTTTGTTTAACCCTGGTTTGGGGCATTTTTGTTTGTTTTCTTCGATACGACGATTGGCCGTCATTTTTATATTAGTTTTGTGACACCCATTTCTGGTAATTTTATGTCACGCCACTGATCTAGTTTAGATAGGCCGTATCGGTTGATAGTCGACTAGAACTATCAGTTTTGTAACTATACTATGGATGTTTCATTTTGATGAGCTTTGATGCCATCTAGTTCTTAGTGAAGAACATAGTCAGGGAATTAACTTGTATGCAGTAGAGCATCGAACCCTGTACTAGTAACGTATCATTGGCAATCTCAGCAGATGTGAGAATTTGCGTATTTTCCTGTATTATTTGTGTCTAGTGTAACACAGGATTTTTCTTGGTTATAATAATGTAAACATGTTTAAAGTGACATATCTGTCACGTCAGAGACATTCTGATGGAGTGACATTAACTACCCTTTGCTACTCTTTGATTTTGAAAGACATGTTACGTCTTTTTCTTACTGCGTGTTTCTACGTAGTACGATTATATTATTTATTGTTATAATGGGATAAACCACAAGCCAGTTCATATAGGACTTCATTTGCAGATGAACTGAGGCTTACATGTGAATCTATTGTGTTTTGTTAACGTTGCCCGACGCAACGAAGGTTACGAGCCAATCTCATGGCTAGAACAGGTGGAGATATTACCCATCATCCACCAAGCGCACAGAAGTGAGACATACTTATTTGAGACCCTAGAGGGATGCATGTAGCATTGTTTTCTGTTAGTTATGTTTTTCATTTATTTGGGTGAAGGTCTCAGCAGCCATTTTGTATAAATCGGATGTTTTGATCTTATGATGAGTGACTGGCTGAAGTCACATGCTTGATCGCTTTGCGAGCGACTACGATTGACACTAGGGAGAGTGTACATTTAATATTCAAATGAGGTTTATTTCTTTGTTTTTGGCTAGTGTAAGACACCCTTGTTTGAGGCTGTTCATGGTATTTCAGTGCTTGTAATGCACGTTATGTCCAGACTCAGTTCTGTGGACTTGTTGTTACCGGGAGGTGACTGAAGTGTTTCCCAGGCCTGCCCGAGGTTAATCAGATGTGCCGAGCGCCACTGATAACTTGTGTTATTGTTTTGTACGAGCGATGGGAGCTCGTTGAAGGTATTTTCCGACTTTTAAGTCGATGCGACAGCAGATAATTGATCTCGCAGGAGACGCTATTGCTGAGCCCAGGTGTCCAGGATCATCAGCACTATCGCCATAAACCGACGATGAATTTAAACCTCCGAAATAATAATCAATCGCATAATTACTCTAAACAAGCTGATAATTAATTAATTGTTTCTGCTAATTTTGAAATAGACATTTTGATCTTGCTGACCGACACCTTTGTGATGTTATACATTTCTTGCCGGAAATGACTTTAGACAGCTGACACTATTTGAAACGACGGAGTGTTGCTTAATCTTTAGTTCTTAGCTGGTGGAGCACGACACTCATGTAATGTAAGTCGTAGTTGTAACTACGCCATTGCCAACCTATTTAACACACACTTAGATGACTTTGGATGCAAATAGTATTTCCAAAACGTGTAGGCAGGATATAAACATGCATTAGATCTTGTGTTTTATTTATTTTACAATGTGTGTAATCCCATTTTTACCTTTTTCCGTGTTGCTTAACACGTAGTTCATAAGAGGGTTGTTAAACGTTTTTTTCTTGGCTGTCATGTAGATTTGATGTTAATTTTTTGTTTTACGGACGTCATCGCCGTAAGTTTTTGTATCCATTGTCAGGACTTAGCTAATTGATTAACGTTAAATGTAAATAAGGAAATGGTATCATCGTAACTTAGATTGGTTTTGCTACCTCTGTTAAATGTAAATTCCGTTAGTAACTTGAAATTTGTAACTTGGATTAGGGATTCTTTGCGTACCATTTTCCTAGCGTTGTTGTTGTTGTTCGTCTTTGTAATTAGGTCTTTCGCGAGGGTTTCCTTTAGTTTACAGGTAGGGCTTGAATCTTTTTCTTCTTCTTTTATTAGTTTGCTGATTAGCCGATATAAACCCTCCGATCTAGGATAGGTGCTTGCTAATTTTAAAATAAATGTGTTCACACGTTTTACTTAAGTCTGGATGTTTCCTTTTCTCAATCTAGTTGTTTAAGGTGTACTTTCTTGGGCCGTCTGTGACCTTAGCCACCATGTTACCTCAGATCCCTTGGATCATAGTTTCTCGTGCTGCTCTGGCCTATAAGAAATACATCTGATCCCCTCGGCACATGGGTCCGGCAGGTGAGGTGTCTGGGAAGTCATTTCGGTTGTTGGCAACCCTGACAGCTCATCTGACGGGCACAATAGATAACTTAATATTATCTTAACATTAACTTACCAGACACCCGATGTTTAATAAATTTACCCATCCAGTTCGTTCACTTGTGATCTACTTTAAATATACTAACACAAAGAAACTCCACACTTACTATCATTAAAACAAGTTAACTTTATATTACACACGACTAACAACTGCCATGAACCGGTAAAATAAAATAAAATCGAGTCCATAGGTTGTTTTTCGAAACTTTCCACCTAGTATACCTTTCTCAGGGTTTTATAAGATCTGATCTTTTAAGAGTGCAACCTTACTAAAATCAACTCAAAATACCTATATAATTACACACTCACATCCATCAAAAATTGGACTAGACATCCCACATGTTTGGTAATTATTTCTTTCACTAGAAATGTTCAAACCAACAACTTCCAAAGGCTCTACGAAGCTAATTTCGTATCCCCTTAGTTAGGGCGCCATCCCTACTGTACCCTTAAATTCGGGAAGATGCCTGTTGCGAATCCATAGCTAAAAGCTGGATTGTTTATTTCTATATGAGCTCCGGCTAAAAGTCCATAAGAAATTGCTCCAACAAGGTCTTCGGGAATCTACACAGTATTGATCAATGGTATCGTGAATATACAACAAAATACACTGGCTCAGAAGCACCTACCTTAAGTTTCTCGGGGTCTCTGCAGGAACTTAGCTCCAATCTATAAACGGATTCACGATACCACTGTTTCCATTATATTTAAAATAAATCACTCGAAGACAACAACGAAAAATGAACTGAGTAAATTTATTATAACAATGGTAAACTATAACTAATTTAAACAATAAATAACAATTATTATTATTTATCGTATGATGATACAGAGTTAAAATAATAGTTCATACACTACATATAAAGTTATATATATAGTTATATACATAGTCATAAACACAAGTTCTTGGTTTAAACTTCTAAATCCAGGCCATCAATCCACTGAAGTGCCTCAGAAGATGCATGATTTATGTCACCTACTGATCCTTGGAACGCTCGTTGCGGACATTCACCAACAATATGTCCGATGGTTTGCAGGGTAGCTCCACAATCGTAGTTAGCAGAAGTAACCCAACCCCATTTGTGAAGCAGGAATCCACATTTGCCTTGTCCTGTACGGATCCGGTTAATGATTCTCCATTGGCGTCTGGGGAGTTTGAAACCTTCTATCCGGTTGGAAGGGTGTTCAATCAGATGTGCATTGAATACTGATGATTCCTCCCACATAGTTTTCCATGCTTCTGAGATGTTAAATGAAGAGTCTTCAAGAAGTACTGCAGAGCGCCAAGGTGGTTTTCTTGACTTCAACCGTTGATTACCTGCTTTTGCTACATCAGTATGTATGGGTAGCTGGGGGTTCTTCTGAATGGTTTTCCAGATCTTCAGGAGAGCCTCTGATCTTCGAAGAGCTGGAGGTTGGATGTTACTTAGAACAGGTAACCATGTAGTGGGTGTGCTACGTATGCAGCCCGTAATCAGTCGCATTGTCTGGATAAGTTGCACATCTATCTTCTTGGAGTGGACACTGTTTAGCCAAGATGGGCAGCAGTATTCAGCAACGGAGTATGACAGTGCCAGAGCAGTTGATCGTAAAGTTTGAGCGCTGGAACCCCAGGAGGTACCTACAAGCTTCTGAATGATGCTATTACGGGTCTTCACCTTTGCGGCCACGTACGTGAGATGTTGTTTGAAGGTCAAGGACCTATCAAGTGTTATCCCAAGGTTCTTAGGCAGGCTGCAGAACTGCCAAGTTTGTCCTCTGAATTTAATTTCTGGTTTGTAATAGAGAACCTGTTGCGTAAGTGAAATGCGGATACAACCGTTTTCTGATAATTTAGACGGAGGCACCATTTCTTGAAATATGTGTCCAAGACTTCCAAGTCGGCAGTTAGTGTATTTTCAGCATCGGTGAAGTTGGAGTTCTGGGTTACCAAACAGATGTCATCAGCATATATGAATTTCCTTGAAGAAGTTTCTTGCAGGTCGTATATGTGCAAGCTGAAAAGGAGAGGAGCCAGGACAGATCCTTGGGGTAATCCATCATTTAATTTGAAGAACTTGCTTCTATCATTGCCAGAGTAAACCTGGAAAAGTCTATTGCACAGCATGTTGTTAATTAGGTTTGAGACACGGAATGATGCTCACAAATTTCAGAAGGAGGCCTTCTCGCCATACTGTATCATAAGCGGCAGATAGATCCAAGAAAGCAGCTAGGCTTACAGATTTCTTCTCGTACCAATTTTCAATATGAGTTGTTAATGCAAACACTTGATCATTACAGCTTCTGCCAGGCCTGAATCCATTTTGTTCTATGGGGATGTGGTTGTTAATAGTATCAAAAATTCTGTTGTAGATGAGTCGCTCAAGTAGTTTGTAAGTGACACTTAGTAGAGCTATGGGTCGATAACTTTCGACTTTTGTCGGATCTTTGTTCGGTTTGAGGATCGCTAATATTTTTGTTTTCTTGAATAATACAGGGATATTTCCAGTATTAAGGATATCTGAAAAGAAGTTAGTAAGCCATTTAATTGAAGCTGGTCCACAGTGAGCTAGGAATTCAGGATAGATTCCGTCGAATCCAGCTGCTTTCCCAAGTTTCATGTTTGTGATGGCGTCTCTGACTTCCTCTACAGTGAATAGAGTGGAAAATGTTGAAGAATTTTGGGCTGCTCTTTTCTTGATTTTCAGCTGAGATTTGATTTCCCTTCTTGTCTGCTTTTCTTTTGGGCTCATGGAATTTGAGATTAGATGATTGGCAAAGTCATTTAGCTTAATGGCCGAACTGCCTGAAAAGGCCTCCTGGTCAACAAATACAGAGTAAACAGTCAATAAATAACAATAATTAATTACTAAATTAATTACACACATTCATACGCATTCCTCTGCTTCAACAAATACACTATTGAATTTACTATGCTGTCAGTTAAATAGCAACAAATTTTGACTGGCCTGAGCCTACCAGAAATATTTAAAACGTTTAAGACAAATACTTGCATGCCAAACATTCTTGAAGAGCTATAAAAACCGACACGCTTCTCGTAACACATCTGGACGCGCACACCCATTCAAAGAATGACACACATTCTCGATCAGCCGTGAGGGTGTCTTGCTTAAGAAAGCTGTGGACTGCCAACATCTGTCCACATTATATAATAGACTGGCCTTGAAATATCTAACGGGAATACATATCCCCCACACATTTACTGTTACCGAGCTGTGTAGCGTACAGTCGCCGTGTTTAAATTTATATTTTCTCTTTATAAAACTCTTCATATCTCAAGCACTTTTCAAACAATCACTCTCTGGTTTTAGCACTAGCATTCATAATCTCCCTCTCGACATTCATGACTGCAGGAGTTGTTCAATCATACTTAACAACTTTATAAGCACTCATTCTAAAAACATTCATTCAGAAATACACTACTATTCAAAAACATCGAACAAATAATTATTACAACATTATTCCCCTAACTAAATAATTGCGAAAATATTTACAAAAACTGAATCGTTATGTTTAACGTTATAAACTGGAGTCTTAATTCTCTTTCAATAATTATACCACTCTTTCATCTATATACAATGTGATCTTCACATATACTTTCTAAAACATTTATCAATGCTCTTATATACTGTACACACTTTGTCGTAATTAGTTTTATAGACAATATCAGTCAAATGCGTTCAACCACCAAAGGTCAATTGCACGTAAATACTCAGCTCGGTGTTAATAAAAGTTAATAAAGGTATTAGTGAACATATGTTGACAATTACTTTCTCTACAAGACTACAACTGGAGAGCTGAAGCGGCCTGTGCAGAACATCTATCCTCTAGAAGCAACTCCGTTCACTGAGTGGCAGTGTGAAGAAGAGGTCTTGGATAAAGACCCTGATGTTCCTGTGTCGCCCCCTGGTGTTCCTGTTTCGAGCTCTGGTATTCCTGTCTCGATCCCTGGTGCACCTGTATCGAGCCCTGATGTTTCTCTCTCGCCCCCGGGTGTTCACATTTGATTTCTACAAAGTGTGGGAGGAAGATACTGATTCCATCCCGCATCAATTTGAAAATTTTCCTTGATCTGTCATATTTGAAGTACAGTGGTTTTAATCATAGTATGATAAAAAGGTGGGAGGATGTTATGGAACTGATTAAAAGAGTCTACTATGCCGTTTTTGGACCCTAAATGGCGGCCGCTGGCTGGAGGGCCATCTTGTGGTGTTCGGACTCTGTGACAAGACTGTGTGGCAGTTGTTCATTGTTGTTGTTGTTGTTGTTTGAATCTTCAGTCTTTTGACTGGGGTGATGCAGTTTGTCATGCCTCCCTGTCCTGAGCTAATCGTTTCATCTTTACATAGTTACCACACCCTACATCCGAGGCAATCTGTTTAACATATTCTAACCTTGTTCTACCCCTACAGTTCTTGTCCTCGACCCTTCCTTCCATAACTAAGCTTGCTATTCCTGGGTGTCTTAGTATGTGTCCTACTAACCTATCTCTTCTCTTCATTAGAAGTCGCCAGAAATATCTCTCCTCTCCCACTCGTCTTAATACCTCTTCGTTTGTAACCCTATCTACCCATCTGATCTTCATCATTCTCCTGTAACACCACATTTCAAATGCTTCAATTCTCCTATTTTCTGCTGCACCAATAGTCCAAGTTTCACTTCCATAGAGCGCCACGCTCCAGACAAAGGCTTTCAAAAATGACTTCCTAATACCTAAATCTATATTCGATGTCAACAGATCCCTTTTTTGTAGAAATGCTTTCCTTGCCTGAGCCAACCTACTTTTTATATCCTCTTTGCTTCGTCCATCACTGGTTATTTTGCTTCCTAAGTAACAGAAGTCTCCTACTTCCTTCAGCTTTTCACCTGCCAATTTGATGTCCATAGAGGTTTCTGACTTATTTCGGCTGCATTCTAGTATTTTTGTTTTACAATTATTAATTTTCATCATGTATTCTTTCCGTAACTATGTAGCTATGTTTGAATATGTCTGTTGTATAGTTGTGTAGTGAAAGAAATAGTTAAATAAATAACGGTTAACACTAATTCGGTGAATTGGTCCCTTACCACAACACCTATAAAGCCAATATATATAACCCAACACATAAACCAACATAATAAGCCAATATAAAAGCTTATGGTAAGTCACTCTATCACCAGAACAGTTGTAATCTTTATAGTAGGCACTTCATACTGACAGGTTAGTTCTTACTATGGAGCTTACTACAACCAACAAAGGTAAACACACACACTCTATCAAGGCTACTCTTATAACCATAATCGTCAGAATGTGAATGGAAAAATATTCTGAGGATGCTCTAAAGAGTGGTCAACAAAATGTCGCGGCAATCTGAAAAGTAAAAATGAAAAGGTTTTAAGTGTGGGCAATCATCAATGTAGTGCTCCAAACGAACCTCGGTTGCTGTTGACACAAAATTATCGAAATGCTAAAAAATTCATACTGACAGTTTAGTTACTACTATATAGCTTACTACAACCAACAAAGGTAAACCACGTGCACTCTATCAAGGCTACTCTTATAACTATAATCGTTAGAAAGTGGATGGAATAATATTCTGGCGATGCTCAAAAGATAGGTCAGCAAAATGTCGCGGCAATCTGAAAAGTAAAAATGGTAAGGTTTTAAGTGTGGGTAATCATCAATGTAGTGCTCCAAACGAACCACGCTTGCTGCTGACAAAAAATTATCAAAATGCTACAAAAAAGCAAATCCAAACAAAGAATATTGTTACTCAAAATAGTGGCTTCTTTGTTAAACAGCATTTACCATCTCCTCTAAAAGCTATGTTTAAACAATCATCTCCATCTGACAAGCTACCAACACTATCCAAAGTAACGCTGACTGTAGAAAAGGTGTCATTGAATGAGGATCAAAAAGGACTAGATAGTAATAGTGATAATAGTGAAAACAATGATGATGATGATGATTATAATAATCTTCATCATGATGGTGAAAAAGAAGAGGATAAAGTGTTTACGCCTATAAAACCATTGTGGCTTCCCCAGTTTTTAAGAATATCAGTCAATGCTCCCCGTGGAAAACTAATTTACAACAGGCGTTGTGTTTAAAAACTATAACTATACTTGGAAATTTGAACTTAAGTCAAACGCCTTAACCACTCGGCCAACCTGACAGTTACTAATTTAATTAGTATTGTGGACTTGAGTGTTTACAAAACTTTTTTCCAGTGTACATTCGCTCAACCACTTGTTCGTTTTTGAATGCAGAATTTTTGTTCTGTTTTTCCGTAACATTGCAGTTATGAGTCTTGTGAACTGGGTGTTTAATATAGGGTTAAAGGCATCTTAAAATAATTTTATAAAAGCTCTCACGTATCGTTTTAGTAATGCATCACTGTTCGTTGACTAGCATTTACCGTTACACAACATTATTTTGATAATCTCTACATAAGTACCGTATTGTCTCTGGTATAATGTCTTGTTTAACAAACATGCTCGCTCGGTTTCTATATAGGTCTAAGCATCTGTTGTATATGATCCAAATATTGTAAGGAGCTTTCTAGAACCCTACGCACTGGTCAATTACAAGCATAGTCACCAAAGTGTTTTTATGTCAGGTGAGTCAATTCTTGTTGCAAGGCCAGTCAAGACCTAAAAACTAGTCTTAACGTATAGTGTAATCATCTGTCTACCTATATCACTTATCGTTCACTTACTGATATTTAACACACAGTATTACAGAACAGAAATACATTTCTCGGTATAGATCTGAGAATAAAACACAACTTAGAGGTTAAAGCCAAAAATGCTAGTCTCTACAACATAACTTGACCTTCAGCGGTAAAATTTAACATCAGTTTCACTATAAGGTAGGCTATTGAAATATGAGGTCTTTACCTTATTGCGAGTATAACTGCGTTACCTGTCAAAATATGGTGATCACCTCGTGGTTCGGTGAATAGGATTCTCAGCTATAATCGCAGAGGTTTGGGTTCAATCCCTGTTCTACCAAGAGATTTGATTCTGGTCTAAGGGGTTGAACGGGGTACACTCAGCCACGTGAAGCAGAAGTGTGAAAAAGAAAATGTAAACGATTTCTACCTCAGTCATCCTAGAATTGGTTTTCAGTAGTTTACCCACTTACAAAATGTTGATGCTTTTCAGTCAGTCAACACAATTGTGAATAATTTAATAATCTCACATATTTTTAGGATTAGGGAATAACCCATCTCATTTGGGTACAATGATGTTGACCGACTGAAAAGCATTAAACTTTTCTTTACTGAGACAACACTAAAAATGGCTTCAAACACCATGATATTACCCACTTATACTAAAGAAGAATGCTGAAAAGGTATCTAAATTCAGACCACCTCCAACTTAAATCCTATTTCCAATTACCAGTACAGCCATCACAATAACAGAGGTGATAAGACATATTCCATTCACTCAAGTACACAGGACTTCATGACCACAATATCATAAAGCCTTCAATGGAACATCATCAACAACAACAACAACAAAAACAGCTCAAAATATGGTGCGTGTATCAGTAGCTAGTTATGTCATGAGAAATAATGATAAAATATCTTAAGTCACTAAATATTATTATTGTTGTTCTAAAGAACCGGTTTCGGTCACATTATGAACTTCATACGGCTGGATGCCTTTCCTCACTCCTACCTCGGAGACAAGTTAATGAGAGAGATGATACTCAGCTATAATGTGGAACGTATTAGAATGTCATGTTCCAGTATTTGCCTGGAGGGAGTGTGGTAAACAAAACAAAAAAGCACACATGTAAAAGGAATATTATGGAATTTTGGAGTAAATCTATGGAATTTCAGAAAATTTGGTTAAATTTCATGGTTTGTAGTCAACTTGTGTAAGTTTGGTGAATTTTAGTGAATTTTGGTATATTCGGATAATTTTATATGAATGTGGGGATCGTTTAAACAATTATTGGGTAAATGAGAGGAATTTCAGTAAATCTGGAGAATCTTTCGAGAAATGTATATAATTGAGGAAATTTAGTGATCGACTGCTCGTCAACCCTGTCATGGTAAAGTTCATCATCATCATCATGAGCTTGAGAAACCTTGTGTGGAGATCCTTTACCCCCAATATAAGGAGAATTTGTGCTGATTTGTTGAATTTAGGAGAATTTGGTGAATTTGCGGTAAATTTGGTGGATTTCGCAGAATTCATGGGCGAGTTCAGCGGGGTCAGCAATTTGCTAACTTGCTAGGCTGCTGCTAGCAGCTGCTAGCGTGTTGCTAGGTTAGCATATGTGAGCCCGCCCGAATGCCTTTTGCTGCCAGCTGACGCGGGAATTTCAGAACACACAATTCCTATGTAGCATCTTTTGTCTTCTCTGAGGTTGTCCTCATACATCTTTGGTGGTTGGGAAGTTGTAGTTTCTAAAAATTCTGCTGAGCTGTGCCAAGACCGTTGAGTGATATTCTACAAATGGAAATGAACAACCATTTTGTTCGACCTATTTTAGCAGATGATGAAGATTTTGAAGATAGAGAGAATTTCAACGAAATTATCTCAGCTGTAGATATTTTCTTGAGAGCAGAAGAGCGTCTAGAACACGTGCCTGCAAGGAACGAAGGATAGTATGAGGAAATTGTCCCAAGATATTCTCTTGACGACTTTCGAAGTCACTTTCGTATGAGTCGAATTACCATGCAGGTAGGCTGCCGGTATTTGTTTACAGTTTGTACTATGCAATTTATTTGTAGGCCTAAGAAAAATATATCTAGATAGTCCTAGTTCTCTAACATATTTCTTTTTTCTGTGTATTCAAAACTCTGTTTTATTTTAAAATTAAATATGTGGTACAGTAACACGGTATGATTTGCAGAGCAGTAATTAGGCTACAGCTTTCAAAATTGAGATCAAATAAGGAAGAGACGACAAAAAGCTTAGATACAGGAAGACTGAGACCTGGGCAGTAGCCTACCCACATAATTTGGCCATGGGAAACCCGACAGTTGTTTTTTATATAGCCTACACGTACACTTTAAAACATATTTCGGCACCATACTTGAGAAATGCTACTGTTTAACATAAGGTAACGCGTTCACACGCTACCACGTGGCATTTAAGTTCAATCCGAAAGCATGTAATGGGATTAAATCATACACCAAAATAGAAAAAGAATAATTAACGAGCCGGATTTGCCTCGACCAAACTAATTCCTTAATACGAGAACATAAAATAACTATATTGATCGTCATAAAGAAACTAGACCTAATGGGATCAAAGTTGAAGTTGAAGTTTCGAAGCGTAAAAAGTCCAATTAAAACAATTATTATACTTAAAAACAGTTATTATATTACTGCTGCCATTCTCGAGTGAAGGTCTTCTTCTCCAAAAACTTCGTTGGTCATATCGTTCAACGTATACAACAGGGCAATTTGACTTGCCATTTCTAGTGGAGGAAGCAAAACAGTCTAGCAGCCTAGCAGGAAAAAGCTTGAGAACTTGTTACCTACGTCACATCCGCTAGCAAGCCCGCTGGACGGCTCCTAGCAGTAACTGCTGATTGTTTGATAGCTAGCAGTGTGCCCGCTGAACTCGCCCCCATGTGAACTTCAAGGCTAATCTCAGGTATTTAGGTGTCTGTCAGATAACCTCTGTCAATGTGATGGCTGTATTAGTGTGTGAATTTAACAATTAAGGGTAAGATTGGAAAGGTTATGGTCTCAAGTGAACAGCAATTTATATTCACTTTCAGGATGGGTGTTGTGTGGAATCGAACATTCCTCTTCTTAATTTTGGGCAAGTGTACTCCGTACCGACCTTAAAAGCCTCTAATCAGGTCCAGGCATTCACGGTTACAACCATCTGAGTATTCTTAACATCGAAAGCCGATGGCTTGTTATTTCATGTACATGTTAGCAAACATGTATCAAGTTCATGCAAACATAGCATGTGTCCGTTCTTTTGCTATTTAAATTATATATGAATTGCAGTAAAGGGTCATAGTGGGGTATTTTAATTGAACGCCTGTAGACCTTCAACAAGTTTAATTTCAAGTATTGTAGTTACAGCTTTGGCTACCAGATGTTACTGTCACTAACACCTAGCGGCGAACGTTGGAACTTCATAGAGCATTTCTAACCAACCAAATATAACTTTCAAATTTGGTTACACACTACCAATTGTAGTGGTAGGTTATTTTACATGTCATAAATGTATGACATGGGTCCAACAGCTTCAGGGCAATCAGTGTAGTCAAGCATGTCGTGTTACCAAAAGGTATAATGCCTTTAATTTCTATTTTTAAATTATATATGAATTGCACCCAATAGTAATAGCATGGTGTTTTAATTAATGGTCTATGCCCAACAAGTTCAATTTCAAGTATTGTAGTTACAACTTTAGCCACCAGATGCCACTGTCACTGACTTTTAGTGTTGAACGTTAATACTTCATAAAGCGTTTCTCACCAAATAACCTAGTCTGGTCAGCAAAGTTGTATCTGTAACCATCAACAAGGTTGCATTTGCATATGTGTACCAATGCTGTGTAACAGAATGATTTAATACTTAGACGCGGCTGTACATTCCAAAAAATGTCATACTCCACCCCTTTCTCCATCTTCCAGCTCAGTAAGGGTTAATCATTCTTTATTTAGTAATAGCCATCAATAACCTTTTTCAACTTTTTCAAATAATAATAATAATAATATTAATAATAATAATAACCTAATTTTAACTACTAAGCGTAGCTGTCCCATCCTAAACATTTTACCCCCCACACACCCCTCTCTCTTTATTTTTACTTCCTTTACCGTCCGGTAACGGCTAATACTCCTTTGTTTAGTAATAAATAATATTAACCTTTTACAACTTAATCGAATAATAATAATAAATCATGGGTCGCCATGTTGGATTCTTTTATATATGTATGCCATAGAGTTATATACTATTACATAACAATTTTTGGGTAGGTTCATTATTCATTCACAGTGAACACAATTATTCACTGTTTAAAATAACCTATAAATCTCTTTTAAATAACCTATAAATCTCTTTTCAAACATTATGGGTTACAGGCTGAGGTTGGTACAGCTTACTTGTAGTAGGGTGGTGGTCAACCAATAATTCAAATCCAGTCACCAACACCCCTTATGGGTAATGGCTCTCAGCCAATCCGTTACACCAGAGAAACTTTTTTTCATGTTCTGATACATCATTATTTGACCATCTTGCAGTGTAGTGGTTAACATACTTGTTTATCACCCCCTAAGGTCTTGGGTTCCAACCCGACTATATCAAGGAATTGATTTTCATTTTAAGGTTCCAATAAGGTTCACTCAGCCTTGTGAGGCCTAACCTAACAACTATGTTGTCATGTATGTTAAACTGTACATATACGTTCAATAACAAATAATAATAATAATAATAAATGATAAATAGAAATAAGAGTCTCTCTCTTACGTCCCCTAGATGTCCAACCCCTCGTCCACGTCGTGGGGGACGGGTAACAGTGTGAAGTAGGGGATAACCTGTAAGGGTGAAGTACAGTGGGGACCTTATGCCTCCTGGACCGCTACGGTAACTGTGAAGGCCTTACAGGAACCCTGAAAAGTAATGGCTAATGGGGCTCTGGTGAAGTCCTTAACGGCAACGGAGGCGGAGAAGGAGACCTTTGGTACGGCGAAGTTGGCGGTGGAGGCAACTCTCCCTCTTGGGGTAAACAAAGAGGAAAACCACTGTCTTGGGGTGAAGAGAGATCTTCAAAGGCTAAGGGAGAAGACCCCAACAGAAAACCGCAAGCTTGGATGCGCAGGTGGCAGCCCCACCACCAAGATCGGGTACTGTGGGCTAATAACTCGCACACCTTAAAACAACTTATTAAAGAAACATCAATGAAGAGAAGCCGGATGGATCCTAAGACGATGACTTTTGGCTTGAAAAGGTTGACGAAAATTGGATTATGGAATGTGAGAACTCTGCGGGAAAGCGGAAGATTATGGCAAGCAGTGGCATGTATGAAGAATTACGGTCTGAACATCCTGGGCACCAAGAGCAGATGCCTCCTATAACACAGCTCACACTCGTCATCCAATGCCACTGTATCTAGTCAGCTATGATGACAATGAGCAAAACAGGGACCTGTATACTATCACATATATGCTCTATCAGACAATGAAAATAGAAGCCTACAGATTTCGCACTTCGGACACGCAATTCCCACAGTGTCACAAATGCCAAAATTATGGCCACACTCAGGGCTATTGCGCCCTTCCGCCTAGATGCCGAAGATGCGTTGTCCCTCATTTTGCTAAGGAATGTACAAAATCTCCAAACCATATTGTGCACTCAGCACTGGAGAACATCTTGCCTCCTCAAGATCTAGTCCAGTATTCAAAAAGAAACTAGAAGATAGGAAAACTAGGCAAGAATACATTGAATCGCTAAAAGCTCCACCTATTTCACTAAATACTCCTGCAGAACAAGCTAGAATCCTAGCAGAGGCACGAAAAAGAGGGTACGTGGATCCATACAAACTACCCACTCAGAATAGATTCCAAACACTAGATTATGAGGAGGAATATCACCCAGTGGAGAACGCAGATCCTTCAACTCCACATAGGAGTACAATTCACACCAAGCGCAGAGTTCCAGGAACCAAAACTAAAAGAAACAAATCTCCTAGCTTAACATCTCCTCAACCACACTCTGACACTGAATCAGAAACTGAAATCTCCGAAGACGAAGTAAATAATTCAAATCCTAATACTAACACCTACGCCAATAAAACTTAAAAAAAACAACCCAGCGCATTAGCAGGAGCGTAATGAGCAACAATCACCGCCTACAGTACAACAACAAAGTAACCAACAACAACAACCACGCCCTGTACAATCCACACCTTCAAACCCTCAATTTACATTTCAGAACAAATCATCCCCATCTATAGAAAACTTGTTCTTCACAAAAGTACATATACCGGATAATATCCCCATTCCAATTATTGCAGTCTTCAAAAACATACAGTACACCTTCGCGGATCTTGTAGAAGGCTTTTACAAACTAATAACTAGACTCAGTAATCACCTATCAAACCTGGTAAACACTATGAGTAAGGGATCATGGATATAAAGAAAATAAAAATGTGCATTTTGGAACGCGGATGGTACTTCCGCTATAAGAGACTGGAACTTCAACAATTCTTAAAAGACAACAATGTAGACATATTACTGGTACAAGAAACTAAATTCAAACCTACTACACAATTTACACTCAGAAACTACTTAATTTATAGAAATGACAGAGACGGAGATGGAGGAGGTACTCTTATAGCTATAAGAAATAACATTTCACACTTCGAAAAACCACTTCAACCACTAGTAAACATGGAAGCAACAGCTATAACCCTACACATAAACAACAACAAATATACAATTATTTCAGCGTAAAATGCCTCTGGCAGGTCAATACCATACTGCGATTTAGACGCAGCCCTAGACTTTGACCATGTCATAGTCGCAGGAGATTTAAACTGTAAACATAACACCTGGAACAGCAGAGTAAATAATAATAACGGATTCCGCCTATAACACAAACACAAACAATAAATACCAAATAATTGCACCAACAGAACCTACTCATTATACCGAGCGAAACGGTGTCCTTGATGACGGCGATATCCTAGACATTGCTCTAGTCAAGGACATGCCATTCAACATTAACCTAAATGTAATGCACGCACTCTCCTCTGATCATCTACCAGTATTAATAGATATCGGGGCTGACTCATTACATGAATACTAAAAAGTTAATAAACCCCAGGAAAATACACACATCAAAAAAAGTTTTGCATCACCTCGGTTCCAAGAGTTCCGGAACCGTTAAATACAAAGGGAATAGAGATCAACACAAACAACATTTCAGCTCGTTTTATTGCTCATGAGACCCACACATTGCATGTTGTACCATCATACAGCTAGACTTTCAGCATTTGTGGTCCAGATTGCAGTACACACCACTACCTCTAATACCCAGTAGCACGTCCTCTTGCATTGATGCATGCCTGTATTCGCCGTGGCATACTATCCACAAGTTCATCAAGACACTGTTGGTCCAAATTGTCCCACTCCTCAACGACAATTCGGCGTAAATCTCTCAGAGTGGTTGGTGGGTCAAGACGTCCATAAACAGCCCTTTTCAACATATCCCAGGCATGTTCGATAGGGTTCATGTCTGGCGAACATGCTGGCCACTGTAGTCGAGCGATGTCGTTATCTTGAAGGAACGCATTCACAAGATGTGCACGATGAGGTCGAGAATTGTCGTCCATGAAGACAAATGCCTCTCCAATATTCTGCCGATATGGTTGCACTATGGGTCGGAGGATGTCATTCAGGTATCGTAAAGCCGTTTCGGAGCCTTCCATGACCACCAGTGGCGTACGTCGGCCCCACATAATGCCACCCCAAAACATCAGGGAACCACCACCTTGCTGCACTCGCTGGACAGTGTGTCTAAGACGTTCAGCCTGACCAGGGTGCCTCCAAACACGTCTCCGACGATTGTCTGGTTGAAGGCATATGCGACACTCATCGGTGAAGAGAACGTGATGCCAATTCCGTGGGGTCCATTCAGCATGTTGTTGGGCCCATCTGTACCGCGCTGCATGGTGTCGGGGTTGCAAAGCTGGACCTCGCCATGGACGTCGGGAGTGAAGTTGCGCATCATGCAGCCTATTGCGCACAGTTTGAGTTGAAACACGACGTCCTGTGGCTGAACGAAACGCATTATTCAACATGGTGGCATTGCTGTCAGGGTTTCTCCGAGCGGCAATCCGTAAGTAGCGGTCATCCACTACAGTAGTAGCCCTTGGGCGGCCTGAGCGAGGCCTGTCATCGACAGTTCCTGTATCTCTGTGCCTCCTCCATGTCCGAACAACATCGCTTTGGTTCACTCTGAGACGCCTGGAAACTTCCCTTGTTGAGAGCCCTTCTTGACACAAAGTAACAATGCGGACGCGATCGAACTGCGGTATTGACCTTCTAGGCATGGTAGAACTACAGACAACATGAGCAGCGTACCTTCGTCCTGGTGGAATGACTGGAACTGATCGGCTGTCGTACCCCCTCCGTCTAATAGGCCCTGCTCATGCATGGTTGTTTACATCTTTGATCAGTTTTAGTGACATCTATGAACAGTCAAAGGGACTGTATCTTGGATACAATATACACAGTCAACGTCTATATGCCGGAGATCTGGGAACCGAGGTGATGCAAAACTTTTTTTGATGTGTGTAGATTGGGAACAATACCAATATCAGCTAGACTTACTACTACCTCGAATTGTACCTAAAATAAATCTACTAGAGTACTAGAGAACAATTTAAATATGTTCACTAAAACATTAATAACTACTGCCAGAGCCAGCTACATTCCTACTACACACACTCCTAAAAATCTACCAGATAATATTCAACAACTAATTAAAGACAAAAATAACGCAAATAAATTATACAAGCGCACCAGGTCCATGCAACATAAAATACAATATAACAGATTACACTCATTAACTAAAAGAGCTCTTATTTAATATTCCAACGAGTCCTGGAACACTAAACTTAATAATATTAAACATAATGATAATAATATTAATTCACTTTGGAAAACCGCAAACATTTTCACTAATCAAAACCATAAAATTCCCCCTCTTAACAAAACAGACGGTACTAAAGCCACCTCTAATTATGAAAAAGCCGAATTATTGGCTACAACATTAAAAGAACCATTTAAACCTAATAATCACTTTATAGACCAAATGAACGATTATAACACCCTAATAGCAGTTAAAAATTACCTACTCACGCCAAATAATATCCCTTCTCCACAAATAACAATAAATGAATTAAACAATCATATTAAAAAACTATCAAACAATAAATCCCCAGGGCATGACGAACTACATAACATAATGATTAAAAATCTAAACTACTTAGCACTACAACATCTAACAGAACTGTTCAACGCAATGCTAACCTTCGAATATTTTCCAGATCAATGGAAAATAGCCAATATAGTATGCTTCCCGAAGCCAGGTAAAAACAGAAACATACCAAGCAATTTTAGACCAATCAGTCTACTAAGCATGCTATCGAAACTCTTCGAACGAATAATATTTTCCAGAATCTCTCCACAAATAAACAACCAACTAATAAACGAACAATTTGGTTTCAGAGCTAACCATTCTACAACCCAACAACTATTAAGAGTAACAGAAAATATAATTCAGAGATTCCACCATAATCAGGGAACATTAGCACTGTTCCTAGACTATAAACAAGCTTTTGACTGAGTATCCCACCCACATCTAATTCACAAATTAATTAAATTTAACCTTCCACCAACCTATATTAAACTAATTAACCAATACTTACAAAACCGCAAATTCTACACAAATATCTATAATACACACTCTAAAATTTACAATATACACGCAGGCGTAGCCCAAGGTAGCATCCTGGGACCGATCCTGTTCCTAGTATATATAAATGATATCCCGAAACACCCTAGAACTTTCACTGCCATATATGCAGATGACACATTATTAATGGCCAAGTCACGAGATCCCGAGCTAGCAATGAGACATCTCCAGGAACACGTCTCGTAACTAGAACCCTGGCTCATTCGGAACAAAATACAAACAAATTTAACAAAAACTAAAGCAACTTACTTTACATGGAGACACAGACATCCACAACAATCAATAACGCTAACATTGAATACGTAACTCACATTAAATATCTAGGGGTAGAACTAGACAAACGATTAGTAGGCCTACTAAACAAACACATTAGGACTACCATTCAGCGGGCCACGGCACAGATTACGACTTTATATCCATTAATAAATATTAAGAGTAAATTAAACACTAAAAGCGTCATATATATGTACACGGCTCTAATAAGACCCATTATCACCTACGCCTATCCAGGATTTATCTCTCTCTCTCTAATTTACGTAAAATCCAATCCATTCAAAATTGGATGCTAAGATTAGCAATCAAGTCACAATTTCGCCCACGCACAACTAATCTACATAAAACAACCAAAGTCCCCTACATTTTAGATTTTGTAACCAAGCAAACACGGAAATTTTATGACAATGCAGCTGCCAGCACAAATCCACTAATTAGAAACCTAGGAAATTATGAACCAGACCCTCATAACAAACAAAAACGTACACCTAAATCCATCCTCATACTTAAAGGCATACTACAGAACCCTGACAACTAACAAACTATCACTATAATATATTTCCCTACAATACGCCCACGTGAACTTGGGTGTAAGCCAATACCTTACTTTCTTCCTCGTAAGAAAAACAACTTTGAAAACTAAATCATTCATTTTAAGGAACAATAAGATCAACAAACTGTACCATGATAAAGTGGAGCATCTGCTCGAGGGCTAAGGCCACGGCCGGCTCATTTCGGGATGGTGTTTCTTCCGTGGATCATTGGAGTCATAAAACACATACAGCTCAAACTAGCATACACCAAACCCTGATAAGGACCCCTAGGAAAATATATCAACATAAGTACCGATAAAACAAGGGAGTACAATCTAGCCTAAAAACACCTTACAGGCGCCGTTTTTTACCAATCACCATAAAATCTTCTACACCTTCTTGGCACCTTAACACCTTTCAAGATAAACATTCTCTGGCGCTGTACGCCACCTCGTTAAATAGAAAACAATATTAATGTAAACTGAGGCTTAATATTATTATTAATATTACATAATTATTAAAATTTTCACCATTTTATTAAACACCAACCTACTATAGGACTATAAATCTTTCCACACTATAAAAACAAAACAACTAGTGTTCTCTCTACCTTCCTTTTAAGATAAATTATTAAAACTTAACATTTATTATTATCATTTCATAGCTGCTGCTGAAACAACAACTAATCTAGCACCCTGTCCCTCGGTAAATGGATGGTCAACCTTGACTCGCATGTCCAGGAGCCAAGGGACAGAGCCATGGCGAAAAACGCAAGGGAAATCATATCCACTAAAAAAAATTAAAACAAACTCAATCAACCATCGTACCCACTGCTGACATACAATCAGTATGGTACAATAAAATACTAAAAACAAATTATACCACAAATTACTTCAAAAACAAAAACAAGAAGTTCCGTGACGAACTAAAGAGCCTACTTTTCTTAAAATGTAAGATTCATGCCAATGATTAATCTATATGGATCAATCTAGAATAATGACGAAATTAGGTTGGTAATATCGAAATTTCTAATTAGTTCGAAATACTGTATACCTGGCATAATGTAGCCACTTAAAGAACTACAGTTGGCAGCCCTGGTGACTGAATATATTCTTAGTTCCATCTCTTAAGGTACAGAATACAAAATTTGGTTGAAGTCCAATGGATAGCATGGACGTTACATGCAGTTAAATATTGGATCTAACAGCGCGCGTAAAATCATGTTGGCAACAATGACATACATGTATTTGTCAGAAATAATCTGAAATAATATGATCTATTGTTGTCTCAATTTTGAATGAAATCCATTAGTTAGTATAGAAGTTACAATCATTTTAAAATTGGACCTATCAGCAGGCTTAGAATCATGTTGGCAGCACTAGTGTAGGCCTATATTAGTTACTCCAAATTTATCTAGAATGCCAGGTACTATACGTGTGCAAAGTTTAGAGCTATTGGCTTGCATACTTTCTGATATATTGATATTAGGGTAACAAAAATAGAGACAGTATTTATTAACAGTTGGTAGCCCTGGTTACTTTTAGGAATCGGCATAGTCATATCTGTTATAGTACATATAGCACACACGAAATTTGGATGAAATCCAAATTATAGTATAGAAGTTATATGTATTTAAAGTTGGACCTCTCAGCAGGCCTAGAATCATGTTGGTAGCACTGAGGTATATAAGTTTCTCCAAATTAATATAGAATGTCAGGTACTATACGTGTGCATAGTTTCAAGCTGTCGGCTTGCATACTTTCTGATATATGGGTATTTGGTTTAAAAAAATTGAGAGCATTTATTAACAGTTGGCAGCCCTGGTGGCTTTTAAGAATACGCCCAGTCATATATTTTTATGTACACATAGCACATACGAAATTTGGTTGAAATCCAATTGATAGTGTAGAAGTTATATGCATTTACAATTTGGAACTACCAGCAGGCTTAGAATCATTTTGGCAACACTGCCATGAATGGCCTCCTGGAAATTAAACTGCAATATTATTATCTATACGTGTGCCAATTTTGAGAAAGTTCCCATTCATACCTTCCAAGATATCCAACATGGAGCTCAAATTTCAATTGCGATTTTTCAGCAGTTGGTAGCACTGACATCATTTTCAAATATGGCCGTGAGATATTCAGGTATAGATATTTACTCCTACCAAGTTTTGTTTCGATTGCTGCAGCCGTTTAGGAGTTGAAAGGGGGGGGGACACACACACAGACAGACCGACAGACAGAAGGACAGACAGACACACATTTGCCCGATCTCATAAGTCTACTTTTTCCTCATTTTTGCAAAATGCGAAAAGTAGGCTAATAATATATTTAAATAAGGGACATAAGGAGCACATTTAGAGCACCAGGTTCCCGCTTTTTCTAAAGGCATACATTATATGTCTACAAGCCTGATTATCTCTACATCCTGGGACTGAGTGAAGTAAGATGGAGAGATTTTGGGGAGCTGGCCACCCATGATGGAGTTTCATTTATATACTCTGGAATACCCGAAGGTGATGGAGCAAGTTGTGAAGGTGTAGTTGTAATGATGGATAAGGAGGCCTAACGGACCCTTATAGAGTGGTATCCAGTGTCGTGAAGGATAATTGTGGCACGTTTTAAGTCCAATATTAGGAACATTGTGATGATTGAGTTGCACCCACAGAGGCAGCGCAGGAAGAAGATAAGCAGGCGTTTTATGGACATCTAAATAGTACAATTAAGAGACAGAAGAGGAAGGATATCATTATAGTTGGAGGAGACGTGAATGCAAAAGTGGGCCAGAAAAATGAAGGACTTGAGCATATTATGGGAAGGCATGGTTTAGGAGATCGAAATGAAAATGGACAACTCTTTGTGGACTTCTGTGCCAACCATGATTTATTATTGGTGGTACTGTATTACCGCATAAAGATTGCCATAAAGTGACCTGGGTATCACCAGAACATAAGACAGAAAACCAGATAGATCATGTAGCGATTGAAAGGAGATGGAGATGTTCTTCGTTGGATGTGAGAAATAAGAGAGGTGCGGACATCGGCAGTGATCACCACCTTGTTGTGGCTACCTTCAGAATGAGGATTCAGGCACAGAAAAGGAGGATGGACCAGAAAAGGAACTGGTATGATGTGGGAAAGCTAAAGGATGACATAAAGGTGAAGGAAGCCTTTAGGATAGAGTTAAAGATTCGATTCCAAGCACTTGCTCAGGTGGAGGACGAAACTGTTCAGGAAAATTGGGTGAAGATTAGATCTGTCTTTACCAAAGCAAGTGAAAACATCCTGGGTTTCAAAGATAAGCGGAAAAAAGATTGGATGACTGGACAGACATGGGATATCATCAGAGAAAGGAAACAGATAAAGGAGGAAATGAACGCATGTAGGACACGAGCAAAAAGGGCAGAATTACAAGCAAAATATGCTGCAAAGGACAAGGAAGTTAAGAGAAGTGCAAGAAGAGATCAAGGAAATTGGATAGATGACCTATCTAAACAGGCAGAAGAGGCAGCCAAGAAGGGAAATCTTAAAGAATTAAATACAATCACCCGAGTACTGGCAAGAAAGCAGAAGGAGAGAAACCGGCCAGTCAGGAACGAAGATGGTACCCTTTTAACAAACCCTGAGGATCAACTGAAGCAATGGCAGGAACATTTTTGTGCAGTTTTAAGACGCTCCCTGGAAGATGAGATGAAGAAGAGATCCAGCATGATCCAAGGATTAAAACCTGCATACCCACAGTGGAGGAAATCAAGCAAGCATTGAGAGAGTTGCATATTGGTAAGGCAGCAGGAGTTGACAATATTCCAACAGAAGTCATGAAGGTTGATATGGACACCACAGCAAATATGTTGCAGCCGCTATTTGAGAAGGTATGGACAAATGGAGAAATGCCGGCGGACTGTAGATGTGGGTTGCTGGTGAAGTTTCGAAAGAAGGGAGATACGTCAAACTGTAATAACTGGAGAGGCATTACACTTCTCTCAATCCCTAGCAAAGCCTTTACGAGGGGTTTGCTAAACAGAATTAAAGAATATGTTGACCGAAGGCTCCGACGAGAACAGGCAGGTTTTCGTCAAAATCGTTCGTGTGTCGACCAAATAAACACCTTGAGGATAATTCTGGAGCGGTGTGCGGAATGGTCATCTCGCCTCTATGCAGTGTTTGTTGACTTTGTGAAAGCCTTCGATTCGATCAATAGAGAAGCCATGTGGAAGGAAGTGAAGCGCTATGGAGTGCCGTCGCAGATGATTAGACTCATTCAAGAAACATACCGGGTGTACACATGCATAGTCATTCATGAGGGCCGTGTATCCCAGCCTATATCTGTATGTTCAGGAGTACGCCAAGGTTTTATCCTGTCGCCAACCATGTTCTTGATTGTGATTGACGCGGTGATGCGAAATGTGACTAGAAATGCGAAACGTGGTATCCAATGGGGATTCACCTATAGACTGGAAGATCTGGATTTTTCTGACGATTTTTGTCTCCAGTCTGAGGTATACGGTGAAAAGCAAGCAACGCTTGAGGACCTGGTTGTAGATGGGGAAAAGGTGGGGCTAACGATAAACTCAAAAAAGACCAAGGCCCTAAGAACTAACACCAACAGAATTGACCCATATGTCTTCGAGGATAAACATATAGAGGATGTGGATAGCTTTACTTACCTGGGCCGTGTGGTGACCAAAGATGGAGGAGCGGCAAAGAATATCTCCCAACGTATCCAGAAAGCAAACGGCAACTTTGTGCGGCTCTACCCGGTGTGAAAGAACAGCAAAATATCCATGAAGACCAAACTTCGTATCTTCCGGTGTAATGTCAGGTCCTTTCTGATATATGGGTCTGAGACTTGGAAGGGGACTAAGGAAATCACCTCCAGGCTTTAGACCTTTGCCAACCGCTGCTTAAGAGAGATCTTAAACATTTACTGGCCGGAAGTAATCTCCAACCAAGAACTTTGGAGAAGGACGGTTGAAACTGAGATGGCCATACTATACCCGGATCGTTCACACATCCGTGACATTGTTGACATTCTTATTTTGGAAAGAGGAGTTGTTAGTTGAAGAGGTTGAAGGAATGGATGATTTGAATAACGCGCGGAGGAGACTCAAGAGTGCTGAGGGAAGCATACATCGCAGGGGCGAGTGACGCGAGATTATGACGTGGGGCCTGAATACGTCATGAGAAATAATTTTTTACAATTACCTTAAGGAGAAGAGATGGACGCTAGGAAATTAGCACACTTTTCTGGCTATAACAAGAGGAGGATTTTGAGCTATCAAGCATTAAAATCGGTCCAGTAGAAGCCGAGATACGAGTTGGAATGTTCTTGAATAATTCCTCGCTGAACTATAAAAGGCCACGTTGCTGAGCAGAGAGTCATCATATCTTCAGAGCATTTGCTCATGTTCGGATCTACGCTACGTGAAAGTGGCAGTATACACGCCGAGATTCTGACGGTCGGAGGACTTAGTCGCCGTACCAGTGGTCAGCACGACTTAGTTTTTGTTCAAGTGAACTTTTGGCAGCGAATGGACTTAGAATATTCACTGACTTTCAGGTCACTTATTCTATTGTCAGGTGATGGTAGTGTCGAAACCATTCATAGAAGTTAGCCTACAGAACGATGTATTTCTTGTGGTGACTATACATCAGGCACTTCGAATTCATCAGAAGTTTATTTCATTTTGTTTGTTTATGCAGATAATAGGTGTTCCTATCTTAGCATGCAAACGAAACGCATTATTGGAACATGAGATTTATTCTCGAATCTACAGGAGTACTGTACCAGTCTATGACTGAGCAACTTTTTGTCATGTTACACGGTACCAGTGATAACGGGAGTTATTTCGAACGAATGACTGCGAACATCATCATGCGCCGCTAAAACTACTCGTAGGACTGGCAGGACATGGAGACGAACGAGGTATTTGGATACGGCAGATGGCCATGGGACGACACTGTGGGAATAGTGGACACCACAGGACACGCCCGTCATCTACATCAAGAATGAAGTAAGGCAACCATTTCATGTACTATCCACTAACCAGTAGTATTAGAGAATTCCCTATTATTGAACAGTCACGATCAGAAATCAACACACATTTTTCACCATAGCTAGATATTAGCTAGATCTTCGATTGTATTTGTCTGATGACAAATGGAACTGCTGTCTGACAATTTATTTTTCGATCTACGATTTTTGTTAGGACAGGCATTAGTTCATGTTTCGACATGAAATATTTCGATTATTCCAAGGGATATAAATATTTTTCGTTAATTCTGATTATGAGAACAGAAGTAATTGAGGCTTGGATTATTTAAATAATTTGATTTATTTAATAACAATAATAATAGAATGTGAAGTGAATAAGTTAATAATAATATAATAATAATAATCAAGTGTGAAGTGAATAAGTTAATCATATTTATAAGTAATAAGAACGCTATTTAAAGTTATAAATAATTAGGGAGTGATAATACCGAACATTAGAAATTAAATTTTGTTAATTGTTTATTGTGATTATTTAATTAATGCATTAAATAAAAAATTAACAGGAGACGTTGATAATAATAATTCACAGATGAGACTTAAATATTTATTTATGTAAAAGAATAGGGCGATAATAATCATTTGACATTGATGATGCTTAAATATTTTTTTGTGGTGATAATAATAATAAATTGTGGATGAAAATTATTAGTTGGAAGGAATTAAATTAAATGACATTGTTTGGAAGTTTAAATAAATTTAAATGAGTTTATGGATGAAGAGAATGTAGTATTAGATTTTTGAGCTCAGAATTATTTTTTTCAAAAGCACTTAAAAAAGCGAAAAAGAAAGAAAGAAAAGAAAATATTCTGATAAAAAAGAAGGGAACGGCAGGATTTAATGTACCAAATAGGGAGAATTTATGTAAATGGGAGGCACGGAGATATTGACCAGAATTTATTTAATTGGTAAAATAATACTGAAGAACCACAGTCTAGTAATTGACAGAATATTACAAGAAAAAAATATAATATGTAAAAAAAATTAATAGTAATATTATGATGCTGTGTGCAGAATATTCTTGTGATGATTTTAGTGTGCGTTTGGCGACACTTAAAGTTGTGGAGGCTTAGGGGGTCATCCAAAAGTGGGTTTTATTCCCGTAGTTGTGGGCACAGAAGGATGTGCGGATGTTTGAAGGAGCCTGTGGGCTATATTTGTAAAAGAAGGGTTAGGCGATGTGGACCGCCCCATATTCTTGTCAGATTTCACTATTCTGTTAATCCAAATATTAAATAATTTTTTTTCTGGATCAATTCAAAATTCAAATGGAATGCCTAAATAAATAATTGAAGAACTTGAATTTAGATTTGTTGAACCTGACCGAGGGGGAAAAAATAATAAGATGAAAAGTGCAAATGAATTAAAATAAATAATTTATGATTTTTATTTTTGAATAACAATAATAATAACATTGGAAATGAGCAAATAAAATATTCATCATGTGAGAGGTTGAGAAAACTTGTTATAAATAAAGTGAAGGGAAAGTTTGAAATTAATTAATTAATAATAATAATATTTTTTTTAATTAAAAATTTTGTGAGATTATACGAAAAGTTTGGTGATAGAAAATTTTGTTAACTTAAAAATTTGGTGAAGAGTTAGATGATTTAATCCGCTGATGGTGGATTGAAATAACAACATTGTTTACAACAATTTTTGTGTAATGTTAATAACATATGAGAATAATTTAAAATCGTTTATGACATTTAAACAAATGAAAGTGATAAAAGAAGAAAGTTGAATTTTCATAATATTATGAAAGTTTTTGAACAAATTTAGTTTTTTGAATTTGAAAATCTTTATGAACAATTATTAACATTCGACTTTATGTCAGTCGAGTATTGATATTGCTATGAAACAACGAATCAGTGATATGATAATTTTCCAAATAAGTTTAATTTTGGAATAACACCGAATGAATCAAGTGACTATTTATTTTGAGATTTTTTTGCTACGAGTATTTGATAAAATCAAATTGCAATCTTTGTAAAGTGAACTACGAACGTGTAAATAGTAGGGATCACTCAGAACTCTTTATTGAACAGTGATTACCGAGTGTAAATATTCTTTTTGAATTTTTTATGGATATCAGAATGGACTAATTATTTTTTTCTGATTATCACATCTACGACAATTCTAATAATATTATAGGGACCGTTGATTTCTTATGTGTGATGTGTTTTTATCTTTGTTGAGGGTTTTTACCAGTTGTATCATATTTTTATTTATAAATAAATTGAGTATTTTGAGGAATGTGCTAGTTCAAAAATAATTTATCACCTTACCTTACTTGTGAATTACCGAGATCAGGGATGCCAGATTAGACCCAAGTATTCACCTAGATAGACCCTGAGATATATTTTCTCGTGCTGATCTGATTTCGGTATTTTACAAAATGGGGTCGTTGGATCTCGGTCCAAACGGGCACATAAGATAGAGGAGAGAAGTTTGGCGCCCGTACTAAGGGGCTATCGAATGGGTCTTTCGGACTTGTTTTCGAAGAGGCATTCGAGTAGACTTGTGAATTATGCCACTTGTTTCGACAATTGACAAGAATCTAGATAATTTTGAATTAAGGGAGATTGTTGAGTCCATGTTTGAGGACATAGTCAAATTTGCATTTTGAAATAAGTATTTTGATTTTGTTTTGTTGCAACGACTTTGATTCGTAAGGGAGTACAGTAATACTTTAATGGGAGTTTTTTTTTTGAAATAGATGTTAGAATTGGGAGTTTGTTTTGGTTAGGTGAAATAGCACTTTCATAGTATCCAGATGGAGGATTTTGTTTTTTTTATTTTGAAATTTTGCTGTTGTTGTTTGAAAGTCAATTTAAATGAGTAGATTTTTTCTTTTCCATTAGACATCGACGTAGGGTATCTCAATTTATTCGGAATTCTCTAATGCTATAGGTTAGTATATGTTTAGTATTAAGGCTTCGTTCTATCCATAGAATACCAGTCCTGTATTTCTATTGGAAAATTATGGATCAGGTTTTGGAGATGTTGGCTCGGCTGGAGTCAAATAATAAACAGAGTATCGAGAGAGGTACTCAATTAGAGAATATGTTGTCAGAAAATGCCAAAAGGTTGGAAAAGCATATGCAAGAAAATTCGCAATATTTAGACAGTAGGATAAATGAAAATTCTAAATCATTAGAAGAATCATTAGAATCTAAAATGAATGAAAGTTCCCAGTCATTAGAATCTAAAATGAATGAAAATTCCCAGTTATTAAAATCTCAACTATCTGAAAATTCTAAACTTTTTGAAGACAGATTAAGTGTTAGTACAGAATCGTTGAGAGAAACTTTGGAAGAGAAGATTGCTGAACATTCTAAAGCTATTGATAGGTTGACTGAAAATTCTCGCATAATGGATTTAAAATCATTTGAAATTCAGAAACGCTAAGGTTAGATTTGGCTGATAATTCTAAACAGTTAGAACATCGCTTATCAGAAAGTTTGGGGAACCAATTCGCGGAAAAGTCCAAAATTTTTGGGGAAAAACTTAGCGAATTATTTGAAAAATTCAAGAACGTAGAAACTAGGTTAGAAGAAAACAGAGTTTCACTGGAGACAAAAATTAATGATAGTATGAAAAACTTAGAGGACAAAATCGAAAAATCGCATGATAAATTGAAAGACATGAAAAAAGATTTTGATAAACATTCTAGCAGAGTGGCTGAAGATTTGGTAAACTTGGAGATTAAAATTACGGAAGAATGTAATGTTACTGCAAGGCAGGTGTTGCAGAAAGTGGCAACAGATTTCCAGGGGACTATTCTAGAACAGCTGAAAGAGGACAAGTTAATCCAGGAACTTAGTAACAATGTAAAGGAGATAGCTCTTACTGAGGTCAGAAGTTCAGTACTAGAGGAGGCTAAAGAAGATGTTCAGGAAGTAAGGAATTCTTTTTCTACGCATATCAAAGTAATATCGGAAGATGTAGGAAAAATTCAGAGAGATGTGTCTAAGGTGACTAATTTAGTGAAGACTCACGAAACTATAATTGAAAAACTAGTAAAAGATGTTCAGGACACGAATCAAGACTTGAGAAAGAAAGGAATCGATCCTGTAACTATAGAATTTGTTGATACAACCATAGAAAAGATCAGAGGAGAGATAGCAGAGAAGACAGATGATTCTGGATTAAAGAAGACATTGGAAACATTAGAAGAGAAAATGACTTTTTATGAATCGCAAAAACAGCAAAGGAATGTAGAAGAAATTCCGATTTTTGAGCAGAACAAAAAAAGAGAAATTTCTTAAGAGATGAAGGATCAGAAAATTATGGCAAATTCTATTCCTATCGCTATATATAAGGATAAGGATGATAAACCAGGAAAATTTTCAGGAACAGGAAGTATCCCACCGGCCGAATTTTTGAGAGAATTCAGGGATTACATCCGGGATTCAAAAATTTCAAAGGAGAGAGAGATAAGAGTGGTGAGCAGATTTTTAGATGGTCCTGCACTGGTTTGGTTCAGGGCTTTTAGATCCAGTTTCCACAATTTCGATGAATTTTCCAGGGGGCTGATGAGAAAATTTTGGTCGCCGGAAACTCAACAACAGATCAGGGCGGAATTGTATGTAAAGAGATATTCAACATCACAGCCAACAATGTACTCGGCTTATTTCTCGCAACAATTATCAAAATTGCAATTTCTCGAACCACCAATGCCAGATTTTGAAATGATATCTGCGCTCATACGTCAATTTCCAATCGAGGTGCAAAGAACATTGATTGCAGCGAACATCGGAAACATGGAGGAGTTCGATGAGGTGCTACAAAGATTAGATCATGCCAATGCACAATTTTTTCACTTAAGAGGAAACAATAAAACTGAAAACCATACGATAAACACTGTAGTGACTGATCGTCATAGCCAAACAAATCAACAGTGGAACAAACCTCGGAATCAGATTGAAAATAAGGAATGGAGCAACACGAGAGACACTCCATATCAGAATAGACCATATGTGAGGCCATATCAATACCAAAATAGATGGAATCAGTGGAGAAAACCAGGGTTTCAATCAAAACCATACAATAGGCCACAGCAACAGTATGGAAATCAACAACAAAATAGAAGAGAAGAACAACGAGGGAAGGAGGAATTTAAGCAACAGGCTAGGGAATATCTTGAAAGAAGGCATCAGGATAGCAAGCAATACCTAGATGAGCAACACAAAAAATCTAGTACTTCCGGATTGCAGAAGTCTACAGGTGATGAAAAAACGTCGAAAAATCAATAAGTAGTTACATTTCAAAGATTGTTAAATGGCAAGCAGAAAATGAAGACTTGATAGATGTAAAGGAAGAGAGAATTGGACTTGAGAAAAGATCGAAATTACCAATTATAGAGTGTGAAGTCTATGATACGAAGATTCACACACTTATAGATACCGAAGCTATGCTGTGTGTAATTAGTGAGGAGCTCTATGCTTTATGGAAGATCACAGAAAGTTTGGAGGAAATTCCTGTGTCATGCATTAAGATACAAGGAATTATACATAACAAGGTGACTACATGAAAAGTACAGTTATATCTAAAGCTAAAGATGGGAGGATCCTATTTTGAGCACATTTTCCTGGTGATGAAGGACATTAACCATGATATGATCCTTGGAAATGATTTTATGACTAAGTACAAAGATATAATCGATATGAAGTCAGAGACCATACGTTTTCATCATACTGAAGAAGAAGATTTGGAAGGTGACGAAGAGAAATTCACCGAGGGAAACATCCGATGGTCACAGGTTATTCATAATATTGAAGGGGTAGAAGAAGAAGTAGTCAAAGTAGAGGAAACACCTGAATTGAAAAAGATCTTATGTGAATTTAAGGACATTCTTGATGCTAAACCAGAGGAGATTTTGAATATCACATCCAAGTGAGCGATGAAGCACCATATCATTGTAAACTTTACCCTATTGCAGAGAAGTATAGAGAGCAGGTGAAAGTCATGATTGAAGAGTTGGAAAAAAATGACATAATAGAGAAATATACCACAGCTTATGTGAATCCATTAGCAGTTGTGCCAAAACCAGATGGGAGTCTGCGAATTTGCTTAGACGCAAGATCTCTAAATTCCAAAATTTTGCCTGAATATGACCGACCTCCGGTTATTAAGGAGTTGTTGAGGAAATTTAAAGGCAAGAGATGGTTTTCCACTATCGATCTTACTTCATCTTACCATCATGTGAAGCTAAGCGAAGAGTCGAAGAAATTCACCGGATTCATGTTTAACTACCAAACATATGTTTTCAAAAGATAATCATTTGGAATGAAAACATCCGAATCTGTTCTAATTAGGGCATTAGACAAGAATCTTAGTCCAGAAGTGAAAAGCTCAGTTATATGTTACATTGATGACATACTGGTAGCGTCTGAAGATGAAGAGCAACATCTGTTACACTTAAGGAATTTATTCGATGACTTAAGGAAGTAAAATTTCAAGGTGAATCTGAAGAAATGCCAGTTCTTCAAAGAAGAGATCAAATTCTTAGGGCATATCTTAGATGGACAGGGGTATCGTCCAAATGAGGTCAAGATACAAGCAATTGCCAACTTTCAAAGACCCACGAGGATAAAGCATGTCCGTAGTTTTCTGGGGACTTGCCAATTTTTCGCTGGACATTGTCATAACTACGCCAACATTGTTGCGCCTTTGCAGAATCTTTTGAAGAAAGGGAACAGATGGAAATTGAGTGAAGAGCACGAGGAATCTTTCAGACTAGCCGAGGAGTTATTGATGAATAGTGTAAAACTGGAATATCCTGATTTTCAGAAGAATTTTATTATCGAATCAGATGCTTCAAATGTGGGTATAGGAGCTATCCTATTACAAGAAGACGAAGATCACACTAGGCATTATTTATCTTTTATAAGCAGAAAGTTAAGACCTTCAGAGCGAAATTATTACACGACTGAACTTGAAGCTTTAGCTATTGTTCACGCTCTAGAAACTTGGAAGAAGATGCATATAGGACATTCTGTCATTGTGCGAACAGACCATCATGCACTTGAGTTTATTTTGAAGACGAATTTTGCAAGGGAAAGGATTACACGTTGGGCTTTGTTTGTCCAACAATTCAACATCATGATAGAGCACAAACCTGGGAAAGCGAATGAAGGAGCCGACTTGTTGAGTCGTGCGGTTGAACCGACTTTTAAGGTGATGCCTATTACCTTGATACAAGAAGATGAAGAAACTTTAGAACGTTTGGAAAAGATATCTGTTACTCAGAAGAGGAACACATGTTTAAGGAAAATATACCGATTTCTGAGAGGGAACATGGATGTGAATGACATAGATTATCAGGAAACAAAGAAGATTTCGAGGAATTATGTGTCCATGAACGATATTGTGTATCGATTCATTGATGTAGACCATACAAGACTGAGAGTAGCGGTACCACCCATATTGCAGCAACGGGTTGTTTGGTTAGCGCACAGGATTTCGGGACACGCTGGAGTAGATAAAACAGTACAACTTGTGCAAGAGAAATTTTCGTGGGAGAATATGAGGACTACAGTCAGAGAGACGATTAGGACATGTGACTTGTGTCAACGAAGCAAGCACAATTCTAAGTTATTAAGGGAAGCTCCTCGTCCTATTATTCCGCTGAAACCAAGAGAATTATACGCTATGGATATTAATGGACCTTTACCAAAGTCGAAGAGGGGAAATAGATACATTTTGGTAACCATTGATATTTTTTCTAAATTCATAATGTTACACCCCATACAGAAAGCTAATACACACTACATCATGAAGAGGATTAGAGAGAGTGTGATACCTGAAGCAGGGAAACCTGAATACCTCTTAACCGATCATGGATCGCAGTTCACATCTTACGAATTTAGAAATGCTATGGAAGTATTGGATATTAAGCAGATCCTATGTTCAATACGCCATCCTGAAAGCAACCCAGCTGAAAGAATTATGTCTGAGATAGCGAAATTTTGTCGTTTGTTTTGTTACGCTGAACATTGGAAGTGGATGGATGTGTTACCCATTGCATCGCATTCCATTAACTCTACAGTACATGAGAGTACAAGTCAGATACCGATGATATTGCATCATGGCAATAAACCCATAAGACCATGAGATAGGATCATTTCCATACCACCGGAAATGGAACCTAGTAGACAACTCAGAGAAGTTCGAGCACTGGAGAAAATTCGCAAGCAAGCTGACAAGAGAGAAAGGAGAGTCCGAGGGAAGAAATTCAGACGACCTCTGAATGTTGGAACTCTCGTACTTGTAAGGAAACCTGTTCCGTCTGACGTCATGAACAGAGTATATTTGAAGTTTGCTAGTTTATACTACGGCCCATTCAGAATTACTGAAAGTTTTGATAACGGAAGTTATACATTAGTTGAAGAAGAATCTGGTAACACCGTGGGAAAATTCAACGCGGCAAGTTTGAAGATTTATCATTCAAGAGCCAGACAAGAATGAGGAAAAAATATATGATGTGTCACATATTTTTTATTGGCGTGAGGGGTGGATATACCCGGATTGTTCACACATCCTTGACATTGTTGACATTCTTATTTTGGAAAGTGGAGTTGTTAGTTGAAGAGGTTGAAGGAATGGATGATTTGAATAACGCGCGGAGGAGACTCAAGAGTGCTGAGGGAAGCATACATCGCAGGGGCGAGTGACGCGAGTTTATGACGTGGAGCTTGAATACGTCATGAGAAATAATTTTTTAGAATTACCTTAAGGAGAAGAGATGGACGCTATGAAATTAGCTCACTTTTCTGGCTATAACAAGAGGAGGATTTTGAGCTATCAAGCATTAAAATCGGTCCAGTAGAAGCCGAGATACGAGATGGAATGTCCTCGAATAATTCCTCGCTGAACTATAAAAGGCCACGTTGCTGAGCAGAGAGTCATCATATCTTCAGAGCCTTTGCTCATGTTCGGATCTACGCTACGTGAAAGTGACAGTATACACGCCGAGATTCTGACGGTCGGAGGACTTAGTCGCCGTACCAGTGGTCAGCACGACTTAGTTTTTTTTCAAGTGAATGGACTTAGAATATTCACTGACTTTCAGGTCACTTATTTTATAATCAGGTGATGGTAGTGTCGAAACCATTCATAGAAGTTAGCCTACAGAACGATGTATTTCTTGTGGTGACTATACATCAGGCACTTTGAATTCATCAGGAGAAGTTTACTTCATTTTGTTCGTTTATGCAGCTAATAGGTGTTCCTATCTTAGCGTGCAAACGAAACCGCATTATTGGAACATGAGATTTATTCTTGAATCTACAGGAGTACTGTACCAGTCTATGACTGAGCAACTTTTTGTCATGTTACACGGTACTAGTGATAACGGGAGTTATTTCGAACGGATGACTGCGAACATCATCATGCGCCGCTAAAACTACTCGTAGGACTGGCAGGACATGGAGACGAACGAGGTATTTGGATACGGCAGATGGCCATGGGAAGACACTGGGGGAATAGTGGACACCGCAGGACACGCCCGTCATCTACATCAAGAATGAAGTAAGACAACCATTTCATGTACTATCCACTAACCAGTAGTATTAGAGAATTCCCTATTATTGAACAGTCACGATCAGAAATCAACGCACATTTTTCACCATAGCTAGATATTAGCTAGATCTTCGATTGTATTTGTCTGGATGACAAATGGAACTGCTGTCTGACAATTTATTTTTCGATCTGCGATTTTTGTTAGGACAGGCATTAGTTCATGTTTCGACATGAAATATTTCGATTATTCCAAGGAATATAAATATTTTTCGTTAATTCTGATTATGAGAACAGAAGTAATTGAGGCTTGGATTATTTAAATAATTTGATTTATTTAATAACAATAATAATAGAGTGTGAAGTGAATAAGTTAATAATATTTATAAATAATAACAACGCTATTTAAAGTTATTAATAATTAGAGAGTGATAATACCGAACATTAGAAATTAAATTTTGTTAATTGTTTATTGCCGTGCCAGGTGCAGCTTCCACGGGGGAGGAGCTCTGAACTGAGTAGGGGCTTTTCTGTACTCTGTGAAAGACGGATCTGGGCGGGGAAGTCCTCATCCCCGACACGGCGCGTCCCAATGGCTGATAGGGGCTCTTGATGAGAGTGGTGCTTGCACCCGTGGATCAACTGAGGACATGATATAGTGGCAGCAGCTATATCATTATTGTTGATACAAGACCGATCTGTCGACCTTGTATCAGCAAACAGCTGCATCATATCATGGCATCCTTGGATGTTGGGATGTGATGTGGTTACTGCGCATTGAACCACTTTTCATGAATCTATAGTTATTATTATTATTATTATTATTATTATTGCCATGTGTTGTGACATCTCTATATTACGCCTCGAGTGTTTAAAAGTGCGTAGATTGTCTGTATGTATCTCTCTGTCTAACGTTGTGCAACCCCTAGCTACATACTACCTAGTTCTCTCGTATTGGCTACTGTTGTTGCTTACCTTGCATTTTGTTGTGCAATTTGTTCTGCTATTGGCTCTGCCAATATTTGACGCGAGTTTGGTGCCACTCCCAAACTACGCATTTTATATTTCTGAGAGGCTTCTCTCCTCTCTGGGGGGACAGAAGCTTATTCAGTCTTGGACGTGCCGAGATGTAGGGCGAACGTGTGTATTCGGGCAGAGGCCCGCCCTCATGGCGCAGCGGAATGTGAGTACGGCTCAATGTATTTCTATCTAACGCAATGTATTGTTTTTGTTATCGTTCCTTCTTTTGCTTAATTCTCTTTCCTTTTCAAGATGTTACTGTTAGTATTATAATCCTTGAACCAGATCTCCGAGACCTTGCGTAATGTCATACGGCCGAGTTCTTTTTGTTGCTTCTGTTATGTACCCTCCTCACAGTTTTATTATTTTGGTTAATACCTGTTAGATTCGAAAGTATTGCGTTTCTGCGTCTTGGCTTATGTATATTTCCTGTCGGGCCTTGGTGCTCGTCTTTTGCGTCGGTGTCTCTTTTGTACCTCAAATGTTTCGTTTGATTGGTAGCAATTGGACCTTTGTTTGCGGACAGTATGTGTGAGGTAACGGGACTTATGTTCAACGTCCCACTAATGCATGTCCCTTTTGTTTATAGAATATATGTGACGGTGGTTAACTGGGATTTCTCCAGCTCCGATGTCATATTATTCTTTTTTTATATGTCGCGTTGGTGCGGCATTATGTTGGAGTATAAGCCTATTTTTTTATAACGTGCTTTCATTTTTACCGGTCTCTTTCGTCCCAAATCAATTGTAATGTAATGTATCTCTGTATATTTCATTTTCCTTTTGTTTTGTTTTCCTCTTTTGATTTTCGCCGTATTACATAACTTAATAATAATTCCCCTTGTCTTCTCCTTCCTCCTATCTCCGTGAGATCTCTCTCCCCTTTGTTTTACTCCCCCTCACTCCTCCCCCTCCCCCTCCCCCTCCCCCTCCGGTATGTTTACATAACATCATGAAAAGCTTCGCGTCTCGTTAGCGTTCGATTTTTGAATTTTTGCAAGTTTGGCGTTTCTCTCTGGCTTTCGTAAGTTTCATTTTATTTTATTCAATGTTCGTATATTTTCGTTAGATTCATGTTGTTGAGCTGCACTCAGGTTCTGTCGTGCTTTTTAGTTTTTAAATCTTTATTCTTGGTATTGGGTTTCTTTTGTATTATTGATCTTGTCTTAGCTTGCCTTTTTCTTTGTTTTAAATAATTTGTTTATTTCGTGTACACGCTCTTTCTTTTATCTTTAATACATTTTTATATTTTAAGTAATATAGCTCCCTTGTCTTTTCATTTCTTATATTTAAGTTCCCCTTCCTTATCTTCATCTCGATTTCGTCAATCTTGTCTTTGTGATGTAACAAATGCACGATTAACACGCCTCTGGGATTTCTTGAATTAATTTTATGGGAATCTCGTTTTTGCACTTTTGATTGTTGCTTTAAGCAATTATTTGTTTCCATTTGGTTTTTTGGAAATCATCTTTTGCTCGCTCCGAAAACCTTGGGCCCAGCACCGGGTCGAGCTAGACGTTTTTTCCCCCGTCCATTTGCGACCTTGTTGATTTTATCTTCCACTGCTACTCTGACGCGCATTATTATTATTATTATTTCTAGACCTGTAGTGGCGCAGCATTGAGGAAGGCAACGGGAAACCACCTCAATTATGTTTCCCTAGTACATAATCAACCATGATATTGTCAGAGCAAGAAGTACAGTCTACTGATCATTAGGCGCGGAACCCAAGATCCGGCAGGGGAAGAAAGGAGGCTTCTCAGGTCGTCATCCATCGAAATCCTCAAAAGAATGAATTGATTAACATTGGAACGTGGAATGTAAGAACCTTTCTAGAGGCAGGAAAACTGGAAGAAGCCAAAAATGTAATGAATGAAAAATACATGGATGTTTTGGGACTGTGTGAAATCAGTTGGCCAGGAAATGGTGACTTCTACAGTGATGCTTTCAGAATGATCTACAGTGGCAGCACAAGAGGAGGAAGTAATGGAGTAGGACTTCTGCTTAGAAGCAAAAGGGCAAGAAATGTGAATAACACCTATCACGTAAATGAAAGGATTATAGTAGTAAAAATCAAAACAAGCCCCAGGAATATAGTGTTATTCAAGGAGAGAGATTACTTGACTTCTGTAATCAGTACAATATGATCGTGACAAACACATTATTTGAAGTACCATTACGGAGAAGATATACCTGGACAGCCCCGGGTGACAAGGCTCGTTATCAGAATGATTATATACTTGTCAAGAGAAGATATCGCACTCAAGTTAAATCAAGCCATAGCTACCCTGGAGCAAAGATTGACAGTGATCATCGCCTAGTCATGGCCAAATGCAATATCCAACTGAAAAAGAACCGACATAGAAAAACAAAACCTCTGGATGTGACTAAACTAAAGGACAATAACAATAAAGTGATTTTCGCCCACAAAACGAGTGAACTGGCTAGAAGACTTGAAGAATCGAAATGGGAAGATATAAAAGAAGGTTTGATAAATATGGCTCGTGAAACACTGGGAACAAGAATTTTGGAACCAAGGAAACCGTGGATTACAAGAGAAATATTGGATCTGATAGTAAAGAGAAACCAGCACAGGAGGGATAATACCATAAGAAGTCAGGAACAATATAGACTTGTTAAAAAATCAAATTACTACCCTTTGTAGAAGAGCCAAAGAGGAATGGATGGCTGAGATAGCTAAGAACATTGGAAATTATATTGCTGAGGAAAAATCTGACAGGGCTTATAGACACATCAGAGCCTTAAACCAGAAACCGAAAGTGAAAAGTTCTATAATAAAGGATAAAAATGGGAAAATCTTATTAGATGCGGATGAAGTCAGTATGCGGTGGAATGAATATCTTGAAGAACTATATGATGGGAATGTATCTAATAAAACATGGTATATTGAACCGGAAGATGATATAGAAGAAAATGACAAGGACCCTGCTATCACAAGAAGAGAATTTGAATCAGTGCTTGAAAGAATAAGTGACAATAAAGCTTGCGGTCCTGATAACATACCGGGAGAACTACTAAAGAACATGGGTGAGAAAATGAAAGACCTACTTTATGATGCAATCTGCAGATGCTATGATAGTGGCAAAATTCCTGAAGACTTCGCCAAAAGCAGAACAGTTATGATACCAAAGAAAGGAATTGGTACAGAATGCTCTGAACACAGAACCATAACACTGCTCTCTCATGCATCTAAAATTTTATTGTCAATACTAAAAGCCAGAATAAATAACAAACTTGATTTCCAAATTGACCCAGATCAGTTTGGTTTCAGGAAAGGAATGGGAACAAGAGAAGCAATCTTGGCTCTACGAACAATATTAGAAAGAAGAATGGAGATGAATAGAAACACATATATAGCATTTGTAGATATTGAAAAGGCCTTTGATAATGTAAGTTGGGACCATCTCTTCAAAATTATTAAATCTTCAGGATTAGACTGGAAGGATAGGAGGCTGATACTAAGACATTATGAAAATCATACCACAATAGTAGACATCAAAGGAAGCAGTCAGGAAATAAAAATCAGGAAGGGAGTAAGACAGGGTTGCCCCCTTTCACCGTACCTCTTCAATGTATTCATCGAGAAAGCTATAAATAAGTTCAAAACGAACACAAAAGGAATTAGAATAAATGGACAACAAATCCATTGTATTCGCTTTGCAGATGATATAGCAGTGGTTGCTGACTCAGAAAAGGAATTATCCAAGATGCTGAATATACTGTCATCATATTTAGTAGATTTATACCTAAACATTAACGTGAAGAAGACAAAAATATTAGTTGTAAGTAAACATCCTGAGCGAAGTCACACCAACAAAGTAGTGGAACAAGTCATCAGTTTCCCATACCTCGGAAGTTTAATCACAAATGATAACCGCTGCAGCAAAGAGATAAGAAGAAGAATAGCGCTTGCCAAACAAGCATTCAGCAACAAAAGAACTCTTCTGACCAATATACATCTAGATATTGAGATTAGGAAAAATTTTGTGATGTCATTTGTGTGGAGCGTACTCTTATATGGATGTGAATCTCGGACAATTCGAGAACAGGATAGGAAACAGCTTGAAGCGTTTGAGATGTGGGTCTGGAGGCGAATGCTAAAGGTCAGTTGGACTGAAAAAAGAACAAACGAAAGTATACTGCGAGAAATCCAGGGAAGGAAACAGCTGATGGTAACAGTACACAGAAGAACAGCTAAATTCATTGGACACACCGTGCGTCATAATACCTTTCTAATCAATCTACTAGAAGGATAGGAAAGAAGGGACGAGGTCGACCTAGGAAGCAATTCCTTCAAGCATTGATACAAAACGTAAGATGTGGTTCCTATGGTGAGATGAAAAGACAAGCTGAAGACAGAAGACAATGGTTGAATCAACAAGGCATTGCCTTTAGGCATTGATTGATTGAATTGTTTATTGTGATTAAATAATTAATGCATTAAATACAAAATTAATAGGAGACGTTGATAATAATAATAATTCACAGATGAGACTTAAATATTTATTTATTTAAAAGAATAGGGCGGTAATAATCATTTGACATTGATGATGCTTAATTTTTTTGTGGTGATAATAATAATAATTTGTGGATGAATTTAATTAGTTGGAAGGAATTAAATTAAATAACTTTGTTTGGAAGTTTAAATAAATTTAAATGAGTTTATGGATGAAGAGAATGAAGTATTAGATTTTTGAGCTCAGAATTAGCTTTTTCAAAAGCACTTAAAAAAAGAGAGAAAAAAGAAAGAAAAGAAAATATTCAGATAAAAGAGAAGGGAACGGCAGGTATTTAATGTATCAAATAGGGATAATTTATGTAAAAGGTAGGCACGGAGATATTGACCAGAATTTATTTAATTGGTAAAATAATACTGAAGAACCACAGTCTAGTAATTGACAGAATGTTACAAGAAAAAAATATAATATGTAAAAAAAATATAATAGTAATAATATGATGCTGTGTGCAGAATATTCTTGTGATGATTTTAGTGTGCGTTTGGCGACACTTAAAGTTGTGGAGGCCTAGGGGGTCATCCAAAAGTGGGTTTTATTCCCGTAGTTGTGGGCACAGAAGGATGTGCGGATGTTTGAAGGAGCCTGTGGGCTATATTTGTAAAAGAAGGGTTAGGCGATGTGGACCGCCCCATATTCTTGTCAGATTTCACTATTCTGTTAATCCAAATATTAATATTTTTTTTTTCTGGATCAACTCGAAATTCAAATGGAATGCCTAAATAAATAATTGAAGAACTTGAATTTAGATTTGTTGAACCTGACCGAGGGGGCAAAAATAATAAGATGAAAAGTGCAAATGAATTAAAATAAATAATTAATGATTTTTATTTTTGAATAACAATAATAATAACATTGGAAATGAGCAAATAAAATATTCATCATGTGAGAGGTTGAGAAAACTTGTTATAAATAAAGTGAAGGGAAAGTTTGAAATTAATTAATTAATAATAATAATATTTTTTTTGATTAAAAAATGTTGTGAGATTATACGAAAAGTTTGGTGATAGAAATTTTTGTTAACATAAAAATTTGGTGAAGAGTTAGATGATTTTTTTCCGCTGATGGTGGATAGAAATAACAACATTGTTTACAACAATTTTTGTGTAATGTTAATAACATATGAGAATAATTTAAAATCGTTTATGACATTTAAACAAATGAAAGTGATAAAAGAAGAAAGTTGAATTTTCAAAATATTATGAAAGTTTTTGAACAAGTTTTGTTTTTTGAATTTGAAAATCTTTATGAACAATTATTAACATTCGACTTTATGTCAGTCTAGTATTGATATTGTTATGAAACAACGAATCAGTGATATGATAATTTTCCAAATAAGTTTAATTTTGGAATAACACCGAATGAATCAAGTGACTATTTATTTTGAGAAATTTTTGCTACGAGTATTTGATAAAATCAAATTGCAATCTTTGTAAAGTGAACTACGAACGTGTAAATAGTAGGGATCACTCAGAACTCTTTATTGAACCGTGATTACCGAGTGTAAATATTCTTTTTGATTTTATATGGATATCAGAATGGATTAATTATTTTTTTCTGATTATCACATCTGCGACAATTCTAATAATATTATAGGGACCGTTGATTTCTTATGTGTGATGTGTTTTACCAGTTGAATCATATATTTTTTTATAAATAAATTGAGAATTTTAAGGAATGTGCTAGTTCCAAAATAATTTCTCACCTTACCTTACTTGTAAATTACCGAGATCAGGGATGCCAGATTAGACCCAAGTATTCAACTAGATAGACCCTGAGATATATTTTCTCGTGCTGATCTGATTTCGGTATTTTACAAAATGTGGTCGTTGGATCTCGGTCCAAACGGGCACAATACAAATTAAGCGACGGAAATGGATCGAACATACCCTGAGGAAAGGAAACGTAGCCATTGAGAGAGGGGCACTGGTTTGGAACCCACAGGGTACGTCGAGGAGAGGGCGACCCAAGCAATCGTGGCGCAGATCTGTCCACTTGGAGGCTATAGAGGAGGGTAACCTGGACTGAGGTGAAGAGGTTGTCAGCAAACAGGACCAGATGGAGATGATTCATTGATGCCCTTTGTTCCACGAGGGACAATAGGAACTCAGTCAAGTAAGTCAAGTTTCTCTTACATATAAGACTTTTGTATCCCTGGTTGTCTCTGATAAAAGTAGTACGGAACTTTAGACTTTGTATATTGCGTAATCGCCATTACGTCATAGCCCATTGGGTGACGTCATGGCCCCTTAGAGCGAGCACGTGGTCCAGGGGGGATCAGTTGATTGGTTAATGGCTAAGTTGACCACCACGCCTTGTGTTCGCATGGAGATGTCAGCTGTGTATCATGGCTATTAATTATTGATTGATTTCTATTTAGGTATTTGCTCAAGGGAGTGGAGAGATTCTTGGGTGTCATAACTTTTTGAATGGGACTGTACGGGCGAGGCAGTCAACATAGCTGGTTCGCTACCAGCCATGCGGCGTGCAGCTGTTTTTTTTTTTGCTCGCGCTGGGCGGGCGGGCCCGCGCTCTCCACACATGTGGTGCACAGCTGTTAAAGTTTTTTGCTCACGCTTGCTAAATAAGTAAAGTGGTGTCGTAAAGCTAGAGTGTGTTTAAGTACACCATATATCTCCAGAGCGTTGGAGTGAACTTGTGTTACTCGTTGTCGTCAGGTTGTGTCTGTTTAATTTAAATGATGTTAACATTTTTATTGTGTTCCGGCTTGCTTCATGGTCTCAATCTGGTTACAGTGTTTTATAAGTCAAGTATATCTTTGAGCGTGTGAAATGAATCTTGGTCCGTTTGTTTTTAGATTCTTAGCCGTCATTATTCAAGTCTGTAATTTTTAATGCGAGAACGAGATTGGATGTCGGTTCCCAGAGGTTCATGTGAAATGTTTTAAAGAGCTTTTTGCTGATCTAACTTCTTAATATATAAGAGGAGATTGCTATGGAGCAGTAGTTAGGTATCATTATCAGCAACATCATGAGTCTGTGCGAGGGTTTAATTGGAAAGTTATTGAAATTGCGAGCCATTAAGTTGACGGCAGATAGCGCCCAGAAACAGGGGTTACATTTTGTCGTCAGTGCCACGAAATTGGAGGAGGAGGCTTGATACAGCAACTTGAAAGCTACCGAAAAGGAGCTGTTTAGTTGCGAATTGTTGGAGCTGTTAAGAGACCAGTGCCACTGCCGTGAGCTCATTTTCAACGGGGTGACGGCGCACAATATCAACATCATCATCGAAAAACTGAGAGCCATCGGCTTGAGTACTTTCGACTTGTTTGATCCACCATTAGAGCAGGAAGAGGTTATGGAAGAAGAAGAAGAACAACAACAAGTGGAAGAGGATGTGGACGATGACGACGTTCAAATAATTTAAATGGACAGTGGGTGGAGGGAGTTGATTTTTACTTGTTTTTTTTTCATTGTGTATAATTTTTTAAAAATATATTTATTTTGATCATTTGTGGTTTACATTAATTATATAATATGAAATAGTGAAAAATGATATGATCTTCGTTCTTAAAGTGATAAGTAGTTCTTTTTCCAACAAGCTGCGGAGAAATGAAGATGCTGTGTTGTTTGCAGAGTTGAATATGCTGGTCTTGTGCACGGGTAAGTACAATCATACTTTTCTTTCTTGAGTGTTTTGGTTTTAGTGAGATGAAAAATATGTACAGACACATTAATAATAATAATAATAATAATAACAATATTTTGCGATGAATTAAAAAACAAAACTTACATTGTTGTAATTAGAAGATATTTTTGTTGGGGATCCAAGAGTTGTGAGTTGAATCGAATCCAAGCCAAGATACGAGAGCTCGGGTTCCTTTTCTACGTAGTACGTTGTCGACTAAGTAAATATTAGGATGTTTTGTTCGTTGTAACTCCGCTTCATAAAACGCTCCAAATATCGGCAAATTTTTATTATCTTTTAAAAGATATGTTCGTGGATTAGTATTTTGAACTTTATAAATTGTAAATAATTCCGTTGTCCAATTAGCTACGTAGCCCTTGCTGAAGTGTTTCTTGATTTTCGATATTCGCACAATGTCACCAATTTTATACTTTGAATTTTTTAAAGTTTCATTATATTGTGTTGGCAAGCTGGGTGGGTTGTTTACTTTTACATCAGTAGGTTTCATGCCAATGCTGCGATGTATTTTGTGATTATACTTTACTAATAACTCAGGCAAAATATTTACCCGTCGGTATGAACGTCGTGTTGTAAATTATTTCCACATCGATTCCTTAAGAGTTCGATTAAATCTTTCTACCATGCTAGCTTTAATGCTGCTCCAGTGGAATAATGCTTTAGATTTTGTTTCTGAGACCATGTTTTGAATTCACGGTTATAAAATTCTGTTCCTCGATCAGTGTGAAAATAATTGGTCAATCTTTTACTTTGAGAATAAACAAATTTTAAACATTTTACAATCTCACTTCCTTTTTTGGTTTTAAGAGGAATTGCCCATGCATATTTTTAGTAAACTTCAATAATGGTTAATAAATATTTAAATCCATTATTCCATTTTGCAAGTTTGGACATGTCCACAAGGTCTGCTTCATGGAGGTCATCGATTCCTTTGCTAATAACATGTCGTCTTTTAAACTTTTTTCTAAGCGGTGCGTGAAGTTCTTTTGCAATTTCTCGTCTGATTTCGTTCATAGTTATTTTCCTAACAATGATTTATAACATACTGTGCATTGTTTTACAAATGTTTGAATTTTGATTCAATATATCCTGCATTTCTTAGTTCTTCTTCAATTGCAAAGATTTCGCTGTCGAGTCCTGTGTGACCTGCAGCTTTCGATGCAATTAATTTTTTAAGTCTTGATACCAATTTGTTTGGTTCATTCCAGTGAACGAATTCAATATTGTTTCCGCCTTCGAATTTCCAAATGGCTTATGGTGTGATGTGTTTCTTTTGGCCATATCAATATGCATCGTAGTATTTGCTTCTTCATTCTCATCTGCTGTTCTTATAATTCTATCTATGTCTTCAGTAACAAGGGGTTCAATTATATTTCTATACTTATAAGATTGCGTTCCTCTCGGAGCTGCATTGCTTGTATAATGTTTTGTGCACGTTTGAAACATTTAATAATTTCAAATATGAACTTAAATCACTCCTATCTATTAGAATGGAGTCTGGTACTTTCCTTTGAATCAATTCAAGTAGACCTTCTGTTATAGGAAATTTTTCACCACCAACTTTTATCCACTTTTTATCAAAGAAAACTCGTTCACGTCCCAAGTATTGTTTATCATTTCTTATCGTTATGCCAAATGTTCTATCCACGTTTTGTTTAATGAACGGATCAAAGTAGCGGTTAAGTAGTGAAATTATTTTGATGCTATCTCCATCTTCTTCGTCTGAAGTAGCAGTTGATTCAGAATCATCATATTTTCCTTTTCTTTTTTTGAGTTGACGTATTAGCAATAGCTACAAGTTGATTTAATGAATTTGTTACTGGTTTAAAGTTAGTCTCTATATCTAATTCTTTACGTCTAACATCATTTTGAAGTGAAAGATACTTGTCCTTAACATCTTTTTTAAGCGAGAAAGTTTATCCTTTACTCGACTTTCAGCTTTAATCTTCGAGCTCTTCTCCATGACTAAACTGAAATTGTGGTTGTTTTACTTATTTATAGTATATTCAAAATCAATTTGAAGAGGAAGATCATTGGTTTTATGTTTTTTAGGGTCTCTAAGTCGAAACTGTATTTCATCTTGTTCTTCAACAACAATATCACTGCCATCCTGTTCAATCTCTTGACGTATATTTAAAATTGCATACACAATTGGAGATCTTGGTGAAACAAAAATTGGTTTTAATATGCCTTTATAGGGAAGTTGGTACTGTATGTTATGATTATGAAGCGTGTATACTGGTGAATGGATTGATGGCGTGTTGGAGAATTTCAGAATAAATTTCGATAAGTTCTTTTTCTTTACTTCATCTTGTAATATACCATATTCTTCTTTGGATGCAGTAAAACTTTCGAGTGTTTCTTTGTTAACCAATTGCTCAATTTTTTCTACTTCAGTTTTTAACTTGTTATATTCATCTTTGGATGCAGCAGCATATCTTTCAAGATCTTCTTTTTTAACAATATTTAGATTGTTAACAACACCCTCAATACGAGTTTGTAAATTGCTTAAAATTTATTTTAGTTGATTAACTTCAGTTCGTGAAGCAGCATAGTGTTCTACAAACCGCTTATTTGTCACATCTTGGTCGTTAACAGGAAACTCAACATTTGTTTGTTTTTGATGTTGTAGATTGTTTACAGTCTGTTTCATTTGTTCAAATTCACGTCGGGAAGCGGCATATTGTTCAACAAACGTCTTATTTGCAACATCGTTATCGTATATGGGATTGTTTACGTGAGTAATTCGTCTACTCATCATATTTAGAGTTCCACCATCGTCTACGTTTAACAAGTTTTGTTTATTAAATTTAGTGATTAAGTCTTCTAGATCTTTTCGAGAAGCAGCAAAGTTTTCTAAATAATATTTGTTTATTGCATCTAACGAATCGATTGGTTGAGATATGTGTGTTATTCTTCTATTTAACATATCTACAGTTTCATCATCTTTGTTTATTTTCAAAAGAGATTTTTTAATTTCATCGAGTTCTTTTGTTACATGAGTTTTAAGAAAAGAATACGATACCGCATCTTGATTTTGAATTGGATCTTTAACATTTCTTATTCTTTTGTTACCCAAGTCGAGAGTATCATCATCATACGGAAAGTGATCTTCTGAAAATTCACGCACTAAACCATGAATGAATTCTACTCGTTGTAACACTTCGGTTATTCGGTTGTCTAGATATTTTTATATTCGATGTATGTTGCTGCATTGCAATAAGGTTTAGTGCATCATTTGCAGATGATGGTAAAGCTAAGCCCGCGAGACGTTTGTTTTGAAAGTCAAGTTCTTGTTTCTCTACTTTACAAATTGAAAAAAATAAACCTTTATGGTCGTTAAAGTGCCTTTGTATGTCTTCTTTAGACTCAATTTTATTTAGCTCATTCAATAACTTCAGTACATAACATTTGTTGCAAGCATCTTCAACATGTATTGGCGTTCCAACATTTTTTAACCGTTTGCCGTTAATACTTAGATGCCCGTCGCTTGTTGTTGTTAGTTGATTTCTATATTGCATTAGCCTATTATCAACATACGATTTATTTGCAATATCATGTTGCGAAGTCGGTCGTCCGATAGACACATTATTGGTTTTGTTAAACGATGTCATAGTTAAGTTGTTAACCACACAAAATGTATAACACGAATGAGCAATTAGCTCTTTTTGAAGTCATATTTATAACTGAAAATAAACATCAAATCCATTGCGATATCGACCATTTTGTAAATCGCTATCTTTTTCGATAACCAAAAAGCCAAACTTAGAGTTTTACCAACAATACGAACAAATATCAAAGAACTGATCATAGCTCATATCTGTGTTTACATGATCGTTATATACATGACGCAAGTTTGTTCCGTCTTGTTTAAAAAGAATTAAAAAATTAGCGTTATCTCTAATTAGATGTTTAGGTATACAAGAATTTGTTTGACAAAGATAAAATACGTCAACATCGTGATGACGACCTCTACTGGAATAATCTTTCATGTGTTGTTGTTTATTGCTGGCTACATCATCAAAAACAAATGTAGAGTTTATTCTAGACATTTCTGGAGGCATAACTTCATCATTATCAGAAAAAAAAACACTTTTTATTTCTTTTATAGAGTCCAGAAACTTTTTAATTCAACATATTTACTTTGAGCAAGTGATTTAGAATAAATATAAACGTTTTCAAAACGAACTCCATTTTATGACATAATAAATTTAGCATTACATTTGTTTTGCCACAGTTTGATGGACCGCAAATGATGCATCGAATAGTGTTCGGCAGTAAAACACTATGCTTTCTTTTTTCACTTTTACTCTGGTTTTCACCATTAGTAAATGAAATTACTGGTAGAGTGTTTGACTGCTTAACAAACTTCAGCATGTCTACGTTTACGTCTGAGAATGCACACTGCACAAAAAATCACATCACATCAACTTATATTGTTTCCACACGTATCATAACCTGTATTATACGGAATAATACTAGGATTTTCAAGATTTAAATCAACGTTGTTGACGCTCTTAAATATGGACAATATGGCGCCCCTTTTTATGAACATTTAAAGGAATATCGTTTTCCTTACAATTTTCAATTTCAATCTTACAGAATATACATTTAACCTTATCACCATGATCAGTATAATAAAATCCTGCTGATGCTAAAAAAAAATTCGTTTGGACAGGGAAGAGGCCAATTTTGAAATGTTTTAAGTCTTTCATATTCAGATTTTAATTCCAGGGTAGGAGAAATATCGTTTACGTATGGGCAAGAAGGAGCCCATTTCGTATGCTCTTCAAAGGGATCATCATCTTCTTCCCAATAACTAAGTTGCAGATTACAGAAAGCACACCTAACCATATCCTTATATCCATAATAGTAAAATCCTGCAACTGCTAACCATGCAGTGTACATAAAACTGTCTGAAGACCAGTTCTTAAATGTTTTTAGCCGATCTCTTTCGGATTTTAAATTTATTTCTTTTTGACTCAATATCATTTGCATTAACTGTTTTTTGGAATAATTTACACAATTAAAATACTTCATGCTGCTGCTTTACTTCACAAAAAAGATGTTGACCACACGAAGCTAAATGTGAACTGATATGAATCAACAAAACACACTGAGTAATATGCATGTTTTGCGTGTGTTGGGTTGGCCGAGCGGTCTAAGGCTTTAGACTTAAGGTCTAATTTTCAGAAATTGAAAGCGAGGGTTCGAATCCCTCACCTGACAATATTATTTTATTTACGTGTGGAGTGAGGAGGTATTTGATCATTAAAAAAAACTTTAATATGAAGTGGTACAAAGACCTTTTCTTCTTTATTCATTTAGAATTACAATTAATACAATTTTATTTCTCTTGAAATAATCTCATTCTTTTTTAGTTGTCCAGATGAGTGTGTGTGTTGAGATGATCTTGTTCTTTTAGTTGTCCAGATGTTTATTTTCTGTAGACAAACAAATATACACAGTGTTAAAAAAGCAAACAAAAACAAAATATGTGTAGCTGTCAATGGCAGTAGTAGATTTAATTAATTACCTTTTATAGATAGCAATTACAGTTATCACATTTGCAGCGAATATGAAACTGTTGAAATTTTCTCTTTAGATGATCTGGTAGATGTTCCCACTCCAGACGAATTCGTTGTGGCTCATATATAGTCAGTACGTTTATAGGAAAGTAGTTCCAATCAAACTTATTAAAACCTTGAAGTCCATTGTTTCGAAACTTGTTTATTATCGAACACACGATTTTCATGATGACATCAGAAGAATTTAACCAATGTTGAACAGCATTGACATTGAATTTAGCACAACTATTGCTTCCCATTGCAATAGATGGTAAATGTTTTGGACAATCTGTAGGTAAACGATGGCTATGCTTCAACATTAGATCTGACATTCCATCAATCGTATTAAGATCGATTAATGAGCCGGGGAAAAGTGTTTTTAGTGCAAACAAAGAAAATTCATGTGGCAAATTATATACAACTAAATATTCATATTTATTCTTAATAGAGTCAAAAAAAGAAGAAAGAGTTTTTTCACAATACGCTGTGACCCATGTGAATACAGGACTGAATGAAGGTATATTGCTGTTATTTAACATACAGTAAGCAAGTTCCAAACTGCCGTTTGGTAGCTTGCGAATGTCTGCAACTATTGGCTGCTTCTTATTCCACGTTCCAGCATCAGTAGAAGGAGAGTTTGTTGTTGTCAATTCCATGATTGCAACTAAAGTGAGAATACTTATTTACTTGCCTGCTTTTAACTTAGCAAATAATGGTTTAGATAATTACTTCATTAGTTAATGATCTATAAGATATTTGACGATCATGAATAAGAACACAATAAAGAGTTGTATCTTCAGGTATATACTCACTTGTTTCGATTTCAATTCGCACATCGACTGAAGATTTCTTCACTGCTTCCACTTGCTCGAGACAATTAATTATAATAATCGGACAATGAGACTTAAATTCATCTCGTGAAACTATAGTCTCTGAACGAAAATCATCGATCTGATAATATACATTACGAAATTTAACAAACATGTCATACAATTCGCTGTAGTCATTTATAGCAATTTCAGAAGTTGGCATTTCATAGGGATACAAAATTGAATTTAAAAAAAACTCTTATAGATTTAATGTTACAATGGTCAAAATAGGAAGAGCATATATTCAGTAAATTTCTTTTAGTTTGAAAACCTAATAAAAATTGACGTAGTTTTTGAGTTTCAGAATTTGTCATTACAGTCCAACTATATTTAGTTGTTCTAGGAAGAGAAGGCAAGACATGAACATCCCATGATCGAAAACCGACCTGAATGGGAATATTTTTCTGCATTAGTTTTAATCTTTTAATTTGTCCTTCGTCCGATAATAATAAAACAGGAATTTTTAGATAAACTTTAAATAACTTAACCTTAGAAAGATAGTTTTCGGTTGTCGATTGCAACGCACGTGCGTCACTTGACGATCGGAGAAGTATTACCTCATGCTTGCAGTTTAAAATCGGCTTTCTATAATCCTCTGCTATACCTAACAGGTTGCTTAAAGGAAGTATTACATGAAAACGTTTTGTGATACTATCAACAATATTTGCTTCACTTGCTGGTGTTGTTAAAGAGGGAAAATAACCAGCATTTTGTAAAGCTGTATATTCGTTTTTTGAATATGATGCAAAGGTTTTTATAGAACTTGATATACCTAGATGGCGTGTACGATCAATTTCTTTTCCATTTAACGTAACGCGAATTTCGCTAAAAAGATTAGCCCCAAAATTTTGGTCAGGATGTGCTGTAGTGGAGGCAGCTGGATTTATGTTAGAAGTAATAATTTGTCCTTCTAAGTGAAGAACACCTTCTGATAATAAAACTATGTTTTCTTCATTTTGAATCGGTATTCGAATTTCATCATTATTTTCGAATTTATTAGCTGAATAAGGTTGATAAACTCTTTCTTCTCGTCGCACAACTCTGTTGTCAACCTCTCTTTTATCCGTTATGTTGAACATGTTAAACATGTTAACAGCTTCAAATATAGATGGAAACTAAATAAGATTAACAATTGCATATATATTTATATTGAAATTAAAGTACGCGATAGCCTAAAGACTGTAAGAAATGTTTGTTGTTACTCGATAACTGTTTCTTAGATTTCAAGGTGCGATGTCGTTGTTTTTTTTAGTTTTTTTTTTAGAAATTTTAGCTGATTGATTTATATTACTTTTTCGAATCGGAGACGAATTCTTTTTTTTTCAAACTTTGAGTATTATATAGTATAACCATATTTGTGAATGTTTTCTAGTAAGCTTACTAAACTAGAATGAAAATATAACAGTATTTCATTAGTTTATATAGTAAGATATCGTGGTGGACGAATAATTAATTCTACAGTTAAATCTTCATCTTGCAAATCAATGAGCTGTTGAAGTTGATCTTCAAGTTGCACAGATACATGTTGAATAACCTTGCTGTTCATAGGCAAAAAATTAATTGTTGTTGGTTGTACAACAATCGGAAAACCAGCAGGAACAAGAGCCTTAAAATTATATAAAGAGTGTGTTGGTTTATGGTTCAAATAAGAACTCGTACCAAGCACAAGGTTGCAACATACTCGAATACTATTAACGGTGTTAATTTTAATCATATATTCCGAATAATGAGTTGTGTTTGCCTCGAACGTTTTATGACAAAATCCTAACAAATCTGCAATAGAATCTGCAACATCAAAATCTATAGCAAACTTTTTCGAATGTAAATTACAATGATAAAAGACTTTATCATAATTAATATAAAATGATGGGAATTTGTCTTTTTCACCTAATAAATGTTCTACTAATAATTCATTAATCTTTACACTTAATTGTTGTAACGTATAGCTAGCATTGGGTATTATTAAAATCGCTGTATCCACTTCGTTCATCTTTATAGCTAAAACGTTATTATTTTCTCTAATTGTTACTTCATTTTCTATTCTATTTCGATCAATTTCAATTTCTCTTTTATTCTCTTTAGGGTTAACTTTCTTTTCAATACCTAAAGGTCCTGCTACACTGTTGGCTACAGTGAAATCAATATTAAACGGAGAAGACAAAACAAGGCGGTTGTCCATTTTTCCGTCTATATCCTCTTCCACATACATATATTTTTTTTAATGTTTTGGTATAAGTTTCGACAATGAGTGATAACTTAGTAAATCGTCAAATGTTGAGGCTAGATCTTCAAATTCATAAGTACCCGGTGGTACCCCTACATCCATTGATAAAAAATTAGTAAAATGAATGCGAAATTTATTATTTCTGTTGGTAACATTTCGAATAGAATTAGATTTATACAATCCTGGAAGTCCTATTTCAAAAAACTCTGCTCCTACAAGATGAATCGGGTTCTCCAATGTAACATCAATCTTCGAGCCTTTACCTTCAAGAGTTATCCGTCTTTCAAAAGCCATCTTTGAAATGTTTAAAGACGGTCTGTGTTTCCCTTATTTATACAATACAAGAAGACTAAACATAAATGTCCACAACTCGAAGAAGTAATCGATTGATATGAATGACAATTATGTTGTAGATAGCAATTGTTAAGATATGTTAAAATTTCTAATGGTGATATTGAATTACCAATTCTATCAAAATAATGCACGTATTTACCTCGTTCACTGAAAGCCACCCAATGTGAACCAGATTTATCCATCGGTTCAAGGGTAACAATACAGTTTTCATTTTTTCGAGGATATCTTGGTAACGTATCTCGCATAAAGACTCCTCTAAAATTTGGAATCTTTAATTGATGTGCGTATTTAGCTTAATCGAAATTACTTAATGCTTTATTTGGTATTTGGTTAATTATCTTTTGTATGCAGGAGGATTTAAATAAATGCCTTGACCTCCTTTTCCTCGCATTTCTTCTATCATTCGATTGTGTCTTTTCATTTCTTTTAATTCTTCTTGAGCAGCTTTCGCTTTGTTTATAGCAGACGCTATCCCGGCTGCTCCGCCTGCTAGACCCGCCCAAGCCCGACAAGGCTGCAAATATCGGAAGTAGGGGTAAAATACCACCTTGCTTTTTCGATGTTCTTTTTTTATCTTTTCTTGTTTTTTTAAATTTAAGTTTCGTTTACCGCCTACAATCTTAGACTTAGCTTTCATTATGCCACCAACTGTTAGTGCAGCCGCTCTCTCTCCTAATGATGCGTCACGGGATTTTACACGAGACCAAGCTTTTGAAGCTAAAATTTCATCAGCCTCTCTTCTTTTGTTTGAATCTTTATGCTTTGCGTAAGCAATGTCGTGCTCTTTGCACGCTTTATCTAATATATTTATTCCTGGATCACCACGGCTCAATTGCTTTTCTAATTTTGTTCCTGGTCCGCAATATTCATATCCGGGGATGTGTAATTCCACGGGTAAATTATCAATAGTTTTATTAAGTACACGACTAATTAATGATCCACTTCCTGATCGTTTATATTGAGTGGTAGAGTTGCTCCTCTTACAACGCACCATTACTAAATGATATGTAATATAAAGTAATTATACCTATATATTTCTGGAAAATGGGAATGGTGGGGGGAGGCGTTTTAAATAATACACACAAAATTTGGGTTATTATTTTTTTTTATAAGCAAAGGAACAAACAAAAATTAGTATTATTAACAGAATAAAAGTGTGTGTGTGAAAGAAATAAAGTAAGTGAGATGAAGTGCTTTAATCTCAAATTTGTTTCTAATCATTTTTCAGAGAAAAATGACCAAACGGTATAGTAACAATTTCGTTTTCAGTTATGTGCCTTTTATCATCGTTTGATGAAATTGCCAACTTATTTTGCCGAACAGTAAATACAGAATGAGATTTTGAAATTATACAAACTAGAACTTTGTTGGCTTGATCTCTGTTATAAAGACACTTTCGATACTCATCAATATTCATAGTTTTACTCACACTCTTCTTAATGCCTTTAGATCTGCTAGTTTCTTATTAGAATACTCAATACAAGCGGATAAGTTATTGAACTTCGTTAGAGCATCCATCACACAATTTGTTTCTCGTCGTTGACTTTCTTTATTTCTTTCACACACACACACACTCTTCGCGCAAAAGTAAAAGTTAAACTCTTCCACGCACTCGTCCATTTATATATCCTTCACCCCCACCTACACTAAAGAAACCATATGCTGCAAACAAGTTTCTAACGCAAACATCTCTTTTTTTTCACTATTGCTTAAAGAAGTCAAAGATTACATTCTTAGCCAATGACGTTAAAGGTCAACTAGGTCTCACGCGAACACTGCAGACATATCACGTGATCGCTCGCACTGGTGCACATGCTCAAACTCGCACGGGTGTCAGATGACGGTTAGCATCCTAAGCAAAAAACAATAACAGCTGCACACCACATGTGTGGATAGGAGCCACCTCTCCGCTCAGCCCACCCGGCGCGAGCCAAAAACATAACAGCTGCGCGCTACATGTGCGGATCGCTCGCACTGGCACACATGCTCACACTCGCATGGGTGTCAGATGACGGTTAGCATCCTAATAAACAACCCCCATGACGTCAACACCCATTAACTTTTTATCACCATCGCATAAACAAGCCAAAAGTTCAACCTCTTCCCACGCTAACACGTGCAGTGCACATGCTCGCTCTAAGGGCCCATGACGTCACCCAAAGGGCTATGACGTCATCGCGATTACGCAATATCCAAAGTCTAAAGTTCCGTACTACTGATAAACTTTTAATGCCGGTATATCATTTTTTGATAAGGAACCAAAATTTGCCTGTTTCGTATACACAATATGCCTCTGGTACTGTATAGGAAACAAAATGGCGCCCCATGCTTAAACTCCAGACCTGCTAGCAGTCATAACAGTAAGCTGATACTACCTGCCCACACAGCACTCTTCTTATCACAAGCTCTCACAAGACCTGGCTAGCTAGTGTATTGGCTGCCAGCAAGAGGGGCTGAAGCATTGAAACGTGTGTTTGTTTTAAAATCCAGCATTCATTATAACTCAGCTGTCACCGCAGAGTTCCGGGTTCGATTCACCGCTCTATCAAGAAATTTTATTTCTGGTCTTAGGGCTGGAACAGGGTACTGTGACCAAAATCCACCATGTTGGTGATCTTTAATTGCCGAGATTCGCAAAGCAACCTTGGAAGTAGTTGATGAATGTAACATATTGTAATGCATTCCAGCATGTGTTTGTAGCATACACAGAGCTAAAGAAACATTCTTCATATTTGTTCTAGCTGATAAATGGACCTATCCTTATGGCATTGAGCTAAAATTTAGCACAAGCGAGAGTCGAACATCTTCAACTCCTAACGGCTTTGACAAGTCGTGACGCAATAGATGAGGGGTGGAAATTTCCCACACACCGCTATGAATCAGGTGACTAGGCAGCGTGCACTCTGTCAGTTCCAGAAAACAGTCATTCGAGAATTTTTCTTCACAGGCTACACTCATGTGTGCCGGTAGCTGAGTCGTTCTAATACGTGTGGAAAGCGTGTGTTTGCACTATTTTAACTAACCATCACAATCTGGCTGGTGATACGCCGATACTTATAATAATTTCTTTACCAGTGTTAAGTAAAGTAAAGTCAGTGTTTCCTACAAGCGGCAGAAATACTGTAAGTAAGAATTATAATATTATTCAGCGGACACATTCACAGCACCATTAGCGGACTGGAAATATATTCACCGTAGGACGCAGGCCAGTAGACATTGAAACACAACTTGTTGCAGCGCACAACATATGACAGATCTCGTCATAGTATTCTGCCAGGCACAAAGATATACAATGTTGAACTTTCTTTTTCGACACGATGGCTGTACTTAATGTAACAGAATTAGATCAATATTTAATTGAATTAAAAGCCATTGCATTCATGATTAATGAACTATATTGCAATTACACCACCTATTCCACACTGATAAAATAGTCGGAACATTTTACCATCAGTGGCGTACAACCCATTTTGATTTAAGGTTGTATGAAGTAATCTACGATGCCACTTGTAATTAAGAACAGCAACATGGGAACTTTAATAAAGACTTTATTACTATTCAAGATGATAGCTTACGTCATCAACAGGGAAGCTTAATAACCAGGATGAGTCCAAGTTCTGGGGGACCGAAGTCACGTTAGATCAAACGTCACGACGATGGATGCATTACAAGAGTATCCTAAGCGGCGATCTTGCAAAATTAAGTATAGGACCAAGATCAACCACGTCGTGGGAAAACACATAGGCAACACACTCTCCGTAACCCTGAGCATGCCTTCAGACAACATGTCTGAAATGATATGACAAGCCATTACCATGTTATCATAATGTTCTTTCTCTCAGGTGACTGATATATTTCGAATGAATTCCCAAACTAAAGAGCAAATAATTTATGCATATTAAGAGTAACTTCACGCATATATGTAAGATATTTAACAAAATGTTTTATGGTTGGATTCCATTTATTTTTAACTTATTCTAAACTTAGTTTCGTTCTTACTAATGGCGTATTTTACCTTTATAGTAGTTGCAAGCGGAACATTAAACTTTTTGCAGAGCTAATTTTTGAAACTTGATTATTAATTCTTGGTACAATAATTATCATCTGGATTCATGATGTGTGATCCTGAACCCTACAGTAATTAATTCAGATTGTATAAAAAGTACGAAGCCGATAATAATCGTTGACATTAAAAGATTCTGACCAGTCTTATTATTGCCACTTAAGGATTACTTGGCATTATGTCAAAAGGATTTTGGAAATGGTTTTTGAATAAAGCACAATTATTAATAAGTTGTAGACACTTTATAGTGGTCTAAGAGCAGAAACTGTTGGAAATGAGATATTCCATTCCAACGTTTTAATAAATTAATAAATAATGAATTTCTTCGATGATATTAATGTTTGTGATTATGCCACGATGCAGGGTCTATGCAGTCCTAGGTCAAATGAATCAGTATGTGCTTTATTATAGTAATTATCTATATTTCCAACTTTGGGAAATAGTGCAATGACAGTTTTTTTGTCGTCCAATTTATCGTCATTTTGTGCACTGTTGTTAGGGTTTAATGAGCTGGTCAATTCAATTAAAGAACTATGCAGATCTTCGGCAATTCTACTGTATTCCTTTATCTTTGAATGTAACTGTTACATCATCGCATTCTGAAGAATTTTACTTCTCCCATAAGCATATGTTGAATCCAATTTCTTATTTGAGAATGACTTGAGTCATTAGAATTCCCTTGTAAACCAATGTTTTGAGAAATTACGGTAGATTAATGCTACTTTGAGCTGAGATGTTTTCCATAAGGAAACTTGGAATTATTTTGGTAATATAATGATAATAATCATTTATTTGTCTATAATTAATTTAATCCAATTAATTAATTAACGGTCATTAATGTCAATCTAATATATGTAAATATCAGGGATGTGTATAATTTGTGTGTGAATTATTAATTTAGTCTGTTTTATGGGAAGAAAAAAAAAGTGTTTAATTATTATTTTCTACAAAGCTGAAACTGATAGTGGAGTGTTTTTTTTTAAATTCATATTCAGCTAAACAACGAACTCGCGAACAATGACTAATTTTCTTTTGTGAGAACTTCCCATTTAAGTGAAATAGGACAGCTCAACGGCACAGATGGACATTTTGGATATTTGTATCCCAACCTAATGATTTGCCTTGAGTAATAGGAGTGTTCATTTTTTTTGTCCGTCTGCTCAAAAATAAATTTAGGATCTCGATTTGACAAGCTCTGGTTATTCCTGTAGTTTGGAACTTCTCCCGAGTCAGTGATATTTTTTTCTTTTTCTTGTTGTGAGGTATTTGTCCTGTTGAACCTTGCATGCCTCTCCCTTTAATCGACCCGAGATATTCGATCTCTTGCCTGCCCGAGATAGTTGTTTGATTTTTTTGGACAAATATTTCCTGGACTTAATTTTTTTATATCGCCTGTGTCCCTTCTTCGGTTTCTCGTTGCAATCGCTGGGCCAACTTGACGTCGGGGAAACGGGCACAGCGATTTGGCACCCTATACGTGTGGGCGACGTTACGTAAGGCAGCAATTTGATGCCGAGCGTGATTAGCTCGACGGTTTGGTAATTTTTTTTCCAGTCCATTAATTTTTTGGGGATAGTTGGATAGTCAGACGAATTCTGATATCTTGCAACGTCATTGAATCGGGATTTTTTAAATTCAAATCTAGATGTTGTTTGTTTAACTTATCAGGTAAAGATAAATGCCAGGATAATTGGAGGTTTGAGAAATCGTTGTGCTGGATTTGTTAGACGTAAAACATGTTTGGAATTCATTCGAATATATTTAGTTTCATGGTCTTGGTTCGTCATCCTACTATTAATTTTCCCTAGTCTTAAGTATAGTTATATATTTGTGTAATTATAATGACTGGTGCAGCAGAAGGACCCCAGGGCATTCTTGCTCAAATCCAAAGGGGCTTTGACTGACTGTATGAGGATTTGAATGTGGTAAAGAACACTTTAGCTACTGATAAGCATGAACTTAATGATAGTTTGGCTGCTGATAAGCAGGAACTTAATGCGCGAATAACCACATTAAATGAAAGTTTAGCTACTGGTAGGCAGGAACTAAAAGCCGATATTGACAATTTATCAAGCAAAGTGCAGTTGATTAAAGATGATACACAGGATATTCATGCTGATATATTAAATGTAAGAACTGATATATTAAAAGCCAATATGGAAATAGAAAGTATTAACTATTCTATAATAGATATTAAATCAGATATTCAATCTTTAAATACAGATACTCAAATGGTATCTAGAGATGTTAAGAGTTTAGATGTCCGTTTGCAAACGCAAATTGCGCAAGTGCAGGCAGATGTTGAAAAAAGTAATTTAGCCTTAGACAAAAAGTTAGTTGCTTGTGATGCAAGACTTACCCAAAGTTCTTAGAAAGGAATTGCATACCCACGTATCAGGTCAAGTTAACGCTGTCAAAACACAATTTGTAGACAGATTGCAAGGTTTAGAAAAGAAGTTGACCGACAATTTAGATGGTTTAAGTAAAGATTTATCAGAACATAATGAGAGGGTACAGCAGAAAAATTAAACAGTAGTTAAGAATTTGCTAACAGTCACTGACACTAATTCTACGGAGATAGCAGATATCAAAGAGAAAGTAAACCAGCTAACAGAGAAATGTAACAACGATTTCGAGCACGTGCGTAATGAGCTACAGACACAGATGAGGAATAGTGTAATTATTACAGCGGCAGATATGGAAAATAAACACAAGTTAGAGCACGACATGACCACAATTCGGATATCGAATCTGGAAACCGAACTATCCAACATGAAAAATAATGTTAGCCACACTTATGAGCAACCGGGACAAATATTACAATCAGATAGTCCCAATGTTTTAAGAACATCAGATAGTCCTAATGCTTGTGGAACGTTAGATACGGAAGGGAATAGAGCCAATTCAACTACGAAGGGACACGTCACAATAATTCGAAACATTGATGATCGACCACGCAAGTTTAATGGGGGTAATAACTTGACACCGATGGAATTCCTGAGAGATATTCGGGAATACATGGATGAAAACAGGATATCCAAGGACAGAGAGCTCAGAATAGTTGAAAGACACTTGGAAGGAGTTCCTTTAAATTGGTTTAGGGCATTTAGATGTTCGTTTGTTAATATGGAAGACTTTAGTCAATCATTTCTACACCGTTTTTGGAGTTCAGATGAACAATTGGATATTAGAGCGGAAATGTACTCTAAGAAATATGCCACGTCCCATCCGACTAGATATGCGAATTACTTCACTGCGCAGCTCGCAAAGCTTCAGTTTCTAACTCCTCCTTTACCACGCCAGGAAATGATAAGAGCCATAACGAGGCAATTTCCCATTGAAGTACAGCGCATGCTCATAGTATCCGGAGTAGAAACCCTGGAAGATTGTGAAGAAGTTCTTAGGCGTATGGATCACGCTACTCTAGGCAATAATGGTAGACATGACAGAAAGGAAAGTCGGGAAATAAATGCAGTCTTAATGGATAGGACAGCACAAACAGAAAGACCAGCGCAACAAGACGAGAAGACATCGAGGGATTCTGACCACCAGCAATCGTAGAAATGATAATAATAATCAGAGAAATACCCCGTACAATCGAAGATATTCGAGGTATCGTAACAGAGGACAAAATAACTGGTACCAACGCGGGAGGTTTAACAGCTACTTCAACCAGAATAATAGGTCTCAAGAAGAGAGGAACAAGCAAAACAGTAACAATTTGGACACCAGGTATCAGGAAAGCCGAGAATATATAGAACAATTAAGAAATACTCGACCTTCAGCACCAACAGAAGAAGAATTAAACCAGCCTAGTATTAGTGGGCTGAATCAAAAAAAAATTAAGCACCGGAAATAATTCAATCAATTCCCACGCGCATTGACATGGCTAGAGAGAGCTTGGAACGCCACGCCGAAAAGAGAAAGAAAAGACAGGCAGGATGAAAATTCAGAGAACCTCTACGGGAAAACGATTTAGTCTTGATAAGGAGACCAGTATCATCCAACTTACCCATGAGAGTCTATAACAAATTCGCTAAGCTTTATTATGGTCCAGTAAAGATTGTAAGAGTTTTCGGCAACAACAGTTATCGTTTGGCAGAAATACACTCCGACCGAGTGATTGGAAACTACAACGCTGGAAATCTAAGAAAATATTTCAAACCTGAGAATTAATACTGGACAGACATGTATTATTTCTTCACATAATCTTAGCATAATGATGTTTTATAAGTTCTCTGACCAAAACTTATAAAAACCAGGAGAGGGGAACATGTGACCGAAATCCACCATGTTGGTGATCTTTAATTGCCGAGATTCGCAAAGCAACCTTGGAAGTAGTTGATGAATGTAACATATTGTAATGCATTCCAGCATGTGTTTGTAGCATACCCAGAACTAAAGAAACATTCTTCATATTTGTTCTAGCTGATAAATGGACCTATCCTTATGGCATTGAGCTAAAATTTAGCACAAGCGAGAGTCGAACATCTTCAACTCCTAACGGCTTTGACAAGTCGTGACGCAATAGATGAGGGGTGGAAATTTCCCCACACACCGCTATGAATCAGGTGACTAGGCAGCGTGCACTCTGTCAGTTCCAGAAAACAGTCATTCGAGAATTTTTCTTCACAGGCTACACTCATGTGTGCCGGTAGCTGAGTTGTTCTAATACGTGTGGAAAGCGTGTGTTTGCACTATTTTAACTAACCATCACAATCTGGCTGGTGATACGCCGATACTTATAATAATTTCTTTACCAGTGTTAAGTAAAGTAAAGTCAGTGTTTCCTACAAGCGGCAGAAATACTGTAAGTAAGAATTATAATATTATTATTCAGCGGACACATTCACAGCACCATTAGCGGACTGGAAATATATTCACCGTAGGACGCAGGCCAGTAGACATTGAAACACAACTTGTTGCAGCGCACAACATATGACAGATCTCGTCATATTATTCTGCCAGGCACAAAGATATACAATGTTGAACTTTCTTTTTCGACACGATGGCTGTACTTAATGTAACAGAATTAGATCAATATTTAATTGAATTAATAGCCATTGCATTCATGATTAATGAACTATATTGCAATTACACCACCTATTCCACACTGATAAAATAGTCGGAACATTTTACCATCAGTGGCGTACAACCCATTTTGATTTAAGGTTGTATGAAGTAATCCACGATGCCACTTGTAATTAAGAACAGCAACATGGGAACTTTAATAAAGACTTTATTACTATTCAAGATGATAGCTTAAGTCATCAACAGGGAAGCTTAATAACCAGGATGAGTCCAAGTTCTGGGGGACCGACGTCACGTTAGATCGAACATCACGACGATGGATGCATTACAAGAGTATCCTAAGCGGCGATCTTGCAAAATTAAGTATAGGACCAAGATCAACCACGTCGTGGGAAATCACATAGGCATCACACTCTCCGTAACCCCGAGCATGCCTTCAGACAACATGTTTGAAATGATATGACAAGCCATTACCATGTTATCATAATGTTCTTTCTCTCAGGTGACTGATATATTTCGAATGAATTCCCAAACTAAAGAGCAAATAATTTATGCATATTAAGAGTAACTTCACGCATATATGTAAGATATTTAACAAAATGTTTTATGGTTGGATTCCATTTATTTTTAACTTATTCTAAACTTAGTTTCGTTCTTACTAATGGCGTATTTTACCTTTATAGCAGTTGCAAGCGGAACATTAAACTTTTTGCAGAGCTAATTTTTGAAACTTGATTATTAATTCTTGGTACAGTAATTATCATCTGGATTCATGATGTGTGATCCTGAACCCTACAGTAATTAATTCAGATTGTATAAAAAAATACGAAGCCGATAATAATCGTTGACATTAAAAGATTCTGACCAGTCTTATTATTGCCACTTAAGGATTACTTGGCATTATGTCAAAAGGGTTTTGGAAATGGTTTTTGAATAAAGCACAATTATTAATAAGTTGTAGACACTTTATAGTGGTCTAAGAGCAGCAACTGTTGGAAATGAGATATTCCATTCCAACGCTTTAATAAATTAATAAATAATGAATTTCTTCGATGATATTAATGTTTGTGATTATGCCAGGATGCAGGGTCTGTGTAGTCCTAGGTCAAATGAATTAGTATGTGCTTTATTATAGTAATTATCTATATTTCCAACTTAGGGAAATAGTGCAATGACAGTTTTTTTGTCGTCCAATTTATCGTCATTTTGTGCACTGTTGTTTGGGTTTAATGAGCTGGTCAATTCAATTTAATAACTATGCAGATCTTCGGCAATTCTACTGTATTCCTTTATCTTTGAATGTAACTGTTACATCATCGCATTCTGAACAATTTAACTTCTCCCATAAGCATATGTTGAATCCAATTTCTTATTTGAGAATGTTTTTTTGTCCGTCTGCTCAAAAATAAATTTAGGATCTCGATTTTACAAGCACTGGTTAATCCTGTCGTTTGGAACTTCTCCCGAGTCAGTGATATTTTTTTCTTTTTCTTGTTGTGAGGTATTTGTCCTGGTGAACCATGCATGCCTCTCCCTTTAATCGACCCGAGATATTCGATCTCTTGCCTGCCCGAGCTAGTTGTTTTTTTTTGGACAAATATTTCCTGGACTTAATTTTTGTTATCGCCTGTGTCTCTTCTTCGGTTTCTCGTTGCAATCGCCGGGCCAACGTGACGTCGGGGAAACGGGCACAGTACACTGGGTCTTGTCAGGTAAAACTGAAAACACGTGCATTCCATTCACACCTCAACCATTTTTGGGTAAATGTTTTGACCATGGGAAAGTGTTGACCATCCTGAGTTCTACAACACCTCACTTCACCCACCCCGATGATTAGTTTATAAAATCCCAGGTCGATGACCTTAACGTTTTGGCTCTTTTGGGTAAATTCATTGACCATGGGAAACGGTTGGCCATTCTGAGTCCTACAACACCTCATACAGTTATTTAGCATTATTGGTTAGTTACCAACTGTCTGTCCACCAGCTCATGGTCTTTGGGGACTGAAGGGGAGAGGAGAGACATTCCAGCTGCGTTGATTGAGTGGATGTGCCGCTGCAGGTATTGTCAACTCAGCAACGATGTTATTCACGCTATGGTTACTAACTGCTACTTTCGTTTAGTTTCAATTGTGAAATCGTACGAGTCGTTTGCGCAGAGGCCAGCTGTTTCCAGCTGACTCGTTGCATTCCTGCCACGGACCTTAAGCTGGTGGACGGACGGTATATACAGATCAATAATTACCTAATAATAATAAAAAGAATAATAATAAAAATAATAATTAGCAAGCAGTCATCCTCAATACATGCATCCATTAAACCATGGTTTCACAAAACTCTTATCATTTGTAGGTGGATAACTATTTTTTCCCTACGAAATCTATATTCACTGTTTTAGGAGTTAAATGACCTATCAAGGTAAAAGAGTATTTCATTACCTTTTTTGAGCTATAACGCATACGTTTAGGGTTCTTAGTTTCCAAGGTATCGACTTTTCAATTCTGGGGTAGTTTTCACCCCCTACTATTCTTCATCAAAAACAAAAGATCTTAGGTTAATTTATCATTTATAGATATTTAACACCTCTTTTCCCTGTAAAATCTATATTCACTGTTTTAGGGGTGAAATGACCTATCGAGGTAAAAGAGAATTTCATTACCTATTTTTTAAAGCTAGTACCCATAATTTTAGGGTCCTTAGTTTTCAAGGTATCGATTTTTCAATTTTGGGATATTTTTCACCCCCCCAATATTTTTCATCAAAAACAAAAGATCTTAGGTTAATTTATTATTTTTAGATGTTTAACACCTTTTTCATGTAAAATCTATATTCACTGTTTAGGGGTGAAATGATCTATCGAGGTGAAAGTGTATTACTCCCGAGTATTATTGGTTGGCGAGATATTAAAAAGCGGATGACCCTTTAGTTTTGGGATCCTTTGGTTACATTAGGAGGTTGTATAGTGACTAGCATGCTTGACAGTCACAGCAAAGGGCCCGGGTTCGATTCCCCGCTCTGATAGTTTTCCATGGTTTAACACTTAGACTCCAGGGAAATGTTTAGCGCCTACAGGCCATACAGACGCACAGGTTATCACAAACAAATACAACACATTCACACCTACTAAAGCATCCTTTTAACAAACGTCAGCAAACATAAAAAAATCCAGAAAATCATTTTTTCACAAAAAAAAATATTCTGTGTCCCTCATTTTACAAAATTTTTACCATCTTCATACATCATGGGAAAGAGGACAACACGCTGAAAACAACCCTACCACGCACATATAAATCCCACCGTCCCTTCCCGAAATATCACCAAAAATGTAAAAAACATGTTTTTAACCAAAAAATCCGTTTCCAACATTTTTAAAACATTCATCATCTTAAAGAGGCCAACGCACTGAAGAAGATTACACCAAGCACGCCCTCCTATGACCATTCCCTCCTTCCCAAGCACGACAGGGGCTCACAACTTGCTAAGTGAAGCAGCTCTCTCCTTACCTCACCACTGCTCACACGTTTGCGATGTACTCAATACTCAGCTGATCGCAGCATGGAACAGCTTCTCGGAACGTCCGCTTACAGCAGCACTTCAGTATTACGCACGCGCTCTAATGAATATAAAATAAAAAAGGATTATAGTGGACTTCAGCAAGATAGAACAATTCGCTTGTTGGGTATTCACTTCTAAGCTCCTTTGCTTTTCAATCTTTTAGCCTAGGCATATGCAAACTTAAGCAACTTCCATGCCTTTATTTTCTGCAGGCCTAAATAAATATACAGTATGTACCGTACCCTACCATCATTTATGTACTGCGCTCGAAATCATGTCCAGCCAAGACAATATCGCTGGACGAGATTCGAACGGAGAGCATCAGAGGAAAATGTGTATAAAATATTTCGAGATTTGAATCATATTTACACTCAGGAAGAGAGATAATGTATCAAGAAGTTATTGGTAAAATTTTAGCCACAAGAAATATGTTTATTTGGAGAAGGAATGGAAATTTTATCATGTGATATATTTTAACCAAGAGAGAATCTCTTGAACCAAGTCCAGGAAAGTGCACAGTTTTGTAAATGTTAGCCGCGAGAAACCAGTTTTCGTGAGCGAGGGGACTTGACAAGGATAGTCAGAGGTCAGACACACGTCAAAATAGAGGAGTGGATAAGTCGCGTGCTCGACGCACTTCATAACAGGTAGACAGCCAATCAGAAGGAAGATAGAATACGAGGACACTGATAAATATTAAATATATTATTTTAATATTATAAAGGATTGTGACATATCAAATTCACCAGAAAGGAAGAAGAAATTTAATTGGCAAAACAGAATTTAAATTGAATGACTGAGAGAGGAGATATGAGCGAATGAGTGTGTTTAGAGACCGGAGTGACGCTAGTTCAGAAGATTTGCGAGGGAAATCTGACTGAGGAGACTAGCAAACACCAAGAAACGAGGCTCTTATTATTTGAACTTCCGAGGAGGCAACACGTACAAAAGTCTGCTCTACAATTTACATGGAAGGAGAACTTGAAAATAATTTGACTTCAGTATGAAGCAATACTATAGATATATGGAACAACATGAGTAAATATATTATTACAACAATTAAGAAGAAATATTAAGCAGATTCTACGAAATTATACGTCGAGTTACAATACTATACTTAGTATTACAACATTGGAAGTTATACACGATACTACGCAGAAGAGGAGAAGTCTGAAATATTGAAATATTTTACTGAAGAAAGCACGTCATATTATTCAAGATGTCATTTGAATCAGGTCGAAGGGGAGGAACTACAATTAACTACAGTTTAGAAGGAAGATGTTCTAAATTTTCAACATGAAGGGAACGTAGAGCTACACTAGCAAGCGAGATTCAGAACAACCATGATAGCTTGACTATGGAAGCGAGCTGCGCTAACACCAGCAGTTCGTTTTTCAAACTAACGCAACAATCTACTACAATGGAGAGAAGATCACAAGCAGAGCTGATTTCTCGTGATAAGAAATACCACTGTCATACTACTAACATCAGAGAACATCCAGAGAGGTGCCGATTGAAGATGGATCCAAGAAAGAAGCGGGAGGACTATCTAGGTCATCTGGCCGAGAAGACAGAAGAATTGCAGCGGAGCGAGGTCATTGGCACGGTCGAGGAGAGACGGCCTGGCGAGTCCCAGCTGAGGACCGGTTTCTGTCACACCAACCCTTGTCGATAGCCGAACACAGCAGGCCACATGGAAGCAACGTGACGCATGCGGAGGCAGTCGTGAGTCGCGTGCCGCATTCCTGAAGCACGTGGGAGCAATTCCATAGATGCCAACGTCACCAGGTCTGTCACCAGCGATCCAGAATTGAAGGTAGAACAGTGCAATTTTACACACATATGTAGTTAGAACTTGTACGCGTTATTCCAGTATACCGACCAACATTTTACTATTCTATTCATAGTTCATGTTATTATATTGTCTAAAATCTTGAAATTTTGGTAGAAATGTTCATATGTCATTTAGGACGTATTTTGAACGTTTATTGGTAATATTTTTCACTTTAACCATTTTTGCAGTTTATTAAGCTAACGTTTTAGATTTTTATTGAGGTAAATTCATATTTCGATGAATGAATGAAATACATTTCGTAAACATGTTGTGACATCAGAAAGAATGTAGTCATCAGTTTTGACAAGCGCAATTTTGTTGTACATGAAATGAAAGAGACAGAAAGGACATTATGATCCTATATAAAGCTAATTCGTTATAGGAACGAAAATATGATGTATAAAAGCCGTAATTATTGACAGAAGTATTTAATTATTGTATTGAAGGCACTCTATTGTCAGAGAGAGAGTAACACTGTAAAACCCAGAAGTTTATTTTGACCATATGAACAGTATGCGTATTTTAAAATCATAGCTGAGCAATGAGAAAGGAGAAATGTAATATTATAGATCAATCTTTGTTATTGAAATGTCTTGTAAGATTAAAGAAAAGATATTTAATATCAGATGTAATGGAAGAAGGTGAGGTAAAGATATTTTTATTAAGTGACAAACGCGAGCAGACTTAAGATTCAGAGAAAAGCTATAAATTGTAACGGAAATGTATTTAAAGCGGAGAAAAGGAAGTATGGCATGATTTAAGTAAGTAAATATGTGAAGAGGTAATGCGGAAGAATTTTTGTGAGAGATGCACAAGTGAGAATAGCACGGAATTGTATAATCGATAGCGGTTATGTAGGAGGAGGAAGTTGTATTCATGAAAGGTATTACAGTCGCAATATTTAGTAGGAATACTGAATCTCTTACTTTGTTGAAAGTATTTGAGATGGTTTTTAGAAGTTTGTGAAAGTGCTAAGAAAATATATACGAGAGGTTATTGTTGGAAGGAAGTGCAGTAAAGGCACAGTAATATGTTAACTAAGAGTGTGAGATAAAGAGTTTATGATGAGAAAATATGAAACACAGTGTGTCAGTTAAGTAAATTCGTGAAATGTATTTATGAAGAGTTACAAGTGTGAGTAGTGAAGATATAATGTCATGCACACTTTTTATTTGGAGGAAAGCTAATCTGACAGTCGTGCGTTGCAAAAGTTTGTAATATTATCGAATTTATTAAACACCGAATTTGTAATTTAGTGAATAGTTCTGAACGTAAATGTTTGTAACCACAGTTCACATTGATATGGAAATGTAATATATAGGATTTGACAGAAATATTGTGTGAGATACGAGAGCAGAGAAGTAGGAATGATCATTATGCAATTAATGCAGAGAGAAATTGTGCAGGACGCGATATTGTACATAAATGTATTTAAACAATTTTTATTATTATTCATAATTTCTTACATGTAATATTAATAGATTTGACGCTATATTGCGATTATATTAGACGCTGTATTAAGCAGGGAGAATGTGTATGTGATATTTTAAACTTTGAAGTGAGTTATTTGATGATTAGAGGTGCAGTATTTTCACGAAATTGTAATGCTATTGTTTTGCAAAATCTTTCGAGAAAAGATAACCACGTAACTTTTAAGTTTGATGCACAAGAGACTTAATTAGTCGCATCGTTGTCTAGAGAAGGCAGATATTTTATGTGAATGTTATAGTTTATTTTTATTTTAACAGTGTTAGGGACATAACTGTAGTGTCCATTTTTTTAATAAATGGCAAGTGCTTTTTATACACTTGCTACGTTTGTATAGAGCTGATGTTTATTCAATACCTAATTACGCGATAACGATACTACTAGTTCGATGCTGACAGTGAATCGACATAATTTACCCTCATCTACCCCAAGAGCCGTGGTGCTCATAGTACTCAACTTTTGTTTTGTAGGCTCTTCTGTGTGCACCTAGTTATTAGTATGGTTAGATGTGCGTTATGTGTGTTCAGGGTTCCATAGTCATCAGTCCGGTAGGAAATATTAATTTCTTAGCCGAGTATTGACATCCCTACGATCCTTTTTCCATCTGCGCGGATTCTGGACGTTGACTTTGAGGAATTCGGGCGCAGTACATACATCAGTTAGTTATTGTTGTTTTATGGGGTGGAACTGTGAGGTCATCTGCCCCTATGGATACAGCAATAAACAAATCATCCATAGGGTCATTCCATTAAAAGATAGAGATCGAACCTTTCTTTCATATAGAGTGTAAATTTTGCTTGTTCAGATGGTGTTTGGTCTGGATTATTTGGGCAACATTTTATTTTTTCCACTTTAACTTTAATTTATCACTAAATTTCATTCTGAAGTTTTACTGTAATGAAGTGTGTTTGTTGCAACAAAAATTACTCTTCAAGAAAATTGTTCCTTTTTATTATTGTATTGAACACATATAATCTGCAATGTACTAAATATGTAACTCATATCACAGTTCAGGTTTCCAGCCCATAATAATAGTGAGGGTATCAGATAAGAAAGAGAAGGGGACATGAGAGGCAAGGAAGGGGAAGGATACTGTAGCCCCCAGAAACATTACCCAAATAGCTTTGCGGTCAGACGAGAACATGAGTTAAACAAGGGAGTTCAGGCATTAAAGATATTAGCCTGATACATGTGAAAGCAATGCTCTATGAAAATGTATCCTTCCTGCAACCCAGAAAATGCTGGTATCGATTGCAGTAATGTATTATGTTTATGACTGAGAGAGAAATGTACATGTTTTTGTACAGAAGCTACAAAGTAGTCTGGGCTGCAGTTTTATGTTGTTGTTGTTGTTGATTGTTTTAGGGGCTTTGCGACATCGTGGTCATGTAGTCCCGTGTACTTGTATATGAGTAGAATTTGTCTGATAGCCTGTGTCACTGTGATGTCAGTTCTAGTGTGTGTATTTGTAATTTAGGTAGGATTTGGGTAGGAAACGGCCGTGGTCTTAAGTTAGGTATGGCACCGTCTCGGTATTTACCTGGAGTTGAATGGAAAACCAAGGAAAACCACTTTCAGGATGGCTGAGGTAGGGATCGTACCCACCTCTACACTTTTTGCCTCACGAGGTTGAGTGTACCCCGTTCCAGCCCTAAGACCAGAATTAAAAATGTCTTGGCAGAGCCGGGAATTGAAACCGGACCTCCGCGTGACAGACAAGAAGGCAGTTTTACACAAGTATATTCTGAACACTTTTCACAATTCTCAATTCATATGAGAAACCAAGCCCTTTTAAAAGCTATATTTATTTTCTTCTCAGATGCTCATAAATTAGTTTGTACTAATTAACAGCAATTATGTAGTCTGAAACTGTTATGAAATAAATATATTTCACCTCGATGTGAAAGGCAAATTACATGTAACGTGAGTTAACAATGTGATACTGTAATTACTTGTAAATAATGTACAGTTTCTTTTATTATCATTCATGCCATACTTCAGTTGCTGCAATTACAAAGTTTTAGCGGACTTACAAGATCACCTCATGGTGTTGTGAAGAGCATTCTTGTCTCCCACCCCTGAGGTTCTGGGCTCTGCCAAGAATTTTTTAAAACACTACAGTAGCTGCAACTGATATGGTACCGATGTTTGGATGCATATGACCTTGTAGTTCCGCCCATTACCACAATCAGCAGCACCACCAATGTCATCCGAATGGATCATTGATCTCTATAATACGTTCTGGGCAGCTAAATACCTCTGGCGCAGCATCCTCCTTCAAAGAAATTCTGCCAGATGACAGCTGTTGTTCATAGCATTCTTTCCTGAAATATTGGCTGCACAAGCAGCTATGTTTTGTGGGGTTCTAGTTTTCTATTCTGGTGGCAGCAATCCATTTAGTTAGAATTTCAGGTCAACTGAAGGTGTACCTATAGAATTGAAATTGACTACGTGAAGTTCTGCTTTTCATTTTCAAATAAATACATTATACAGGGTGTTTTAAAATTCCCATTACAGACTTTGAGGGCTTGTAGTGGGGACCAAGACGGTTAAGCTTGGCATAGGCACTTGTGTCCGGAAACGTACCGTCTTCCCTCAACCCGCCAAAAACCACCACATCACACGTCCACAGCTCCTGCATTTTCGGAGCTCTGTCCGACTACTGCTGCTTGTCGTCTAGGTCCAATTACAGGTGGGACTCGATGTGACGACCTCCGACGTCAACACAGACACGGTACCTCCGTACCATGTTCTGGTATACACAGTCACCAATCCCTGGTCCTCTAACATCCGCTGCAGCCATAATTCGCGCCAGTAGGTCTTCCCCAGTTTCCACAGGAGTCTCGTAAACCAAGGTTTTCATATGACCCCCAGGTAATAGTCTAGCGGTGTCAAGTTGGAAGAACGTGCAGGCCATTCAATCGGGCCACGACGACCTATCCACTGTTGCCCAAGTCTGTGTTGCGGTTGATCTCGGACCACAAGTGAAAAATGAGGTAGTGCGCCATCGTGCTGAAACCACATGTTTTGACGCACATGCAGTGGCACATCAGTAGATGAGTAATAGGAATCTAAACGAGTGGCATGGCCGCCGTGCGGATTTGACTATACCTTGCGTTTGGTCTTCCCCTGATAGCTCGCGAACCCATGGTCGGATTTTGACATGTGACATGTCGTAGGACTTGAGGTGACGCCCCTTTTCCTATGGACCACTCATTATTATTATTTTATTTTAGTTCTTGTTTTTGAAAGTGGGTGGTATTCCCAAAACTAATTATGATAGAACGTTGTGCAAAGGCTCAAACGGAAGGTATCTATGTCCTTTATCGTTAGAACAAAATTTTATATTTTTTACCTTTTTTCCAAAAACTTCAATTTTGGAAACTAAGAATTTTACAAAAAGGTTTGTTTGACGTAAATGAAAGGTCTTTACCCCCTCTATCGCAAAAATAAGTCCCAGGTCTCTAGGACAAAACGTAGGGTAGTAGTTGGGCAACGGGGCATCTACTTGACTTAGGAGGTTGTGAATCCCTGAGGGCTTTGTGGCGGTATGGTTAGGAGGGGATATCTTGGGAAGCCATGGAGATAGAGGGTCAAGCGAAAATTCGTTTTGAGGGTATTTTTTCGATCTATCTGACGACGAGGTTATTTTCTTAATAGGTTGACTATTGGAAACGTATTTTGGGGGAAAACCCTGTTTTTTTACATTGTTGGTGATATCTCGCGAACCAATAATGCTAAACGATGTGCTTGGTATTGTTTTCTTCGGTGCGTGGTTCTCTTTATGAGGATGTATGTGGTGTATAGGTGTGAAACGGATTTTGGGGTAAAACATGATTTTTAGACTTTTTGTTATATCTCACGAACCAATACGGCTAGAGACGTGTACGAGGTGTCAAAGGACTTGTGGTGACGCCCCCTTTTGAATGTAGTATTTACTTTTCCCTAAAATTTGTTAAAGGGCCTAACGACATACATGTTGAAAAAAAATTGATTATTAAAACTTTTTTTAAATAATATTAAATTTTTAATTAAGATTGGTAGTAGAGGAAGAGACGGTACCGGTGGCGTGTGTTTAAAAGATCATGTCGCCGGCCATGGTGGCCGTGCTCAATTGATCAATGGATATTTCGATAGGACGGCAGGGCGGCATACGACGGTTCGTTTTCCGATTTTTCTTATGGCGGACTGATTGACTCTCATATCCCAAAACGCGTGAAGGGTGCTATGATTTTTTACCCCTGAAGGGGATCTTTAACATGCTAGTCGATGTAGTGACACGATTCTGTGGCATTGGCATAGGCTTATAGACCAGCGGACTGTTTTAGGATATGAAAACTTATAACGTTTCGGTTGACCAAGCGATGTCAATGAATGCAAGACATGAGTGTAAATTTAAAAAAATATAATTCTATGATGAGACAAAGCTGGCTCTATATATGACAATATAACTTGTATGTGCGCGTTGTCGATGGATTGAGGAACAGACTGCAGTACGAGAGGCCAGCAGGAAGTGATGTCTGCTGGCTTGCTGGCTGTGAATCGTATCAGCTTCAAGAATGCGCTGACCTGACTTGGCAACAGCGCTAGCTTGAGACAGAAGACACTTGAAGGTCAAACGCTGAGAATGTGGCTGGCAACATTGGCGGAGTGAAACAGTACGGACAGTGCAGCTCATCCCCACCACCACCGCCACAGCCAATAGCCTGGTGAGAGCTGTGATCGGTAGTGGTTGGAGTGGAGGGGGAAGGGAGGGGAGGAGAGAGTTATTGGTTACACCACCACCAATAGCCTGGCGAGAGGTGTATGAACAGGAGTGTAGGTAGGGAGGGAAGGGAGGGGAGGGGTGAGAGAGACCTGTTGATGTCATGTTGCATGCCATATCATTACTTTGTCAGACGTTGCAGTGCAAACACACAGCCTCTTGGTCACAGTGTTCTTATGTGCTGGTGGAAAACACTTAAACTCACTGTAAACTATGTATTTATTTATATTAACTGACATTGATTGATTGATTGATTGATTGATTGATGTATTAATTGATGAGGTGATTAATGAATTTTATTTATTATTTATTTTTTGCAGATAATTGATATACCCGAGCTGTTTAAGGCTAGTGGATTCCTGTGCCTTAGCCAGTGAGTGTTAGTGGCGTGATACACTGGATAAATTATTTCTGAGAGGTAACTACTTTATTAATGCTGTTTATTTTTTTAATGCTAATGGATGTTTAAATTATTGGTTGCAATTGATGGATGGATTGTTTTTGTTTGTTTTAGATTATTTTGTGGAGAGAGAGAAACAGACAGAGAGAGAGGGATAGAGAGAGCATTTACCCTAGGCCACGAGAAGGCAAAAGCAAGGTGAGATTTCTTTTTATGTATAACCTGTTTCGTTTTTTGATATATTTTATTTATGAAATGCATGTATTACTTTGAAATTGATATACTTATGGTGGTTTATTTTATTTCTTTTTAGATATTTGGGAATAAAAAACTTGACCACTACAACCGCCCATAAAACCGGGAAGTGTCTGTGTGTGGAACCATTACTGTGCAGTCGACGGCAGAAAACTCAGGTAAGACTGTATTTTAAATGATGTCCCATTCTACCTCTGTGAATAGTTTAACTTGGCAACCCATTGATTGTTGTTTTAAATCACGTGTATGCTCTGGTCGCGTGGTAAATGTTACGGAAAGTTTGATTCCCAAATAATTTTTGGAATCATGTTTTGAAATTCTTAGGGATAAGATTTGTATAGCGCAAGGGTTGCACACAACTTTAAAAGTAAATAAAGAACTCGTGTGTGATTTTGTATACAAAAGAGGACGTTGAGCATAAAGATAAATTTTATATTTGCAGTCGAATGCAAGAGCTTTCAATAGCACACAATTTAGAAGAGTGGTATGGAACCCATGTCGTGAATGTCTTGCTAAATAAATTTGATAAACTGCAAGGAGGACCCAGTGGCCTTGCAATAGACAAAATATATCACCTGCAAATTAACATTTGCAAAATCAACCCGTTCAATGCTGGGTCTAGTTACATCCCAACACCACCAACGATTGCCTGTCGGAGAGCGGTGGTGAATATGAAGAACAGGGACGATGAATGTTTGCTCTGGGCGGTGGCTGCATATTTGCAGCCAGCACAACGTGACAGTTGTTGGCCAGGAATGTACAAGGCCATGTTTGAGCAATTGACACAAAATTTAAATTTAACTGGACTTAACTAATATCCACAGGTTTGAACTGAATCATCCGGATTATTCGTTTATGGTGTATGGCCTTCACGGTGATGAAATTATGACTCCTCTTTATGCCACGAAAGACTCAAAACAACACCACATCCATCTTTTATATTTGTCTGAAGCAGAGGTGAATCACTATTGCCTTGTTAATAATTAAAGTAAATTGATAGGCAGCCAAGTGTCAAAAGCACATGGTAAAAAACATATTCGCGATCGTTGTCTACAATATTTTATAAACCCTACGGTTTTGGAGCGACATAGAGTAGATTGTGTAACTCAGGAAGTGGTGAGACTAGTATTGCCACAAGGAAAGGATGCTGTGTTGAAATTTAAGTATATTCACAAGCGTGATACAGTGCCTTTTGTGGTTTATACGGATTTTGAGGCTCTCACCACACCCATGGCGGGATGCGAACCAGATCCCACCATCAGCTCAACCACACCCATTCAAAAACATAAAACATGGGATTTAACGTGATGTGTGTGCCTATGACACCACAAAATCCTATTTTAAATCTTATGAGGGAGAAGAATGTGCGAAATGGTTTTTGAACCAACTTGTCGAGTTGGCTGATCATGTACGCAAGTTACTGGACCACCCAGCGCCCATGAGCCTAACTCGTGAACAGCACCAAGAGTATGAGCATGCAACCACATGCCATATTTGTGAAAAGCCGCTGGTCAGTGCTGTCGGCACGGTTCGCGATCACTCACACTTTACGGGTGAGTTTCGTTGAGCTGCCCATAGGAAGTGTAATGTGAGTTACTCAGCTCCAAGATTTATTAGTGTGTTTTTCCACAATCTTGCGAATTATGATATTCAGTTTCTGATTCGTGAATTGGGTCATGTTGGCAAGGGGATGTTTTCTATTATCCCTCAAAACCATGAGCGTTTTACAGCCTTGACATGGTGGTTGGGCAAATTTTGAATTCGATTTCGGGATTCCTTTAAGTTTATGGCGTCATCCCTAGACAGCCTTATCAACAGCTTGGATGAAAAGGAATTAAAATACACCAGAATGCATTTTCAAAATCCTGAGCATTTTAAATTGTGCATTCGGAAAGGTATTTTCCCGTATGATTTATGTGCAAGTTGGGGCGTGTTAAAGCAGAAAAGTCTGCCACTGCAAGAGAAATTTTACTCTAAGCTTACACGCTGTACCGTTTCCGATGAAGACTATGCACATGCATGTCATGTTTGGCGAGTGTTTAATATAAACATGTTAGGTGAATATGCTATATATTACCTAAAACACGATATATTGCTGCTCACGGATGTGTTTGGAAAATTTCGTGAGTTGTGTCAGCACATCTATGGACTTCCCCCAGCTCACTATTTTACAAGTCCTGGGCTGTCTTTTGATGCAGCTTTGAAATACACTCAAGTGGAATTGGATTTACTCACGGATGTAGATATGGTCTTATTCTTTGAAAATGGTATTCGCGGCGGGTTTGTGTCGCTTAACCAGCACCATGCCGAAGTGAATAATCCATGCATGCCCTGTTATTCACCAGACAAACCTGAATCATACTTAATGTACTACGATGTGAATAATTTGTATGGCTATGCCATGAGCCAGCCTTTACCCTACAAGTATTTTGCCTGGCTCACAGACAAACAAGTTCCACAATTTGATGTGAACACGGCTAGCCAAGAAACATTCCGCGGATATGTTAGAGGTTGATGTTGAATATCCCTCATCCTTGTATGACCAACATGCTGATTTTCCATTTTGCCTAGTGCGAAAGGTTCCCCCTAACAGTAAAGTGAAAATTAAAAAACTCATGGGCACACTTTACAACAAAAATCGGTATGAGCTACATATCCAAATGTTGGTGCAATGCTTAGCCAAAGGCTTAGTGTTAAACAAAATCCACAAGGGTATTTCCTTTGCTCAAGAAGCATGGCCTGATTCATACATGCGACTGAACACTCAGCACCGACAAATGGCCACACAGCAGTTTGAAATCATTTTTTAAAATTGAAGAACAACTGCATTTATGGCAAGTCAATGGAAAATGTACGCAAATACCGCGACATGAAATTGGTGAATGTTTGGGAGGGGCGGTGGGGTGCCCGGTGGTACATTGCCAAGCCAAATTTCAAATCGATCAAAATTATCGGTGAGAATTTGGCCACCATTGAAATAAGTACGACCAGTGTGACCATGATAAGCCCATCTACTTGGGCCAAGTCAGTTTAAACTTTTACAAATCGGTCATGTATAGATTCCACTACGAGTTTGCCAAACAGCATTTCGAGGACGTATCTCGTTTGTATAAGGATACAGACTCGTTTATCTATCACATTCGCCACTGCAATCCCTGTGTCGTGATGAGGCATCATAGTAACTGGTTCGACACCTCTTCGTATAGCACTGACAACATGTTTCAAGAAGAAAAAAGGAAGCTTGTAGTTTAACGTGACCGTTAATCTTGAGATAATGAGCCACGGGACCTCCTTTTTACGTGGAATCCGAACCACAGGACATGGCATTTCACTTCGAAAATCATGGGTGTTTTGAAAGATGAATGCGGTGGTTCCATCATGACGGAATTCGTTGGTTTGGCTTCTAAAATGTATGCGTATCGCACACTAGACTGTAAAGAAGTCAAAAGAGCAAAAGGCGCAGGTAGGGCAGTCGTAAAATCACTACGTGTAGACGACTACCTAGAGGTTTTACAAACTGGGAAAGCTATGTCTCCTAAACAGTGCAGGATACAATCCAACAACCATAATTTGTATCTTGTGGAACAGAGGAAACACACCCTCGCCTGGATGGATAACAATCGTGCGTGGACTGAAGACCTACTCACCAGCCTGCCATGGGGTTATCACCACGAGGAGGAGGTGTGATTTTTCTGTTTTATCGTTTAGAGACATAGCTTTTTGTAAATAGTAGTAGATTTACTATTTTTGTTTTGTTAATGATGGTAATCGTAAATAGTAGTTTTTTATTGCAAATATAGATTTTTTGTAAATAGTGGAAACCACCTAGGCCCTTTGCTATTTAAAGCCATGTGCAACCTTATTTTTTTTAGTTTAATTGGGTTGGAAATTCAAAAATGGTAAATGATAAATAGTTTAATTTCAAGGCAGTACAAAGGTGTTATTTGTTTTTTAGTAACTTAAATGACTAGTATTATTTTTTTGTAATGGTAAATGGTAAATTTATAACTAAAAGTTCTTTGGGATGGTATGCATGCGAAGGATGTTCTTTGGGAATAAATATAGTGGTTGTGTTTGTTCCCAAAGACAGGAATGTATGTGTTGATGTATGACTACAGAGAGAGAAAGAGAGAGAGAAAGCATATGCGTAGGTAGCATTTATCGTTTGACCAGAGCATGCACGGCGAGGTAGGGTGGGGAGGGGGAAATGAACGTTTATATATTAATGGTCAATAGTATAGTTTTGATTTTTTAAATATTTTTCTTCTCTTTGAATGCAGTGGTAGATAGGCTTTATTTTATAAGACAGTCCTACCTGCAGTAGTAGTAATAGGTCACGACGTTTTTGGAAACAGACAGAGAGACTGCACCATCGGCATGGCCAAGCACTCACATCAAGAGCATTTACAAACTTGAAATCGACAAACGTGTGTTTCACAAAAACTAAACTTTCGACGTGGGCAAATTCAAAAAGGTGTTAACTGCAAAATTGGGAATCAACGTTTCCATATCGACAAAATACAAAAACTTGAAAATGAAATTTAAAAAATGCAAAGGGGAAATGGCGAATTTCAATGTCTGAAATCTGAAAGTGAAAAAATCAACAAGTGGCTATCACCATTTTTTAAATTAAAAAATATCGCGCTCTGGACCTTTCTTTTTATTTCACAACAAATAGGGCTTTACAAAATAGTGAGCCCGAATCCGCTCATGTCTTCAATATTTCACTGAGAGCATGCTTACTCTTTATGCCCGCATGTGTAGAACACACTCTGAAGCTTCCTCACGATTATAACGCTATTTTGACTTCGCCGAGGACAGCTTACTTTCTTCCTGAATGTATTTTACATACAATTTTGCTACTGCATATCTCAGGAACTTATAATAATTTGTAATTCTGCTTTATTTATCACTTTATTGTGCCTTTGAAAATGGTAAAACGTAATTAAGGTAAAGGTATTTGCGCCGCGGATATGCGGAGTTCATGTAAGTGAACACTCAACGGCTTACAATTTCTTTGGAACCCGGGAAGAAGTTCCTGATCAACACACATCGTTTTGAGAGTCCGCTTAGGCTGGACGTGTTTGCATCGAGTCCGTCACATTTGACGAGGACCACGTTTTGTGTGCTAAACGCACCGTGAAGTTATGTACACCCATCGTGCTGATAGAACGATTATTAGTTTACGATTTGTACATCTTTGAGCCGTGTCAGGCTGGTGAAATTATATTTTTCACGTAAAACTATTATTCAAGTGAAATCACCATTTTTCCACAATTACCACGTGGAGGACGTAGAATATTTGACCACACTGTCAAAGCATGTCAATGTGTTCGTTGTTCGTGTGTCGAACATAAAAATATTCAGGCTACATTGAACTATTGTAGTCCATCGAATGCAACTAAGAAAACGATCACCGGCAAGGTTACACACCTTATATATTTCTACATGATGGCCGTGATCTTCAGTGATTTTTAGTGTTTGAAGCAGTTGTAAATTCAGTGAGGGAGATATCACCTGAATATCTTAGAGTCTGTGGCAGGAAAAATTAAGGCCATTTTTGCTATTACCTGCACATGTTTAGAGTCAGTGCTTCACTTTTGTACATTAATTAACTTCTGTGAACATCATCGATTTATTGTCACCATGTCGTGTGATACCAGCCACGTGTTAATCATTCTTCACCTTATACACGTGATGTCCATCACGGAGTAGATACCCACTATGAGGGAGACGCCTACGGAATAACTACCATGAAGAGGAAACTCCGGTAGAACTGCCATGGATAAGCCATGTAACGAGGAGGACAGGCCAGAGTCTAGGACCTTGCTTTTGGAGCCTAATAATCTCTCCACAGGAGTGGAGACGAAATACCACTCTCATCCTGGGAATAGGGAGGTGAACAACGAAGTTATGTTACCGTGAGTCCTGTATCCTCAATTTTGTACACTGTTTGTCCAGGTAGATGTAAATTTGAGTAACTATTTGAGCCGAAACTGATAGCGACCACACACGCAGGGCTATTGTAAGATTATGTCTTTCTTTCTGGTACTGGGGCAATCTTTAGTGAGTCACCCTATACCGTATCTCATACGGGGGTGCACATGTACAATTTGTGATTTTCAGTGTTTAAAACCTCGGCCAAGTGAGAGCTGAACTTTTCGTGTCAGATAACTGACATCTTTACCATGAAGATGAGATCTTCAAACATTAGGGAACACCCTATTTTAGGACCCCTCAATTTACACTCATGTCTTATTGTACTTGAGCCATTCTTAGCTCAGATTGTTATGCTGACTAATAGAGTCACATCTTCGAGCTAATCTCTGAGGAGATTTATGGAGCCTATGACTGGTGTCTAAACTAAACCATCTTCGGGATCTTGAACCTTCTACATAAACCTGAATATAAATCATATTTCTCACTCAACTAAAACGACTTGATAAATAACTTATAATTTGAGCATCTTAATTTTGGATCCATTGCTTTATTGTTATTTATTGTTATTTTGGTATCGGTTGGATAGTCGACAGCTAATACCAAATTTTTGTATGGTTTATTTAGCTGGTTGTGGCTACATTCTACCTTAATAGTTCCGTGTGGGAACGGACACATGTCTAGTAAAACTGACATGACCTGGACATGAAACAAGGAGTGTAAGATCGTATTATTTCAACCAACACAGAAGGATTAGGTGTTGTTTATAATTTTTGATGAGTGCTAAGCAATGGGCAAGTAACATGAAGTTTGAAACAAGTAGGGAGCCACTGAAACATCTCCCATTTCAAAGCAGTTAGACTGCGTGTGTATAGTCTTCGTTTTTAGTGTATTTGCAGTTCTTACTACGTTATATCATTACACAGGGCAGGTTTTTGTGAAATACACTCTTCAGGAATAAAGAATAATGTTTACCGGATCTACGGAACACTGTAGGACTGCAGAAAGTGTTTTCTGTGAGATTGTAGTGTGAAAGAGCCACGCCACACTGAATGAGTTAGGAAGTGGTGTGTTGCGCCTAGCCGAGGGCAGTCAAGCGAACTGGTTATCTTCTCCCGGCATTCAATGCGAGACTCACTTTATTGATTATTTTTTCGACTTTTGACGTCACAGAAAATTTGTGGAATACGGAGGTCATGTTATAGGAGTATTATGTAAGCTTTGGGGACAGCAGCTGATCGCTGTGAACACCTGTATTGTACCGCAATGTCATGCGAGGATAGTCCATGTATTGGAGCTTCTTATTTAACGCTAAGGACTTGGTTCATTTAGCAGATTGTAATTAAGGTTTATTCTTTACTGTTAATTGACCCAGTAATTGTTTAAGGCTAGTTAACTTGTGTATTTATTGTGTCTTAGAACACAGATTTTTGTGAGGGTAGATGGATTGAATATCCCCTTGTTGTGTATTGTGTTCCGGCGATATTGAGCCAGATCGACCGATGATCGTTATGCGTGCAAACTGTGTAAGCCACGGCACACAAATGTCTTATTGTACTTGAGCCATTCTTAGCTCAGATTGTTATGCTGACTAATAGAGTCACATCTTCGAGTTAATCTCTGAGGAGATTTTTGCAGCCTACGACTGGTATCTAAACTAAACCATCTTCGGGAACTTAAACCTTCTACATAAACCTGAATATAAACCACATTTCTCACTCAACTAAAACGACTTGATAAATAACTTATAATTTGATCATCTTAATTTTGGATCCATTGCTTTATTGTTTTACTCCGACACCATGTGCTACGTCATTTCCTTTTGGAAGTGAAACTTTAACTAAACTGACACTACTTGTAATCGACGACTAGAATCGCTGGAACCAGTAGTTCGTACATCATGGTCCGCGTGATTCTATGCGATGTAAGCCGTAAAGCTCATTACGCTATTGCCAACATAACTCACATTCTTGAGATGACGATTGGGGGCAAAGAGCTTTCCTAATCTGCGTAAGTAGCCTTGTGTCTGTGTGTTTATTGACTTTATTCTGAGTGAATTACCTGAATTATACCCATATTAGTTGTAAGAATGTATATTTCTGTACTGTTTTTTTTAATAGTCTGTGGTCTGCTATCATTGCCGGCCCCGTGGTGTTGGGGTAGCGCGCCTGCCTCTCACCCGGATGCCCCGGATTCGATCCTCGGCTCCGTCAGGGATTTTTAAAACTGACGTGAGGGTTGGAACGGGGTGCATGCACTCAGCCTCGTGAGGACAATTGGGTAGCTGTCTGACAGTGAGACAGTGCCCCGGTCACGAAAACCAAGATTAACGGCCGAGGGGACCCGACGCGCTCACCACGCGTCGCCCCAAAATCTGCAGGCCAATTGGCTGGGCAGCGGTCGCTTGGTAGGCCTAGGCCCTTCAAGGGCTGTAGTGCCACGGGGTTAGGGGTTAGGTTAGGTCTGCTATCATTAGCTTTGCGTTAATTCTTTGGCTACGACGCGTCTCGTCGTAATAGTTTCATTCATGTCAGGATTTAGTTAGATATTAATTGTTACTGTAAATGTGGACGTGGTACCATCCTAACTAAGGGATCGGTATGCTTAGATGTTAAATGTAAATTTTTCCGAGTCATTTGCTTGTAAACTTACTTTCGCGTTAGATTTTGTTATGTGCCACGCACCTAGATTAGTTGTTGCTTTTGCCTTTCTGAATAATAAGGACTTTCGCGAGGGTTTGTTAACGTAACTTTATTGACTCAACAATGTAACTCGATTTGCGGATTAGCCGATTTTTAACCCTCCGAAGTAGGATAGGAGTTTCTTTATTGAATAAAACATTCACGAAATTTTACTTAAGACTGGATTTTTTTATTTATAGCTTTGTGTTCTTGAGGGTGTATTTCTTTGGACGTATTTGGCAATATCCGTGCAAATGGACCAGATCTCTGGGACCAAGACTCTCGTGCTACATAAGCCCTTAAAGAAATGCATCCGATCCTCTCAGGTTGTGGGTTCGAAGGAAGGGGGCATTCGAAGTACCATTTCTTTCGGTGGATGGTACCCGGATAACCTCCTCTAACGGGCTCAATAGAATACACCAAGAGTACCAATTCCTCAATCCTTTTTTCAATGTTCATGTCCACCCATAATTATCTTTCCTTTCATAGCACTAATCACAATCAGGGCTGCCAACCTCTCTCCCACTGAGGCATCACAGGATGTCAAGCGTTGTTTAGCTTTTTCAACAACATTTTATCCGCCACATGTCTCAATGCAGAATGACTATGGCGTTAAGAAAGGTCATGGTCCTTGCATGCTTGATCCAAAGGATTAATAGGTACATCGCCACGCTGCAAACGTTGATTAAGCTTTGTTTCAGGACGACAATAGCGATACTCAGGTAAGTGGATTTCGAAAGGTAAACGATTAATGACTTTGTCAATGACGCCACGGCCAGTACAAGTTTGACATATCCTTTTCCATCGACGGCGAAAACGGTTTGATCTTCCTCCTCCTCTGTTGAGGATGTTGTTCTTGTTGCTTTTTTTTTCTCGCCATCACACCCGTGGAATGAGGAAACAAAGTCTTTACACTGACTTTTATGACCATGATAGAGTTTGACCAGCTGGCAAGTAGCACACTGTCGCATAGATGGAATTTTTGCCATGTCCACTTGCTTATGGTGATCGTAATTCGTACATGGTTGCAATTCACTTAACACAGGGTCTTGAGTCCATGATTTTGGCACATGTTGCCAGATTTCTTTCACTGCATTCGCGTAAACGATTTTGAAAGCGCCAATAATTCCTCTTTGGTAAAACTGTCTGGTTTCTTATTGCACACAAAGAATTAGTCAGTGGCCTTATCGGTAGCACTCCCCTCCATCCTAGGACAAACTGTAGATGTTTGCACGTCGCTTGTAGAAATCTCACTGTTATCATCCACCGGTAAACCTTGAGTTTTAATTTTATTTAACACCTCCCAGCAGGCATTAGTGGTTAACCAATGAAACAATTGTCACGCATGTGCCAGGGCATTATTGCTAATGTTGCCACAGGGGCAGCGGTCCATCAGTGTTTGCAGCGAGGGGCAACCTAAATCCATCAAATCGATACATTGACAGTAAGGAGCTAAAAAAAATTGCAACCATTCACGCTTTTCATTACCTTTCACAAATACCGCATTCGCTGATGACAAATGGGCTTTCGTCACCATGTTGAGATATTTATACGAAATGGTTCCTTGATTCAAGTGATTTTCAATCCATTGGGTTTGTTTACGGTATTTTTCACACAAGAGTTTAGTGCTTTTCTGTCGGTCAACACGAATGTACCCAAAAGAGATGGGTTATGCCCTAATCCTGAAATAAATTACATGAGATTAATAAAACACTACGATGACCAGTTTCGATCGTCAAGCGATCATCATCAGATCCATTACACTTAGGCTACCAAATCTATGTTTGAAATACAGGTGAAAATATTTACAATATGTACAATTATTTAGTTGCAGTATTGGTACTGCAACTGTCAGTGTATGCTAAATGCAGTATATATGTTAGGTGAAATGCTAAATGGTGATAGCTATCCGTAGATTGTACTTTAGAGAGATTATATGGTTGTAAACTATGGTTAAACTATAAAATTTTTAGGGTAACTACTTATCTGATTGTCTTCCATACAACAGCTACTCGCAGTTTTCGTGCTCATTGGAACTATTTGTGCGGTCGACTGCGGTGGTTATCTTAACGAATGGTTTTTCCCTGCTTTCTCCCCCCTGCCCCTACGTGCTGTGGGGAGTGATAGCGATGTGTTTATGTGAGGTGTTGCCAACCTAGATAAGATGTATGTTATTGAATGAGGTGTGTCTACAACTATTAAAGACCGTGGATTAGACCTCGCCACGCGTGGAGCAGAACCCATTCGAACTAAGCGTTGACGGTCTTATGAGGACGTCCCGGCACCTTTAATACTGCCGCGAATATGGGCCTTGGTTTATTGCAGAAGAAAAGTACATCGTACACCTGATCCAGATAACATTTACCTATTAAAAAAACCCTAATTTCCCCCCTTTTTTATCTAGCTTGGCTGTGTCGCTAATTTGTGTTTTGTTTCCGACAGGATGTGTTTTTAGTAGCGTGAAGAGGGGTGAGCTCTCCATGAACGTGTGTTCATTTAGATTGTTGGGATTGTTTCGTTTGGCTAGGTGTATCTCGATTGCTTCCTTTATGTCAAGAGCTCTGCCTTTCGATTCGTGATGGATTATTTTAAGGTCCGACTCTATGTTGGTAAAGCTGTGCCCTGCGTCACACATATGTTCGCACACGGCTGAATGTGTTCCGTATCTTATCGCATTCCTATGTTCATTATAACGTGTGTCTACTCGCCTTCCACTCTGCCCGATGTAATTAGCTTGACAATCGGTGTATTGGCACGTTATAGAATATACCCCTGACCTTGAATACGGGTCACGTTTATTTAGATTACTATTTAGGAGGTGCCTAGCGGTTGTGTTTTTCGTCGTGAAAGCTATCTTTATGCCTTGATTTTTGAATAGGTTAGTGATTTTATATGTATTCGCATTCACATAGTTGAAACGCGCAAATTTTTTCTCATTACTGTCCGGTTTGGGAATCGTTTTATCTTTATTTTTATGTTTGGCTATAATTTGATTTATTTTGCTTGGCGAGAAGTTGTTTTCCTTTGCTATTTGCATAATAGTTCTTATTTCCTTATTATAGTTGTCTTTTGACATGGGTATGTTTAAAGCCCTGTGCACCATTGAATTGAAACCCGCTAGTTTGTGCGTACTGGGGTGATTAGACTGATTGTCGATTGCATGCGAGGTTTGTGTTGCTTTCCGGAATATGGAATATGAAAGGTCGTTGTCTTTACGTTCAATAGTTATATCGAGATAATTTATTTTCCGGTCTATTTCGGATTCCTTAGTGAATTTGATAGAGTGGTGAAGGCTATTAATGGATTGGAGAATTGTTTCTTCGCTTGTTAGTTCAGTATCGTAGATGCAAATTACATCATCTACGTATCTTTTCCATATTACTATTCCCTTTGTTGAAGTCTTTTCTAAGAACGCATTTTCTAGTGCATTGATGAACATGTCAGCGATTAACCCACTTAGTGGCGATCCCATTGCTAGGCCTTCTCTCTGTGTGTATATTTTATTGTCGAATTGAAACACGTTTTGGGTGAGAACGACCCTCAGTAATCTCACAATCTCTTCAATTTCTTTTACCGAATTGTTGGATTTTAAGTTGTTTTCGATAGTGTTGATTGCTTCAATAATCGGAATATTGGTGTACATGTTAGTTACGTCGAAGGATACTAGCCTGAAGCTAGGTTTCATTTGTAGGGTGTTCAATGCTGTTACTAGTTCTGTTGTGTTCTTTACAGAGTTGTTTTTGTCGTTGGAAAGACGGCATTTTAGGATTTTTAGTAACTCTTTGCTGATTTTGTAATTAGGGGCATTCCTACAATTGACTATTGGTCTCATTGGGCATTCCTTTTTGTGTATTTTTGGTTGTCCCCTCAATGACGGTATTTTCGGGTTCATGTTTATTAGTTTTGATTTTTCGGCTTTGGTCAGTATGTATTCTGTTTCTTTTAGCGAACTTTTTATTTGTTTTTGGAATTTGTTGGTGGGGTCTTTTGTTAATTCCTTGATTTCGTTGTTTAGGAATTCGACTGTTTTTTCAATGTATTCTGTTTTGTTCAAAATTACTGTAGTGTTTCCCTTATCTGCTATTGTGATGATTAAGTCATGTTCTTTTATTTTTTGTTTCAACGACTTGATTTCTTTGAGTTGTTTGTTGTTTTGAATGTTATTGCTATCGCCCTCTCGTTTGAGGATTTTTTTGGCTTCGTTGGTGGCGAGACTTTTGGTTAATTCCCTGTCTTCTGCTGGGAGCTTGTGACTGGCTATCTCAATATCTGTGATTAACTGTTTTATATTGTGGTTCGTGTGTGCGTCTGCGCAGTTGTATTTCAAACCTTTGTCTAACATATTCATTTCACCTTGAGAAAAGGTAACGTTCGTTCAGTTGTTTACTCTGCTGTGGAAATTGAATTCATTGTTATTCGTGTGTTGTTCGTTAGATTGATGGTTCTGTGTTTCTCCTAGTTTTCTTAATTTATTTTCTAGCGTTTCATGCTTCCTCGTTGCTCTGATTTTGATGGTGTCATGTAGGTGCTCGGTGAAGCTGTCCCATTGGGCTGCGTGCCAGAAATTACTTAGTTGCAATTGAATGTCGTACAATTGTTGGTTAATTTTTTGCTTTCTTATGTATGCAAATCTTAATTCGTTTTTTATCCAAAGCGCTTTGTCTTGTTTGGTTGAAATGATCGAGGCTGGTGTGTTCGGTACGGTTTTAATTGGTACGTATTTAGGGGTGAGGTTTAGTTCTATACATTTTTTGTTGAACCAAATTGACTTGTCTAAATTCATGAGTTTAAGCCTGAGTGATTTGAATTTCTTGGCTTCACGACTTGCCTGACTAGCCGTGAACATTGTGGTGTTTGAAGCCATATTTTCAGTGTTGCCTTAGTAAACAAGAGTTTAGTGCTTTTCAGTCGGTCAACACGAATGTACCCAAAAGAGATGGGTTATGCCCTAATCCTGAAATAAATTACATGAGATTAATAAAACACTACGATGACCAGTTTCGATCGTCAAGCGATCATCATCAGATCCATTACACTTAGGCTACCAAATCTATGTTTGAAATACAGGTGAAAATATTTACAATATGTACAATTATTTAGTTGCAGTATTGGTACTGCAACTGTCAGTGTATGCTAAATGCAGTATATATGTTAGGTGAAATGCTAAATGGTGATAGCTATCCGTAGATTGTACTTTAGAGAGATTATATGGTTGTAAACTATGGTTAAACTATAAAATTTTTAGGCTAACTACTTATCTGATTGTCTTCCGTACAACAGCTACTCGCAGTTTTCGTGCTCATTGGAACTCACTGTGCGGTCGACTGCGGTGGTTATCTTAACGACTGGTTTTTCCCTGCTTTCTCCCCCCTGCCCCTACGTGCTGTGGGGAGTGATAGCGATGTGTTTATGTGAGGTGTTGCCAACCTAGATAAGATGTATGTTATTGAATATTGAATGAGGTGGGTCTACAACTATTAAAGACCGTGGATTAGCCCTCGTCACGCGTGGAGCAGAACCCATTCGAACTAAGCGTTGACGGTCTTATGAGGACGTCCCGGCACCTTTAATACTGCCGCGAATATGGGCCTTGGTTTATTGCAGAAGAAAAGTACATCGTACACCTGATCCAGATAACATTTACCTATTAAAAACCCCATAATTTCCCCCCTTTTTTTATCTAGCTTGGCTGTGTCGCTAAATTGTGTTTTGTTTCCGACAGGGTGTGTTTTTAGTAGCGTGAAGAGGGATGAGCTCTCCATGAACGTGTGTTCATTTAGATTGTTGGGATTGTTTCGTTTGGCTAGGTGTATCTCGATTGCTTCCTTTATGTCAAGAGCTCTGCCTTTCGATTCGTGATGGATTATTTTAAGGTCCGACTCTATGTTGGTAAAGCTGTGCCCTGCGTCACACATATGTTCGCACACGGCTGAATGTGTTCCGTATCTTATCGCATTCCTATGTTCATTATAACGTGTGTCTACTCGCCTTCCACTCTGCCCGATGTAATTAGCTTGACAATCGGTGTCTTGACACGTTATAGAATATACCCCTGACCTTGAATACGGGTCACGTTTATTTAGATTACTATTTAGGAGGTGCCTGGCGGTTGTGTTTTTCGTCGTGAAAGCTATCTTTATGCCTTGATTTTTGAATTGGTTAGTGATTTTATATGTATTCGCATTCACATAGTTGAAACGCGCAAATTTTTTCTCATTACTGTCCGGTTTGGGAATCGTTTTATCTTTATTTTTATGTTTGGCTATAATTTGATTTATTTTGCTTGGCGAGAAGTTGTTTTCCTTTGCTATTTGCATAATAGTTCTTATTTCCTTATTATAGTTGTCTTTTGACATGGGTATGTTTAAAGCCCTGTGCACCATTGAATTGAAACCCGCTAGTTTGTGCGTACTGGGGTGATTAGACTGATTGTCGATTGCATGCGAGGTTTGTGTTGCTTTCCGGAATATGGAATATGAAAGGTCGTTGTCTTTACGTTCAATAGTTATATCGAGATAATTTATTTTCATGTCTATTTCGGATTCCTTAGTGAATTTGATAGAGTGGTGAAGGCTATTAATGGATTGGAGAATTGTTTCTTCGCTTGTTAGTTCAGTATCGTAGATGCAAATTACATCATCTACGTATCTTTTCCATATTACTATTCCCTTTGTTGAAGTCTTTTCTAAGAACGCATTATTTAGTGCATTGATGAAGATGTCAGCGATTAACCCACTTAGTGGCGATCCCATTGCTAGGCCTTCTCTCTGTGTGTATAGTTTATTGTCGAATTGAAACACGTTTTGGGTGAGAACGACCCTCAGTAATCTCACAATCTCTTCAATTTCTTTTACCGAATTGTTGGATTTTAAGTTGTTTTCGATAGTGTTGATTGCTTCAATAATCGGAATATTGGTGTACATGTTAGTTACGTCGAAGGATACTAGCCTGAAGCTAGGTTTCATTTGTAGGGTGTTCAATGCTGTTACTAGTTCTGTTGTGTTCTTTACAGAGTTGTTTTTGTCGTTGGAAAGACGGCATTTTAAGATTTTTAGTAACTCTTTGCTGATTTTGTAATTAGGGGCATTCCTACAATTGACTATTGGTCTCATTGGGCATTCCTTTTTGTGTATTTTTGGTTGTCCCCTCAATGACGCTATTTTCGGGTTCATGTTTATTAGTTTTGATTTTTCGGCTTTGGTCAGTATGTATTCTGTTTCTTTTAGCGCACTTTTTATTTGTTTTTGGAATTTGTTGGTGGGGTCTTTTGTTAATTCCTTGATTTCGTTGTTGTTTAGGAATTCGACTGTTTTTTTTCAATGTATTCTGTTTTGTTCAAAATTACTGTAGTGTTTCCCTTATCTGCTTTTGTGATGATTAAGTCATGTTCTTTTATTTTTTGTTTCAACGACTTGATTTCTTTGAGTTGTTTGTTGTTTTGAATGTTATTGCTATCGCCCTCTCGTTTGAGGATTTTTTTGGCTTCGTTGGTGGCGAGATTTTTGGTTAATTCCCTGTCTTCTGCTGGGAGCTTGTGACTGGCTATCTCAATATCTGTGATTAACTGTTTTATATTGTGGTTCGTGTGTGCGTCTGTGCAGTTGTATTTCAAACCTTTGTCTAATATATTCATTTCACCTAGAGAAAAGGTTACGTTCGTTCTGTTGTTTACTCAGCTGTGGAAATTGAATTCATTGTTATTCGTGTGTTGTTCGTTAGATTGATGGTTCTGTGTTTCTCCTAGTTTTCTTAATTTATTTTCTAGCGTTTTATGCTTCCTCGTTGCTCTGATTTTGATGGTGTCATGTAGGTGCTCGGTGACGCTGTCCCATTGGGCTGCGTGCCAGAAATTACTTAGTTGCAATTGAATGTCGTAGAATTGTTGGTTAATTTTTTGATTTCTTATGTGTGCAAATCTTAATTCAATTTTTATCCAAAGCGCTTTGGCTTGTTTGGTTGAAATGATCGAGGCTGGTGTGTTCGGTACGGTTTTAATTGGTACGTATTTAGGGGTGAGGTTTAGTTCTATACATTTTTTGTTGAACCAAATTGACTTGTCTAAATTCATGAGTTTAAGCCTGAGTGATTTGAATTTCTTGGCTTCACGACTTGCCTGACTAGCCGTGAACATTGTGGTGTTTGAAGCCATATTTTCAGTGTTGCCTTAGTAAACAAGAGTTTAGTGCTTTTCAGTCGGTCAACACGAATGTACCCAAAAGAGATGGATTATGCCCTAATCCTGAAATAAATTACATGAGATTAATAAAACACTAGGATGACCAGTTTCGATCGTCAAGCGATCATCATCAGATCCATTACACTTAGGCTAACAAATCTATGTTTGAAATACAGGTGAAAATATTTACAATATGTACAATTATTTAGTTGCAGTATTGGTACTGCAACTGTCAGTGTATGCTAAATGCAGTATATATGTTAGGTGAAATGCTAAATGGTGATAGCTATCCGTAGATTGTACTTTAGAGAGATTATATGGTTGTAAACTATGGTTAAACTATAAAATTTTTAGGCTAACTACTTATCTGATTGTCTTCCGTACAACAGCTACTCGCAGTTTTCGTGCTCATTGGAACTCACTGTGCGGTCGACTGCGGTGGTTATCTTAACGACTGGTTTTTCCCTGCTTTCTCCCCCCTGCCCCTACGTGCTGTGGGGAGTGATAGCGATGTGTTTATGTGAGGTGTTGCCAACCTAGATAAGATGTATGTTATTGAATGAGGTGGGTCCACAACTATTAAAGACCGTGGATTAGCCCTGGCCACGCGAGGAGCATAACCCATTCGAACTAAGCGTTGACGGTCTTATGAGGACGTCCCGGCACCTTTAATACTGCCGCGAATATGGGCCTTGGTTTTTTGCAGAAGAAAAGTACATCGTACACCTGATCCAGATAACATTTACCTATTAAAAACCCCCTAATTTCCCCCCTTTTTTTATCTAGCTTGGCTGAGTCGCTAAATTGTGTTTTGTTTCCGACAGGGTGTGTTTTTTTAGTAGCGTGAAGAGTAGCCTTCACCACTCTATCAAATTCACTAAGGAATCCGAAATAGACCGGAAAATAAATTATCTCGATATAACTATTGAACGTAAAGACAACGACCTTTCATATTCCATATTCCGGAAAGCAACACAAACCTCGCATGCAATCGACAATCAGTCTAATCACCCCAGTACGCACAAACTAGCGGGTTTCAATTCAATGGTGCACAGGGCTTTAAACATACCCATGTCAAAAGACAACTATAATAAGGAAATAAGAACTATTATGCAAATAGCAAAGGAAAACAACTTCTCGCCAAGCAAAATAAATCAAATTATAGCCAAACATAAAAATAAAGATAAAACGATTCCCAAACCGGACAGTAATGAGAAAAATTTTGTGCGTTTCAACTATGTGAATGCGAATACATATAAAATCACTAACCTATTCAAAAAGCAAGGCATAAAGATAGCTTTCACGACGAAAATCACAACCGCTAGGCACCTCCTAAATAGTAATCTAAATAAACGTGACCCGTATTCAAGGTCAGGGGTATATTCTATAACGTGCCAAGACACCGATTGTCAAGCTAATTACATCGGGCAGAGTGGATGGCGAGTAGACACACGTTATAATGAACATAGGAATGCGATAAGATACGGAACACATTCAGCCGTGTGCGAACATATGTGTGACGCAGGGCACAGCTTTACCAACATAGAGTCGGACCTTAAAATAATCCATCACGAATCGAAAGGCAGAGCTCTTGACATAAAGGAAGCAATCGAGATACGCCTAGCCAAACGAAACAATCCCAACAATCTAAATGAACACACGTTCATGGAGAGCTCACCCCTCTTCACGCTACTAAAAAACACCCCCTGTCGGAAACAAAACACAATTTAGCGACACAGCCAAGCTAGATAAAAAGGGGGGAAATTAGCGGTTTTTTAATAGGTAAATGTTATCTGGATCAGGTGTACGATGTACTTTTCTTCTGCAATAAACCAAGGCCCATATTCGCGGCAGTATTAAAGGTGCCGGGACGTCCTCATAAGACTGTCAACGCTTAGTTCGAATGGGTTATGCTCCACGCGTGGCGATGGCTAATCCACGGTCTTTAATAGTTGTAGACCCACCTCATTCAATAACATACATCTTATCTAGGTTGGCAACACCTCACATAAACACATCGCTATCACTCCCCACAGCACGTAGGCGCAGGGGGGAGAAAGCAGGGAAAAACCAGTCGTTAAGATAACCACCGCAGTCGACCGCACAGTGAGTTCCAGTGAGGACGAAAACTGCGAGTAGCTGTTGTGCGGAAGACAATCAGATAAGTAGTTAGCCTAAAAATTTTATAGTTTAACCATAGTTTACAACCATATAATCTCTCTAAAGTACAATCTACGGATAGCTATCACCATTTAGCATTTCACCTAACATATATACTGCATTTAGCATACACTGACAGTTGCAGTACCAATACTGCAACTAAATAATTGTACATATTGTAAATATTTTCACCTGTATTTCAAACATAGATTTGGTAGCCTAAGTGTAATGGATCTGATGATGATCGCTTGACGATCGAAACTGGTCATCCTAGTGTTTTATTAATCTCATGTAATTTATTTCAGGATTAGGGCATAACCCATCTCTTTTGGGTACATTTGTGTTGACCGACTGAAAAGCACTAAACTCTTGTTTACTAAGGCAACACTGAAAATATGGCTTCAAACACCACAATTTTTCACACAAAAAAACGAAAGCATAGGGTGGGTGGGTTGTGATATGCAAAACGTGGAACAGTCAATGATGGCCACCTCTTTAAATATACATTTGTTATCTCCAATTTTAAACACTTGGCAGTCCACAACCAGCGTGGGCAACATTTTGATGCTTGCCTGGACCAAGTCCATCCGATGACTGACTATCGACATTGAAGGTGTACCAATTGCATTTACTCAAATCCAATTCTAGTAAAAATTGAGTCCACTATAATTGCGCTCACTAAGGTGAGCTTAGGTTAGGTTAGACATTGTTAGGTTAGGTTAGATCAACCGAATACTGTCTAACCATTATTCAGGTTTAGAATTAATAATAATAACAACCTATTCTTTATTACATAATTTTATTGGCATAAAAATCATAACAAGTTTAACATTCTTTTGTCATTCTGGGATAGCGACGGTACCAACTCATTCAACAATAAAGTATTTTGTGTTCATATCGTCCATGACACCGGTGATGTTCCAATGTCTGTAATCTAGGCGTCTTTGACTGTGACCTGTTCACCGAAGCACCGTTGATGTCATAAGGTCCATACGTATCATAACTTTTTTCATCGCTCAAAGGCATTAGTGAGGGGTAGCTTGAATGTCAGGGTATATTACCCACATCCATTCAGAGGTAGGGGCTGACTGGTGACTAGCGCTGGTGTTCTTGTATAGGTCCATAACTCTCTTCCCATTGGTCTATGGTGATTGAACAAAACACACTTTTCACTTCAACTCTTGTTTTTAAATAATAGAAACCAGCTGCTGCCAAGGCTTGAGGGTTAATGAAAGGCACAGGACACGTGGCAAAGGTCTTGAAACGTTGTTTTTCAGATGTTAAATTCATGAGTGTGACACCTCTTGTGGCTTTAATGCAATCCATGACTGAGCTGCTTGACGTTGGTTTGCTTGTTGTTTATACACTAGTCACTTGGTTGGACAGTGGATAATAGTTGACTTGTTTGTGATGAATAATGAGGCAATAAGCTGTGGTGTTTGACGGAACATTGCCATGAGTTTCAAAATTTAGTCGGATGTCAATATTGGATTGTTTAACAGACTCTTCCAAGGCGAGGGGGCGTGGTGGCGCCGCGTTCAAGCTGTATACCTCTCACCAAGGCGTACCGGGTTCGATTCCCGGTCAATGCATGTGAGCTTTTCGAAGTGAAATGCCATGTCCTGTGGTTCGGATTTCACGTAAACAGGAGGTCCTGTGGCTCATGATCGCGAGATTATCGGCCAAATTAAGCTACAGCTTCCTTTTCATCCAAGGAGGAACAATCAAAGACAACCGGTGGCGCCCTTGCCTTAATCGCTTGGGGTGACAACATGGGGCAATTCTCTTTTTGATAACACGACATTTTTTTTTGGAAAACAATTCGTAGAGGGGACCAAACTTGTTTTAAATAATCCAAATCCAATCCTTCATAGGGAAAACAGCTCCGTTCAGGAAAAGACGACTATTTCTCAATTGTAAGTGATCAAATTGAGTTACATCTTTGGTTTGTTGATACTTGCTATTCGTTTAAAAACCCACTATAATATAAAGAGGTCTCTCTGTATATCGTGCTGTTTTACAGACCAACTGTGTTTAGGTGGTTGGCAATAGGGGTACTCCTGGAGTGCCCAGCTTCTAAATTCCATGGGTAGAGGCATATCTCTTCCCACAATCTTGAGCATCTCCAGCTTTTTGCTATCGGAAAGGGTCACGTGCGATACTTTCCATAGAATTCGTTGTAGTTGAATTTTTGAATCTATAGGTCCATCATCGGCTACTTTGAGTGCATTATTATCACTCCTGTCTCTGACCAGATAAAGCACTTGCCTTGCATTTACCACAATACGCTGGTGATCTTCGGAAAAGCCTAAAATGAGTAAATGTGCCATCGGTGTGAACCATCCAGTGATTGGTCGAGTCAGGGCACCAACCCGCCATGCAAAGTGTTTTACCTTCTTCTGCACTATAAGAGGGGTACAGTTTCATGACACTTGAAATGCCCACATTTCGAGTGCTATCCACCACAATATCATTAATCACTTAGCGTACCTCGGAAAACAAAAAGGCAAAAGCATGGTTGGCTAACTTGGATGTCGTGAGTGTAGAGCCATCGGCTTTTGTGAGCCAACCTTCAATCAGAATGTCAGTTTTATGCGGTAGGGTGTAAATATCTTGGTTGTTGATAACAAATTGAATTTCATCATTGTTATTTAATCCAGGTGATTGAGCTTGATAGGAATGGGGATCAATTCTTACCACCCCTTCATGCTCCTCGATGCGGTTCACCACTTCTAGAATAGAATTCGTCATGCAGGTTTACGTGGTAACCCAGATGCTGTGAAATCTGCTTGTCCTTATTTGTTAACGTGTATTCACGTGGCAAACAACTTACACCATTCCTAGACGGTGTTGTTGCTTTACACACCAACTTCATAGTGGCCTTAGAACGAATTTATAAGAGACTGGTGTGGTTGAATCTAGTTGAATCAGTTGTTGGTCTCCATTGATCAGTCTTAAAGTTATATTACTAATATGATCAACACCCACAGAATGAAAAAGCACCACTGGAGGGTTTTCACGAATAATATAGCCATTAGGTGATGTCACAATAAAATCGTGTAGCGAATGCGATGGCTCTTGATTGGTATGCACGTTGCTAATAATATTACACGTCACCGACACGTGATGGTCCTCAACCAATATCACTTCATGGTCCGATTCAATTTTTTGTTGGGTTCCAACACTCGTTGCATAAACCCCAGTAAAGGGCCAATGGAATCGGGTTGTGATTGAAAATCTATCTTAAACGTGGATAAAATTCTGCAGCGATGAGTGATGGTATGGCCGACAAGTTCAAACATGCGTGTTATATCAAGAAATGACTTTACCAGCACCACGTAAATGTGTTCATAAATATCATCTATAGTATATCCACCAGAGTTCAAAGCTAGCATAGAATCATCATAATAAAACTTGTTGTTCACATTTTTACGTATGTTGTATATTCTATTGCACGTTTCAAGAGAAACTAGTCCTAAACCATAAGGTCATTCACTCAATTCAATAGGAGGGTAAAAGTCTAGGCTGACTTCAGGTCCACGACCATGCAGTGCAACCGTCTTACTTTCTGCTGACATACTGTTTACGATTTTTCTTATGCCGTGTCTTATATAATAAAAACACAAACGCCCACACTCTTGGCTGTTAAACCTTTGCTTACGTTTCACATTATAATATAACTTTGCCCTGTTTCCAAAATACGTGACTAGTTTCATGGGCGGAGGCAGATTCCCAAAACTGTCAAAGTACCACACTGTGGAACCCTCTTACACATAGGTTACATAATGGATTCCTGGTCCTCGTTGATCATCTAGATTTAGGATGGCACACTCCTGTTTCCGTGGTCGTGGGGGGTAATTGGTTGCACATAAACACACCTCGAAAAGGGTAAAGCTTTAGTTGTTTGGGATAGCTTTTGACTTCTTCCTGGGTCAGGGAATGTCTTGCTATGGCTGTGGTTAAATTTTTATTTTTTATTGGGAGATAGGTAAATACCCAGTCCTTGTTTAAAAGGCTGGCTTTAAATGATTGCCGTTTCTAGCTCCCATAGCAATCGCTTCCATCGTTTCATTGTGTCGCTGACTTTCTTTCAATTGTTGCTTGCCTTGTTATAGAGTTTTCATGGTTTTAGCCACCACGCTAGCACCGCCCAAAAGTGAACCCAGGGCGGCCAGGCCGGCGAAAAGGGCTGGTAAGTATCCAGCTCGGTTGGGGACAGGAATCACTCGTCAACGTTTCGAAACCTGTTGTTTACGTTTTGGAATAACACGTTTCTGGGCTGCTTGAAGGGCTTTCTTCATCGTCAACACTTAATTTTTAATTTTTTTCATTCGCAAGGGCTTGTCAACAAGTGCCTTAACCCTATTCTTTGGCGATGGCAGGGTCTTCTTTTTAGTCTTTTTCACCATGTATCTTTGTTTCACCATGATGATGATGATGAACAACCTTTCACAAGAAAGTTTGAGTGACAATTAACGTGTGGTCATTATTTCATGGCTGTATATTCAAGTTCCACATAAAGCGGGAAATAGTTTATCGTGTTTCCTGCTTCTTTTTCCTGTAAGGTTAGAACCAAATGGAAGGAGAGTTTATCGCCCACGCTGACTATATAATCACCAAGTACTGACATGGCACTATGGTTTAATCGTATGGATAAATGTCTTACATCAGGTTTATAGTCCATAATATGAATACGTTCATCATACGGTAAACGATAACTCGTTGAGCCTGAAGGTAAAACATAGGTAACATAGTCAGTGTCTTTGAAAAAACTTCGATGCGTCATGGTCAGGAGAAATATATGAGGGTGGTGTCTTATCATGGAGGATACATAGTCTTCCACAAATTGTTTGGTTGCCATCTCATGAGGTTCTATAGGGTCTAAAACATCGGCTAGTCGCCTTCGCTTCATGTGCAAACGCTTGTCTTTTACTTCACACCACTTGTTTTTTTCCAAAGTTAATAACTGTTTGGTAAAAACATCTTCAGGGTTTACATGAATCATGCGGTTATGATTGGTCGTATACCCATCCACAGTAAGCTGGGGGCTTTGTCATATAACTCTCGCACCTTGTTATCCTTATACTTTTTGTGGCGGCATCCGTAGACACTTGAGGTTGCTTCACATAGGTTAACCGCTTTCCCTTAAAGTCATAATCTCCCTGTTTAGTGCGTGCCACCACTGACCTAACCATATAGTGTTTATTGGCAGGGTCTGTTTCTTCTTTAGGATCATGTATTGGGACAGACCTAGCTTTGGCCATTAACGCACGTCCAAAGACATCCATCGACAACCTGTAGTACTAGTGTACTGTCTCTGTCACAAGGCCTGGTTCCGTTTATATAGACAGCCTGCTAGCCTCTTTGACCCTTAGTTGATATGAAGATTATTAAGCAGCAAGAGTCATTCCCGTGGGGGACATGGTTTCCCATCTCTATCTTACATAACGTGAACAACGCCTCGGTTCACTGTTTCCGTCTTCCATTCGCTGCATCGTCGTGGGGCCTTCAGGATGTGGAAAGACTAATCTTTTGCTCACGCTCAGCACAGCGCCAAATGGTCTGCGTTTTCAAAATATCTATATTTTTTGCAAAATCCCTCTACCAGCCACTCTACGTGTTCCTGGATCAAGTCATGTCTGAATTACAAACCGAAAATATGGGTTATTTTACGTTTTCCATGCAATAAAATGTTATTGCCCCGGATGCTGTGAGGCCTGATTCACTGATGATTTTCGATGATGTATCCACTGAAAGACAAGCCATCATTCAAAGCTATTTCAGCATGGGTCGTCACAAGTATATTGATTGATTTTATCTTGGACAAACGTATTCTAAAATGTCCAAACAACTTATTCGCGACAATGCCAATGTCATTGCTTTATTTCGCAAGGATGAGCGGAATCGCCGCCACATTTATAATGAACATGTCAATCCAGATATGACCTTTCAAACCTTTACATAATTGTGTGCCAAGTGCTGGAACACCAAACACCATGCCTGTTTAGTGATTGGCAAACAAAGTGAACAAAGTGAACTTAACCAAGGACTTTAGGGTTTGATCATTTGATTACTATTTAAGGGCCTGTTTCATTTTTTCTAAAATCATTTGTCGAGACACCATGGCGTTAGCAGAGAGTCAATTGAAAAAGCATATTATTAAAGCAAAAAATAATATTCGCCAAAAATTTCGTCAATTGAAATGATCACGTGCGGGTAATGCTTTGTTTATTCAACAACATTTAGCACCTCCTCTAAAAGCCATGTTTAAATCCTCTTTCAAGCCATCTGAAACGCTACCCACCGTTTCACAAGCCACGCAGACTCTACAAGAGGGCTCTGTGAAACAAGAGGAATTGGATAGTTTTAGCGGTGTTGAGGATGATGATGATGATCAAGCGTTTACTCATGAAAAACATCACCCCTTGCAGAGTAAAAAAAACAAACATTGGCCATTGCTGAAACACCTTCCACTTCCAAGCAAGCACCATTGTCACAACTCTTGGCCACGCCTCAACATAAAGCTGAATTGAAACACATTTTTTAAAAATATTATGGATCGCAGCTAGAACCTTATCTCACAATGCTCTTTACTGGAATGACAGATACGACGTATGGCGTCCGCTATGAAGAGGATGGTTTTAAAATTGGTGATTCATCTATTAAATTTAACCAAGATGTTGTCACCATTAAAAAATGAGCTATCAATTAACGCCACCAAGCTGTTATTTTCCCGAACACCATCTTCAAAGAACTGTGGGGGCGTGGTGGCTCAGCGGTCTAGCTGTATGCCGCTCACCAAGGCGGTCCGGGTTCGATTCCCGGTCAATGCATGTGAGATTTTCGAAGTGAAATGCCATGTCCTGTGGTTCGGATTCCACGTAAAAAGGAGGTCCCGTGGCTCATAATCACAAGATTCACGGTCACGTAAAACTACAATCTTCCTTCCTTCCTTCAAAGAACTGTACGTCTGATGATCGTGATAAATATAAATTCATTTTATTGGAAACCCATTCACAAAAAATACAGTATAATCCCTTTCAACCAGTGAATGCCAATATAGTATCTAAAAATATGGATCCATCATTGGGAAAATGTTTCCAACAAGTCGCAGTGTTGGTCGTAGAGTGTCAGCTTCAGGAGTGGCATTTTAACCATTATAACCCCTTGTGGATGTTACCTACTGGCATAATCCCAGTAAGCTCGTCCAGCGGCCACAGCTCTTCCATGCTTCACGTCAAGCTGGCCACACCGGTCACGATTCTGAAATTCAGGAAATTGAACAAGAACTTCGAAATGTCAAAATTATTGTTTAAGCCCTCGCCCATCAACGTGGAAATAGCTCGCGATTTGCATCGCCCAGCTAGGAGTAACTATCAGCGACTAAAGGTTATTTCACGGGGTGTGGATGAACTTTGGCAGGCCGATTTGGTAGAGATGATTCCCTATGCTAGTGTTAACGATGGTGTATTTTTTGTGTTGACTGTCATTGATGTGTATTCCAAAATGGCCTTTGTTCAACCTGTGAGTCGCAAGTCTGGCCCTCTATTCACCAAGGCCTTTAAACATATTATTCAACAATCCAAACGTCAACCCCAGTTGTCGCAAACCGACCAGGGCAAATAATCTTTCAACAAGGATTTCTCCAGTTTTCTCAAATCTTTGAATATTCACCATTACACCACGTACAGCAATCTAAGAGCCATTGTGGTTGAAGGATTTAATCGGACATTGAAATCGCATATGTAGAAACAGTTTACAGCTCGGGGCTCTTACCGCTGGCTAGAAATATTACCTGAGCTAGTGTCACGTTACATTGATACCAAACACAGAACGATTGGAACCAAGCCGCGACTGGTGACCAAAAATATTCCGCGGCTGGATAAACTGTTTAACCCCATAACAACTGCTGACCCTAAACGTCACCACCTTTACATTGGTGACCATGTTCGTGTGAGCAAATTTAAGTATGTCTTCGAAAAGGGCTACACGCCGGATTGGGGGACCGAACTATTTCGTATTCGTCAAGTCAACCTGGACAGCCCAGTCACCTATTTACTCGAGGATCTCAACCATCGACCCATAAAAGGCAGGTTTTATCTTCAAGAAATCCTAAAGACAGCGTTTCCAAAACATTACCTTGTGGAAAAAGTGTTGAAACAGAAAGGAAAAAAATTGTATGTGAAATGGCTGGGATTTAGCTCAGTCTTCAATTCGTGGATTAATAAATTCGATTTTGTGTAAACCCATGTGTCAGTTATTTATTTATTCACTCATGCTTATTAAAACTATTCCCCTCTGTACTGCTCTCTGGTCTACATACAAGTCCACATGCCTTATCAGTAACACGTCTTTCACTCTCCTCTCCCCACTGTCCTCACCTCGATTCCCCCTCCTTCACTCCCCTCCCTCCCCTCCCCAACCCTCCCACCACTGCTGTTCACAGCTTTCGCCAGGCTATTGGCTGTGGCGGAGGTGGTGGGGATGCGTTGCACTGTCCGTAGTTTTTCTCTCCGCCACTGTTGCCAGCCACTTTCTCAGCGTTTGACCTTCAGGTGCCCTCTGTTTCAAGGTAGCGCTGCTGCCAAGTGAGGTCAGCGCATTCCTGAAGCTGATAAGATTCACAGCCAGCAAGTCAGCAGGCATCACCATTTCTTGCTGGCCTCTCGTACTCCATCGGCAACATGCAAATACAAGTTCTGTTGTCATATATAGAGCCAGCTTCGTCTCATCATAGAATTATATTTTTTTCATTTACAGTCATGTCTTGCATTCATTGACATCGCTTTGTCATCCTAAACGTTATAGGTTTTCATATCGTAAATCAGTTCGCTGGTCTATAAGCCTATGTCAATGCCGCAGAGTCGTGTCCCTACATCGACTTGCATGTTAAAGACCCCCTTCAGGGCCAAATATCATAGCATTCTTCACCCCCTTTGGGATATTAGAGTCAATCAGTCCGCCATAAGAAAAATCGGAAAACGAACCGTCGTATGCCGTCCTGTTGAAATATCCATAAATCTATTGATCCCGGCCACCGTGGCTGGCGACATGATTGTTTAAACACACGCCACCGGTACCATCTCTCTCTCTCTCTACTACCACTCTTAATTAAAATTTAAAAATTATTTTTAAAAAAGTTTTAAAAATCACAATATTTTTTCAATATGTATGTCGTTAGGCCCTTTATCAATATTTTTTGGGAAAAATAAATACTACATTCAAAAGGGGGCGCGTAACAACAAGTCCTTTGACACCTCGTACACGTCTCTAGCCTTATTGGTTCGCGAGATATAACAAAAAGTCTAAAAATTATGTTTCAACCCAAAAATCCATTTCACACCTATTCACCACATACATCTTCATAAAGAGAACCACGCACCGACGAAAACAATACCAAGCACATCGTTCTAGCATTATTGGTTCGCTAGATATCACCAAAAATGTATAAAAACAGGGGTTTACCCCAAAATATAACGTTTTCAATAGTCAACCTATTAAAATAATAACCTAGATTGAAAAAAACTCAAAACGAATCTTCGCTTGACCCTCTACCTCCATGGCTCATCAAGATATCTCCTCCTAACCATACCGCCACAAAGCCCTCAGGGTTTCACAACCTCCTAAGGTAAGTAGATGCCCCGTTGCCTCACTACTGCCTTACTTTTTGTCCTAGAGAATATATTAGCATCTTGACGTCCCGGGTAAAAAACAACACAGTGCTACTTGGCGAATACACTCAGAATAAGGGACAGGGATTTTTCAAACAGAATGTGCTATAGAAACAAACTACCTATTTCAATTCGGGATTCTATAATCCGCACAATTAAGTAAAGACATAGTTCATAGACCTTCAAATGTGACCTTTCATTTACGTCATACAAACTTTTTTTAAAATTCTTAGTTTCCGAAATAGAGTCAATTTTAAAAACTGGACTTTTTTGAAAAAATGTAAAAATTATAGTTTTGTTCTAACGGTAAAGGGCATAGAGACCTTCCGTTCGAGTCATTCCGCAACGTTCTATCATAATTAGTTTTCGGAATGTCACCTACTTTCAAAAAAAAAAATATATATATATATATATATATTATGAGTTGTCCATAGGAAAGGGTACGTTACCCCAAGTCCTACGACATGTCTCATGTCCAAATCCGACCATGGGTTCGCGAGCTATCAGGGGATAAACCAAATGCAAGGTATAGTCAAATGCGTACGGCGGTCATGACACTCGTTTAGATTCCTATTACTACTCTACTCACATCGTCTAAGAACTCATGCAGTACGTCTTCAAGGAATACTCAGTACGCGGCACCCGTGATATTTCGTGGAAGAAGGTATGGCCCAATCAGACATCAATTCAGGAACCCTCCCCAAATGTTCACACCGTATCGTTGCTGAAACCCATAGGGGCGCGTAGCATGTGGATTTTCATCAGCCCACCTATGACTGTTATGGGTATTGAAAACACCTTCCCCGGTGAACTTTGCTTCATCAGTGAAAAGGATCCGCCGTGGGAAGTGAGGGTCATCCACACAACGATGCAAGAACCACCTTCAGAAGTGGGCTCTTGACGCAAAATCCTGTGGCTGCATTGCGTGTACACCCTGGGGTTGGTACTGTAGTCTTATATCTGGATGATCCACCAAAAATCCGCCGCTGGAAAAATAAAGGATTGTAGCATCTTGACGTCCCGGGTAAAAAACAACACAGTGCTACTTGGCGAATACACTCAGAATAAGGGACAGGGATTTTTCAAACAGAATGTGCTATAGAAACAAACTACCGAACAATAGGGTTCTCAAACTAATCAGGAAAGACGGGAATCCATAAAAATCTCGGGCGTAAGGATACGGATAAGGTCCCTCGGAAAACTTCCACCCTATAGCACATTCCACTACCATTTAACTACAAAGACAATGCCAGATTTCTATAAAAAATCAGGGAATCATAGAAACGTGCCTGTCATATTTATTAACTCTCGCATTTACAGTATGCGTAACTCACGTAAAAAAATGACCAAATGTCGTTATTCAGTTTCATTACAACTTTGTTTCTTCTAGAAACTATTAAATATGTTCTCATTGGCTTTCATAAGCTGAAATAAAAATTATTAATATTCGTGGCAAACAACTGCAGTTTCAACATCATACATAAAGATATCAAATAAAAATAATGGTTCTATCGACAAATTAATTTAACAAGTAATACAATAAAATACTAATCTTCCAATAACATTATATTTCTTTTATAGAGATTAATAACAAAAATAAATTAATGTTATTAAGCTTTAAAAAAATCCCCAAAATAAAATGAATTTACCCCTGACGTAGATTTCCGTCATTACAAAACTATTCATTACTCTATACAATTTATCTCCCGTTTCCAATCACTTAAATTCTTCTCATAGATGCGATAAAAATCTATATTAAAAATTAAATTAAAGATAAAAGTTACAACACGCATAAATATGACTATAAACCTTTCGTAAATTCTAAAAATAATTCATATACAACACAAATATCGGCTATGTAGTTCAACGACTACTCAAGTTAAAAATAAATTACCATTTACATTGGGCAAACTGCCTTCTTCACATTCAAAATAGACATCAATCGTCTTCCTATTTTTTCGTTTAAATTCTAATAGACTTTCAGAACAAATCTTTAACCATACTATGTCTTATTCAGGAAACTATTTCAATTCGGGATTCTATAATCCGCACAATTAAGTAAAGACATAGTTCATAGACCTCCTATAACTGGTCTCTCATCAAAAAAATAAAAACACTTAATAAAAATAGGCTTTTCCAGTTTGTTGAATAATTACCGTAAATTCAATCTCCGATTAGAACCATTTAAATAGAACTCAGTTTATTCTCAGTTTCAACAAAGATCCATTGATCCTATAATTTCTATCAGATACAACTTCAACTAGGATTCACTGTCCTAATGCTTTCAAGGAGTTTCAACTCTATGAGACTATTTCAATAACTTCAAATATTAATAAATACCAACAATACTGCTTTTTCTTAAATCTGTCACTACAGAGATTCTTTCAACAATTGACCAATAGCTTCACAATGCTCATTGTCATACTTCTAACAAATACCTCCGTCAATACGGGAATAATAAAGATCTCTCTCTTAGAGATATTTCGAAGTTCCTTTCCAAATAACATATTCTTCTCAACTAACTTCACATTAACAACTTCTATAGCAGTTTCAACATCATACATAAAAATATCAAATAAAAATACTGGTTCTATCGACAAATTAATTTAACAAGTAATACAATAAAATACTAATCTTCCAATAACATTATATTTCTTTTATAGAACTCACATTTCAATAAAGCTTCCTATTAGCTGTGATATTTCCTTCAAATCTTTCTTCAAAACATTATTTCAAAAATACGCTGTAATTTGTATTCGTTAACTTCACATTATATTCTTATATTAATTCTTGCTTTACAACCTTTCTTATTACCTTCCAAACTCTTATGTTTGCGAATTATGTCACCAAATATTTATAACCAGATCTGTGTAATAAGTTATCAGATCGTGACTTGATATAGATCTTCCAAATAAGATCTTTAAGAATCGCATTCTCTAAAATAAACTTCTGTATAACATTCTTGGAACAAATTTCCATTACTTCCATCGTTATCAAAGAACGATTTAATACAATTTAAAAACCAAAATGTGATCTAAACACACTTAAGGTTACCATAAAATATTCTGAGTTAAACGATAAATTTTCCATCATTCAAATTCGAAAGTCGCAAAATTCAAAAATTACGAATAACAATTCTACATTGTCTAAATTGACGAAAAATCGAGAATAAACAACTACATGACGTAGCTATGAAAATATAAATTCGAAAAACCTAATAAAGATATTGCAAAAATGTAGAAAAATTGCATTAATATAGCAAGTTGTCGGATATTCTCAACAGTATCTACAATTCTACAAAATGGGATATATCGTTGGTCATGAGACTACCTTATGTTGCGTTAGAGTTGACTAGTAGGGGACTTTCTTCGCTGTTTCTCAGAAACAGATTTTTTCTGATAGCTCGAATCTTCCAGATGTCCTGTGGGCCTCTCCTCGATCTCCTTCAGAAGTTTTCAGGTTATCAGGAACGGAATTCGGACTCAAACATCTGCGTGTAGCCGTCCTTTCTGCTGGTGTATCTTCTTGTGTGAGATGGGAAACCCTTTCTCTCTTGATTGCACTGGGATCAACCCTAGCCGCCCTCGTTCGCGAAATTGTTCTGTCTTCTCCGCCAAAGTTCGATATATCAATATTCGTCATTGTAGTTGGTGAAATGACTTTTGTAGATGTAGTATACTTTAACATGGGAGAGACGAGATGTTCATCTCCCCCACGATACTGATGGTATGTCATTTTGAATATTCTCGCTGCCATCATAGCTATGTTCCCATGGACATTTTAGTTCGCCATTACGATGTAGATTCAGTTATATTCACCTCCCTCAACTACAGAAATTTCGACATGATAAAATACGTAGAATACTTAATAAGTTTCAAATATAGTTGAATGTCAACTTGATAATTTTGCACACAACTAAGTGCCATCGTTCTCATTACTATTCTCTAGCAGTAATAATCCTCTTCGGAAGTTTAATAATGTCTATTAGCTTTGTTCGTTGGTAGAGTATTTCCTTCAGACGTCCGCTCCTCTCGAAGTCGTAAGTAATAAGAGCCTCGATTCCTCTCTCCAATGTTCCTCGCCAACAATAAAATTAGCGTCCCCTTTCAGAACATGGCTCTGATTGGTTCCTTATTAGCGATGACAATATAATCCTTAATTAATCATTTAATTACCCGCAGTGTTAATAAATAATTTTTATTTATTATTTTAACACCTTTAATGATATTATGAATTGTTAAAATCTCGCTGGTAATTAGCTATGCTAATTGCTTTATTTGCTCTCTTCTAAGTAAGGTCGCTTCTCATTGGCTGTTCGACACGCGCCAAACTCGAGTCTCCCATTCTCCGAACCTCTAGTCACACTTCCCTCGCGTGCGTCTTTCGGCTTGACTCGGAAGTCTTCGAGTATCTCCGTACATCATAGTTCCATCGTTCTCAAAGAACTGTGCTCCCTAGTGCTAAGTCGCTCACGTGACTGCTAATTATTTCCTCATTGGTCGGCTCGGATAACTGGCTAACTCAGCGAGATGTATAAACCAGTTTCGTGGCTTGATTCCAGTATCACTTATGTAACATTGGTAAGTTAGAAAACTTTTGAGAATACGGATATTTTCAAGCTTCTCTATACGAGTACAGTACGGGTGTAGCTGCTGCTCATGCAGAACACGCCAGACAGTTGGGCGATCCACATTCAGTGTCCTTGCTATGTTTATGGTACTCGTAGTCTTCTCCTCTTCCACTGCGTGGAGTACAGCCTCTTCAAACTCAGGTGTGTGGTGCCGCCGTGGAGCACCACAGTTACCTCTGTTGGTGGTGAATCTACCCGTCTCCGAGGCTCCCTGGTACACCTTAGCAAAGAGGGCGTGTGAATGTGTCCGGCGAGCAACTCTCCCATTGCGCCGCGCTTCGCCGTACAATATCAACATGTCGGCGTATTCCGCAAACGTGTATGCCATGGTCAACAGCAGCACACTACCAATGAACTAAGTACGTACAGCTTACTGCTGTGAAGTAAAGAATTACAGCTGTACTGTAGTATGAACGAAGGTCACAAGCACAACATCAGGTACAACACCTCTTTGTGCGAATCACACACTCAAATGAATGGCATAGAATGTCAACAAACCTGTAGGGGATATGGGACATCAGGTGATCGTGCAATGACGTACGTACTCTAGTCAGTGGCACCGAAAATGTGGGTGATTTGAACGTGTGCTGCGGTGGTTTTTGCGGGTAGCGGGTAGACGGTACTTTTCCGAAACAAGTTCCTATGCTCAACTTAACCGTCTTGGTCCCCACTACAAGCCCTCCAAGTCTGTAATGGACATTTAGAAACACCCTGTATATTATCTCCAAAATGTATTCCTTACTTTTGGAAACTAATATAAGGTCCCTCTTTAACCCAACGATTTGTACATCCTACCGCGGGACAAGAAATGACCATTTTCGATAAAATATTGCCCACCTTTCACACATTACATATTGTCGAACAGCTGACAGAGAACAGAGCTACCAGCATTTATAGGCGATTGTAGCCGATTACCTGGACACACTTTTTCGTGTGGCAGAAGCGACGAGTGCGACATCCATTAGTATTAGAGATCAATAGACCCGACCAAGCGTTGCGCGTGGAGACATTGCGCACGTCATTTCCACTGTTCACACACGTCTGTAGGCTCACTGTGGGCTGAACCATCACTGCGCATGCAAATTATACCAGCCGATACGGAACGGCCTATATATACAACATGCCCATTCCGGAGTAGAAACTCCGCGGAGCGCTGGCACTCTGCTAGGACACGTCTACCGACCTGGATAATGTTCGCAACAAGATGCTTAAGCACTCTAACGATCAGAGTATTCGTTATTTGCTAAAGGTGTATAATCGCATGTGGTTGGTAGGTGTGTTTTCAACGCAATGGTAGAATGGTATAATTATACCTATCCTCAAGTCAGATATGGATCCCAATTTGACAAGGAGTTACAGACTAAGTTGTCTTACAAATAGTCTATGCGCACGTTCTTTGAAAAGATGGTCAAACGGCGGCTGGTGTGGGTTTTGGAGAACCGAGGACTACTGTCTGAATACCAGTGTAGCTTCAGGGCGTCTCGACCTACCAATGATCACCTGGTACGAGTGGAAGCCGCCATACAGGACGCTTTTCTCCGGAGACAGCACCTTGCGGCCGTTTTCCTTCACCTCAAGAAGCCCTATGACATGGCGTTATGGCATCATCTCCAACAGCATCAATGGAAATTCCGAGGTAACTTGCAGGTATTTATTGCGAATTTTCTGTCCCTCTGTCTATTCTGTGTCTGAATAGGGAGGACATACCCGCAGTATCGGGAAAACGGGGTCCCACAGGGATCGGTGCTTAGTGTAACATTATTTGCGATTGCAATTTATGATATAGTGGCTGCTGTTGGCCCAGCAGTTGTACCATCACTATACGGTATGTAGGACTGCGGTATTAGGCTGGCGGCTGGAGCTTTTTGGACACGTCCGATCGTCGGCTTGCTCGCTGAAGCTGAGACCTTTACATCAGAGGCGTCAACAAGTACTGCCAATCTATGCTGCAAATGTACAACAGATATCACTTCATCCGAGCTATCCATGTCTGTACCATAATCCAAATCGCCAGCTGTATGGTGCACTCGGCCGTCAGGGATACGCTTGAATGACTTATATCGGTAGTTCCACATTCCTCCTGTCTCCTGTATTGTCCGAGTACCAAGCAAGGTACCTCCGTCGATGGTCTCTCGCCCTGATCTGCACACCGGTCCTGTCGGACACAGAATCCTCCGTCTATCGGAGGCTCTTCCAGTCCGAGGTTGGCCAGTATCTCGGATCAGAGCTTCTGTTCACGGACGGTTCAAGTGTAAACGAAAGTTGGCTGTGCATTTGTGTTTGAGAATCGGCGGTTCCTCTTTCCACTCCCCGGGTCCTGTAGCGTGTACACTGTGAGTTTGCATTCACAAATTCTCATAGTGTATTTCTTTTGTTTTTGTATTTCTCAGCGTTCTTTTGTTTTTGTATACCACACAAGTCAAATGTTTTTTTAAACATAACTGTCTGTTTCCGGTTGTGACCAATGGATGTCGGTGTTTGTTTCTTCTCCCATCAATTTGGAGTTTAGGACTGTATTTAGTAAACCTTTTTTGCTAATTATTTTATGACAGGTTATGGGCCCAGTTAAACGCTTATTGCTGTTAATGTGTGGACTTTGTGATGGGAGAATGTCGGTCGTTAAATGGTGTTGATATGTGCGGCGCACATGTGGACGGCAGTTGAGTGTGCATTCCAAGATCGTTTTTGGTGAATTTTGTGGACGATTTTCTGTCGTGAGGACTATTTGTATGTTTTATTTTAAGTATACATACTAACATGGATTCAGCTACGGGAAGCAGCGAGCGAGTAGTTGCAATAGTGAGGTTACAGGACGACAATTGGGAAGCGTGGAGCACCCGAACAAAGGCATTGCTTCAAACAAGGCGTTTGTGGGACGCGGTTCAAGGTTTCCCACGAAAGACCGATACAGGAGAGATAGAAGATACACCCGTTGAAGAGTACTCCACGGCCCAACCTGGGCAAAGATCAAGACGCGAAAAACTTGCTCATAGGTTTGGTCACCGACCCTTTCCTAGGTGATATCAAAGAAGCGGAGACAGTTAAGGAAGCATGGCAGAACCTTCTGACTTCATGTTGCGATACCGGAGTCCTTCAAATTGTGACGATGTTAGAAGAATTGTGTCTTTTTAAGAAAAGTAGTGACATTAGCATGCGTACATTTGTTGATAAAGTGCTCACTTGGTGTGCACGGTTCGACGATGTAGGTATAAAATTTACGGATAAGGCCAAAGCTGCTTTTATTCTCAGAGGACTGGAAAAGCGGGAGTACGAAAATTTGATACGTTCATTGGAAAGCAATGAAGAAAACTTAAGTGTAAAGGTAGTGCGAGCCAAACTATTGTTGGAGGAGAGAAAGAACAATTTGGACAAACTAAAGATGGAGCGAGAACAGGAGACTTATACGAGGCTGAAGAAGGAAGAATCTGAGGGTGAAAGCGTGAAGGCAATGGTGGCAGCCATGCGCTTAAATTCCAAGGGGGTCGTCAACAGCAGCAAACGTGTCAACAAGCCAACAGGTAGTGGTGGATTCATGTGCTACAAGTGCCAAGAACAGGGGCATATTGCGAAGTTCTGTGATTTAGTTCATGAAGCAAGAAAGAAAGGTTCAGTTTTGTGTTTTAATTGTGCCAAGATAGGTCATACTTCCCGGAATTGTAGTAATGGACGCATGGAAAATGTTAAGGTTAAGAATCGTGAGGTTATTGCCACGGTAAAGGACGATGAGGCGGCAAACGAATGTGTTCTTTATTCCTCAAACACCTCCCCACCCCATGTATTCTGGACACCAGCGACATCAACTCAGTGTGGCACGCCTGGCGAAATTGTTTCTTTGAATGTGTGGATATAGCTATACCGAAAATAACCATTAGTGGGAAGAAAAATTCTCCTTGGGTGACGAAGGAAGTCATTAAAATGATAAGGAAAAGGAACGTTCTATACAAGAAATGGAAAAGTTGCTCAACTGACACCATGTGGGAAAAATACAAGAACATCAGGAACCAAGCAAAGAAATTAATTCGCGAAACATACGACAATTATATTCACAAAATAAGCAGCACGAGTGAAATGTGGAAATTTTTGTCCAGAAGACGCGGCACCGCTGCGCCAGCCTCATTTCACTGTAACAGTAAATTCCTAAGTGCACCCCAAGATATTGCAACAGCGTGTAACGTGTTTGTCGAAGGGTTTTTGTGCAACTGGCATAAATCAGTTGGAAGCCATTCTGTAATTATTTACGCGGCAAATTGTTCAGCCAAGAGAATTGTTCATGTTAATTTATTATTATTAATTTATTATAATTTTTATTAAGGTATTTTCGGAGCATTTTATAAAAATTATTAGCATTCAGATAGGTTTTCTATGTCTTAGAAAACGCTATCAAGCAAATTATTACGAACGACAATATCAAAGAAAATTACATGATTACGGAATTTTACGGAGTTTTCGTCAGTTAGGGTATTTGAGAGACGTGACTCACTGGGAATTCAAGTACACGCTTAATCTTGTCGGAAAGCATGACGCAATCCTGGGTCGCATCGTCAAGGAAAGGCGAATTGTTGGAACGGAACCCTCCCGCCGAGTGTAATGACCCGGAGGAGGGGAAGATCGCGTGGTGGGTCAGCCAATCAGTGGAGACGACGTAAGCTAGTTGGGACTGAAGAGTGGGGGAGCCGGCGTGTGGATATATCGTTCGACGCGCCGTGGAACGTGGACTATCTGTGTAGAACTTGCGGAGTGTGGTTGCAAGTGCGTGTCGCTCCGATGTTCAGGGGAGTTAGTGACTATCAGTGTTGAACTTGCCAAGTATGGTTCACGCGGGAGTCGCTCCGATGTTCCATGGAGTGGAGGACTAACTTTTGTAAAACTTAACCAGTGTGGTTGTACGAGTGTTTGGGTCCGATGTACGGACCATAGAATTATCTAATCTACCAGAATATCATCATATAACGAAGAAGATGGCGACGTCCAGGAGACTGTGGGAAGCACACAGCATCATCCAGTACGAGGGAAATGCTTTGGCAATTTCCAGTGGTAAGCGCAAATGACGCAGAAATACGCAATCTCTCATTTTTCTTTGTTTTATATTTCATATTTCAGTAACTTCATAGCTTGGAAATAAGAGTAAAATCAATTTATCAGACTCCGTTTTCACGTAATTTTCTATCGGTAATATTCAAATCACAACGCTCCAATTTAAATTTTATACTTATTATTATTATTATTAATTTTGCTATACTTGTTTTATATAATAAATTCATTTCTTTTACAATGCAATCTTTGCTTTCAGTAGGTAGCATTAGATACAGACCAATTCCTTCTCCTGATACAATTGTTTGTTGGGTTAATGATCAAATCATACCACGATCTGAGTGAATAGAGTCTTGAATGTGTTCTGCCAGAGCTAGACGTTGTTAAATACAAATTTAGATTTCAACATTGCGTTGAGGTCTTGGCGCCCATTAAAACAACATAGCTTAGGCAAAGGTAAACAGTTACATTTCTCACCCAACAGTAAGGGGCAGTCAAACCGTTTCAAGCGTTCAGTGACAGTTTCAAGCAGAACTTTTCTAAGCCGGATATGACCATGAACCTGCTTCTGCCAAGGTCATCACTTCCACCCCTCCCACTCTCCAACCTGTACTTCACAACAACTGAGGTGATTTAGAGCCTACGGAAGATTAGACCACATGCGGCGACCGGCCCAGATGATGTTCCCGGACGGATCCTGCTGCAGTGTGCGGAAGCATTAGCGCCCTCTCTGTGTGCGTTATTCAACCTGTCTATCAACCAAGGTTCTGTGCCGTGTGGGTGGAAATGTGCTAACGTGGTGCCAATCTATAAGCAAGGTGACAGAGAAGATGTTGCAGATTACAGACCGGTGTGTCTAACATCTATAATTTGTAAATGTATGGAGCGGCTAGTAGCAAACAGTGTGCTGGAATTCCTACGGGAGAACAATCTGCTCGATCCAAATCAGCACGGTTTTCTTCCGGGTCGTTCTTGCACTACTCTATTGACAAATGTCATTGATGAGTTTCAGTTCTACTTGAATCAGCCAGAAGTGAAACAAGTGGACTGTATTGCACTGGATTGGGCTAAGGTCTTCGATCAAGTGTCTCATGAAAGACTTTTGTTAAAGCTACAGCAGCTTAACATACGGGGTAGCTTACTTGCATGGGTGAGGTCATTCCTAGAGGGTCGAACACAGTGTATGGTGTACAGAGGAGCTCGATCGCAGGCTGCTCAAGTTACTTCTGGAGTGATTCAGGGCTCTGTGGTCGGACCTCTTCTCTTCACTATATATGTGCTCGATCTTCCTGGCTGTGTCACCTCATCAATGTCACTATATGCAGATGACACCGTGCTATACAGGGGCATTAAATGTGAAGAAGATTCCCTCTGTCTTAAATCAGATCTGGACAACTTATCGCTGTGGTGTTCTGTGAATAATTTAAATATAAATGTACAAAAATGTAAATACATAAGAATAACCAGGTCACAAAAACCCATTGAGAATGAATACAAAATTATGAACAGTGTCATCCCACAGTGCACAAACTTAAAGCTATTAGGGGTAACAATCTCCGACACCCTGAATTGGAACATTCAAAGTGAAGAGGCAAGATGTAAGGCCACCAAAGTTCTGGGTTTCTTGTACAGAAACATGAGAGGTTGTAAACCTAGAGCCTTCAGGATGGCTTACACATGCATGGTCCATCCAATATTAACGTACGGCTTACCTGCCTGGCATCCCACTACAGCGGAAAACATAAACAAGCTCCAGCGTGTACAGCGCCGCGCAGAAAGGCTAATAGCTCGTTATTCCCCTTCCCCTTTGTCAAAATTTCCATCTATAGAGGCAACAGCCAAACAAATTGATTTAATTTTTCTTAAAAAATCCCTTACAGGTTCCATTAATATTGACCCTTTTTGCCGACTGTCATTGGCATATCGCTCAGTTCGGAGAGGACGAGGTGTAACCCTCGTTCCGCCCTTCGCACGTAGCAATGCTTACCTGACAGGTTTCTACGGCCGCTCTGCGCGGTTATGGAACGCGCTGCCAGGGGATGCCAAGATCTTGCCTCTTAGGAAATTCAAACCGTACGTAAAAAGGTACATCGTATAAATAAACGTATGTATGAGTGATTGTCTCGCTGAATGAATGAGTATCTGAATGGAATGAATGAATGTATGGAGTGATTGAGGTTATGAAAGTGCGTGCGTGAGAGAGTGAGTGAACAGGAAAATGTACTATGTCAATATTCTAAATATGTAATTACTGCAAATATCTTTGTAAAACTTGTAAATATTGTTAAAACAAATGTAAGTTAGATGTAAGCTGTGCCTGTGGAGCATGAAATATGTATGTGGGGCTTGCCCTTTTTCACTAGGCCTTCCATACTTCGTGTACGATTTATGGTAAATAAATAATAATAATAATAATAATAATAATGCTAGTAGTGTTAAGGTAAAGGCTTATGTGGCAACTGAAAGCAAGGATGATGCATCTGATTGTGTATGCAGGTGGTATGTAGATTCAGGAGCCACAGAGCACCTGACACCTTATAAGGATATTCTGTATGATTACACCCCAAAGGTTTCTGGTAGTGTAGACACAGCTGATGGATCCGTAGTTAGTGTATGTGGTATGGGAAGTGTGCTTATGAAGCTATCTGACAAGTGTGGAGGTCCTTTTCTGAAACTGAAAAGAGTGTTGTATGTCCCAGGTCTTCAAGACAATTTAATATCTGTAGGTCAATTTGACAGGAAAGGTGCAGTCGTAACCATTAAAGATAGCAAAGTTGTATTGTCAGATCATGAGGGTATATTCCTTACGGGTGAGGCCGTTGGAAATATGTATGAGGTAAATTGTGATTATTTTATGGTAGAACAAGGGAAAGAATTTGCTTGTAATGACGAAGTGGAGGTTGTGTATGCTAAGAGCAACAAAGCTGTAACTAGCGGAATATGGCATCATTGTTTTGGCCATACTCTGAACATTCCAGATCGTGATTTTATACCCAAAGAAAAGAATCTTGATTGTGATACTTGTAAGCAAGGTAAAATGAAAAGACTTAAATTTAATGAAAGAGATCATGTATCTCAGAAGCCATTAGATGTTGTGTTCTCTGATGTATGCCAGCTAGAGCACCCATCGATTGGAGGTAGCAAATATTTTATTTCATTTACTGATGATTGTACCAGATTCTCATATGTAAGGTTTCTTAAGTATAAGAGTGATGCATTTAGTGAGTTTCTCAAGGTTAAGGCTCTAATGGAGACAGCACAATGGACCAAGTTGAAATCTTTCCATTCAAACAACGGTGGAGAGTATTTAAGTACAGAGTTTTGTAACTATCTTGAAAAGGAAGGTATCGTTCGTAGGTTAACAATGGCTTACTCTCCCCAACAGAATGGCGTTGCTGAACGCCTCAAACAGTAACTTCTCACCACTAGTAGGTGCATGCTCATTCAGTCAGGCATGCCAGTTCAATTTTGGGGGGAAGCCATCAGCACAACCTGCTATATAAAGAATAGGTTTGTGTCATCAACCATAAAGAACATCCCATTTGAACTGTGGACGAGTAGAAAGTTGTCAGACCAGGAATTGCTTATGTTAAAATCATTTGGTTGTAAAGTTTGGATCCATAAACGTAATGTGGAAAAGTTAGTGCCAAGGGCAAATGTTGGTGCAATGCTAGGGTACCCCGATGACTCGAGGGGCTACCGTGTATGGGACATCGAAAAGAAATGTGTCATTAAATCCAGGAATGTAGAATTTGTTGAAGATGTATTTCCGTTTTCTGTAAAAGCCCAGGAAAAACCTGTAACTCAGATAGATTGTGAACCTAGAACAGTTGGAGAAGTGTTGGTCGAGCAGAAAGATTGTGGAGGTGACGTGTTTGAACACGAAGTAGCCGAATCAGGAAATGAAAATTCTGTAACAAGTGATAGTGATGCCTCTTTGTCAGATTCTGATGTCGTAATAGACGCTCCATTACAGCCTGAACACACAGTATTACGCAGGTCGAGTAGAGAGAGAAAACTTCCCAGTAAGTGTGTGTGTTGTAATGAAGTCAAGGTCAAATGTCGCATTGTCATGTTGATGTCAGAATATAACGATCCGGTGTCTTTTCAAGAAGCCACCTCACGAGATGACAAAGATAAATGGTTTGAGGCAATGAACCAAGAGATTGCCCTCTTGGAAAAACATGATGTGTGGACACTTGCAGAAGATTCAGGTGGCAAGACTGTCATAGGCACCAAATGGGTGTATAAAACTAAACGAAACCAAGAAGGTGAAGTACTTAGGTATAGAGCACGTTTAGTAGCTCAAGGTTTCAGTCAGATAAAGGGTACAGATTTCCTTGAATCATACAGTCCTGTGGTAAAAAGGAAAACTATTAGGACCCTTATAGCCATAGGAGTGGAGCGTGAATGGGTTAATTGTCATTTGGACATTGTATCGGCATACCTTAATAGCAAAATTAAGGAAACTGTATTTGTAAGTCAACCAGAAAGTTTTTCAGTGTAGAATACCCAGACTATGTGCTAAAACTCAACAAGAGTATTTACGGTTTATGTCAAGCTGGTAAAGATTGGCACAATTGTATCACTGCACAACTTGTCAAGCTTGGCTTAAATCAAAGCAAATGTGATCCATGTCTGTATTTTAGCCCAGATCATGACCTGTATGTTGCCCTTTATGTTGATGATCTAGGTGTGTGGGGATTACAAGCTAAAATAGATTGGTTTGTAAAAAGATTGAAGTCAAAGTTTGAAGTGCGTAATTTGGGAAATATCTCAGATTTTTTGTCGATTAAAATCGCTCAAGGGTCTAAGAAAAATGTATGTTTAAGTCAAAACATGTACATAAGGACAAATGTTCTTAAATCACTAGAAGAACCCTACCCAAAAGGTTGTGGTACCCCTTTACCTTCAACTGTACCAAACAATGTCACAGAGGAGTAAAAAAAAAACAAACGTTATAGAAAAATTGTAGGTACGATCCTATACTTATCCAGTACAACTAGACCAGATTTAAGTTTCCCAGTATGTATGGTTAGCCAGGCTAATTCAAATCCTAAAATGCAAAATTGGAAGGAAGCTCAACACCTCCTTCATTACCTCAAGGAGACCCAAGATTTGTCATTGTATTATGAAAAATCAGGAGAAAAACTGAAGGTGTTTGTTGATGCTGCTTATGGAAATGATGTAAGTGGAAGGCCATATGAGGGCTATGTTTTTGTGCTGACCAAGGGTGCCATTAGTTGGAAAACCACACTCCAAAGACGCATTGTACGATCAACTGTGGCAGCTGAATACGTATCAATGGCGGATGTGGTAGATGAGGTGAAATGGATGTGCAATTTGTTTAAAGTGATAGGACAGTCAACTTTTGTCGACAAGCCCTGTGTTGTTTTTGCTGACAACCAAGGAGCCATTTCACTATCTAAAAACCCAATAGTGTCAGAGAAAACTAAACAACTTCTGTTAGATTTATACTATTTACGAGAGTGTGTGCAAGAGGGTGAGATAGCATTTGAATATGTCAACACAGAATCAAACCTTGCTGATATATTTACCAAGGTGTTACCAAGGATAAAATTACATAAAATCTACCCTCAATTGGGATTGTTACCATACAAGGATTGATGTACAAATTTTTGTTGTTAGTGTAAGGCTAGTTATGTATTTTTTTTTTTGGTCTTAAGTTTCTTTTTGCAATTTGTGAATGGGGGGAAGTGTGAGTTTGCATTCACAAATTCTCATAGTGTATTTCTTTTGTTTTTGTATTTCTCAGTATTCTTTTGTTTTTGTATACCACACAAGTCAAATGTTTTTTTTTAAAATATAACTGTCTGTTTCCGGTTGTGACCAATGGATGCCGGTGTTTGCTTCTTCTCCCATCAATTTGGAGTTTAGGACTGTATTTAGTAAACCTTTTTTGCTAATTATTTTATGACATACACAGCAGAGCTCTATGCCATCTTAGAACCTCTGCAGTACACGTTATCTGACGATCACGCTAGCGCTTTCTTGTGTGTACTGATTCTCCGAGTGCACTACAAGCTATCGATATGTGTTTCCCGAAGCACCCGCTTGTCCACGTGTGCTAGGCAGCTCGTGTAACGCTGGAACCAGGGTCAGCTCTCTGTGGCATCCCAGCCACATGGGTATCGCGGGAAACGAGCTTGCAGATCAGGCGACGAATGAGGTGGTCACACTGCCCTCGCTAACGTATAAGGAGCCTGCTAGTGGTGTACACTCTCAGTTGCGACTTGATATCATGTCGGATTGAAAGGAAACGTGGCGCTCCACGCTTCTGCCCAACAAACTGAGAGCCATCAAGGAGACAACGAAGGTATGGAAATCTTCCTTCCAATCTAGCCGGACGGAAGCTGTGGTACTCTGTCGACTCCGGATCGGCCATGGGATTGCTACGCACTCGCACTTGTTAAAGAGAGAAGACCCCCTATGTGTACTTGCGGAGTTCGCCTTGCCGTGGAATGTGCGGACCTGGCCGATCTGCGAAGAACTCTCAAACTCCCTAACACTGTCCCCCTTGTTCTACTTGATGACGGGCCGTCAGTAGACCTCGTCATCCAGTCATGAAGGAGAGTGGCTACTTTTTTATTTTAAATGTACCAGTAGTTTAAAAATTTTAGCTTAGGTGTGTTCTTATACAATTTTATTGTTCAATATGCCTTATTTGTTTTATTGTTTTACTAGCAAGCCGACCCGGCTTCGCCCGGGAACAGTTATGAATGCATTACGTGATAAGCGCTATTTTTCCCAATGTCAATGAACAACGACCAATATCCGTTTTACGTCCCGGCATGATGGGTTAAAATCACTGCCTGGATTATTAATTATATTTTGGAGATGCATGTGCAACAAATTCTTGTCAGATGTAATTTAAGAATGGCGTGGTGCATGAAACACAAATACCCCTTCCGTCCAATCTTAACTTGACTGTGAATTTCGCGGAACGAAAAGTTCACAGGCGAAATGAAGAAAAGCCGAGTTACACTTCCAGGGAAACTCCAAACGCAACCACTCTTCTCTAAAGTTTTTAACTCAACACGACTCGACAGTAAGTTTGCTACTGGCTGTATCTGGGGCAATAAGCTCGTCCGCTAGCTAAGCTGTAACTGGGGTGATAGAGTCGCCTCTAGCTAGCAAGTAAACTGTCGCCTCAGTAACTGAATGGAGATTGTTGGAAGAAATGAAAACGTAAAAACACTTATAGTTGGCGATGTATTGGAGATAGAGATATGCTTTCCCGGGCTTTTTTAGAACTTTTCATGCTGAACAATTCTTACACTCATAGTATATAGATATTTTTAACGGTTTGTCCAGCGTAAGCTTACATAGTGCACGGACGCCAGTTTTCTTTTCGACCTTTCCACTGAAATCGTTAGTGCTTGACTTCCTTTGGTCATAAATAAATTATTTTCTACAGAAACCTTCCTCGAGATATCCTTTACAGAATGGTAAAAAACGCATCAAAATCCATTCAGTGGTTCTCGAGATTACCCGTGACATCCAAGAATCGGGGACTTTGTTTTATACTAAGTAGAGATTATACGACAATCAGTATAATTTAATATAATATAATCCCCCTTCCGTCCAATCTTAAATTGACTGTGAATTTTGCGGTACGAAAAGTTAACAGGCGAAATGTGAGTTGCACTTCCAGGGAAAGGCGAGGTGAATGAAACTCAAATCCCCCTTCCGTCCAATCTTAACTTCACGGTGTTTCATAGGCGAAATGAAGAAACCCTGAGTTGCACTTCCAGGGAAACTCCAAACACAACCACCCTTCTCATAAGTCTTAACTCAACATGACTCAACGGTTTGCTGGTGGCTGTATCTGGGGCAATAGGTTCGCCCGCTAGCTAGGCTGTAACAGGGGTGATAGACTCGCCCTTAGCTAGCACGTAAACGGTCGCTTCAGTAGTTGAATGGGCATGGTTGGAAGAAATTAAAACGTAAAAACACTTATAGTGGGCGATGTATTGAAGATAGACATATGCTCTCGCGGACTTTTTTGTACAACTTTTCATGCTGAACAATTCTTTCACTCATAGTATTTAGATATTTTAACGGTTTGCCCAGCGTAAGCTTACAAAGCGCTCGGACGCCAGGTTTTTATTTTCCACGTTTCCACTGAAATCGTTACTACTCGGCTTCCTTTGATCATAATTAAATTATTTTCCACAGAAATCATCCTCGAGATATCCTTTACAGAAAGGTGGAAACCGCATCTAAATCTATACAGTGGTTCTCGAGTTTACCCGTAACATCCAAGAATCGGGGACTTGGTTTTATACTAAGTAGAGATTTATCATCCCCGTTTTAACTCCTTATATGCAAATAAGGCAAAATTGTTGTGGCTCACTGTCTGTTTTATACAAACCATTTTCGTTTTCATCCCTGGCAGTGGGCTGTCTTTATCTTGATCATATCATTTCATTAGGAGCCGATAATCTAGATGTTAGGCCCCTTAAAACAACAATTATTATCATCATCATATACTTTGACATTGTGTTCCTATTGGTTTACTTTTCTGACATGCTGCGCATCCCTGCCACCGTGTGGATGCACCCCTAATGGAGAGAAATTAGGTGACTGTTATTCAATATATGGAAAATATATTTTTGGGATAGTTTAATCTGACTAGTGAATTTTCTTCTCGAATGGATCGCCCAATATAACTAGTCTCATCGCATGCCTGGTACGTCCGTTGATGACATGGTTATCATTAGACGTGCTTGGTTGCACTATGGTGCCTACTTTACGTTTGGATTGTGCATTCTCCATTCTCTTCGTCCTCGCGCATATATTATTGGTTTATAGAAGGGAGTGACGAGGGGATATATTAACAACAAAAGAATACTTCCCCTGTATCCTGCACTCGATAGAACCCCTAACACTAGTACACTGGCGCACATAATATGTTCTTATTATTATATTATAATCATTCGTAATCTGCACAGGTTCTTTACCTTTTAGATGCATAATAGCTTGTTACAATTGAGTATGAGCGTTGGAATTCCTGTTTATTATGCAACTGCACAGGTCAACAAAATTTGCATTTGTATAGATTTGACTGTATTGGCTGTACGTAATGTGATCTGAGTTGGGCTGATCCCAGCATTTGGATTATTTTGGGCGTTCGTTGACCAGTATGGATAGTCTGACGTCCGGAGTAACTGGTCACGCCTATTTCCGGCTTACCATCCCTGCAGGTAGCATGACAAGATGGATAATGTGTATGTGAATCACGTGTGATGGCGCTATGGAGATATGTATATTTTGATTTATGACCCTCAGATAGTTCTTTTTCTTTATCCATGGGACTGGTGTAAACATGGCCCATATTGGATTTTTATCCATTTATATGACGGAGAAGAAATTAGGTTGTGGCAGATATGTTAAGGAGATACTTCTCGATGTGTCCGACAGAGTAGGGAGAGTGAACTCGGGACCTTCTCCAACCCCTCACTCCTCTTGCGTGGAGTGGACAGTTGCTTTCCTATCAGAGAAAGAGTGTGTTGGTGGATCGCTGCCGGAAGGTTAGTTAGATCGCTGCCAGTGTTACGGCAGGCAGTCGGATCAGTGTCGTGTTACGAGAGGCAGGCAGCCGAAATTATTATTGTCGTGAGTGAGAATTACGTGGGGCATAGCAGTTGGTTGGAACTTGACATTTTATTGCTTGAGTTATAGCCGGAAGTCGTGTGAAAGATTTAGGTTAGATGAGGTATCGAATACGTGAGTTGTGGAGTAAAAGTCTCACGAGACTGAAACAAATTGATGATACGAGTGAGTGCGGATATTTAATGGAGAAATTATTCGATAAAAATTACGTTAGTGAGATACAAAATTCACGTAAAAGTAGGACAGTCAATCTGCTTGAAGACGATTGACGATGGATAGTTATTATAACGAAAGGAAAAACATTACTATTCTAGCCCGTATTGCGAGAGCGCACGTAAAAAGGACAGTTGAATCATCCTGGTTATTCGAGTCGCGAGTGAATATGTTGACCATGTCGATATTCAGTGTGACCTTGTGAGTTGGGGTCGTTGTAAGCATGGACAGTCTGTGATGCGCTGGGCGAGGTCATATCAAACAGCTGAATGGCTGCGATTAAATGTTCGTCATGAGAATGAAATACTCTGAGTTGCCCTATTACGAGGGTTGTGACCTTTTTTCTGGACGTCAGAATATGACATAATTTACTTACATAAATGGACATAGTATTGAGGATCAAAGTTGTTGGGACAGCCATGAATACAGATCAGATAGAACAATTAGAATTTGTGGGGTAAATATTTGAACATAATTTGTGAGTATAAATAATTTATATTATGGTTGGTTATTGGATTTCACGTTATGTGACGTCAATTTGATTTTTGAAAATTTTTGATGCGATTTTGTTTGATGCTCTTTAGATAGTAAATTTCATTTCGATACAGAAGATGTGTCCATCGATGTATAAAGGTAGATTGTTATATGAACAGTTATTGTTTTCTTGAGTTCATGCCACAGGTGATCTTTGGGATAAGTGGCCAGTGATATTTTTTACATTCTTGTGCACTGATGAAGTGAGGGTTGAGTTAATTTTTGCGGGGCAGTCTCCTGGTCGGATTTTTGAGCAGGACACACACGAGTTGGATTAAGTGGCAATTCTTCTTTGTTTAGGGACTATGAACTTATTTATTTTCTTCTGGACTTTGTCCGGACCTAACCATTGATACTCGTGCGTGTTAGGCAGGTGTCATGTATTAGTTTTATCCTTTGGTCAATAAAGGAGCCGTTTTTTACGAGGGGTATTTATTTCTTGTTGGTTCATTTAAATTAGGGTGTTTGCCTTTGAAATTTGGTTCAGTTAATTTTCCATCCCCGCCCCGTAAACGACCCGAGATACTTCGTATCTTGCTCGCTTGAGCATTTCCTTTATCTTTGTTTGTTTTGAACCAAAATTCACGACCTAATTTTCTTACCCACTCCCTTGGCCGTTTCTTCCGATGGGGCCGGGATGTTAGCCGGGCGATCGCCTGTCCCATTGGAGAAACGGGCACAGTACCACAACAAACGATAAATAAATAATAACAACGAAATTCATTTTTCACTCTTCACAACACACTCAACTACCACTAATCAATTATTTCTCGCGACTGAAGATTTTTTGTTTCCTGGTCCCGAGATATCCCTTGCGTAGCATAAACAAATGTCTCAACAGGCCCTTATCTCGTGCGAGTGTTTAACCCCAGGGCGCACAAAATGTTCTCTCCCTTCTCAATCACGCATCTGGCGATGAAACCTTTAAGGATATATTCTCCAGTCTTCAGTTTAAAACTTGCATAATTTCATGCTATACATATTGATCCCATATTCGCTCATGCTGGTGATGATTTTTATGAGAGCTGTGTAATTTTACATCTGAGAAACATAGAACGCGCCCAGGAAGCAAGCTCTAGCTTCAGACGCACTTTTGACTTAACTCAGTTGCTCCAAATAATGTTTCTACAAGATTAAAGATTGTATCTTTAATATGCAAGTTTCAACGTATCATCTACAGTCATTCTGTATAATTTGCCGTGATGTGTTGGCCTAATAATTATTTAATTGTCTTTTGATAAAGGTATAACATCGCAGAGATGCGAACTGGAAGTAAGTAGTCGCTACACGACTCAGGACCAGGGTATCAGCAGGACCGAGCTGTCCATTTTCACAAATATCCGAGTGCATCGAGTATTAGTTTAGCACCAAGTGTGCTGGTGATTATTGTAAGTTGCCAGTGGCACCCATAAGTACTATATTTTCAGCGAAAATTGTGAAAACTGCGAAACACAATATTTTACGACCGAGCACATGGTCGATTTTTCCTGCCACATGGCAGAAGTGCATTTTCAAAAAAATTCCAAAGTGTGGAAATCATCCATGTTATACTGTGAATTATACCGCTAAAGTTACAATATTACGACGCACATTCGAGTCGTGCAAAGGCCGAGATTTTTAGTGCTCAGATTGAAGTGATAATCCACGATTGCAATTTTTCAGATATTAGAATCTGTGTTGTACGATACTACACGTATCCTAAAATCAGTGAGCAGACACATGGTTATTTTTGTACAAGTCTGCAAAAGTGTCGAATCAGTTTTGATCTGTGAAGCCACGATAAATTCTGTGCTGAAACATCGTATTTCCACCATCTACAAGATGCTACTACCGCACCACGTGCTGAGAATCTTCATCAATTGGACCATGCTGTTCAACATGGCCTAAGCTATCCGATGAAGGGGACATCGACCACCTGATAGGATTGCAGAATGGAAGAACATGAGAGAATGGTTTTTGCTCATGGCCACATGCAAAACGGAAAACTTTTCCAACGTTCCAAGGAAAGGAAGTATCCCTCATTATTTTCCTTATGGACGAGGTGATCAACTTACGCCGTGAGTCATGCATTTAATTATCCTGTCATGGTGGATTAGTTCTAGCAACCGTACATGATGACAGTCATGTAGGTAGGTTTCCTTTCTTGTAGACACAAACTTTGGTGATTTTCAGTTTTCATGAGCTACCACACCGTTGTTTTCTAAAGCTCATGGTTAGCCACCCTTGGTGTGTTCGCACACTGGTGCAATATTGTAAAATGTGAATTTCCAATTCATGGAAATGCAGATGATGACTTAAACGAGGAGCTGTAACTTAATTTTTCCGTAACAGCTGAAGCTGAATTGTATGTAATATTTTTGAGCTCCCTTTCTGTACAGTTTTAGTACGCCACAGTCCGGGCTTATCGTTTAAATGAGGAGGATCACTCATCTCACTTTGATTAATGTAAATACTTTTTGAGTGGTATTGTAAGCCACGAGATTCGAGCTGAATCTCATATCATTTTAATAAGTGTAGCCAGTATTCGCACACTTTAATCCCGATTACATGATAATCGTATCATTTATAATTAACGCCAGAAGGCTTAGGTGTTTAATCCATTTATAATCATTTACTGTGCTTGTACGCACGAGATTGTACCAACTTTTAATCCGCAGTGGCGTGGAATATCTTTCTAAGACTTTCATAGGAGAGGAATATCTTTCGTGTTATTCTCCTTACTTTAAAAAAGCATTTATATCATTTTAATTTATTTCTGAAGGTCTACAAATTCGCATTATGTACTATTATAGAGTTACATTACTCAAGTGTGTACTAGGGTCACCTGTGAACAGTTATATTGTGAACCCTACATGTATTTGAAACCGTTAAAGACTTTGCTACAAGGCAATGGACTCACATGCAGTGAGGAATGATAGGAACTGTGCCAGAACAGATGACAGATGTTCTGAAGGCCTTGCATCCCGTAGCAAATATTACCCAGAAAGCCAACGGTGATTTCCAATGAGACTACGACTCAATGACACACACTTCTTACACGTATTTTGTAAGGTATTTTCCAATCAAGCCTAGCTTGTGAATGCTAGATATTTATGAAGGTCAAGTAACAACCGTTATCAATTGTTTTGATACAGGGTGATTCCCATGTTATGAATCCATATTACATTTTTCGCAAATGTTGTAAGCGAATGATAGTTGATTATTTCTATGATATGATAAGATGAGTTTTCATTAGATGAACCAGACATTTTAAATAGCCTGTTTTTCTCACATTACGTGAATGTTTTTGTCCGTGTGTTGACACGTGAAGTATTATGATATTTGAGATGGCCGGCAGATCTAAGTTTTGGACTAGACAGACCGAGGATGTTTCTAGTAAGCCACACAGCCATTTAGATTACTGATTGTATGGTAACGGAGTCTTTTATAGACCGTGTTATTGTGCTTGCCGGCAGATAATAGCTTCGAGATAGTCTGACCGAGGTCAGACCCTACTGTAACTTCCAATAGTTTTATTGTACAGCTATTGTTAATTTACTGATTGTAAATAGATGACCGTTATCCTAGTTTTGTTTAGTTTTCCCTTATACCTACGCTTATCGCCGTAGGTTAGAATCGGCCAGGATTGGCTAGAATAGGTAATGTTAACTGTAAATACGGGAGAGGTATCAGTATAATGAGACCTTTGTCATGATTTGACATTCTTTCCAGATAATGTATTCTTTCTAGAACCATCATACTTTTTGCTGGTATCTTCAATTAGGGATGTTCTTCGTACCACGTCCCAAGCGTTGCTTTGCTTTTTCTTATGTAATTAGGATCTGTCGAGAGGGTTAATAACATTTAGTTAGGGGATGTATTTGTTTTTTATTAACCAGCGGACTAGCCAATTTCAAACCCTCCGATGGTAGGATAGGGGTTTGAATTCTTCAATAAAAATCTTTCTAAGACTTTCATATGAGAGGAATATCTTTCGTGTTATTATCCTTGCATTAACAAAGCATTTATATCGTTGTAATTTATTTTTGAAGGTCTACAACATCGCATTATGTACTATTATAGAGTAACATTACTCAAGTGTGTACTAGGGTCACCAGTGAACAGTTATATTGTGAACCCTACATGTATTTGAAACAGTTAAAGACTTTGCTACAAAGCAATGGACTCACATGCAGTGAGGAATGATAGGAACTGTGCCAGAACAGATGACAGATGTTCTGAAGGCCATGAATCCCGTTGCAAATATTACCCAGAAAGCCAACGGTGATTTCCAATGAGACTACGACTCAATGACACACACTTCTTACTCGTATTTTGTAAGGTATTTTCCAATCAAGCCTAGCTTGTGAATGCTAGATATTTATGAAGTTCAAGTAACAACCGTTATCAATTGTTTTGATACAGGGTGATTCCCAAGTTATGAATCCATATTACATTTTTCGCACATGTTGTAAGCGAATGATAGGTGATTATTTCTATGATATGATAAGATGAGTTTTCATTAGATGAACCAGACATTTTAAATAGGCTGTTTTTCTCACATTATGTGAATGTTTTTATCCGTGTGTTGACACGTGAAGTATTATGATATTTGAGATGGCCGGCAGATCTACGTTTTGGACTAGACTGACCGAGGATGTTTCTAGTAAGCCACAGAGCCATTTAGATTACTGATTGTATGGTAACGGAGTCTTTTATAGCCCGTGTTGTTGTGCTTGCCGGCAGATAATAGCTTAGAGCTAGTGTGACCGAGGTCTTTCGCTTGTGTGCTTCAGAAGCCACAAGGTTTGCTTTAGAATGTTAGTAACATTGCTCGTCACCTGTTTATCTGTTATTGGAGCCATTTAGTTATCTCAAGGAGTTGTGGTGACTTATCGGGTTGCACGCCTCGTAAGCATCTTTTATAGACTTACGTTTAGTGACATTGCAAGTCACCTGTTTACTTAGTTGTGAGTACCGTTCAGGTAACTCAATAGTAAGTTAAAAGCCTTGTGTCATATGGTCATTCGTCATAAATAATGAACTCTTAATCCGACGATTGTAATAATCACACTCTAAATCATGGAAATTCATTTATATAAATCTACGATGTTAAAATACACGTTAAATGTTAACCGTTCGTTAAATCTTGATTTTCTTAATCACAGCTGACCGACGCATAGCGCTTGTGAGGTAATTCCTGAAGGAATTGTTATGAAGTCACTTTACTTTTCGACTGACAGAAATCACCGGCTAACCAGAAGTTTGTAACTCGGGGGCCGCAGTGACCTCATGGTGAGACATTGTTTTGACAGTGCAGTTAGTTGTTCTTTCGTACACTTAAGATGACGAATGCTAACAAACAGTTATCATTCTGTTGCGGCAGGATCATAATAATGTTTTCTGTCGTATTCTTTATTATGTGTGTAATCCCATCGTACCCTACTGTAACTTCTAATAGTTTTATTGTACAGTTATTGTTAATTTACTGATTGTAAATTGATGACTGTCACCCTAGTTTTGTTTAGTTTTTGCTTATAAGGACGCTTATCGCCGTAGGTTTGAATCAGTCAGGATTAGCTAGAATAGGTAACGTTAACTGTAAATACGGGAGTGGTACCAGTATAATTAGATCTATTGTCATGATTTGACATTCTTTTCAGATGATGTTTTCTTTCTAGAACCATCATTTTTTTGCTTGTATCTTCAACCAGGGATGTATTTCGTACCACGTCCCAAGCGTTGCTTTGCTTCTTCTTATGTAATTAGGGCCTGTCGAGAGGGTTAATAACATTTAGTTAGGGGATTTTTTATTAACCAGCGGACTAGCCGATTTCAAACCCTCCGAAGGTAGGATAGGGGTTTGAATTTTTCAATAAATAATTGCACGAATTTTACTTAAGCCTGGATATTTTCATTTCTTAGTTTGTGTTTTGGGGGTGCATTTCATTGGCTCTCTTTGACATTGCTTATGATGGGGATCTGATCCTTTGAGATTTCGAGTCTTGTGCCAGTTAGCCCCACAAGAAGTGCATTCCGATCCTCTTCGGCAATGTGTTTGAAGGATGGGGTTATCGGGGAGGCCACGCACGGTTGGTGGTGACTAGATAACCTCCTCTAACGGGCACAATATGTATACAATTTTTTTGTAGGTCAAGCAAAATTTATTTTTCTTGAAGAAAATAATGCACTATACAATAAGTATAATAGTCCTTTTAAGTGATCTGAAATCGAAAATCATGCTATAAACAAATATATCAGATCAAAAACTACATACAGATACAGTATTATAGACCGCGAATTTAATTTTGAAGTTAGAATGATATTTCAAAGTTTACTTAATGGCGTGCGGAATTCAGAAACGAAGAGTTGTATCACTTTTGTAGTATTATATCTGAGAAACACAGACGCAATTTCCAAGAAAAAGTGAAATTAATATACACTGATTAACATACTTAACTTGGAAGGTGGTTTGGCGTTTCTAAAGTTAAGTTGAAAAATCGATTTTCCGCTTTTTTTCAGATCCGGACCACTGTGTGGCGGTGGTATAGTCATCTATCATTTCAGTGGGGCCTTGGGTTCGCGTGAAAATCTTTTGCTTCACGGTAAAGGCGAAGTCTTGCTGGGTAAAGCGGTCTTTTATCGAGACTGCAAATTCATCCCACGAGTTGTAAGAGAAAGGGCAAGTGCGATGCCATTGTAAGGCTCCCCGCGACAAAACAATGGGCAGGCATTGTGCAATGGTATTGAGATTTATTTCGTAACAACGACATAATTCCTCGACATGCTGGATGAAACTAAAAACGGAAGAAGTATTATCCTCTCCCGAAAAGGTAAGATTCCATTTGTTCACAATAGCAGCGACATTTATATTGCGACCACCACTACCAGCAGGGGCGGAAACGAAAACACTCGGTTGGGGGCCTAAAATAAGTAATTTTGAATCTGTATCAATGAGTTTCGGACCTCCGTGGCTTAGGCGGCAGCACGCCGGCCTCTCACCGCTGGGTCCGTGGTTCAAATCCCGGTCACTCCATGTGAGATCTGTGCTGGACAACACGGAGGCAGACAGGTTTTTCTCCGGGTTCTCCGGTTTTCCCTGTTACAATTTCATTCCAGCAACACTCTCCACTATCATTTCATTTCATCTGTCATTCATTTAATCATTGCCCCAGAGGAGTGCGTCAGGCCTCGGCAGCCGGCACAGTTCATATCCTCGCCACTAGATGGGGGCTTCATTCATTCCATTCCTGACCCGGTCGGAGACTGGAAGCAGGCTGTGGATTTTCATTTTCATCAATGAGTTTCGAAGTCGGAACGGAATCTCCCGATTTGGAGTCTGACCACTAAGCTACGGCGATACGTGAACCGCTTGGGGCCGCAGATATTACGTCACGGTGGTTTGGTCTTGTGAGGATGACCGGCGGAGGTCAGTGCATCTGAGTGATGATGTCACTGCTGGAGAAACTTACTAGGCTAGGTCACACTGCCGGAAGTAAGGAGAGGTATTATGTGCGAGCAACTCCAACTCTTTACGGCGGGCAGTACAGCGAGGCCGCTTAACAGGTGGTGAGCGTGCTCATTTCTTATCTGGGTCCCGTTCATGTCTAGACCATGCTTTTAGTGCGGGCCGTTATCGTCGTGTGTGATGTATTTTTGTGACCGTAAGTGTTACGGTTTAACGGCAGTGTGAAAGTGATGGTTCATATTCGTAAGTATTGGGACCTGCACTGAGATACCCGAAAAGTTGGAGCCACGTAAGTTTAAAAAAATCATATAAACATTACCAGCATAAAGCAGCAGTGAAACACAGTTTGAGGGCTGGATCTCTCTCAGCCCGTGCTACATGCCCACACATTATTCAATGGCAATCAGTCGGAACATCTTTACAACAGAACATTGCACATTTAATCTAAGCTTTAGGCACCATTGAAACTCTATAATGGTTCACATAGTTCATTGAACATTGCTTCACGCCGGACTTCTGGAACAATCTTTGCCAACTTACACTGAACATAATCTCACTTCTGAACACTTTAAAACGAATTGGAACAGTGGTGGTGTGCTATCCTAATATAATGGAGCCACATATAAATGAAGTAAATGTCTTCGTGAGGAAGAAGAGACATACAGTTTCGAATATTTCTAATTACACCATGGGACATTAAACACACAGAAGACGTGATGGGGGGGATGGAACTTTGATCCGGGAGGCGTCGCGGCGATCTTCGCAAGCAAACGTCAGCCGTCAACACGACAACAGGGGACATTTACCAGGGATCTTTACACTATATTAAACTTGCGGAAGAGATTTGTTTCTGCTCAACGAAGATGCCAAGAGGTAAAAATATATCGCCAGCCCACATGAATTGAATCTTCCCATAATGAATTGCTCTCCAGAGCACATAATCATATTTAGACTTTGCATAATTCCACGGCATGGAATTGTACGCATTGTACACATCGGAGTCTAATGAATTTTGTTGGGATTAATGAAAATGAAAATCCACAACCTGCTTCCAGTCTCCGACTGGGTCAGGAATGGAATGAATGAAGCCCCTATCTAGCGGCGAGGATATGAACTGTGCCGGCTGCCGAGGCCTGACGCACTCCTCTGGGGCAATGATTAAATGAATGACAGATGAAATGAAATGATAGTGGAGAGTGTTGCTGGAATGAAATTTTTGACTGGGATAACCGGAGTACCCGGAAAAAAACCTGTCTGCCTCCATTTTGTCCAGCACAGATCTCACATGGAGTGACCGGGATTTGAACCACGGACCCAGCGGTGAGAGGCCGGCGTGCTGCCGCCTAAGCCACGGAGGCGTTGGGATTAATAATGATAATAATTGTTTTTAACGATTATTATTATTATTATTTCCTCTTGCATAATTGCGATGGCAATTATTTCAAATTATTTTTCTTTTGCGATTAATTTATGCTTCATTCTTTTTCGATTTATGGGTTTATACAAGGATTTTAAGATCTTGTGCATCAGATGCACCGGTGTTTATTTTGGTCCACATTTTCTTTGGGGATTTGATGTTGATGCTTTAGGATGACTTTGCATTCTGCGCGATGTTTTTTTGAATTCCAGGCCTTCTCTAGGACTATCTTTGGGGTCTCATTTGAGGATTTTGGGAGTTTTGCCTTGAGCCGTTCACATTTCGATTGGATTATTACTATTTTGGGTCTGCATATCTGTTCAGATTCAACTGCTTGATTTATGCATTCTGGTTGCCACAGTTTTGAGTGTGAAGGTAGCCAATATTAAATATTAAATATTACATTTGCCACTTGGATATTATATTTGTGATAAGAATTATTGAAGTTATGTACGGAAATACTGAGATGATGATCTGCTTTCTGGTTTTGAAAGATAGTTTGATGGGCCATGATCTTTTGTGACATACTGCTCGAGTCATTTAGAGGTCTATTGCCTTAATGCAACGATTTATTGGGAAATGATATGATATGTTTTTATATTATGAATTATTTATAATCCAATCATGATGTTTAAATATTTTGATCTAATTATTTAGTCTCTCTTAGAGAATTTATGGCTCATTTTTTGTTAAGCTCATTGGTTTTGTGATGCAAAAATTAATATTTCTTTCTCTGTTCTCTTTACTAATTATTTTGATCAGCAATTGCCTGAGGAATTGCTGATACTTCAATGATCATTTGATGGAGTTTGTTTCTGGATTATTTTTGAATCTATTTGTGGATTTGAGACCACGATGCCACGAAATGATAATAATAATAATTATGGGCATTAAGGATGATTATTGAATTGACGAAAAGATTTGTGAATAAAATGTAAGATTATTGAATTTTGAACAAGATTATTAGACTAGATTTTGAATTGACTAAAAGGTTTTGGATTGAGCATGAGATATTGAATTAATTAAGGATTTCGATTTGATTAAAAGATTTTTGAGCTGATCCTGATAATCAGTGGACTGATTTGAACAATTTTTTATTTTTGGAACTGAGATAGATGAGTTCATATTATATTATTGTCAGTTATAATTGTAAATACGTTTGGATAATTGAAAGGACTATTTTGTGTGCAATTACGGTAGTACAATGCCGGTAAAAATTTATTAGAAAGCAGTTTCGCATCACAGGGCACATTAGCTTGATTATTTGATGGTGTATTTTTTTTCTTTCATATAATTGAAGTTAGGTCGCTCAGGGATGAGTGTTAGTAATTTTTCGTGTCGTGTGCGCCGAAAAATCCCTGCAGCAACAGAAGAGACTTAAAGTTGACTTTCGTTTTAGTCCTGTGATGTAATTTTTTTTTCTATTGATCCGATTTGGCAAGATTCAGAAAGACACTACACCATATCTTAGGGATTCTCTATCCGTCGAGATCATAGGCAGGGTGTGGAATTTTTAATGCAAGCTGAATCCATGAATAAATAAGGATCATTTTCCTTTATTTTCTTAAATTTCTTTTATCTGTGTCATTACTATTTTCCTCCTTTTAACTCTGGCTTCACCATGAATGTGTCCTTGCGAACTCTAGTTTGATGGCGTCCTTTTTCCCATCCGGTAACGACCCGGATATACTCTGTCTCGTGCCACCCAAGCCGTTTGTCTTCATATATTCTCAAACTAGAATTCAGGCACATTCGTTTTTTAACTGCTACATTTCTTTTCACTCCCCCGTTCTTTCTCAAAAATTGTGTGGTGTAATTATTGGCCGGGTCATCGCACATATTTTCCGGGACGGGCACAGTAGGTGCGGCCAAAGACTCAAACCCATGATCGAAATTCATTTCTTTCTTAACAGGAGGTAAAATAAAGTCGTCCATGACACTGTCAAAAATGAAATAAACAAAAAAGAGGAAAAAACAATCTCTTATCACATTAAAATCGTAAACGTAACCCCCAGAAAGGTAATTAAAATTGGTTACAATACCGTAATACGTCGAATTCCAGCGATGCGATGTACTCACGGATAAGTTGCACTGTTCACCTTTGCCAGTCCGGTCTGAACCGTGGCAGCGACCGGTTCGCTGCGCTTTGCTTCCTTGTGAGTGACGTTTTCGAGTGTCTAACTTTCAAGTCGGTTCACGTACAGTAAAATGGCAACCAACAGCATTAGGAAAAATACGATAAAATGTGCTTTCCCCGACAAGGCAAATAAACCAGGACCAGCAGAAATACATGAGTGGATTCAGCACACCCTCAAACTCAACGTGGGCCAATTAGAAGCCATTCAACTTGACAATCAGGAAACTGCTGTTTTCATCAAGTTCACCAGCAAACTACTGATGGAGAAGGTCCTCAACAGTACCAACGGAAAATCCCAGGTACGGAAATTTAATGGCACTATATCTGAGGTAAATATAACTTGTGCGGATGTTGACAGCAAACTAATCCGAATTATGAACCTTCCCGTTGAACTGCCGAATGACCGGATAATGTCGTACTTTAGTAAGTACGGGAGGATTCGTGAAATTAGAAACGAGAGATGGTCCGCTACCTACCTATTCAATATTTTGAGTGGCATTCGGGCTATGCGGATTGAACTAAAAACTGCAATTCCACCCATTATTTCTATAGATGGCTATAAAGCACAGGTGGTTTATGATGGACAACCTCGATCATGCTTCTATTGTAATGCCACAGACCACTTTCGACAGGAATGTCCAGTGAGGCGCGGTGAACCTGAAAACAAAACTGGCCCTAAGCTTCTCAGTGAAATTGTAGCCAACAAGGAAGGTGACATTGCCTCGACTGCCTTATCGGCACCTTATTCATCTAAAGTCAGTATTCCTCCCGAACAACATGCCCCACTTTATACGTCAGCTGTAGCACAAGACACGATGGGCGTGTCGCCTTCTCACTTCACCGCCTTATCGCCGCAACCAGCTGGGTCATTTCCCGCCACTAGTAAACAACAACAGGAAATCCACATACAGCCAGCGTTGCCACCTGCGATCGCTACTGGCCAATACACCAATGAGAGTCTAGGTAGGACGTCCACTTCTCTAGTTTCTACAACTGACCAGAAACCTGACACCAGCACTGCCAGCCCTGCAGCGGTGTCAGAAGGCGTGACCTCAGGAGAAAGTGCTACCAGTATGCAACCCTCAAACCTGTCCATATTTAGTTGTGAACCGCCGACCGCTGGTATACAATGGTCGGATGAAATAGAAGACGACCCCTCCAGGCACATGGATACAGAAGAGACGGGGTCACGGGACCAGGGGATCATGGACACCAAGGAACTAACTTTGAAAACCACCTCCAAAGCTAAAACAATCCGGGAGTCAAAAGGGGGAACGCACAATCCTTATGCGCCAGGGACCCCGGACTACAAGGCGGGAAGTCGAGTGACAGGCGTTAAAGACCACCCCATCTCCATCTTGTTTATTTTGGTAAGAAACATGTCTATCTGACGATGTTGTTGACATATACTCTTATGACAGTCAATGTAAATTGCATTCAAACTGCTAGTAAACAGTCGCTCTTACGCATCCGCATTCGACACCAAGATGTGGATATTGTTCTGTTGCAAGAAGTGGCTACTGAAGACCTCCTTACCATTTCTGGCTACGATAAAATAGTTAATGTCAATGAGCACAAACGTGGTACAGCCATCTATATTAAAGACCATATACCATATGCGGCTCCAGTCCGGTTAGTCAACTCACGCGGGCTCAGTATCCGTATTCGAGATCTTTTGATTGTCAATGTATATGCTCCCTCTGGTTCGCAGGCCAGGATACAACGCCGGCTTTTTTATACCACTGATATTCTCCCACTTCTTCATAATCATACAGGCAATATAATCCTCGGTGAGGATTTTAACGCAGAGTTATCGCCCAAAGACCAAAGTGGCCAATTTCAGGGCTGCACAGCGTTATCTGCGTTAATACAAAGGTTACGCTTAAAAGACACATGGGAACTGAAGCCATCAGGGTCAGCCGGTTACACTCACTACTACCATAATGGTGCTTCTCGACTGGATTTGATATATGTCAGCGGGGAATTGAAGGAACACGTGTGGGAAACAGATGTTTGCCCGGTGGAGTTTTCCAACCATTGTGCGTATCTGTGCAAGATTCGCCAACCAGAATTGGGACCTCGGCGTGGGAGAGGATCATGGAGGTTAAATGATTCTATTCTGACATACTTGGACTTGAAAGATAGCTTTGCCACTGAATGGCATAACTGGAAACGACACATTCACCGGTTTCAAGATGCTCTTGAGTGGTGGTTGAAGTATGCGAAACCCAGAGCTGTTAGGTTATTGAAGGCCTACAGTGTCGAGAGAAGACGCCACATCCATCAGACGACAGATGTCCTACTATAAATGTTTACGACAGTTATACAATGAAGACAATGAAGAATAAAAAAAAATCCGAGCGCAGCTCCTTACGCTGCAGCGCAAAGCAATGGAAGGACTGAAACTTCAAGCACAAGATCATCAAAATCTGGCTTCAGAGGCACCCTAGTAGTGGTTTTTGAGGGGTTCTGGCCCCACCTACGGCTTTCCACCTACAAGATGGCGGCGGCGTGATATCTCTCGAACGCATGGTCGGATTTTAACGAATGAGGTGTCATTGTACTCGGGCTTACACCTCCTTTCCAATGGACTACCTATTTCCACAACAAAAAAACCTACCCCTACTAGGGGGTGAAATTGTAATTTTTTAAGAAAATCTCGCTTTGCAAGTGCAACATGTGAGAGTTTGAATGCCAATATGGAATTAAACGTTGTTCCAAACAAGAGACATGTGTATGGTGGATAGTCACTATGAATTAATATGCTTGTTTTTCGTTTTTTACGCATGTCCACTCATGCCTTTTGTAAGAGGGCGGGCTTTTTAAAGATGGTGGCTGTAGTGTAACCTTACCTAACACAACCCGCGAGGGGTGATCAAAAAGTTTTCCAACCGGTGCTTGTCGATAGGTAAACCAATAATCAAAGAGGGGTATGTCAGACCTTGAGGCGATAACCCCTTTTGATTGATCCATGTGCATTTGTTTCTTTGGACTCATCCCTGTTGACTAGCCCCTTTGGACGGGTCCTTTTTGAATGGAGTCATTTTTGACAGGTCCCTATTGACAAGTCCTTTTTGAAGGGTCCCTGTTGACAGGTCATTGTTGACGGGTCATTGTTGACGCGTCCTTGTTGACAAGTCCCTGTTGATGGGTCCCTGTTGACAGGTTCTTTTTGACTAATCCTTTAGACCGGTCCCTTTGGACTGGTCCCTATGGACTGGCCCATGAAATTTATCCAAATTATGTCAAAGGGCCTAACTACAATTGTGTGTAAAGCAGTGTATTGAACTGACGTTGTTCGCCAGCCCTCACTACGACAATGTGATAACGATATGAAAGGAAAGTGACGAAATACATGTGAACACGTGTGAGATGACATTATTACCGGCCCCTTTATGAAACAAGTCACATCCTGTTTTGGTTTGTATAACTGTAAAACTTGGTGGATAGACGACATCCAAGGGGCTAAGTGCAAAACTTGGTGGATGAATATGTTCTAGTGCTAGGGTTAATGAAAACACCCTAGCACACGAGGCACATGCAATTTGAGGACAGGCCAAGGGACATAACTTGGTGGATGGTTTTGTCATTTGTAGTTGAAAGAAAATAATGCACGTTCTTAAGATGTTAAAAATGAGGAGATTGTACGTGCAGTAAGTCGACTTGTTGTTTCCTGTGTCATATCGCTGACATGGCAGAGAGCGCACAGTTCTGCTGCTATGAATAACGCTGCAGTAATTAGAAACCGCAGGTGTTCATATTGACAATGGATAATTCAAAGTTAGCAGTCATTGGATATTACACAGGTGTTCCTTCCGGTCTCATGTTGCTGATGTGGCAGAGAGCGCGCAGTTCTGTTGCTATGACTAACGCTGCAGTAATTTAAAACCGTAGGTGTTCATCAAGACAATGGGTGATGATCATGCAAAGTCAGCAGTAATCTGATACCGCACAGGTGTTCCTAGAGTACTTTGGACTGACAGGTGTACAGGAAAGGAATTGCAATGATCTGCAAAACTGCTGACACAAGCAATCTCAGCCTATATAAGAGAGGTGTCATATAATTCCCTACTGTCTGTCTTTATTACTCGCTACGAGTGAACAGTTATTGCTCAACAGTTGCAAAAAGACTTTTTGGTGGAAAATCATTAAATTATTTTGCAAGGTAAGTACTTATTATTAATGGATTGTAGTATTTTATTAGTAATTGATGTTGAAGTTATTGATTGGAATGTATTTATTGATTGATTGATTTATTTGTTTACAGATAATTGGCGTACCTGTGGGTTAGCAGATTCCAGTACCAAGTTCAGTCAGTGGCGGCAGTAGATACATTATTAGAGGTAAGTACCCCCTCTAATTACTTTTAAACAGCTAGAGCGATATTTTCCAATGTTCACCACTAGATATCAGTGGCAGTGGTATATTTGGTAGTGGAAGTTGTAACTACTTGACCATGGTGTGTAAAGCTAAATTTGTAGGTTAGATTTTGATTACCGCTCTATTAAGTCCGAATGTTCTTTGCTAGGTGTCTGTGACAGTGGGCATATTTGAAGACTTAACCTCAGTTCACCTAACATAATCTCATGTAATTTATTTCAGGATTAGGGCATAACCCATCTCTTTTGGGTACATTCGTGTTGACCGACTGAAAAGCACTAAACTCTTGTTTACTAAGGCAACACTGAAAATATGGCTTCAAACACCACAACAAATCACCTAACATAACCTAACTTTACCTAACTTAACCTTGTAACCTGACATGTTTTACAAGTTTAGACTTGCTTTAACATTGCTTTAAGACTGGCTATGACGTCACACCTAGCTCACTTAACTGGTGACCGCTGGTTTCTATCACGTGACATGTTTTACAAGTTTAGACTTGCTTTAAGACTGGCTATGACGTCACACCTAGCTCACTTAACTGGCGACCGCTGGTTTCTATCACGTGACATGTTTTACAAGTTTAGACTTGCTTTAAGACTGGCTATGACGTCACACCTAGCTCACTTAACTGGCGACCGCAGGTTTCTATCAAGTGACATGTTTTACAAGTTTAGACTTGCTTTAAGACTGGCTATGACGGCACACTTAGCTCACTTAACTGGCGGCCGCTGGTTTCTATCACGTGACATGTTCTACACGTTCAGACTTGCTTTAAGACTGGCTATGACGTCACACTTAGCTCACTTAACTGACAAACGCTGGTTTCTATTATTTGAAAACAAGAGATCAAGTGAAATGTGCGTTTAACGCTCTATTAAATCCGAACGTTTACCGCTAGGTATCAGTGACAGTGACATATCTGCTAACCAAACTTGGAACTATTTGACAATGGTGTGTAAAGCTAATTTTGTAGGTGAGATTTGATTAACGTTCTTTTAAGTTTCAACGTTCACTACAAGGTGTCAGTGACAGTGCCATACTTGACAACCAAAGTTGAAACTACCTGACAATCGTGTGAAGCTAAATTTGTAGGTTAGATTTGATTAACACTCTATCAAGTTCCAATGTACACCGCTGGTGTCAGTAACAGTGGTATATAGTAACCCCCAGTTAGTACTACAAGAAAATAGACTTAATAGGAGTTCACAGATGAATGAAAATCCACAGCCCGCTTCCAGTCTCCGACCGGGTCAGGAATGGAATGAATGAAGCCCCCATCTAGCGGCGAGGATATGGACTGTGCCGGCTGCCAAGGCCTGACGCACTCCTCTGGGGCAATGACGAAATGAATGACAGATGAAATGATAGTGGAGAGTGTTGCTGGAATGAAATTTTGACAGGGAAAACCGGAGTACCCGGAGAAAAACCTGTCTGCCTCCGTTTTGTCCAGCACAGATCTCACATGGAGTGACCGGGATTTGAACCACGGACCCAGCGGTGAGAGGCCGGCGTGCTGCCGCCTAAGCCACGGAGGCTTACTAGGAGTTCACAGATGATCGATTTAAATACCCTGCTATGACCATTGACTGGAATGTAATTTAACTATTTATATTTTACTTTGTTTTATTTTTTATTAACATTTATGATTTCTTTCTTTTATTGGTAATTTGGAAAGTGACCATCATGTTCAAGTGTACTGATTGTAAAAAGCAGTTTTCAAGACCTGACAGCCTTCAACGTCATGCAAGTACAAAACATAATCTTAAAATGTATGCGTGTAGTCCTTGTACTACGACATTTAACAGACAGGATAATCTTACACAGCATGTACGTTTAAAACATGTCAGTTCATCACCTTTTTCGTGTTCAGTTTGTGATCTTGGTTTTTCTGCTGTAAAGCGATATCAATCCCACATGGTTGAAGTGCATGGAGAACAACAGGAATTAAAAACTGCAAAACCATCAATTAGCACAGAACCTTTAAACAAATGTGTTGCTCAAAAGCGTAAACGTTCTCAAGATTGTGAAAATAGTTGTGCAACAAAAAGAAAACAATGGTGAACCTCCAATAACACATTGTAATGTATGCAATATTGATATACCTTCTTCATTGATGCAGGGACATTTGCGCAGTATTAATCATAAAAATAATGCTTGTCATGGAAAAAATTCTGGAAATATTCAGAACATTGGCAGTGCATTTAAAAGTCGAATTGCTAGTTATAGACTTTATAGTAAATAAAAAACTCAAAGTATTGAATCATTTTTAAAAAATGTACAACCTTCTGTGTTTAGCTTGGTAGATAATGCTTTAGTAGAGCATAAAACAATTAAAATGAATTTTGAACTTTTTGGACTCGATGTAAAAACTGGGAGCGAATGTGAAATTACGGATATCAAATCTTTTAATACAAAAAACATAATTGTTAATGTATCAACTAATATTAGTGATATATACCAAAATATTTCAAGTACTATCATTGTGAAGAGTGAAGAGTTCCAGGAAAGGGAGTCAGGCTGGGCGTTGGTTGAAGTACTTTATTTAGAAACCAACATGAATAAATATAACCCCCTTCGAGCATCATCATATATTGATTTACCAGCATGGATCAAACATAAGCATGCTTGTGTAAACGTTATGAATAGTGACCATGCATGTTTTGCGTGGGCTATAACCTCAGCTCTCCATCCAGCAGTGGGGCATGTAGAGAGAACATCATCTTATCCTCACTATTCCTCAGTGTTAGACTTAGAAGAAATAGAATTCCCTATGTCGATAAAAGATATTAAATGTTTTGAAAATCAGAACAATGTAAGTATTAATGTTTATGGAATTGAAAACAAGAGTATAGTTGGTCCTCTATATTACACTCAAGAAAAAAAGGATGCTCATGTTAATTTACTATACATAACTTAAGGTGAAAATGCCCACTATTGTTGGATAAAACATTTATGTAGACTTGTTGCTGGTCAACTATCAAAATACAAAGGTAAGAAGTGGTTGTGTGAAGGCTGTGTGCTATATTTTAGGAAAGAGGATCAACTAACTCAACATCAAAAATGGGGATGTAATCATGTTCGTACGGTACTACCGACTCCTAAAAATAACATTCTAAAATTTAAGGGCTTTGAGAAGCTGCTTCGAGTACCATTTGTTATATATGCTGACTTTGAAGCTTTGCTAAAACCATTTAATACATGTTCATCGAATCCAACCAAACCTTTTACCAACATCACTCTCATTCATGAACCTTTTAGATTTGCATATTATATTCAATGTAGTTATGATGACTCGTTAAATATGTTTGAACTGTATAGAGGACCTGATGCACCTAAAGTTTTTTATGGAAAGAATTGAAAAAGATGCAATCCTTATATTCTCTATCTTAAATACTATCATTCCAATGGAGCCACTAAAATCATCACAGCAAACGTGTTTTGAAACTGAAACTAATTGTTTTATATGTGGTGAATGTTTATATACGGACAGGGTTCGCGATCATGACCATATAACAGGGAAATATCGTGGTGCTGCTCACCAAGAATGTAATTTAAAGTATAGAGTAAATAAATTCATTCCAGTCATTCTACATAACGGTAGCAAATACGATAACCACTTTATCGTTAAAGAATTTGGAGCTTCAGATGTGGAAACTGATGAGATTGCAAATAATAAGGAACAATACATATCGATCACAAAATACATCAAAACTGACAATAAAAAAGATAAAACTGCGATTTTTAGATTCATTGCGTTTTATGCCGAGTAGTCTTGATAAGCTTGCTAGTAATTTAAAATCAGATCAGTTTCGTGAAATTCAACGTGTTTTTCCTAAAGAAGATGATTTTAATTTGATTCATCAAAAGGGTATATTCCCTTATGAATATATTAACTGTGTGGAACGTCTTGAGGAGTGTTCTTTGCCACCGAAAGATGCATTTTACAGTTCCTTAAACACAAGTCATATCAGTGATCAGGAATATTTACATGCACAACGTGTATGGGCACAGTTTGACATTCAAACTTTAGGTGAATTTTCAGACATGTATTTGAAGACAGATGTGTTGTTATTAGCAGATGTTTTTGAAAATTTCCGGAATGTTTATATGAAAACTTATGACCTTGATCCTTGTCAGTATTTTACTGCTCCTGGGTTAAGTTTCAGTTGAATGTTGAAAAAGAAAAAAGTAAATTTAGAATTGATGACTGATATAGACATGATCAATTTTGTAAAATCTTCAATTCGAGTGGATTAAGCCAGTGTAGTGGGCGTTATTCTAAAGCAAACAATAAATACATGCCCAGCTACAACCCTTGCGAAGAGTCAAAAAATATTGTCTACCTCGATGCAAATAACCAATATGGTTGGGATATGAGTCAATATCACTAAAAGATTTTCGCTGGCTAACACAACCTGAAATTGATGTTTTCCATCTTCACACTTTAAATGATAACGAGGAAAAAGGATATATTTTAGGGGTAAATCTCGAGTACCTTAATAGTTACATGATGAACATAATGATCTACCATTTTGTCCTGAGAATATGAAATCTCCATACATAACATCACGAACAAAAATGTTAATTGCTAATGTAATTGATAAATGTAAATATGTAATACATTATCAAAACTTAAAACAGTGTCTACAGCATGGATTAAAACTAACTAAAATTCATCGCGTATTACAATTTCATCAGTCAGCATGGCTCAAACCGTATATTGATCAGAACAATAATATAAGAACACAATCTACAAATGCTTTTGAAAAAGATTTTTATAAACTTATGAATAATAGTGTTTTTGGAAAGACAATGGAGAATGTTGATAAGCGAGTTGATGTAAAGCTGATAACAAAGTGGGAGAATGAAGGTCAAATGTATGGTGCGAACAACTTAATAAGCAAGCCTAACTTCCATAGCTGTTCTATTATTCAAGAGGATTTAGTTGTGATACAAATGAATCCTCTTAAAATAACCTACAACAAACCCATATATGTGTGTTACGCCATTCTGGAATTGTCAAAAACACTTATGTATGAATTTCACTATGATTATGTTAAGAAAAACTATCATGATAATGCAAAATTACTCTATACAAATACAGATTCTTTTATTTATGAATTTAAAACTGATGATTTTTATGAGGATATCAAAACTGAGTTAAATAGGTTTGATACAAGTGACTATCCCAAGGATAATATTTACCATTTACCTCTTGTAAACAAAAAGGTTCTTGGTAAATTTAAGGATGAATGTGCTGGTGTTGTTATAGAAACCTTTGTAGGCACAAAATCTAAATCATACAGCTATATGACGATTTATGATGTAGTAATAAAAAAAATTAAAAGGAGTGAAAAAGAACGTTGTGAGTTAGACATAAGTGATTATAAAAACTGTATAGTCAGTAACCCACCTATATTATATAAGAAAATGTGTGTATTTAGAAGTAAAAATCATCAGCTACATACCAATTTGCTGAACAAAGTTGCTTTAAGTAATGAAGACAACAAACGATTCATTATACCCAACACATTTGATACTCTTGCTTGGGAAAACCATCGCATTGACGACTATTACTTTACTTAAGTCTAATGGTCACCATATTGTATCATTTGTAGTGTGTGTTTTATATTGTGATATATTTGTAAAACTGTATGTTGAATGTATAATGTTAGGCTACTGTAGTTTTAGTTTAAAATAACACACTTTACTGTAAAAATTTGCTTTTCATATTATGGTTAAACAAATAATTTTAAAAAATGTATAAAACGTGAAAACTGAACAAGACAATGTAAAAAATGTTAAGTGAAAATTGTAAATATCCATGTGTGAAAAAATGGTTAAAATTATTTTTAAAAATGTACAAAATGTAAAACTGAACAAGGGTAATTTAAATAAAATGTGCTATTATAAAAATATATTGTAAAAATTGTAAATTTCTATGTGTGAAAAAAAAAGAAAAATCATGAAATGACTATCACCATTTTAAAAATTAAAAGACATTCTGATCTGGTAAACCTTGTTTTTATTTCACAACAAATAGGGCTTTACAAAATAGAATACAAAGAAATACCAATTCCTCAATCCTTGCAATGTTCATGTCCACTCATCCTTAACTTTCCTTTTATAGCACTAATCACAATGAGGGCCGCCAACCTTTCTCCCACTGAGGCATCACAGGATGTCAAACGTTGTTTAGCTTTTTTCAACAAAACTTTATCCGACACACGTCTTAATGCAGGATGTCTATGGCGATAAGAAAGGTCATGTTCTTTACATGCTTGATCCAAAGGATTAATAGGTATATCACCACGTCGCAAACGTTGATTCAGCTTTGTTCCATGGCCACAAAAACGATAACCAGGAAGATGGATTTCAAAAGGTAAGTATTGAATGACTTTGTCAATGACGCCATGACCAGTACAAGTTTAATTATCCTTTTCCATAGGTGGAGAAAAGGTTTGATTTTCCTCCTCTTCCTCTGTAGACGATGTTGTTGTTGCTTTTTTCTCGCCATCACACCCGTGAAATGAGGAAACTTTTATGACCGTGATACAGTTTGACCAGCTGGCAAGTAGCACACTGTCGCATAGAGGGTATTTTTGCCATGGCCACTTGCTTATTGTGAACATAATCTGTTCATGGTTGCAATTCACTTAACACAGGGTCTTGAGTCCATGATTTTGGTACATGTTGCCAGATTTCTTTCACTGCATTTGCTGCCACATAATAAATGAACGACTTTGGAAGAGCCAATAATTCTTCTTTGGTAAAATTGTCTAGTTTCTTTTTACACAAAAAAAACTTTCCAATCGCTTTATCGGTAGCATCCCCTTTCTCCATGGTATATCACGTTGATGTTTACACGTCGCTTGTAGAAATCTCACTGGTGTCATTCACAGGTAAACCTAGAGTTTTAATTTTATTTAACAACTCTTAGCTGGCATTGGTGGTTAGCCAATGAAACAATTGCCACACCTGTGCCAAGGCTTTATGGGTAATGTTGTCACAGGGGCAGCGGTCCATGAGTGTTTGCAGCGAGGGACAGCCCATGTCCATTAAATCGATACATTGACAGTAAGACGCCAAAAATGGTTGTAGCCATTGACGTTTTTCACTACCTTTCAAAAATACCACATGGGCAGAAGAGAAGTGGGCTTTCATGACCATGTCCAGGTGCTTATATGAAATGTTTCCTTGCTTCCAGTCTAGTTGCATATGAGTTTCAATCCACTGGGTTTGTTTACGGTCTTTATCACACAACAACCGGGTGAGTTAGCCGTGGTGGTTACGGCATGACTGATGGCAGTCGCTCACATCCGGGAGGCGAGGAGGTTCGAATCCCCCCGCCGGCAACCTTGAAGATGGTCTTCTGTGGTTTCCCAACTTCCTTCCAGGCAAATTCCGGGGTTGCTCCCTAACTATAGGCCACAGCCGCTACCTTCCAACTCCTCGTCCTTACATTCCAACTTCCCTCCTTCCCTCCCCAACGGTATTTGTAGCTCACCCATTGGGTGTCCGTCTCGAAGCAGCTACAAAACTGGCGAGCCGAACATGTCCTCGGACACTCCCGACACTAAAAGCCATACGCTAAAAAAATCACACAACATATCAACCGCATAAGGTGGTTTAAACACCAAATGGGTGGCTTGCGATATCCAAAAAATGGAACAATCGATGATGGCCACTTCTTTAAATATAAATTTGTTATCTCCAATTTTAAACCCTTGACAGTCGACAATAAGTGTACGCAACATGTTCACTCTTGTCTGGATCAAGTCCAACTGACCACAGACTGACTATCGTCCAGTAAGGTGTACCCATGATAATTATTACATTCCATTCTAGTAAAAAAAATAATCACTGACTAGTCTCTAATGAGGTTAGGGTATGACAGGGGGCATAAGAAATAATAATATAACAACAACAACAACCAATTTTTTATTACATTATTTTATTAGCATAAGTTTTACATTCTTTCGTCATTCTAGGATAGGGGTGGTACCAACTCATAGAACAAAAAAGTCTTTTACGTTTATAGCGTCCATAACACCGGTGATATCCCAATGTCTCTAAACTGGGTGTTTTTGACTGTGAGCTCCTCACCGAAGCATCGTTGACACCATAAAGTCCACACGTATCATAACTTTTTTCATCACTCAGAGGCACCAGTGAGGGGTAACTTGAATGACATGGTATATTACCCACATCCATTCTACACAGGTAGGGGCAGGCGGGTGACCAGCTCTGATGTTCTTTCATGGGTTCATCACTTTCTTCCCATTGGTCTAAAATGAAGGGACAAAACACACATTTCACTTCATCTCTTGTTTTTAAATAATAGAATCCAGCGGCCGCCAAGGCTTGAGGGTTTATAAAGGACACAGGCCACGTTGCAAAGGTCTTGAAACGTTGTTCCACAGATTTTGAATTCATGGGTGTGACATCTCTTGATGTTTTAAAGCAAGACATGACTGAGCAGCATGATGTAGGTTGACCTGTTATTTATACACTTGTCACTTGGTTGAACAGTGGATAATACTGTAGTTGACTTGTTTGTGATGAATGATCAAACAGTAGGCCGTTGTATTGGCTGGAACATTATCATGCGTTTCGAAATCTAGTCGAATGTCAATATTGAATGGCTTGACAGACTCTTCCAAGTAGGAACAGTCAAAGACAATCAGTGGCGCCCTCGTCTTAAAATCTTGGGGTGACAACATGGGGCAATTCTCTTTTTGATAATATGACCCTCTAAATTTAGAAAACAAGTCGTACAGGGGGCCAAACTTATTTTTTGAAAAATCCAAATCCAGTCCCTCATAGGGAAACACAGCACCGTTGAGGAAAAGACGTGCATTTCTTAATTGCAGATGATCAAATTGTGTGGCATCTTTGGTTTGTTGATACTTGCGATTTGTTTGAAAACCAACGATCATGTAAAGAGGTCTCTCTGTATAGCGGGATGTTTTACAGACCAACTGTGTGTGTTGGTTGTGTGGCAATAGCGGGTACTCATGGAGTGCCCAGCTTCTAATTCCATGGGTAGAGGCATATCTCTCTTTACCATCTTGAGTATGTCCAGTTTTTGCTATCGTCAAGGGTCACATGGGGCACTTTCCATAGCATGCGTTGTAGTTGAATTTTTGAATCTATGGGGGCATTGTCGGCTCCCTTGGGTGCATTACTATCACTCCTGTCTCTCACCAAATAAAGCACTTGCCTTGCATTCACCACAATGCGCTGGTGATCTTCAGCAAAGCCTAAAATCAGTTTAAGAGGTAAATATTCAGTAAAGGTGCCATCAGTGTGTACCATCCAGTCATTGGTCGAGTCAGGACACCAACCCGCCATGCAAAGTGTTTTACCTTCTTCCTCACTATAAGAGGGGTATAGTTTCATGACACTGGAAATACCCACATTTCGAGTGCTATCCACCACGATATCGTTAATGACATACCGCACCTCAGAAAACAGAAAGGCAAAAGCATGGTTGGCCAACTTGGATGAGGTAGGTGTAGAGCCATCGGCTTTGGTGAGCCGACCTTCAATCTGAATGACACTTTCATGCGATATGGTGTAAATATCTTGGTTGTTGATAACAAATTGAATTTCATAATTGTTATTGAGTCCAGGTGTTTGAGTTTGATAGGAATGGAGATCAATTCTTACCACCCCTGGTTGCTCCTCGTTGTGGTTCGCTACCTATAGGATATAATTCATCATGGAGGTTGACGTGGTAACCCAAATGCTGTAAAATCTGCTTGTCCTTAGATGTTAACGTGTATTCACGTGGCAAACAACTAACACCATTCCTAGACGGTGTTGTTGCTTTATACACAAACTTCATAGTCGCTTTAGCACCAATTTGTAAGTCACTGGTGTGGTAGAATCTAGTTGAATGAGTTGTTGCTCTCTATTGATCAGTCTTAATGTTATATTACTAATACCATCGACAGCTACAGAATGAAAAAGCACCACGAATAATATAGCCATTAGGCGATGTTACAATAAAGTCATAAAGCGAATGCGATGGTTCTTGATTGGTGTACACTTGGCTAATAATATTACACGTCACCGAAACATGATGGTCCTCAATGAATTTCACTTCATGGTCTGATTCATGTTTTTTGTTGGGCTCCAACACGCGTGGTTTAAATCCTAGTAATGGACCAATGGAATCGGGGTGTGTTTTAAAGTCAATTTTGAATGTAGAGAAAATACTACAGCGATGAGTGTTGGTATTTCCTACAAGTTCAAACTTGTGTGTTCCATCGAGAAATGACTTTAAACCATATTCATTGATCAACACCACATAAATGTGTTCATAAATGTCATCGATCGTGTATCCACCAGAGTTCAGGGTGAGTACAGAATCATCATAGTAAAACCTGTTGTTCACATTTTGACGTATGTTGTATATTCGATTGTAAGTTTCAAGTGAAACAACTCCTAAACCATAAGGTCTTTCACTCAATTCGATAGGCGTTTAAAAGTCTAGGCTGACTTCAGGTCCACGTCCATGCAGTGTAAACGTCTTACTTTCTGCCGACATACTGTTGACGTTTTTGCTTATGCTGCGTCTTATATAGAAAAATTAAACACAAACGTCCACACTGTTGGCTGTTAAATGTTTGCTCACGTTGCACATTATAATATATCTTGATCCTGTTTCCAAAATAGGTCACTAGTTCCATGGGGGGGGGGGGAATTCCCAAAAACTGTCAAAGTACCATACGTTGGATCCCTCTTTGACATAAGCTACATAATTTGTTCCTGGTCCTCGGTGATCATCCAAATTGACAACAGCACATTCCTGTTTCCAGGGTCGTGGGGGGTAATTGGTTTCGCATAAACACACCTCGAAAATGAGAAAGCTTCAGTTGTTTAGCATAGCTTTCCACTTGTTGATGCGTCAGGGCATGTTTTGCTATGGCTGAAGTTAAAGATGTTTTTATTTTATTTCGAAATGGTGAAATTCCAAATCCTTGTTGATAAAAGGCTGGCTTTAAATTGGCATTTCTAGCCCCCATAGCAATGGCTTCCATCGTTTCATTGTGTCGCTGACTTTCTTTTAGTTGTTGCTTGCCCTGCTGTGCGGCTTTAATAGTTTTTGCCACCGCACTGGCACCGCCCAAAAGTGAACCCAGAGCAGCCAGACAAGCGAATAATGCAGGTAAAATCCAGCTCGTTTGGGGACGGGAATCACTCGCCCTTGTTTTGAACCCTGTCGCTGACGTTTTGGAATAACATGTCTCTGTGCCGCTCGAAGAGCTTTCGTTATGGTCAACACATTATTTTTTCTTTTTTTCTTTCGCGAGTGCTTGTTCACGAATGCCTTAAGCCCATGCTTTGCCAATGAGAGGGTCTTGTTTTTAGTCTTTTTATTCTTTCTGACCGTATATCTTTGTTTCACCATGATGATGACCAACAACCTTTCACAAGAAAGTTTAAGTCACAACTAACGTCAGCTTGTTATTTCATGGCTGTATATTCCAATTCCACATAAAGCGGGAAATCGTTTATGGTTTTTCCAGCTTGCTTTTCATCCCATGTCAAGGTGAAAGGATAATTTGTCACCTGCATTGATCATTTCATGGTTATGGACCAACATCCTATGAGCGTTTATCTCTACATGTGAATGGTTTTCATCAGGCATCGCGTATTTCATGTGAATGGTTCCATCATAGTGTAATCGATAGTGGTTTAAACCCGAAGCAAGCACATAGGTCAGGTGCTGGTCATGGAAAAGCGGTAAATGGTCCCTGTCATTCACAGGTTTTTCATTTGTCAGATACACTAAAATATAGATGGAATAAATTTATAAAGGCTTTTCATTTGGTAGGTGAGGTAGCGTTTGGTGCAGACATCATCATCTTCTTGTGGGTCTTTCACGTGAATAATGCGGCGATGTTTAGCTGTATATCCATCCACAGTAAGCTGAGGCACTTTGTTATATAACTCATGCACCTTGTTATCCACATACTTTTTTGTAGTAACATCTGTAGGCACTTGAGGATGTTTCACATGGGTTAACCGCTTTCCCTTCAAGTCATAATCTCCCTGTTTTGTGCGTGGCACTACAGACCTATCCACATAGTGTTTATTAGCAGGATCTGTGTCTTGTTTAGGATCATGTATGGGAACAGACCTAGCTCTGGCCATCAATGCACGTCCAAAGACATCCATCGTCAACCTGTAGTACGAGTCTACTTATTCTATGACAAGGTTCGGTTCCATGTATATAGACAGCTTGCTAGCCTCTCTAAGCCTTAGTTGAAATGAAGATTAATAAGCAGCAAGAGTCGTTCCCCGTGGGGGACATGGTTTCCCATCTCTGTCCCACATCACGTGAACAACGCCATGGTTCACTGTTTCCATCTTCTATTCGCTGCATCATTGTGGAGCCTTCGGGATGTGGAAAGACTAATCTTTTACTGACGCTTATTACAGCGCCCAATGGTCTGCGTTTACAAAATATTTATATTTTTGCAAAATCTCTCTACCAACCCCTCTACGTGTTTCTGGATCAAGTCATGTCTGAATTACAAAATGAGAATATAGGTTATTTCACATTTTTCATGCAAGAAAATGTTATTTCACCGGATGAGGTAAAGCTTGATTCACTCATGATTTTCGATGATGTATCCACTGAACGACAAGGCATCATTCAAAGCTATTTCAGCATGGGTCAACACAAACATATCGATTGCTTCTATCTTGGACAAACGTATTCTAAAATGTCCAAACAGTTGATTCGTGACAATGCCAATGTCATTGTTTTATTTCGCCAGGACGAGAGGAACAGTCGTCACATTCATAACGAACATGTGAATCCGGATATGACCATTCAAATGTTTACAGAATTGTGTGCTAAGGGCTGGAACACTCAACGTCATGCTTGTTTAGTGATTGACAAACAAAGTGAACTCACCAAAGGGCGGTATCGCTTAGGGCTTGATCATTTTATTGCTATTTAAGGCACTGTGTCATTCCCTCTCAAGTCATTTGTCAAGACACCATGGCGTTAGCAGAGAGTCAATTGAAAAAGCATATTATTAGAGCAAAAAATACTATTCGTCAAAAGTTCCGTCAATTGAAACGATCACGTGCGGATCATGCTTTGTTTATTCAACAACATTTAGCACCTCCGCTAAAAGCCATGTTGAAACCCTCTTTCATACCATCTGAAACGCTACCTACCGTTTCACAACCTACGCAGACACTACACATGGACCCTGTGAAAGAGAAAGAGGAAGAGGAACAGGAAGATTTGACTAGTGTTAGTGAGTTTGAGGATGACGAGGAACAAGAGTTTATACCTAAAAAAAAGACCTCACCCCTCGCAGAGTTTTTAAGAAAAAAGAAATCCTTGGTCATGGTCGAAACACTTTGCCCTTCCAGTTCGTCTCAGTTTTCACAACCCTTGGCCACCCCTCAATATAAAGCTCAACTGAAAAACATTTTAATAAAATATTATGGATCAACACTGGAACCCTATTTCACCAATCTATTTATTGGAAACACGGATACTACGTATGGTGTTCGCTATGAGGATGATAGTTTTAAAATTGGGGATTCATCGATTAAATTTGGTCGTACTAAAGCTGTCATTAAAAAGATAACTATAAATTAACACCAGGACTGTTAAAGCTGCTATTCTCTCGGTCTCCCTCTTCCCAAGATTATACGCCAGAGGACCTTTGTAAATATAAATCCATTGTATTGGACACCCATGCCCACAAAAGATAGTATGATCCCACTCAACAAATGAATGCCAATATATCTCAAAAATATAAAACCATCATTGCAAAAATGTTCCCCACTAGTCAAAGTGGTCGTCGTAAAGTGTCCGCTTCGGGGGTGACATTTAAACCATTAAAACCCCTTGTGGATGTTACCTACTGGCACAATCCCAATAAACTCGTCCAGCGACTACAGCTGTTGCATGCTTCACGTCAAGCCGGCCATACCGGTCACGATTGGGAAATTCAAGATATTGAAGAAGAACTTCGAAATGCCAAAATTATTGTTTAAGCCCTCACCCATTAAAATGGGTATTGCTCACGAGTTGCATCGCCCAGCTAGGCGTCACTATCCACGACATAAGGTGATTTCACGAGGTGTGGATGAACTTTGGCAAGCAGACTTGGTTGAAATGATCCCCTATGCTAGCGTTAACGACGGTGTATGTTATATGTTGACCGTCATTGATGTGTATTCCAAAATGGCGTTTGTTGAACCTGTGCGTCGCAAGTCTGGTCCACTAATCACCAAGGCCTTTCAACATAGTATTCAACAATCCAAACGTCAACCTCAGTTACTACAAACCGACCAGAGGAAAGAATTTTTCAACAAGGATTTCTCCAGTTTTCTCAAATCTAAGGATATTCAACATTACACCACGTATAGCAATCTTAAAGCCTGCGTGGTCGAGCGGTTTAACCGAACATTGCAAACCCATATGTGGAAAGCGTTTACCACTCAAGGCTCATATCGCTGGCTGGACTTGTTACCCGAGCTAGTGTCAAGTTACAATGTCACCAAACACAGAACCATTGGGATCAAACCACGACTTGTGGCAAAAAATATTCCTCGACTGGATAAACTGTTTAACCCCATAAAAACAGCGGACCCTAAACGTCATCGCCTTAACATTGGGGACCATGTTCGTGTGAGCAAATTTAAGTCCGTCTTCGACAAGGGTTACACACCAAATTGGGGGACTGAACTATTTCGAATTCGTCAAGTCAACCTAAACAGCCCAGTCACCTATTTACTCGAGGACCTCAACCATCAACCCATAAAAAACAGGTTTTATCTCCAAGAACTCCAAAAGACAGCGTTTCCAAAACATTACCTTGTGGAAAAAGTGATGAAACAAAAAGGAAATAAACTATATGTAAAATGGTTGGGATTTAGCTCAGCCTTTAATTCTTGGATTAATAAATTACATGTTGTGTGAACCTGTGAGCCTTGTATTTATTTATTCACTCATGTTGTACTTAACCTATAGCCCTGTGTGTGTGTGTGTGTGTATGTACAGTCCTCAGCTCTTCATGTATTATGAGCAATACATACCTTTCTCTCTCTTCACCTATGTTGTCTCTTACACCGACTCTCCCCCTCTCCTTCCTTTCACCTCGCACCACTGTTAAAATAGGATGTGACTTGTTAGCTCTTATCGTGCACGTGCGCAGCTAACGTTCAAGGTGAACACCTGTAGTAGGTCATATTACACATGAACTTGCATTTTCTCACGTATGAACCAAAACAGGATTTGACTTGTTTCACAAGGAGGACGGTAAAAATGTCATCTCGAACGTGTTCACATGTATTTCGTCACTTTCCTATCATATCGTTATCACATTGTAGTAGTGAAGCCTGGTGAACAACGTCAGTTCAACACACTGATTTACACACAAATGTAGTTAGGCCCTTTGACATAATTTGGATAAATTTCATGGGCCAGTCCATAGGGACCAGTCCAAAGGGACCGGTCTAAAGGATTAGTCAAAAAGAACCTGTCAACAGGGACCCATCAACAGGGACTTGTCAACAAGGACCCGTCAACAATGACCCGTCAACAAGGACTCGTCAACAATGACCCGTCAACAATGACCTGTCAAAAATGACCTGTCAACAGGGACCCGTCAAAAAGGACTTGTCAATAGGGACCTGTCAAAAATGACTCCCTTCAAAAAGGACCCGTCCAAAAGGGCTAGTCAACAGGGATGAGTCCAAAGAAACAAATCAACATGGATCAATCAAAAGGGGTTATCGCCTCAAGGTCTGACATACCCCTCTTTGATTATTGGTTTACCTATCGACAAGCACCGCTTGGAAAACTTTTTGGTCACCCCTCGTGGGTTGGGTTAGGTTAGGTTACACTACAGCCACTATCTTTAAAAAGCCCGCCCTCTTACAAAAGCCATGAGTGGACATGCGTAAAAAACGAAAAACAAGCATATTAATTCATAGTGACTTTCCACCATACACGTGTCTCTTGTGTGGAACAACGTTTAATTCCATATTGGCATTCAATCTCTCACATGTTGCACTTGAAAAGCGAGATTTTCTTTAAAAATTACAATTTCACCCCCTAGTAGGGGTAGGTTTTATTTTTTGTTGTGGAAATAAGTTGTCAATTGGAAAGGGGGTGTCAGCCCGAGTACAATGACACCTTATTCGTTAAAATCTGACCATGCGTTCGAGAGATATCGCGCCGCCACCATCTTGTAGGTGGAAAGCCGTAGGTGGGGCCAGAACCCCTCAAAAACCACTACTCACCCTCCGTTTATCATTTTATACGGGAGTGCCGTAAAGGCCGTCAGAAATACATCAACCGCTTTGCAACACCTGAGGGACATATGGTGACTAGTCATACCTTAATCACAGAAACGGTAGAGGACTTCTTTCAGTCCTTGTATACAGACGACTCCCCAGTCCCACTTCACTACCAGCATCCGTTCTTCGATGGTGCACGAGGGAGACTTTTGCACAGAGAATAAGAGTGCTTGACCCAGGACATCACCGCCGAAGAGATATATACCTCCATACTCCACAGTGCGCCGAACAAGAGTCCTGGTCCTGATGGCCTGGGGAGGGCTTTCTACATGACGTTTTGGACCACCGTTCGCGATGAACTTCCAGCAGTAGTGAATGATGCCTGTGGTCCTGGACGAAAAATAGACACCCTGAACGAATGCCTGGTGCTATTAGTCCCAAAAATTACACAACCAACACAGCTCAGTGACTTTCGCCCACTGACGCTTTTAAACTTTGACCACAAGAACTTCACGAAATGTATGAAAACGAGACTTCAGGCCTTTATGGAGGACGCCACATCTCGCCACCAATCGGGTGGGGTACCACGCAGGTGCATTATCAACACTATCTGTGCTATTCGCGATGTCATTAGTGAGTCGCTGGTCAGCAATAAGATGAAACTGTTATTATCACTGGATTTTGACCATGCCTTTGATCGAGTAAACCATAACTACATTCTTGCGACACTTCAAGCTATTGGCTTCGATATGCGGTTTATTGCCCTCGTGGGTAAAATTCTCCATGGTGGATCTTCAAAAGTGAACATAAATGGGTATTTCACACGACCTCTCCTCATTCATCGTGGAGTCAGGCAAGGGTGTCCGATATCCATGCTTCTTTTTGTTCTATCCCTGGAACCTCTTCTTTGTAATCTCCACACATCTTTCAATGGCATGGTGATTAGTATTTTTGGATATGTGGATGATGTCACTCTTGTGGTGTATCGAACCGCTGACATGCAGCAATTGTTCACGGACCTTGATGTGCATGGGAGATATTCTGGTGCGCGGCTAAACCGACGAAAAACAAAGGCGATGTGGATTGGGAAATTGGACCGCGTCCAAGGGGTTCTCCCGACGTGGGTAACAATCGCCTCAAAACTCAAAATATTGAGCATATCTTTCTTCAATAGTGTGCCCCAAATGATTAAAAAGAACTGGGACGTTGCCCTACATTCTGTGCGTGGTGTCTTGCAACAAGTGCGGTACTGCTCCTTCCTCTTAAACCAACGAACAATGTACGTGAATATGTTCAGCTTAAGTAAAATATGGTATCTCATTCAAATTCTTCCCATGCCAAGGATGGTGGGTACACGTATTATTTCCGCCGTAGGATGGTTTATTTGGCAAGGAGCTCTGTTACGTCTTTCCCGCAGCACATTAACATTGCATAAATCCCAGGGAGGTCTGGGACTCATTGACGTTGAAAAGAAAACTAGAACTTTATTCCTCAAACGAAATCTTCAACTGCTTACAGTCTTCGGGACCAATGAGTCACATAACTTCCTACGGAGATGGTGTAGTCCCCATGACTGCTCAAACCCACCGGCTTATTATGATATCAATCATCATGCCCCCCTTGTCCGGTATCTGAGATATGAATTAAGCTATGTGCCACAAGACATCATCTGGTCTACAGATATCTCAACTAAAAAGCTGTATCGTTCTCTCTTGGCACAACAGTATGTTGCCCCCAAAATTATGCAATCGGCATTGATCGTCAACTGGAATCGAGTCTGGAGGAATGTCTCCAATTGCATTCTTCCCAGCGCAACGAAGGAAAGTTGGTATTAAGTAATACATGACCTTATACTGAGCCTAATTAGACACGGCAGACTGGCATCGAACTCGGGTCTTATCAAAGAAGACCAGGCCCATGATTCTGCCCAGGATCGAATCATTGATCTCTGAGGGAGAACAGCTACAGGGAACCCGAAGAGCAATGAGTTATATCTGCATATAATCAGAATAGCAGGATTTCACGGCTAGAATGGGAATATCATAGCTTTTAAGGTGGATCTTTGCAAGAAAATACGAAGCCCATGTACGTTTTAGAAGCCTGAACGCTAGAAAGCAAACCAGCTTGACAGTTGACTAATCGCAGTTAGCGAAGGGGCGTTTTTAGGTGACGCCAAGGAACTAATTTTCGTCTGGACCGCAGGAACAGCTCAAGATTAATGACTCTGGGATGCACCGTTTCACAAGGCATAAGAGTAGAGAGGGGGCAGTCGCCCACAGAAATTAATTGATTACAGCCAATTGGAGCATTGAAATGAAATAAAACTTACACCCAGGTGAATATATTCTAGGAGTGTTCACACGCCTAAATTAAAGCCTACATCTATAAACGAGCCTCTGAACAGACTGCTTCCGCTCGGGAGAAAGGTTTTGGAGACCAGCAGAGGGGGAATTACCAGGATAGCGTCATGACGCCATGGTAGAAGGCAATTAATTGTAATTAATTGGCCGAAGCGATCGCTTGCAGGCGAGTGATTTTGGGACCTCCACACCTAGACAAACGAGAGTTATACTTCACTTTGTCTGGAAATGTATTATTTCAGGAAGGGAGTCGGTCCTGAGTGTCCAGTGGACTATGTTTCACAAGAGTGCCTTAAATAGGGGAAGCTTCGCAGGGAAGTTAGTCCGTCTTCAGTTCGTCTTGACTCAACACGTGAACTAACACGCTGCCAGATCACGCAAGAAAGTGCGCGAATTTATAAAGTATCGACGCTCAAATGTATTTGGAGAACAATGGAAGCGCATCATGCAGCTTCACGGCAGTAATTATGTATCGTGTAAGATTTAGTCTATAGCAGATGTTTAACCAATAACATACGCGAGTATAAATTCAGTACAGCGTAGGGATAATTTAGGATGTTTATGGACAGTGAACATACCAGGAGGTGTTGTCATAGTTAAAAATGACACATTATTGTCAGGATCACTACAGTTACGGCAGCCTGGAAGGCCTCACTAATAGTCGTGACAGAGGATTGAACAGAATTGCAGTAGAGGTGATATAAACTGTAGGTGACGGGAATCGAACGCACGCACACGCAGGACAGACTTTTATGGAGACCAGCGGTTGTCAGGACTTAGCTGCATCGCATCTCTGAGGTCAGGCGATAGTTGGAGTCCAATCAAGGATCCATGTGTGAAATAGTGCGGGAATTGTATATAAAGTGATATTACAGAGATTTTTAAAAGTGTTTATGTATGTGGTAAAATAATATGTATTGTTTCAAAGTGAGAAAAGTCCGTGATGAAAATATGATTATCATGTGTGAAGTTTTTACCATGTGTCGTGTGATAAATATCATGATGGCTTAAGCTAAGCATCATGGCAGGCTCGTGGCTGGCGTGCTGGACTAACCCAGCAAAAATGAAAAGTGAGTACAAATTTAATATGTTGATATGATTAAATAGCTCACCATACAACGAAGCATCACTCTAAGACTAATAATTAACATTCATTTATGTACGAGCTTACATCCCTCGTATTTTGGTAAAATACGGCTTGGAGGATGATTTGTTTACGGCAATTTCGGCGTAAGACAATGATGAAAGTAACGTTAACGTTAAATAATAATAATAATCTGGGGTCGGTAAGAGTAATAAATAAAATTATAGGCATGTCAGGCCTAGAGTACGTGCAAAGTGTGTCATGTCTAACATAAAAGTACTGTGTTATTGTAAGCAGTAAGAAAGAAACGTAATATATCGAGATAATGAGACCTTTTCAGTGTCATTGAATTGTTGAATGAATTTTTATTATGGTAAATTCTACAGGGTTGTATTTGAGAACCATTAAGGTAGTTAATGTAAGCCAGTAAATTTATACTTGTTTTGGGAGCTACATAAAGCTTTGGCTTAAGAGTAATTGCAGAGAGGACGTGAGTGCTTTAATAATTGAGTCATCTATATGAAGTATTGTTTGAGCCGCGTACAGCGAGCAAATAACGTAGAATCAAGAGATTTACGTCAATAAGTTGCGGGGATCACCCAAACATAGCTTGCGCGTTAGGCGAATCTAGTCGGCTAATCTTCGATATCTACGATATAGTATCGCCTTGGAGCATACTTGTATTATTCGCAGCGAAGTGGGACAGAGACTCTCTGTATCCACCGTTTGCAGAATTGTTGCCAGCAGGGATAACTATTAGAGACCCTTTGTGAGCCCATGTATTAATTGATCTGCCCTTAGAGGTATGACTAATGGTTCGTCGTATAGGAAACGCCGATTTCCTCCTATTATAGGCAGCTGCACCAGTGAGAGAACTTTGATACTCACTTGAGATGCGCGCCAGAGCCGCTAATGTCGCCACGGAACGGCAAAGCTATCCATGATCCATCCCCTGCCATGAATATTAATTAGGAGCCGAGTTGAGCCCATTATACTCTAAATGTAGGTGTTAAATAATTAGAATGACTCAATTTCTAGGGACACACACTTAGGGTACCTCCAGTATAACTGCACCAGTAAATAAACTTGACCTTGCGAGGAGCCATATGGGGTGGCAGGAAGGCCACTAGACCGGCGGCCATCTTTCTCAGACAGCCGAAACTAATTTATTGTCCGCTTGGAAAGGAGGTCTGTTGACCTGATCCTTTTATTTTAAAAGCGTAGTGGGACACTGAAGAATCTCGATATTTCGAAAAGTAATTAAGATAGGATTGTTGTGATGATGCCAATTGAATTAAATGCTTTATTTCCACACACATACCATGTTGGATCGCTGTGATCGGATAATATTTGGCCCAGTTATTCTCTAAGGAGAAATACTGCACCAAATAAATATAGGCATCTTTGTAAAGTGTATTTGCCCAGTTTACACTAATTTATTCATACGGGTAGAGTAATTTCAATGACATGACACGTTTGTAACGATAATGTTTTGACCAGACCCAGAAAATCGTTGTATGTTGAAGCTATAAAACATCTCTATCCATGTGTATTTTGGAAGGGAAAGTGTACTACTTCATTGTTTCAAATTGATGGGGAAAAGGAATACGAGTTGCACGACACAACACTTGTTAATAAGGCATAAGATAATGAATTAATGTTACTGAAAGTAAATGCCCCGTGTAAAACGGATAAATGTTTAATAATTGCAGATTTAATATCATTTAAGGATAATTTGTGTTTATTGTGTTGTGATATTCCAGTTTGTGTTAAATTGTGCCACGTGAAGAACTATGGACACTCGCAAATGTCAGAGAGTATCAATAATAGGATGTTTGGAATAGACTTGAGTGCGGTGAAGCACTAATTTTAAGGAGAGACTCACAGATAACTTTGATTTTGTTGTGGAAAGTAAATGTAAAGTATCCTTTGTTTGTGTTTTATGTTGTATAGCCATGATTTTCTATCATTAAATGTTGTATTTAGGAATATGTTGTTTCTTTCAAGTAGAGTAGTCACCTGACAGACTCAAATCCTTAGCATGTGATCGTATGGTGGGCATGAATGTCCCATACCTCGAAAGACCGTGAGTTAGCTGGGATACGATCACATGTTCCATATGATGACGATTGGGTACATGGAGGACATGTCATTGTACTAGGATTGAGTCACAGGTACTCCTAAAAGTCGGCCAAGATATTAATGGTAGAGGCAAGTATAGCAGAAAAATTAGAATATATTAGGAAAAGGCCGCGTCCCATGGTTAATAAGCCTTCACGTTAAAATAAATGTTGATAATCCTCCATAAGACATGCTTAAATGTAACCTGTTAGAATTGAGCACCCACCTACTTATCTAGCATGTACCTTATGTTTATCACGACGCTGATACGTGGGGCCAGTTTAAAATACAGGTCACCATAGGTGTGCAGGTACCTCTTATTTATATTAGGCATGTCCCTTATTAATTTCTCATGGCATGGCCCAGCGTGGGGCATTCGGCAATAGAAACCACTCCCTGGAGAGTTTTACTAATAAATCAGAATATGGCCGATGTCTTACAATGGGGTAGCCATCTAGCATGTCTTTCCTATTAATTTATCATGGCGCCCAGACACCTGAGGGCTTATGGGATTCAGAAAACCCCATAATAATAGTATGGTTTCCATGGGGGAAAACCATAATATTATATTTTTCCTCAAACTGTGTTTGAGAGATTGTGAGTCTTTTTAGGTGATACTCAGACATTAGACACTGTTGTCAGACGAGTGAATATACAGACGGGTACGGGGGTCTAAACCCATTCCATAGGTGGTTACAGCACTGTGTAAAATGAATGTTGTTGTTGTCGCGATATCGGAATTCTTCTTCCCAATATAATGTGCCAGCATGCACAGCTGTATCTCAAGATAAGACATATAGGATGGCTGGTACTGAGGGGGTACTTAAGTGTATCGCGGAGTTAAAGGAACATTTTGATGCTACTCATGCCAAGAGTAGGGAAGACGCTAAAGCATTTCAAGATGAAATAGCGGGTAGATTGGATACAGCAAATACTCAGTTAGAGGCTAATCAAACTGAAATGAGCCTGATGTTGGCTACGGTAAACACTCAGTTAGATTCAAATTTATTAGAGGTCAATAAAAAAATTGATGATGTTAAAGAATCTATTAAGCAAGAGGTAACTAAAAATATTGTTAGCGTGGTTTCAGAGATGCAATCAAATAACGAAAAACGCTTTGAGTCAATAGAGGTCAAACTCGAGAGTAATCTGCAAGCGTGCAGAGAATCGCAACGTGACATTAATGATAGATTAAACAATATGTCCGTAGAGCTTAAAGATATTCAAAATCAGAACGAAGCGAATACTAAGCGACAGCAAGAGCAATTTAATACGTTCAGTCAGACCGTCGATCAAAGGCTTGAAGACAGCGATGAAAGATGGAATAATCGCATGGCAGGCTACGCAAAAGCTGTAGACGAAGCATTAAGAAAGCAAGATCAGAATATCCTTGACCAATGCAAGGAGATCAGTGAAATAAAAACTGCCGCTAAAGAAAATAAGGGAATAATCTCAAACATGAAAACGCAGGTTGGAAAGGTTTAAAAAGTGTTAGAACAAACTCAAAATGATCTAGCAGTCATTCATAAAAGGCAAGATGAGGACCAGGGAGAAATTACCAAAATAAGGACCGAAATCTCCAATATGCATGGTCACATCCAGAAAGAGGTTACAGGCTTACGAGAAGAATTGGAACTTCGAGAGGGCTTGAAAAATGAAGCCAGCGATAAAACGCTTGCCGAGGTAAGGCGAAGTCTAGCGGGGGAAATTTCCCATATGAAAGAGAACCTTAAAGATGACAAGGAGAAAGTCTTTTCTATGGCAGAGAAAAACCGGGATCGCTTGGAAAAATAGAACGAGAGGTATTAGCTCGTTTAGAAAGAGCGGAAAATAGGCACAGCTAAATGGAAACTAGAATGATCGCACATGAGGAGTCCATATTGCGAAATCCTAGATCTAATGAAGGAAGCATAGATGAAAATAGGAGAAATAAATGGGCAGACACAGAGATACAGCCCACTCCGAAGAATACAGCCATGCCAAGTGACAGCCGGTATACCACGCCTGGTATACCTATTGCTATGTCCACGCCGCATGAAAATGCTGTACAAAATCAGATAGTCACTATTGTGAGGGCTAGTGATGACAAACCGAGAAAATATTCTGGGAGTAACTCAAATATGACACCCAAATACTGGCTCAAAGAGGTTTCCGAGTACTTGAATGAAGCAAAGGAACCGCCAGAGCGAAGGTTAAGAGCTATCGAAAAACTGACTGAGGGTGAATGCGCCTTATGGTTCAGGAGTTTTCGTTACACGTTTGACACCGTTGAAGAATTTCGCCAGGCATTTTAAGCAGGTACTGGGATGCAAATATACAGCAGAATCTCATATTGGACTTGTACTCCAGACGCTATAGTACAAATAATCCAACGAAATATGCTGCATTTTTATAGCACAATTATGCCGTTTTAAAGAGCTTGACGAGGCCCCTAGAGAGGCGGATCTGTGTGTAGCGATAGCCAACCAATTACCATACGAAGTACAACGACTATTAATCTCGGCAAACGCAAAATCAGCGATTGAAATTGAGGAAGTGCTGAGACAGCTCGATCTCACCACAGCGCAGCACACAAGGCAGAGTCGGAGCACGGAACAAGTCCACATGACTAGTGCACCAACTGAACCGACTAGGGTGCAGACTAAAAGTAAGTCTACTAGCACAGAAACTGAGAAGTCAGACTGGCAACGAGAAGAAAGGGAAAACCAGAATTGGAGGCCAGCATACAGAGGAAGATCGAACCGCGGATACCGAGGAAGAAAAACCTGGAATCAGCGCGATACAAGAAACCAACAGCCTGATAGCAGGAGAAATTACGGCCGAAATGGGAATAACCGAGAATGTAGATCCCAAGAACAGAGTCGCGGGTTCGACGAAGAAGCAGAAGAACGTTATCACGCATCACTAAGATATATGGAGGAGCGTGGAGAACACAACAGAAAATCGCAAGTGCATTGAGATGAAGCGATTAAAAATGGAAGGTCACCCGACATCTATAAGAATGATGACGGAGCCAAGAGTCTGGAACTTCAGCAGTTCGAAGACAGACAGAAGAACTCCACAAATAATGGAGCAATGGAAAAAAAACACCAAAATTAAATGACCAAATAGGAGAGATAAATGCAGGATGGAATACAGTGAATGTAGTCAACTGGATTGCTAAACCTGAGGAACTCATTGAAGACCAAGATGAAGGGCCGGACAATGTAAGAAGGGAACAGAAGTTCCAAATACAGTTAAGATTAGGCAACTCCTGCGACCAACTAAGGACAGTTTGCCTAAATTGCAATAACCGGGTATCTACAGTGTTCCCTGTACTTGTGGCAAGGTTTACATCGGGCAGACTTCGAGAACAATATGCACTCGCATTAAGGAACATAATAGATGTATCAGGCTCATTCAACCTGATAAATCAGCTGTTGCCGATCATGCTTTAACACCTGGCCATGATGTCATGTTCCAAGGAGTGGATGTTCTTGCCCGTATAAAGCAATATCGTCCCAGAATCATCAGGGAGGCGGTTGAAATACGTAAACACCCAGATAATTTCAACCGCGACACCGGCTACAATCTCAGTGAAACCTGGCTACCTATTATCAGAACCCTGAGAAAGTAATTCACTGCTGCTTTCCGTTGTCCCTAACATGGGGCTATAATGGCGTCCATCTTTGGGCACCTTCTATATGTTCTTCGTTGCTTTCTCTTAGCAACATTGTCGTATTCCAGTTTTTTCCTGACGATGAAAGACATGGTTTCTTTCGAAACGCGTCGAATTTTAGTATAATAAAACACGGCATAAGCCCAAAATTCAACATTATGAATAGTAACACGGGCCGTCTAAATGACAATGTGTTTATTATTAGTCTTGTATGTAAATATGAATATTTGAGATCATATGCATAAAAAGATATTCTATAAGATCAAACATACTCTAGAATGTTCTGTTAAAACCAATACAAAAGATGCTATTGGACTGGAGATTATTTAAACAAAATGTGCATTGGTTTTATAGAAATTTTAGTTACAGTACCATTGAGCTAAGGTTATACAAGTAATAAAAAGGAACTGCATGATTTTTATCAAGAATTAACTTTTGATCACGATCAGAGTGATAACGACTGGATTGCTCTACTCACTATTATCATAACTATATATCCAGCTACCAGGATCGTCAGATTGATGTGTAACATCAATTATCTGCAATCATTTACTAAGTTTTGAGTTGTTTATACCAAGAACTAGTATAGGTTTTAGGAAATTAATAATAACATTTTGATTTTGAATATGTAAATTTAATTGGAACTAAAAATTACATTTTAAAAATTACGAGATGTAATTGTATACCATAGTGTTATGGATTGTAACAAATATTTTATGTACTGTACGTGAAAATATATGTTATTTTAATTTTCCTTAATACCTAACATTATAATAAAAAATCTTAAACATTTCTAGAATTTGAAGTCGAACTTAATCGCACAGGCTGCATGCAAGTTTAAACAAATAGTTTAATACAAATCATGTATTAATGAATTAACATTAACGTTGTTTGAATAAAGCGGAAACTCAAATTTCACAGAACAAAATCCTGCCGCCTAGCAGATTTTTTCAAAACGGAAACTACCTCTGTACTGGTGACTTCAATTTCCCGGTGAATATTCAGTGCTGCTAGTCCAGTCAGCCTGTCTGCACCCATGGTATTCCTAAGATATGTTTTCAGCCGACGTAGTGTAGAAAATGACCTCTCAGCAGTGCTTGTAGTCACAGGGATGGTACACAAAATTCTCAACAATGTGTGGATATTAGGAAACAAGTCCTTGTCACATAGATTCAACACATCGATTGCGTTTTTAGGGATATTAGCGTGGGTCTTGAAGCTCTTGTGCCACAGTTCAAACTCAGCCATAAACAGGCCTTTGTTGTTTCCTCCACTTTCAATTATGTCATTCTTATAAAAATTACACAGCTGTAAGAAATCAAGTTGCATTTTTTCTTGGAAGGTTTCTTTATGCGTATGTGATGCATTGGCTCATGGCAGTAAGCACTCAAAACTCTTTAATAAGTCTTTATGCTTCATGAATCGAGATTCCAATGAAATAATGAATGAGTCAATCCAAGGGATGAAAACAGATCTTTTGTAGTATAATTCTGGAGTTTCTGCTGGAATGTTGCTTCTGTTCAGTTGTCTTCCAACTGTTCGAGGCATCGAAATTATTGAACCGTAGTTATTAGCAATTTTGGTAGCTTCTTCAAACAACGAGTGAAATTCTTGATCTGCATATTTTCTTAGAGATTTTAAGCTTTCAATCACAGTTTCAGCGTGTGTAATTGCAGACGATAAATCTAAATCAGTTCCCTGAAGCTTTTTGCTTAGGTTTACTGTGTAACCAGGCAGTTTTTCTGATGCCATGAGAGAAATTATAAATTCACCTTGACTTAAGGAGTTTAGTAGTATTAGAGCTCCTGAAGAAGATTCCCTATCATTCCAGTTTTTAATCTCCTCTAACGCTACTTCAAGAGGTTGCAGCAGTTCTTTCATAACAAAAATAGCATCGTGCCTTTGTACCCATCTCGTTGGACAAAGCTGCAGGAGTTTTTTCTTGTTGGTTTCAAGATTTACCTCAGATTCAATGCACTGTTTTAAAACCGCTTGTCTTTTAGGACTGTTAAAAAAATCCCACAACTTCTCCACTATTCCAAAGCAGTTTCTGATTGATACAACCTCAGACGCAATGCCAGGTTAAGGCTATGAGAAGCGCAATGCACGTATATTGCTGTGGGGTGAGCTTCTTGGATGCACGCTTGAGCCCCTTTAAACTTTGCACTCATGGCAGCCGCCCTATCGTACCCCTGGCCACGTAGGTTATTTATGCCTATATTACTGTCTTCAAGACCTTTAATCAATGTTTTTGCCAATACGCTACCCGTAGTAGAGGTTAGAGGCATGAACTTCAAAAATTGCTCACATATTTCATAACCATTTAAAGTATTTGGCGTTACATAACGTAAACACAAAGAAAACTGTTCAACAGTTGATATATCACATATTTCATCTGCGAGAACACTAAAAAACTTGGCTTCTTTTACTTTACTTGCTATTTTTTCAGTTATTATTTGGTTACAAGCATCGATGATTTGATTTTGAAAATTCCAACTTATATAGGTCGCAATTTTGCCACATGACCCAATGTGATCTTTCAAATTGTTGTCACCTGCTTCAATTCTAGCTCTGAGCAAAGCTCTCAAGTTCCCCTCATTTTCAAATGGTTTGCTGTCGATTTGAAACTGACCATAATCTCTATGGCCTCTAAGGGCGATATTTTGCCTGCCACACAAAATTATAGTTTCTATTATTGGAATTATTCTTTACACATTATTTTGGGCTTGGACGTCTTTTCCTTTATCAAGAGATTTGTCAATAGGTTTCATTCGGCCGTCCATAACTCTTTTAAAGTTAGCTGCGCTTACACATGAGTCTTTATGATACTGCGAGTTTGCTTGTTTTTCAAACTTTTCTAGTGCTTTTTTTTCAGTTACAAAAACCTTCTTCAACAAGTTGTCCAGTATGTTGAGCGTTACTCTTACCTACTTCTTTTTTTTTTGAAAAAAGCATACAATGGACACAGTATGCAGAGTCTTCAATTCCAGAATACGAAAGCCAGGTATATTTCTTTAGCCATGAAAACAAAAATTTTCGTTGTTGGTTCCCATGCGATCTAAAAGGAAAGTTAAAGTTGCTCTGAGGAACCCATTTGTCATTTAAAACTTTGAACTTTTCATTGTCCGTTAACACCTTGTTTTTAAATAAACCAATGTCCAAATCCATGTTATGTTTACTTACAACGACCTTAGGCCTGCTCACATTTGCCTCTAAGCCCTCCTCTGACGAACAACTTGGCTGTTTTTCTATGCTTGCAGTCCTTGTTAACAGTTCCTTACTCGTTGAAGGATCGCCACATTCACTAACACTACTCACATCATATTTATTTATTTTTAACGGTTTAAAGTAGTTTTGCATGTTTGACTTTCTTTTGTCTCCCATTACTACAAGTCCAATTGGACACACTACGAACACCAATAGCCAATAGAAAATACAAACACAACAACAATCAACGAATGAACTTTTACAAACTCCACTACTGACTTGACGCTTGATACAGAGCACAGCACAGCACAATACATTGGGGAGAGAAATTTTCACCGCTGTCCCACGTGCATCTTGCTCCGAGCATAGTTACGACAACGGCCGGAAATATCCGATCGTGTTGTGTTTACAATATATATTATTATCACTCAAAAGTTGCATAAATATAGGCCTAACATAATTCTGTTTTAAACCAGTAGAAAATCGCAAAATGTTCCAACGTTCCAACACTAAACATTCTGGAGCCCGTTAAGCAATCAATTTTCTTGAAAGATATCATCAATGTTTTTAAAGTGTTCCCAGGTTTTTAGGGGGGTCTTAAGCCCCCAAAGCCCCCCCTGGGTGTGCCCCTGTACAGTTATATGACAATTGATGATGTAGTAGTAAAAAAATTAAAAGGGGTAAAGAAGAATGTTGTTAGTAAAGAGTTAGACATAAGTGATTATAAAAACTGTATAGTTAGTAACCCACCTGTATTATATAAGAAAATGTGTGTATTTAGAAGTAAAAATCATCAGCTACATACCAATTTGCTGAACAAAGTTGCTTTAAGTAATGAAGACAACAAACGATTCATTATACCCAACACATTTGATACTCTTGCTTGGGGAAACAGTCGCATTGACGACTATTACTTTACTTAAGTCTAATTATCACTATATTGTAATATTTTTAGTGTGTTTTATATTGTAATGTTTTTTTGTAAAAACTGTAAGTAGAATGTATAATGTTAGGCTACTGTAGTTTAGTAAAAATAAGATAAGTAATACATTTTAGTGTAAAATGTTTGCTTTTGTATATTACGAAAAAGATTTTGAAAAATGTACAGAATGTGTGAACAAAACAAGGGAAATGTAAAAAATGTAAAGTGGAAATTGTAAATATCCATGTGTGAAAAAGTGAAATGGCTATCACCATTTTAAAATTAAAGGACATTGTGATCTGGTAAACCTTGTTTTTATTTCACAACAACAAAAATGTACAGAATGTGTAAACTGAACAAGGGGAATGTAAAAAAATGAAAAGTGGAAATTGTAAATATTCATGTGTGAAAAAAGGAAATGGCTATCACCATTTTTTAAAATTAAAAGATATAGTGATCTGGTGAACCTTATTTTTATTTCACAACAAAAAATATACAGAATGTGTGAACTAAACAAGTGGAATGAAAAAAATTTAAAGTGGAAATTGTAAAAATTCATGTGTGAAAAAATGAAAATCAAGAAATGGTTATCACCATTTTTAGAATTAAAAGATATAGTGATCTGGTGATCCTTATTTTTATTTCACAACAAAAAATGTACAGAATGTGTGAACTAAACAAGGGGAATGTAAGAAGGGGAAGTGGAAATTGTAAATATTCATGTAAGAAAAATGTAAATGAAGAAATGGCTATCACCATTTTTAAAATTAAAATACATTGTGATCTTGTAAACCTTGTTTTTATTTCACAACAAATAGAGCTTTACAAAAATAGAATACAAATAAATACCATTTCCTCAATCCTTTTCAATGTTCATTTCCACTCATCATTAACTTTCCTTTTATAGCACTAATCACAATGAGGGCTGCCAACCTCTCTCCCACAACGTCGTTTAGCTTTTCAACGATACTTTATCCGCTGCACGTCTTAATGCAGGATGACTGTGGTGATAAGAAAGGTTATGCTATTTACATGCTTGATCCAAAGGATTAATAGGTATATGACCACGCTGTAAAGGTTCTTCAAGACAAGTTCCAGGACCACACAAATAATAACCAGGTAGGTAGATTTCTAAAGTCAAGTATTGAATTACTTTACCAATGACGCCATTGCCAGTACAGGTCTGGCATATCCTTTTCCATCGATGGTAAAAAAGGTTTGATCTTCCTCCTCCTCCTCTGTGGATGATGTTTGTTGTTGCTGCTTTTTTCTCCATCACACCCGTGGAATGAAGAAACAAAGTCTTTACGCGGACTTTTATGACCGTGATACAGTTTGACCAGCTGGCAAGTAGAACACTGTCGCATAGATGGTATTTTTGCCATAGCCACTTGCTTATGGTGATCATAATCCGCACATGGTTGCAATTCACTTAACACAGGGTCTTGAGTCCATGATTTTGGTACATGTTGCCAGATTTCTTTCACTGCATTTGCTGCCACATTATAAATGAATGATTTTGGAAGAGCCAATAATTCTTCTTTGGTAAAACTGTCTAGTTTCTTTTTACACACAAAGAACTTTCCAATTGCTTTATCGGTAGCATCCCCTTTCTCCATGGTATCACGTTGATGTTTACACGTCGCTTGTAGAAATCTCACTGGTGTCATTCACAGGTAAACCTTCAGTTTTAATTTTATTTAACAACTCCCAGCAAGCATTGGTGGTTAGCCAATGAAAGAGATGCCACACCTGTGCCAAGGCTTTATGGGTAATATTGCCACAGGGGCAGCGGTCCATGAGTGTTTGCAGCGAGGGACAGCCCATGTCCATTAAATCGATACATTGGCAGTAAGACGCTAAAAAAGGTTGTAGCCATTGACGTTTTTCCCTACCTTTCAAAAATACCACTTGGGCAGAGGACAAGTGGGCTTTCATGACCATGTCCAGGGGCTTATATGAAATGGTTCCTTGATTCCACTCTAGTTGCATATGAGTTTCAATCCACTGGGTTTGTTTACGGTTTTTATCACACAACTAATCAAACGCATAAGATGGTTTAAACACCAAATGGGTAGCTTGCGATATCCAAAAAGTGGAATAATCGATGATGGCCACTTCTTTGAATACAAATTTGTTATCTCCAATTTTAAACCCTTGACAGTGGACAATCAGTGTACGCTACATGTTCACTCTTGTCTGGATTAAGTCCAACTGACCACAGCCTGACGATTGTTCAGTAAGGTGTACTGATGACATTTACTTACATTCCATTCTAGTAAAAGAAAATAAAAACATTGAGTAGTCACTATGGAGGTTAGGGTATGACAGGGGGAGCGGCATAAGGAATAATAATTTAACAACAACCAATTTTTATTATATTATTTTATTAGCATAACAAGTTTTACATTCTTTTTTAATTCTAGGATAGGGGTGGTACCAACTCATACAACAAAAATGTCTTTTGTGTTTTTAGTGTCCATAACACCGATGATATCCCAATGTCTCTAAACTGGGAGTTTTTGACTGTGAGCTGCTGACTGAAGTACTGTTGACACCATCAAGTCCACATGTATCATAACTTTCTCATCACTCAGAGGCACGAGTGAGGGGTAACTTGAACGACAGGGTATATTACCCACATTCATTCTACACAGGTAGGGGCAGGCGGGTGACCAGCGCTTATGTTCCTGCATGGGTTCATCGCTCTCTTGCCATTGGTCTAAGATGATGGGACAAAACACACATTTCACTTCATCTCTTGTTTTTAAATAGTAGAATCGAGCGGCCGCTAAGGCTTGAGGGTTTATAAAAGGCACCGGCCACGTCGCAATGGTCTTGAAACGTTGTTCCTCAGATTTTAAATTCATGGATGTAACTTCTCTTGAGGCTTGAAAGCAAGACATGACTGAGCGGTTTGACGTGGTTTGATCTGCTATTTATACACTTGTCACTTGCTTGGACAGTGGATAATAGTTGACTTGTTTGTGATGAATAATCAAACAGTAGGCCGTGGTATTGGCTGGAACATTGTCATGCGTTTCAAAATCTAGTCGAATGTCAATATAGGATGGCTTGACAGACTCTTCCAGGTAGGAACAGTCGAAGACAATCAGTGGCGCCCTTGTCTTAAAAGCCTGGGGTGACAACATAGAACAATTCTCTTTTTGATAATACGACCATCGAAATTTAGAAAACAAGTCGTACAGGGGGCCAAACTTATTTTTGAAAAATCCAAATCCAGTCCTTCATAGGGAAACACAGCACCGTTGAGGAAAAGACCTGCATTTCTCAATTGCAGGTGATCAAATTGCGTGGCATCTTTGGTTTGTTGATACTTGCGATTCGTTTGAAAACCCACGATCATGTATAGCGGGCTGTTTTTATAGACCAACTGTGTGTGTTGGTGGTGGGCAATAGCGGGTACTCATGGAGTGCCCAGCTTCTAAATTCCATGGGTAGAGGTATATCTCTCTGTACCATCTTGAGTATGTCCAGTTTTTTGCTATCGTTAAGGGTCACATGTGGCACTTTCCATAGCAAGCGTTGTAGTTGAATTTTTGAATCAATGGAGACATTGTCGGCTCCATTGAGTGCATTATTATCACTCCTGTCTCTCACCAGATAAAGCACTTGCCTTGCGTTGACCACAATGCGCTGGTGATCTTCAGCAAAGCCTAAAATCAGTTTAAGAGGTAAATATCCAGTAAAGGTGCCATCGGTGTGTACCATCCAAGCTTTGATCGAGTCAGGGCACCAACCCGCCATGCAAAGCGTTTTAGCTTCTTCACTATAAGAGGGATATAGTTTCATAACATTGGAAATACCCACATTTCGAGTGCTATCCACCACGATATCGTTAATCATGTAACGCACTTCAGAAAACAGAAAGGCGAAAGCATGGTTGGCTAACTTGGATGTGGTGGGTGTAGAGCCATCGGCTTTGGTGAGCCGACCTTCAATGTTAATAACACTTTCATGCGGTAGAGTGTAAATATCTTGGTTGTTGATAACAAATTGAATTTCATCATTGTTATTGAGTCCAGGTGTTTGAGCTTGATAAGAATGGAGATCAATTCTTACCACCCCTGGTTGCTCCTCGATGTGGTTCGCTATCTCTAGGATAGAATTCATCATGGGGGTTGACGTGGTAACCCAAATGCTGTAAAATCTGCTTGTTCTGAGATGTTAACGTGTATTCACGTGGTAAACAACTAACACCATTCCTAGACGGTGCTGTTGCTTTATATACAAACTACATAGTGGCTTTAACACCAACTTGTAAGTCACTGGTGTGGTAGAATCTAGATCAATGAGTTGTTGCTCTCTATTGATCAGTCTTAATGTTATATTACTAATACCATCGACAGCCACAGAATGAAAAAGCACCACTCGAGGGTTTTCACGAATAATATAGCCATTGGGCGATGTTACAATAAAGTCATAAAGCGAATGCGATGGTTCTTGATTGGTGTACACTTGGCTAATAATATTACACGTCACCGACACGTGATGGTCCTCAATGAATTTCACTTCATGGTCTGATTCATGTTTTTTGTTGGTCTCCAACACGCGTGGTTTAAATCCTAGTAATGGACCAATGGAATCGGGGTGTGTTTTAAAGTCAATTTTGAATGTAGAAAAAATACTACAGCGATGAGTGTTGGTATTTCCTACAAGTTCAAACTTGCACGTTTTATCGAGAAATGACTTTAAACCATATTCATTGATCAACACCACATAAATGTCATCTATCGTGTATCCACCAGAGTTCAGGGTGAGCACAGAATCATCATAGTAAAACTTGTTGTTCACATTTTCACGTATGATGTATATTCGATTGTACGTTTCAAGAGAAACAAATCCTAAACCATAGGGGTTTTCACTCAATTCGATAGGTGGGTAAAAGTCTAGGCTCACTTCAGGTCCACGTCCATGCAGTGTAAACGTCTTACTTTCCACCGACATACTGTTGACGTTTTTGCATATGCTGCGTTTTATATTAAAAAAAAACTAAACACAAACGTCCACACTGTTGGCTGTTAAACGTTTGCTCACGTTTCACATTATAATATATCTTGATCCTGTTTCCAAAATAGGTCACTAGTTCCATGGGCGGGGGCAAATTCCCAAAACTGTCAAAGTACCATACAGTGGATCCCTCTTTGACATAAGCTACATAATGTGTTCCTGGTCCTCGGTGATCATCCAAATTGACAACAGCACATTCCTGTTTCCAGGGTCGTGAGGGTAATTGGTTTCGCATAAACACACCTCGAAAATGAGAAAGCTTTAGTTGTTTAGCATAGCTTTCCACTTGTTGATGCGTCAGGGCTTGTCTTACTATGGCTGAGGTTAAAGATGTTTTTATTTTATTTCGAAATGGTGAAATTCCAAATTCTTGTTGATAAAAGGCTGGCTTCAAATTGACATTTCTAGCCCCCATAGCAATGGCTTCCATCGTTTCATTGTGTCGCTGACTTTCTTTGAGTTGTTGCTTGCCCTATTGCGCGGCTTTAATAGTTTTTGCCACCGCACTGGCGCCGCCTAAAAGTGAACCTGGAGCAGCCAGACCAGCGAATAATGCAGGTAAAAATCCCGCTCGTTTGGGGGCGGGAATCACTCGCCCTTGTTTTGAACCCTGTCGCTGACATTTTGGAATAACATGTCTCTGTGCTGCTCGAAGAGCTTTCCTTATGGTCAAGACATTATTTTTAATTTTTTTCTTTCGCAAGGGCTTGTCCACGAATGCCCTAATCCCTGGCTTTGCCAAGGACAGAGTCATATTTTTAGTCTTTCCCACCACATATCTTTGTTTCACCATGATGATGATGACCAACAACCTTTCACAAGAAAGTTTAAGTCACAACTAACGTCAGCTTGTTATTTCATGGCTGTATATTCCAATTCTACATAAAGTGGGAAATCGTTTATGGTTTTTGCAGCATTCTTTTCATCCCATGTCAACATGAGATGAAAGGATAATTCGTCTCCTGCATTGACCATTTCATGGTTATGGACCAACATCCTATGACCATTTATCTCTATTTTTAAATGTTTCTCATCAGGTATGGCATATTTGATGTGAATGGTTCCATCAGTGTAATCGATAGTGGTTTAAACGCGAAGCAAGCACATAGGTCAAGTGCTGGTCATGAACTAGCGGTATATGGTTTCTCTCATTCACAGGTTTTACATTTGTCAGATACACTAAAAATACAGATGGGATAAATTTATAAAGCCTTTACATTTCAAAGGTCACGTATCGCTTGGTAGAGACATCATCATCTTCTTGTGAGTCTTCCACGTGAATAATGCGGTGATGATTAGCGCTATAGCCATCCACCGTAAGTTGAGGCACTTTATCCTAAAACTCATACACCTTGTTATCCACATACTTTTTTGTAGTAACGTCTGCAGACACTTGAGGATGTTTTACATGGGTTAACCGCTTTCCTTTAAAGTCATAATCTCCTTGTTTTGTGCGTGGCACTACTGACCTATCCCCATTGTGTTTATTAGCAGGATCTGTTTCTTGTTTAGTATTGTACCCGATACCTAGTTGAGGATATCGGCTACGCCAGCAAACTTTAAGCCGTAGTTGAGATTTTGGGAAGAGTTAAGAAAAGATAGCGCTCAGATCGTGTCAAGAGGAATGTCAAGATGACGTAGAAGGTCTAGGATCAAGAAGGCGCTGACCGCAGTCAAGCAGATGGAATTATGGATGGAATTATGAAGCTTTATTAAGATCTATATGGAACATGGTATTTAAACATCTTAGAAGAGGAGATATAACATGCATTATATGTGGTAATAATTTGAAGGAAGTCAGATAACCCTTAAGTTATTTTATAACTTAATAGCCGAGATGATGGGGGTTCGAGATTATATTTGTGACGCAAGACCACGGTGGTGGGGAGGACGTCACGTGACCGCACCAGGCAGGTAAGGGTCGAGGCAGTGCAGACACTGTCAGTCTAGCTCAGTGAGCCAAGCAAGAGAGTCGAGCTGAGTAGCACACGCCTAGCGCATGGTACAAGGTCGCGCAGCGAACAGAAACTGTCACGGAAAGTGAAAGCGACAGTTTCAACTTCTCCGAGCAGCGAACGACAAGTAGGTCAGTGGGCCGGGCGGACATCCGCAGCAAACAAGCATAGGAGGCCGGGGTTTTTAAAACAGCATTGCGAGTAGTTGGAGAACTTTATTCCAAGCTGCATTTCAACGCAGAACGGCATAGTAGAGCGACATGGCGAGGCCAGCTTTAGGCGGAGATGATTATAGCATTGCAGTAAAACCGAGCGGGTTATTTCCCATTATATACGCAAGCATTATGACAGAAGCTGAACTTTATTACTACATTGAGTTAGAACGTTTATTCAGCATTTGAATTATAAAAGCAGATAGTTACGAGATACTGCAACTTTGAACTTCGAATGAACATAGTTTTTCTTAATGACATTACGACTATGCATTTCAAAACGCAGTCCATGTAACATTAACAATTTATAAGCAAACGGAATGTTGTAAGCAAATGCACTTAGGAACATTAGCTCGTGCATTAATGCAATTATTTCTTGTGAAGTGATATGAATTACCGAGTATGAACACAGCTACAGGGTGTTTCATAAACTTAGACACTCTGATAAAACAATTTTATTTTCTACAAGTAAAACTAAACCGCTGTGGAAATTGAACTTTCAACGCTCCAACTGAACATTGTATAGAACAGTGGCGTAACGTAGAAGATGAATAGGGGGTCCGCTGTTTCTATGAACTTTTTCGTGAGGATTTGGACAATATCCGCTATGGATAACCAGAAGTTCATCATGTCGGAGTAAACGCAGACAGAGACGCGATGGCACCACAGAGCGATGGATTCGATTCCTGACGAGGAGGAGGTCCACCAGCTGATTCACTTGGGATTCGAAGGCAATCGTCATTGCATGGATGGAATGATATTCACGCCGATCTTTCGAGAAATTCATTACATAGGGAAAATCGACGATCTTTGAAATTTAATAACAGCTGATTATGAGAAGGTACTGTAAGAGTTATAACTTTCTGATACGATTATTTTCATGAATACTGGGCACACATGTATATTTTTCTAATAGGAGTGATACGATTATATAGACATGATTTGACTTTATATGCTTTGAAATTTTGCTAGAATATGGCGTGACCATATGATATGGCAGGCATCATTATACGATATTCTCACCATTGGTTGGCTTTATTAAGCAGATGTTAGGTCTTTTAGACATTTTTCCAGCAAGGATATTTTTCATGAATAGTTTTTTTGTGTGACGAGTATTTCGAACTCGTGATCTGCAATTGATTATCTAAATTACTTCGTCAGTTCATTGCATACTAGCGAGTGTGTATTATTCATCAGTAGGGATTTTTTCCATTGGATTGTTTGGAGATATTAAGATGTTATTCACTTTAGTGAATAAATATCGCTTTTATATGACAACTAGAGACTTGTTGATTCCTATCTGGTACATTCACTCATATAGTCTTCAAGATGGGGTCTTTCGTATTTATACGATTGTATGGTGGTTACTCATCTTACCCATCGTTCAGGGCACTATCATTTTAGTCGACGGGGCGAGGTCTTTCGTATTTATACGATTGTACGGTGGTTACTCATCTTACTTGCCATTGAGGGACTCATTTTTATCATCCGAGTGTACATGAGATTGTAAGTGAATCAAACAAGGAACTACTAGTCACATATCAGTCGAAATTTTGTTAAATAAAGTACAGATAAATTTCAGCAGGGTTACATTTTGTAATTCTTGTTTGCCAATCCAATATTTTGTTGCTATACTCTTTTGAGAGTACTTTCAGTTTAACAGCTGGTACAGCTGATGCTTTTGATGATTTTTATAATTGTGTTTGGTACCTTTAAAAAGGATTTAAAGTAATTGAATCTTGTAAGATGAATCATTAATGGTCAGATTTATTTTAAGGCAGATCAGTATTGCAGATTTTGATATGAGAGATTATAGCACATTGGTGTTTTTTCTGTGATGTGAATTATGAGAATTGTAAGAGAATTTATGCTATTTGAAAGCAGATCTTGAATCACTGAGGTAATATTTTTTCCAATTGTTTAAGAAGTTGTCTAGATGTGATCAGATTAATTACAGTTATTGGAGATTGTGTGCGTTGATAATTTAAAGCCAGTTATATATTTTTTGTAGATCATGCAACATGGTTAAGTGACGTTTGTGATAGGCATTTTGTGGAAGTTGCCAAGTGATAGTTGCAATGTTGCTAATGCATTTTGAAGCAGACATGAGGTTGTCGAACCCAGTCTAGCGTAATTGTTGAGATTCATGCTGTATGTGCTGAATATTTATGGAGTTTTGTGGAATAATTGTTGTATTCAAATGTGATATTTGAAGAATTGAGGATATATAATGTCGTTGTGGATAGTCAGATCCAACGTGATGTCGTGAAGGCAATAATATTTTTTGGCATGAAAATTAAATACGAGATATAACTTGGAAGTGATAAAACTGTAAGACAACGTTCTATAACCCAAATTAAACAATTTGTTAGGAAATTAAACAAATAAATAAAGTTGATAATACAAGATTTTCTGCGAATAATAATTAATGAAATAATAATCTGAAAATTAAGCATATTAATGATCTGACCTAATGAAATAAAAATCAGAATGACTAGATGAAATAATGAAAATCTAAATAACCAGAAGAGTAAAATTTAAATAAATTGATAAATTAAATTTTGGAATAAATCAATGAATTAAATAAATGGATGAATTAAAGATTGGATGAATAAACTGATTTAAATAAATTAATAGATGATTGGATAGGTGATGAATAACTGAATTAGAAGGTGATAATTAATTAAAGAAGCTGATGATTAATGAATTTATATGGAATTAAAATAAATTTAATTGAGATATAATTTGAGGAATTGCAACTTGAGTTGAGGAATTAAACAATTTGTATTGATGATATAAGATGATTTAATCTGAAGTAGATGATAAAATAAGAGTGTGTGAATAATTAGAAAGCATAATGAAGTGATGATAATAATTTTCATTTAAATGATTTAATGGTGATGAGTTAATGATTCTGACAGGAATATGTTGAATTTTGAAATGAGAATTAATGTGAGAAATATTAAATTTTGATGATGATGATAATGATGACCAATGAGCCGTGAATTTTCTGTAATTCACAAACAAGAAAGTATTAATGACAATGTAAATAGTGTAAATTAATTATTCAATGTTTAGGAGCATTTTACTAACGTGTTCAACATTTAAATTATGCCATGCAAGCCATAAAATACGTGATGTTTAAAATATGTGATTATAATATGTGTATGTTTAGACAGATTAATAACTTTTTCAAATCCACATTTATGATGTTAAATTAAAGAGAAATTAGGTCTCAGGTATCACAAATGTCAGTGACGAAAGACATAGTGCTACAGTGATCCTGAGAACCCAAGAGAACTTTAGAGATTTTCACGTTTTATGTGGATGAAATATTTTTGATTAGAAAAGAGATGGTTCGATTTTTGGACAATGACAATTTAACGTTGGCATTCGACCATACTCTCAGGTAGGATGAATATTTAAAATGTCTGTCTGACTATCAAAGTGAAATAAATTTGTTTTTATCTTAGTTGTGTTCTGATGATGGTGTGATTTTCCTTTTTCTTTCCTTGTCTTGAGTAAGGCTTAACCAGGAAAGGAGGTGGTTTGCTAGGAATTCAGTTGATGGCGCCCATTTATATTTGCATTTTGTTTTATTAAACTTAAGCCCGTAACGACCCTAGAGATACTTTGTCTCGTGTTACCCAACTGCTTTTTCGATAACTCAGCTGAATTTCCGACACATTCCTTATTTGACTAGAGGTTCATTTAACTCCGCTCTGTCCTGGAACTCCAGGAATGCGATGTAATAGCAGATGGGTCATCGCATCCCCAGGACGAACGGGAACAGAGAGAGAGGGAGAATTGGCTTTACCCACCTGTGGGGCTTCGATTTTGTTTATTCTATGAAATCACATCAGATTTAGATTACTGAGAGATTGATCTCAAGTTCATTTAATTGTGTTACAAAATTTATTAAACTTAGTCAGACAATATACTTGTGTGCCCATTCCAGTGTTCATGTTAATCGTATTAGTATTATATCATGTTAGTTATAAGTCATTTTTCCTATACCCAAGTGAATGCAGGAATTGAGACATTGTGATGTTTTGTTGTCTAACGTCTCTGAATAAAACGTCTATTGAAAATATAATTATGTTGCCGGAAGATTTAGCTAAGGTGTTAGGAGAGTTGCAGAGTGGTATGTCTGGTATTGCAGAAACTATTTCTAAAATGGAAACGGAAGTTAAAGAACAGATAAATAATTCAGAAGCTAGGTTAGAAGCTAGATGTAAAGAAAATGTGCAAGCATTACAGACTAGTAATGAAGAAAATTTAAAATCATTACAGATTAGTAACGAAGGCAATCTGAACGACAGTTTAAAGTCATTAGAGACTAGATTACAGACTAGTAATGAAGAAAATTTAAAATTATTACAGTCAAATAGTAAAGATGAGTTGATGTCATTAGAGACTAGATTACAGACTAGTAATGAAGAAAATTTAAAATTATTACAGTCAAATAGTAAAGATGAGTTGATGTCATTGGAGACTAGATTACAGACTAGTACTGAAAGTCATTTGAAAGCTAGTGAAGCTAACTTGAAGGATAGTTTTAAATCATTCGAAGAAAGATAACAGTCAAATAGTGAGGATAATTTTAAAACATTAGAAGAGAAATTACAAGCTCGTAGTGAAGAAACTAACACAGAGTTAGAAAACAAGTTAACTAGGTTAGAGAATAGATTAACTTTAAAGAATAATGAAATGCTTAAGACTTTACAGTTAGATATAATTGCAGTAAATATGAAAGGAGAGGAAAATGTTCAAATATTAAGAAAGAATATTATTGAATTAGAAAGTAGAGGAGAAGAAAACATTCTTACTTTAAGAACAGACGTTATGTCCATACAGAAAGACATTAAATCGGATGTATCGAAGTTGAGATTCGACATCGATGGTTTAGTGGCAGATGTAGGCAAAATTCAAGAGTGGTCTACCGAAGTATCTTTCGAAACTAAAATCAAAGGTCTAGAGATGAATCTAGGTAATGAGATTAAGGATTTAAAGTCAGTAATTGGGACCATTAAAGAGGATGTCTTAGGAAAGGTTAATTCTAATTTAAAATCATTAGAGAATCAATTGCAGAAAGATATTAGGAAGATGGATGATGATATAGAGCAAAAGGTTAATGAAAACTTAGCTTTATTCAAAAATAGAGTCGGTGCAATCGTGGAAGAACGGTATAGTGAGGTCGATGCCGAAGCAAAAGAAAAACGTGCAGGATTAGATGAGAAATTAATCGCAGGTATGGCGAACTTAGAAGTGAGATTTACGAAGAACAAGGAAGCGATGAAGATAGATTCAACTCTATTTAGGACAGATGTTGATCTGTTAAAGGAACAAGTCGCGTCAGTAAAGAATACATGCGAAGACAAGATTGACAAGTTAAAAAACGATTTAGACGAGAGTAAAAAAACGCAGAATGTTACGTCGTTAGATGAGTTGAAGACTCAGGTCAAGACCGTAGAGAAACTGGCAGAAGATAGGATGACTAAACTAGAATCTATGATTAATAGTTTCACCAGTCAAAATATTACATCAGGGGAAATATCGATAAATCAGACAGCGATAGACCGCAGTATGGGTAATCAAGAAGTTAGCATGGGAGAAGACCGTCAAACGCAACCGAATGTGACATTCGAAAGGGCAAGTTCAACCCCTCAGGATAATCCGAGTTCGAATAGGAGTACGTTGGGTACAAGTGAACGATACTCAGGTCCAGTTACCATTATCAGAAATCTGGATGACAAGCCGAGGAAGTTTTCTGGAAATACAGGGGTCACACCAGTCGAATTTCTGCGAGATATTCGAGACTACATGGCGGAACATAGAGTAGCCAAGGAAAGAGAGCTATGGATAGTCGAACGCGCCTTAGACGGGTCTGCGCTAACTTGGTTTAGAGCATTCAGAAGCAATTTTGCGAATATGGAGCAATTTGCCATAGCATTCTTGAGGAGATTTTGGAGTGCAGAGGATCAACTGAACGTAAGAGCAGAAATGTACTCGAAGCGTTATTCTACGTCACATCCGACGCATTATGCCAATTATTTTACGTCACAGTTGGCTAAATTGCAGTTTCTGATTCCTCCATTGCCTGAAGAAGAGCTTTTGCAAGCTATAGCGAGACAGTTACCGATTGAGGTACAGCGATCACTAATAGCGTCGGGAGCAAACACACTTGAGCACTATGACGACATTTTACGGCGATTGGACTATACAAGCGCTCAACTTACGCCTAGAAATACAAGAAGCGACAATAGAAACACGCAAGAGGTGAATGCGGTATTCGTTGATAACGCAGCTCAAACGGACAGAAGAGATTCCTGGGAAAACAGAAGGAACGAAGGAAATCGAGGAAACATCCGTAACGTTCGTGGAAATGATCGGTATAGAGGACCATATGAGAGGCCATACGATCAGGAAGCAAGAGATAGCCGATATAGAAATTATAACCAGAATTCCAGATATCAAGATAGGAATCGATACAACAATAGATATCGTGGTAGAAGCAACTGGAGCCAAGGTCAACAGTATAATCGGAACGACAGGCAGGATGGCCGAAGAAACGATCCTAATGAAGGACGAGATAATCGTGAATACGAGAGATCGAGGCAAGAAAATAGACAGCCTAGTGCACCACTCGAGGAGACAGTCAGAGATGTCAATCGAGCAAGCACGAGTGGCGAAGGAAAAAAAACGTCAAATTAACTTTAGAGAAAGATGCTAATCATTGGGAATCGATCATCATTATCGAAACGTATCAGGTCAAGGACGAGGATTTAATCGAGGAGGAAGACATAGTACATCGAGGAAATAGACATGAATTGCCAGTTATCAGTGTGGAAGTCATGGGAAAGGAAATAAAGACACTAGTAGACACGGGGGCTATGGTGAGTTTGATATCCATAGGTTGCCTGGATGAGTTGAAATTATCAGGAGAAATTACAATGTTGCCAACTGTTGTTAGCAAGATTCAAGGGGTGATCCCAGACAGAAGTATGATATGTAAAAGTCAGGTACTTTTAGATGTTGGGATTGGAACCAGAAGTTTTGAACAGATGTTCCTAGTAGTGGGTCAACTACATTTCGACATGATCCTAGGAGTGGATTTCTTAAGTGAAAGTGGCCTGATCATAGATATGCAGAGTAGGCGCATGTACTTTCCAGAAGGGGCCATGGAAAATCAGGAATCCGAGATGACATTCTTTAGAGAGAATATATTGGATGAGATAGTATGCAGCGTTGAAAGGCCTATAGAAGATAGAACTAGCATGAAAAGTAAAATAAATCCAGAAATTAAGGAACAGTTTAATGAAGCAATTTCAGAATATGAGGACATATTCAATGACAATCCAGGTCTCATAGAAAATTTTACCTACAGCATCAAGTTGATGGATGACAAACCATACCATAAAAATTTATATCCCATTCCGGATAAATGGAAGGAGGAAGTTAGTATAATGATAAGCGATATGGAGAAAGATGGAATAATTAAGAAGATGCCAACTGCGTATTTGAATCCTTTAGCTGTTGTCAAGAAACCTAATGGTAAGCTGAGGATATGTCTAGATGCTAGAGCCCTTAATGAAAGAGTTCTTCCTGAACACGACAGGCCACCTGTTATTCGTGAATTGTTGCGCAGATTCAGAGGAAAGAGTTTCTTTTCGACTATCGATCTGACTAGTTCTTATTATCATGTAGAGCTAGCAGAAGACTGCAAACAATACACAGGGTTCTTGTTTGACCATAAAACATATGTATTCAATAGGTTACCTTTTGGAGTGAAAAATAGTGGTCCGGTGATGATCCGAGCACTAGATGAAAATTTGTCAGATGCAGTTAAGGAGCATGTGGTGAGCTATATTGATGACCTGATTATAGCGTCTGAGACAGCGGAAGAACATATCAGGCACCTTCGAATGCTTTTTGAAGATCTTAGGAGGACGAACTTCAAGGTGAATTTCAATAAATGTCAGTTCTTTCATGAAGAAATTGAATTTCTTGGACATAGAATCGATGGAGATGGTTATAGGCCCAATCCAAAGAAGATCATGGCAATTTCAGAGTTTCCAACCCCACGAAATATTAAAGAGGTACGGCAGTTTTTAGGCATGTGTCAGTTCTTTTCAACACATTGTCCTGAATATACTGAAACGATGGCACCTCTGCAGGATTTACTAAGAAAGGGAAATCGACGGAAATGGGACGATAAATGCAATCAAGCGTTTTTAGCGGCTAAGAACATGTTGATCCAAAATATCAAGCTTGAGTACCCAGATTTTACAAGAAGATTTTTTGTGGAGACAGACGCATCCAAAATAGGTACCAGTGGGATCCTATATCAGTTGGATGATGACAAGAAACATAGGTATTTAGCTTTCACCAGTCGCAAGCTCAGGAATTGTGAGAAGAATTACTATGCAACTGAGTTAGAGGCATTAGCAGTGGTTCATGCTCTTAAGACGTGGAAGAAGGTGTTGTTTGGACATGACATAACAGTGATCACAGATCATAAAGCCCTCCAATTTATTATGAAGACAGATTTAGCGAGTGACCGCATCACCAGATGGGCTCTATTCTTACAACAATTTAACCCAACTGTTGTACATAGACCTGGGAAATTAAATCTGTTAGCAGATGTGTTGAGCAGAAACCCTTGTGAGGAAGTAATTGTCAACCATATAAATTTGATTCAAGAGGATAATGGTACTCTAGAAAAGTTGAAGATGTTAGCGCAAACTCAGAAGAGATATGCACCTTTGCGAAGAATTTACCGTTTTTTGACACGCAGGATGGACAACGCTGATCCAGATTTTCAAAGAACTGAGATAGAGGCTAGAAAATACCATATTATGGGAGGTGTTATATGCCAATATATCGACCAGGATCATACTAAACTTAGAATAGTGATCCCACCCAAGCTTGTCAAACCAGTTATTTGAATGATACACCGAACTGCAGCTCATGTAGGTGTAGACAAGACTTTGGCTCTCGCTCAAGAAACCTTCGTTTGGAGACAAATGGGACAAACGATTCGCGACGTCATAAAGACCTGTGACAGTTGTCAGTGAAGTAAATACTCATCTAAGTTAATGAAAGAGGTTCCTAGATCAATATTACCCAACAAGCCAAGAGAACTCTTCGCTACGGACATTTTCGGTCCGATTCCTCGTTCGACGAAAGGAAATCAGTTTGTTTTGGTAACAGTGGACGTATTTTCTAAATACGTATCTCTATGCCCTATCCAGAAAGCTACATCCAAGTACGTGATCAACAGATTAGAGAAAACAGTTATTCCGAGCATGGGGAAACCTGAAGTTTTGTTGAGTGACCATGGATCACAATTTACCAGTATGGAATTTTCTACTGCTATGGATCGTTTAGGAATAAGGCATGTGTTTAATTCTGTACGGTATCCAGAGGGAAATCCAGCCGAAAGAATTATGCCGGAAATCAGTAAGATGTGTCGCTTATATGTGTCAAGGCAGCACCACAGATGGATGGAAGTGATACCCATCATTAGTCAATGCTTGAATTCCACAGTACATGAAAGCACAGGACAGATTCCGTCCATGCTTCATCATGGATTGAAACCGGATAGACCATGGGACCGAGTCGTGAGGGCACCAGCAGATCCTCAACCCACACAGGAAAGAAGAGTCGAGATGGCAGGAGAGAGACTCAGAAGGCAGGCGGAGAAGAGAGCCAGGAGACAGGCAGGAAGGAGGTTCCACGAGCCATTTCAAGAAAATGATGAGGTGCTGATTAGGAAGCCAGTCACTTCAAACCTTCAACTGAAGATCTACCATAAATTTGCGCCATTGTACGCTGGTCCATTCCGTATTGAAGAAACGTACCGAAATAATAGCTACAAGATTGTCAGAATGGATACTGATGAAGTTGTAGGAACTTTTAATGCTGCTAGCATTAGAAAGTACCATCATGCTGATTAAGAGAATTGTAGAGCTATCGTGTACATGTGTTATGTACAGAATGCCTGAGAGTGTTTTTTTTCTCAATCCTGATAAAAAAGGAGATGTACGGGAGAGATGTACCCGATACCTAGTTGAGGCTATCGGCTACGCCAGCAAACTTTAAGCCGTAGTTGAGATTTTGGGAAGAGTTAAGAAAAGATATCGCTCAGATCGAGTCAAGAGGAATGTCAAGATGACGTAGAAGGTCTAGGATCAAGAAGGCGCTGACCGCAGTCAAGCAGATGGAATTATGGATGGAATTATGAAGCTTTATTAAGATCTATATGGAACATGGTATTTAAACATCTTAGAAGAGGAGATATAACATGCATTATATGTGGTAATAATTTGAAGGAAGTCAGATAACCCTTAAGTTATTTTATAACTTAATAGCCGAGATGATGGGGGTTCGAGATTATATTTGTGACGCAAGACCACGGTGGTGGGGAGGACGTCACGTGACCGCACCAGGCAGGTAAGGGTCGAGGCAGTGCAGACACTGTCAGTCTAGCTCAGTGAGCCAAGCAAGAGAGTCGAGCTGAGTAGCACACGCCTAGCGCATGGTACAAGGTCGCGCAGCGAACAGAAACTGTCACGGAAAGTGAAAGCGACAGTTTCAACTTCTCCGAGCAGCGAACGACAAGTAGGTCAGTGGGCCGGGCGGACATCCGCAGCAAACAAGCATAGGAGGCCGGGGTTTTTAAAACAGCATTGCGAGTAGTTGGAGAACTTTATTCCAAGCTGCATTTCAACGCAGAACGGCATAGTAGAGCGACATGGCGAGGCCAGCTTTAGGCGGAGATGATTATAGCATTGCAGTAAAACCGAGCGGGTTATTTCCCATTTTATACGCAAGCATTATGACAGAAGCTGAACTTTATTACTACATTGAGTTAGAACGTTTATTCAGCATTTGAATTATAAAAGCAGATAGTTACGAGATACTGCAACTTTGAACTTCGAATGAACATAGTTTTTCTTAATGACATTACGACTATGCATTTCATAACGCAGTCCATGTAACATTAACAATTTATAAGCAAACGGAATGTTGTAAGCAAATGCACTTAGGAACATTAGCTCGTGCATTAATGCAATTATTTCTTGTGAAGTGATACGAATTACCGAGTATGAACACAGCTACAGGGTGTTTCATAAACTTAGACACTCTGATAAAACAATTTTATTTTCTACAAGTAAAACTAAACCGCTGTGGAAATTGAACTTTCAACGCTCAAACTGAACATTGTATAGAACAGTGGCGTACCGTAGAAGAGGAATAGGGGGTCCGCTGTTTCTATGAACTTTTCGTGAGGATTTGGATAATATCCGCTATGGATAACCAGAAGTTCATCATGTCGGAGTAAACGCAGACAGAGACGCGATGACACCACAGAGCGATGGATTCGATTCCTGACGAGGAGGAGGTCCACCAGCTGATTCACTTGGGATTCGAAGGCAATCGTCATTGCATGGATGGAATGATATTCACGCCGATCTTTCGAGAAATTCATTACATAGGGAAAATCGACGATCTTTGAAATTTAATAACAGCTGATTATGAGAAGGTACTGTAAGAGTTATAACTTTCTGATACGATTATTTTCATGAATACTGGGCACACATGTATATTTTTCTAATAGGAGTGATACGATTATATAGACATGGTTTGTTTTTATATGCTTTGAAATTTTGCTAGAATATGGCGTGACCATATGATATGGCAGGCATCATTATACGATATTCTCACCATTGGTTGGCTTTATTAAGCAGATGTTAGGTCTTTTAGACATTTTTCCAGCAAGGATATTTTCATGAATAGTTTTTTTGTGTGACGAGTATTTCGAAATCGTGATCTGCAATTGATTATCTAAATTACTTCGTCAGTTCATTGCATACTAGCGAGTGTGTATTATTCATCAGTAGGGATTTTTTCCATTGGATTGTTTGGAGATATTAAGATGTTATTCACTTTAGTGAATAAATATCGCTTTTATATGACAACTAGAGACTTGTTGATTCCTATCTGGTACATTCACTCATATAGTCTTCGAGATGGGGTCTTTCGTATTTATACGATTGTATGGTGGTTACTCATCTTACCCATCGCTTAGGGCACTATCATTTTAGTCGACGGGGCGAGGTCTTTCGTATTTATACGATTGTACGGTGGTTACTCATCTTACTTGCCATTGAGGGACTCATTTTTATCATCCGAGTGTACATGAGATTGTAAGTGAATCAAACAAGGAACTACTAGTCACATATCAGTCGAAATTTTGTTAAATAAAGTACAGATAAATGTCAGCAGGGTTACATTTTGTAATTCTTGTTTGCCAATCCAATATTTTGTTGCTATACTCTTTTGAGAGTACTTTCAGTTTAACAGCTGGTACAGCTGATGCTTTTGATGATTTTTATAATTGTGTTTGGTACCTTTAAAAAGGATTTAAAGTAATTGAATCTTGTAAGATGAATCATTAATGGTCAGATTTATTTTAAGGCAGATCAGTATTGCAGATTTTGATATGAGAGATTATAGCACATTGGTGTTTTTTCTGTGATGTGAATTATGAGAATTGTAAGAGAATTTATGCTATTTGAAAGCAGATCTTGAATTACTGAGGTAATATTTTTTCCAATTGTTTAAGAAGTTGTCTAGATGTGATCAGATTAATTACAGTTATTGGAGATTGTGTGCGTTGATAATTTGAAGCCAGTTATATATTTTTTGTAGATCATGCAACATGGTTAAGTGACGTTTGTGATAGGCATTTTGTGGAAGTTGCCAAGTGATAGTTGCAATGTTGCTAATGCATTTTGAAGCAGACATGAGGTTGTCGAACCCAGTCTAGCGTAATTGTTGAGATTCATGCTGTATGTGCTGAATATTTATGGAGTTTTGTGGAATAATTGTTGTATTCAAATGTGATATTTGAAGAATTGAGGATATATAATGTCGTTGTGGATAGTCAGATCCAACGTGATGTCGTGAAGGCAATAATATTTTTTGGCATGAAAATCAAATACGAGATATAACTTGGAAGTGATAAAACTGTAAGACAACGTTCTATAACCCAAATTAAACAATTTGTTAGGAAATTAAACAAATAAATAAAGTTGATAATACAAGATTTTCTGCGAATAATAATTAATGAAATAATAATCTGAAAATTAAGCATATTAATGATCTGACCTAATGAAATAAAAATCAGAATGACTAGATGAAATAATGAAAATCTAAATAACCAGAAGAGTAAAATTTAAATAAATTGATAAATTAAATTTTGGAATAAATCAATGAATTAAATAAATGGATGAATTAAAGATTGGATGAATAAACTGATTTAAATAAATTAATAGATGATTGGATAGGTGATGAATAACTGAATTAGAAGGTGATAATTAATTAAAGAAGCTGATGATTAATGAATTTATATGGAATTAAAATAAATTTAATTGAGATATAATTTGAGGAATTGCAACTTGAGTTGAGGAATTAAACAATTTGTATTGATGATTTAAGATGATTTAATCTGAAGTAGATGATAAAATAAGAGTGTGTGAATAATTAGAAAGCATAATGAAGTGATGATAATAATTTTCATTTAAATGATTTAATGGTGATGAGTTAATGATTCTGACAGGAATATGTTGAATTTTTAAATGAGAATTAATGTGAGAAATATTAAATTTTGATGATGATGATAATGATGACCAATGAGCCGTGAATTTTCTGTAATTCACAAACAAGAAAGTATTAATGACAATGTAAATAGTGTAAATTAATTATTCAATGTTTAGGAGCATTTTACTAACGTGTTCAACATTTAAATTATGCCATGCATGCCATAAAATACGTGATGTTTAAAATATGTGATTATAATATGTGTATGTTTAGACAGATTAATAACTTTTTCAAATCCACATTTATGATGTTAAATTAAAGAGAAATTAGGTCTCAGGTATCACAAATGTCAGTGACGAAAGACATAGTGCTACAGTGATCCTGAGAACCCAAGAGAACTTTAGAGATTTTCACGTTTTATGTGGATGAAATATTTTTGATTAGAAAAGAGATGGTTCGATTTTTGGACAATGACAATTTAACGTTGGCATTCGACCATACTCTCAGGTAGGATGAATATTTAAAATGTCTGTCTGACTATCAAAGTGAAATAAATTTGTTTTTATCTTAGTTGTGATCTGATGATGGTGTGATTTTCCTTTTTCTTTCCTTGTCTTGAGTAAGGCTTAACCAGGAAAGGAGGTGGTTTGCTAGGAATTCAGTTGATGGCGCCCATTTATATTTGCATTTTTTAAAATTAAACTTAAGCCCGTAACGACCCTAGAGATACTTTGTCTCGTGTTACCCAACTGCTTTTTCGATAACTCAGCTGAATTTCCGACACATTCTTTACTTGACTAGAGGTTCATTTAACTCCGCTCTGTCCTGGAACTCCAGGAATGCGATGTAATAGCAGATGGGTCATCGCATCCCCAGGACGAACGGGTACAGTATCATGTATGGAAACAGACCTAGCTTTGACCATCAACGCACGTCCAAAGACATCCATCGTTAACCTGTAGTATGAGTCTACTGTTTCTATAACAAGGCTCGGTGCGATGTATATGGACAGCCTGCTAGCCTCTCTAAGCCTTAGTTGAAATGAATATAATTAAGCAGCAAGAGTCATTCCCCGTGGAGGACATGGTTTCCCATCTCTGTCCCACATCACGTGAACAACGCCATGGTTCACTGTTTCCATCTTCCATTCGCTGCATCATTGTGGGACCTTCCGGCTGTGGAAAGACCAATCTTTTGCTGACGCTTATTACAGCGCCCAATGGTCTGCGTTTTCAAAATATTTATATTTTCGCAAAATCTCTCTACCAACCCCTTTACGTGTTTCTGGATCAAGTCATGTCTGGATTACAAAATGAGAATATGGGGTATTTTACATTTTCCACGCAAGAAAATGTTATTTCACCGGATGAGGTAAAGCCTGATTCACTCATGATTTTCGATGATGTATCCACTGAACGTTAAGGCATCATTAAAACTATTTCAGCATGGGTCGACACAAACATATCGATTGCTTCTATCTTGGACAAAAGTATTCTAAATTGTCCAAACAGTTGATTCGTGACAATGCCAATTTCATTGTTTAATTCATCAGGACGAGAGGAACAGTCGTCACATTTATAATGAACATGTGAATCCGGATATGACCTTTCAAATGTTTACAGAATTGTGTGGCACGTGCTGGAACACACAACGTCATGCCTGTTTAGTGATTGACAAACAAAGTGAACTCAACCAAGGGCGGTATCGCTTAGGGTTTGATCATTTTATTGTTATTTAAAGCACTGTATCATTCCCTCTCAAGTCATTTGTCACGACACCATGGCGTTAGCAGAGAGTCAATTGAAAAAGGATATTATTAAAGCAAAAAATACTATTCGTCAAAAGTTTCGTCAATTGAAACGATCGCGTGTGGATCATGCTTTGTTTATTCAACAACATTTAGCACCTCCGCTAAAAGCCATGTTGAAACCCTCTTTGAAGCCATCTGAAACGCTACCCACCGTTTCACAAGCCACTCAGACGCACCACAAGGACCCTGAGGAAGAGGAAGACGAAGAGGAACAGGAAGATTTAACTGGTGTTAGCGAAGTTGAGGGTAATGAGGAACAAGTGTTTACACCTAAAAAAAAAGGCATCACCCCATGCAGAGTTTTTAAGAAAAAAGAAATCCTTAGTCATGGACGAAACACCTTGCCCTTCCAGATCGTCTCCATTTTCGCAACTCTTGGCCACCCCTCAACATAAAGCTCAACTGAAAAACATTTTAATAAAATATTATGGATCAACACTGGAACCCTATTTCACCAATCTATTTATTGGAAACACAGATACCACGTATGGTGTTCTCTATGAGGATAATAGTTTTAAGATTGGTGATTCATCGATTAAATTTAGTCGTACTAAAGCTGTCAATAAAAAGATCAACTATAAATTAACACCAGGACTGTTAAAGCTACTAATCTCTCGGGCTCCCTCATCCCAAGATTATACGCTAGAGGACCTTGGTAAATATAAATCCATTTTATTGGACACCCATGCCCACCAAATACAGTATGTTCCCACTCAACAAGTGAATGCCAATATATCTCAAAAATATAAAACCATCATTGCAAAAATGTTCCCCACTAGTCAAAGTGGTCGTCGTAAAGTGTCCGCTTCGGGGGTGACATTTAAACCATTAAAACCCCTTGTGGATGTTACCTACTGGCACAATCCCAATAAACTCGTCCAGCGACTACAGCTGTTGCATGCTTCACGTCAAGCCGGCCATACTGGTCACGATTGGGAAATTCAAGAAATTGAGGAAGAACTTCGAAATGCCAAAATTATTGTTTAAGCCCTCGCCTATTAAAATGGGTATTGCTCACGAGTTGCATCCACCAGATAGACGTCACTATCAGTGACTCAAGGTGATTTCACGGGGTGTGGATGAACTTTGGCAAGCAGACTTGGATGAAATGATTCCCTATGCTAGCGTTAACGATGGTGTACGCTATATGTTGACGGTCATTGATGCTTATTCCAAAATGGCGTTTGTTGAACCTGTGCGTCACAAGTCTGGTCCACTAGTCACCAATGCCTTTCAACATATTATTCAACAATCCAAACGTCAACCTCAGCTGCTACAAACAGATCAGGGAAAGGAATTTTTCAACAAGGATTTCTCCAGTTTTCTCAAATCTAAGGATATTCACCATTACACCACGTACAGCAATCTCAAAGCCAGCGTGGTTGAGCAGTTCAACCGAACATTGAAAACCCCTATGTGGAAAGTGTTTACCGCTCAGGGCACGTATCGCTTGTTGGACATGTTACCAGAGCTAGTATCACGTTACAATGACACCAAACATAGAACGATTGGGACCAAGCCACGACTTGTGACCAAAAATATTCCACAACTGGGTAAAATGTTTAACCCCATAAAAACAGCAGACCCTAAACGTCATCGCCTTAACATCGGGGACCGTATTCGTGTGAGCAAATTCAAGTCCGTCTTCGACAAGGGCTACACACCAAATTGGGGGACTGAACTATTTCGAATTCTTCAAGTCAACCTGAACAGTCCAGTCACCTATTTACTCGAAGAACTCAACCATCAACCCATAAAAGGCAGGTTTTATCTCCAAGAACTCCAAAAGACAGCGTTTCCGAACCTTTACCTTATGGAAAATGTGTTGAAACAAAAAGGAAATAAACTATATGTAAAATGGTTGGGATTTAGCTCAGCCTTTAATTCTTGGATTAATAAATTACATGTTGTGTGAACCTGTGCGCCTTGTATTTATTTATTCACTCATGTTGTACTTAACCTACAGCCCTATGTACAGTCCTCAGCTCCACATGTATTAAGAGCAATACATATTTCTTTCTCTCTTCACCTGTGTTCTCTCTTAAACCGACTCTCCCCCTCTCCTTCCCTTCACCTCCCACCACTGTCAAAACAGGTTGTGACTTATTAGCTCTTATCGTGCACGTGCACAGGTGAACACCTGTGTGTTAGGTCATATTACACATGAATTTGCATTTTCTCACGTATGAATCAAAACAGCATGTGAATTGTTTCACAAGGAGGACGGTAATAATGTCATCTCACACGTGTTCACATGTATTTCATCACTTTCCTTTCATATCGTTATCACATTATAGTAGTGGGGACTGGTGAACAACGTCAGTTCAAGACACTGCTTTACACGTAAATGTAGTTAGGCCCTTTGACGTAATTTAAATAAATTCATGGGTCAGTCAATAGGGACCGGTCCCTTTGGACTGGTCCAAAGGGATTAGTCAAAAGAACCTGTCAACAAGGACTCGTCCACAAGGGCTCGTCCACAAGGACCTGCCCACAAGGACTCGTCCACAAGGACTTGTCCACAAGAACCTGTCAAAAATGACCTGTCAACAATGACCTCTCAACTATGACCTGTCAACAATGACCCGCCAACAATGACCTGTCAACAAGGACCCATCCACAGGGATCCGCCCCCCCCCACCCTCTTACAAACGCCATGAGTGGGCATGCGTAAAAACAAAAAACAAGCATGTTAAATCATAGTGGCTATCCACCGTACACATGCACATTGTGTAGAACAGCGTTTAATTCCATATTGGCATTCAAACTCTCACATGTTGCCCTTGAAAAGCGAGATTTTCTAAAAATTTAAAATTTCACCCCCTAGTAGGGGTAGGTTTTATTTTGGGGTTGGAATATGTTGTCCAATGGAAAGGGGGTGTCAGCCTGAGTTCAATGACCCCTCATTCGTCAAAATCCGACCATGCGTTCGAGAGATATCGCGCCGCCGCCATCTTGTGTGCGGAATGTGGAGGTGGAGGGTGTAGAACCCGTAAAAATCCACTACTTGTTGGCATTGGGATGACGTCCTCTTTGCTATGAATGTGTGTTGGTATTATTTTGAAAATTCTTGGTGTGGAATTTTTGATTATTTTGGAAACGGTGAATTTTGGAAAGGAGATTGTTTGACATTAATGAAATGTGCCTATGCCCTCTAGGCAGAAAACAAGGTTCAAGTGTGTAGGCCAAAAGAAAATGAATTTTGAAAAAATGGTCACTATTTTGGAAACGGTGAAGATGAGAAAAAAAATGTATGACATAAATCAAAGGTCCCTACCCCCTCTACCTCTACAATAAATTTTAAGTCTCTAGGACAAAAACTATGCATTTTAAAACTTTTTACCTCTTTTTTAAATATTTAAAATAAAGAGTGTTTGTAGACAAAGATCCGGTAGCGCTCGGCATGTGTTACAACGAGGTTATGACTAGCCATGGTGAATAGAGGAAATGGCTATTTTGAGGGGGCGACAAAGCGAGGGAGCGCTTTTCGATATTTTCCTATGACAGATGAATGAAGGCGAATATTTCAAAATTCCTCACGGCGACCTCGGTGACCGTGTCCTTAAGAAATGAATTACTACTTTGGTGGGATGGTGGGGCAGCATACTACGGTTGGTTTTGTGATACTTCCTATGACAGATGGAGGCGAATATTTGAAAATGTGAGCTAGGATTATTTTACCCTGGAGGGGATCTTTAACGTTTTAGTCAACGGTGATGAGCGAGACCACTCTCTGACACAGTAGACGGTTGTAGTGTACCCGTTCGTCCTGGGGATGCGATGACCCATCTGCTATTACATCGCATTCCTGGAGTTCCAGGACAGAGCGGAGTTAAATGAACCTCTAGTCAAATAAGGAATGTGTCGGAAATTCAGCTGAGTTATCGAAAAAGCAGTTGGGTAACACGAGACAAAGTATCTCTAGGGTCGTTACGGGCTTAAGTTTAATAAAACAAAATGCAAATATAAATGGGCGCCATCAACTGAATTCCTAGCAAACCACCTCCTTTCCTGGTTAAGCCTTACTCAAGACAAGGAAAGAAAAAGGAAAATCACACCATCATCAGAACACAACTAAGATAAAAACAAATTTATTTCACTTTGATAGTCAGACAGACATTTTAAATATTCATCCTACCTGAGAGTATGGTCGAATGCCAACGTTAAATTGTCATTGTCCAAAAATCGAACCATCTCTTTTCTAATCAAAAATATTTCATCCACATAAAACGTGAAAATCTCTAAAGTTCTCTTGGGTTCTCAGGATCACTGTAGCACTATGTCTTTCGTCACTGACATTTGTGATACCTGAGACCTAATTTCTCTTTAATTTAACATCATAAATGTGGATTTGAAAAAGTTATTAATCTGTCTAAACATACACATATTATAATCACATATTTTAAACATCACGTATTTTATGGCTTGCATGGCATAATTTAAATGTTGAACACGTTAGTAAAATGCTCCTAAACATTGAATAATTAATTTACACTATTTACATTGTCATTAATACTTTCTTGTTTGTGAATTACAGAAAATTCACGGTTCATTGGTCATCATTATCATCATCATCAAAATTTAATATTTCTCACATTAATTCTCATTTCAAAATTCAACATATTCCTGTCAGAATCATTAACTCATCACCATTAAATCATTTAAATGAAAATTATTATCATCACTTCATTATGCTTTCTAATTATTCACACACTCTTATTTTATCATCTACTTCAGATTAAATCATCTTATATCATCAATACAAATTGTTTAATTCCTCAACTCAAGTTGCAATTCCTCAAATTATATCTCAATTAAATTTATTTTAATTCCATATAAATTCATTAATCATCAGCTTCTTTAATTAATTATCACCTTCTAATTCAGTTATTCATCACCTATCCAATCATCTATTAATTTATTTAAATCAGTTTATTCATCCAATCTTTAATTCATCCATTTATTTAATTCATTGATTTATTCCAAAATTTAATTTATCAATTTATTTAAATTTTACTCTTCTGGTTATTTAGATTTTCATTATTTCATCTAGTCATTCTGATTTTTATTTCATTAGGTCAGATCATTAATATGCTTAATTTTCAGATTATTATTTCATTAATTATTATTCGCAGAAAATCTTGTATTATCAACTTTATTTATTTGTTTAATTTCCTAACAAATTGTTTAATTTGGGTTATAGAACGTTGTCTTACAGTTTTATCACTTCCAAGTTATATCTCGTATTTAATTTTCATGCCAAAAAATATTATTGCCTTCACGACATCACGTTGGATCTGACTATCCACAACGACATTATATATCCTCAATTCTTCAAATATCACATTTGAATACAACAATTATTCCACAAAACTCCATAAATATTCAGCACATACAGCATGAATCTCAACAATTACGCTAGACTGGGTTCGACAACCTCATGTCTGCTTCAAAATGCATTAGCAACATTGCAACTATCACTTGGCAACTTCCACAAAATGCCTATCACAAACGTCACTTAACCATGTTGCATGATCTACAAAAAATATATAACTGGCTTCAAATTATCAACGCACACAATCTCCAATAACTGTAATTAATCTGATCACATCTAGACAACTTCTTAAACAATTGGAAAAAATATTACCTCAGTGATTCAAGATCTGCTTTCAAATAGCATAAATTCTCTTACAATTCTCATAATTCACATCACAGAAAAAACACCAATGTGCTATAATCTCTCATATCAAAATCTGCAATACTGATCTGCCTTAAAATAAATCTGACCATTAATGATTCATCTTACAAGATTCAATTACTTTAAGTCCTTCTCGAAGGTATCCAACACAATTATAAAATTCATCAAAAGCATCAGCTGTAACAGCTGTTAAACTGAAAATACTCTCAAAAGAGTATAGCAACAAAATATTGGATTGGCAAACAAGAATTACAAATGTAACCCTGATGACATTTATCTTTACTTTATTTAACAAAATTTCGACTGATATGTGACTAGTAGTTCCTTGTTTGATTCACTTACAATCTCATGTACACTCGGATGATAAAAATGAGTCCCTCAATGGCAAGTAAGATGAGTAACCACCGTACAATCGTATAAATACGAAAGACCTCGCCCCGTCGTCTAATCATGATAGTGCCCTAAGCGATGGGTAAGATGAGTAACCACCATACAATCGTATAAATACGAAAGACCCCATCTCGAAGACTATATGAGTGAATGTACCAGATAGGAATCAACAAGTTTCTAGTTGTCATATAAAAGCGATATTCATTCACTTAAGTGAATAACATCTTAATATCTCCAAACAATCCAATGGAAAAAATCCCTACTGATGAATAATACACACTCGCTAGTATGCGATGAACTGACGAAGTAATTTTAGATAATCAATTGCAGATCACGAGTTCGAAATACTCGTCACACAAAAAAAAATATTCATGAAAAATATCCTTGCTGGAAAAATGTCTAAAAGACCAAACATCTGCTTAATAAAGTCAACCAATGGTGAGAATATCGTATAATGATGCCTGCCATATCATATGGTCACGTCATATTCTAGCAAAATTTCGAAGCATATAAAGTCAAAGCCATGTCTTAAACAAACGTATCACTCCTATTAGAAAAATATACATGTGTGCCCAGTATTCATGAAAATAATCGTATCAGGTAGTTATAACACTTACAGTACCTTTTCATAATCAGCTGTTATTAAATTTCAAAGATCGTCGATTTTCCCTATGTAATGAATTTCTCGAAAGATCGGCGTGAATATCATTCCATCCATGCAATGACGATTGCCTTCGAATCCCAAGTGAATCAGCTGGTAGACCTCCTCCTCGTCAGGAATCGAATCCATCGCTCCGTGGTGCCATCGCGTCTCTGTCTGCGTTTACTCCGACATGATAAACTTCTGGTTATCCATAGCGGATATTGTCCAAATCCACACGAAAAAGTTCATAGAAACAGCGGACCCCCTATTCCTCTTCTACGTTACGCCACTGTTCTATACAATGTTCGCTTTAAGTGTTGAAAGTTCAATTTCCACAGCGGTTAAGTTTAACTTGTAGAAAATAAAATTATTTTATCAGAGTGTCTAAGTTTATGAAACATCCTGTATCTGTGTTCATACTCGGTAATTCATAACACTTCTTAAGACTGACTTGCATTAATGCACGAGCTAATGTTCCTAAGTGCATATGCTTACAACATTCCGTTTGCTTAAAAATTGTTAATGTTACTTGGACTGCGTTATGAAATGCATAGTCGTAATGTCATTGAGAAAAACTATGTTCTTTCGAAGTTCAAAGTTGCAGTATCACGTAACTATTTGTCTTTATAATTCAAGTGCTGAATAAACGTTCCAACTCAACGTAGTAATGAAGTTCAGCTTCTGTTATAATGCTTGCGTATAATAATGGGAATTAACCCGCACGGCCCTACTGCTATGCCATAATAATCTCCGCATAAAGCTAGCCTCGCCATGTCGTTCTACGTTGAAATGCAGCTTGGAATAAAGTTCTCCAACTACTCGCAATGCTGTTTTAAGAACCCCGGCCTCATATGCTTGTTTGCTGCGGATCTCCGCCCGGCCCACTGACCTACTTGTCGCTCGCCGCTCGGAGAAGCCGAAACTGTCCCCTGCACTTTCCGTGACAGTTTCTGTTCGCTGCTCGGTGAAGCTGAAACTGTCGCCTGCACTTTCCGTGACAGTTTCTGTTCGCTGCACGATCTATACCATGCGCCTGGCGTGTGTTACTCAGCTTGACTTCCTTGCTTGGCTCACAGAGCTAGACTGACTGTTCCTGCACCGCCTAGACCCTTACCTGCCTGATGCGGTCACGTGGCGTCCTCCCCACCACCGTGGTCTTGCGTCACAGATATAATCTCGAACCCCCATCATCTCGGCTATTAAGTTATAAAATAACTTAAGGGTTATCTGACTTCCTTCAAATTATTACCACATATAATGCATGTTATATCTCCTCTTCTAAGATATTTAAATACCATGTTCCATATAGATCTTAATAAAGCTTCACATTTCCATCCATAATTCCATCCGCTTACAGATGTCAGTGCCTTCTTGATCCTAGACCTCCTACGTCATCCTGACATTCCTCTTGACTCGATCTGAGCGCTATCTTTCCTTAACTCTTCTCAAAACCTCAACTACGGCTTAATGTCTGCTGGCGTAGCCGATAGCCTCGAATAGGTATCGGGTACATCTCTCCCGTACATCTCCTTTTTTATCAGGATTGAGAAAAAAATACACTCTCAGGCATTCTATATATAACACATGTACACGATAGCTCTACAATTCTCTTAATCAGCATGATGGTACTTTCTAACTCTCAACAATGATGATTGATTTCCAATGATTAGCATCTTGATTCTGTATTACTTTGATGTCTGTTTCTTCCTTCACTACTCGTGCTTGCTCGATTGACATCTCTGACTGTCTCCTCGAGTGGTGTACTAGGCTGTCTATTTTCTTGCCTCGATCTCTCGTATTCACGATTATCTCGTCCTTCATTGGGATCGTTTCTTCGGCCATCGTGCCTGTCGTTCCGATTATACAGTTGACCTTGGCTCCAGTTATTTCTACCACGATATCTATTGTTGTATCGATTCCTATCTTGATATCTGGAATTCTGGTTATAATTTCTATATCGGCTATCTCTTGCTTCCTGATCGTATGGCCTCTCATATGGTCCTCTATACCGATCATTTCCACGAACGTTACGGATGTTTCCTCGATTTCCTTCGTTCCTTCTGTTTTCCCAGGAATCTCTTCTGTCCGTTTGAGCTGCGTTATCAACGACTACCGCATTCACCTCTTGCGTGTTTCTATTGTCGCTTCTTGTATTTCTAGGCGTAACTTGAGCGCTTGTATAGTCCAATCGCCGTAAAATGTCGTCATAGTGCTCAAGTGTGTTTGCTCCCGACGCTATGAGTGATCGTTGTACCTCAATCGGTAACTGTCTCGCTATAGCTTGCAAAAGCTCTTCTTCTGGCAATGGAGGAATCAGAAACTGCAATTTAGCCAGCTGTGACGTAAAATAATTGGCATAATGCGTCGGATGTGACGTAGAATAACGCTTCGAGTACATTTCTGCTCTCACGTTCAGTTGATCCTCTGCACTCCAAAATCTCCTTAGGAATGCTATTGCAAATTGCTCCATATTCGCAAAATTGCTTCTGAATGCTCTAAACCAAGTAAGCGCAGACCCGTCTAAGGCGCGTTCGACTATCCTTAGCTCTCTTTGTTTGACTACTCTATGCTCCGCCATGTAGTCTCGAATATCTCGCAGAAATTCGACTGGTGTGACCCCTGTATTTCCAGAAAACTTCCTCGGCTTGTCATCCAGATTTCTAATAATGGTAACTGGACCTGAGTATCGTTCACTTGTACCCAACGTACTCCTATTCGAACTTGGATTATCCTGAGGGGTTGAACTTGCCCTTTCGAATGTCACATTCGGTTGCGTTTGACGGTCTTCTCCCATGCTAACTTCTTGATTACCCATACTGCGGTCTATCGCTGTCTGATTCATCGATATTTCCCCTGATGTAGTATTCTGACTTGCGATACTGTAAATCATAGATTCTAGTTTAGTTATCCTATCTTCTGCCAATTTCTCTACGGTCTTGACCTGAGTCTTCAACTCATCTAACGACGTAACATTCTGCGTTTTGTTACTCTCGTCTAAATCGTTTTTCAACTTGTCAATCTTGTCTTCGCATGTATTCTTTACTGACGCGACTTTTTCCTTTAACAGATCAACATCTGTCCTAAATAGAGTTGAATCTATCTTCATCGCTTCCTTGTTCTCCGTAAATCTCGCTTCTAAGTTCGCCATACCTGCGATTAATTTCTCATCTAATCCTGCACGTTTTTCTTTTGCTTCGGCATCGACCTCACTATACCGTTCTTCCACGATTGCACCGACTCTATTTTTGAATAAAGCTAAGTTTTCATTAACCTTTTGCTCTATATCATCATCCATCTTCCTAATATCTTTCTGCAATTGATTCTCTAATGATTTTAAATTAGAATTAACCTCTCCTAAGACATCCTCTTTAATGGTCCCAATTACTGACTTTAAATCCTTAATCTCATTACCTAGATTCATCTCTAGACCTTTGATTTTAGTCTCGAAAGATACTTCGGTAGACCACTCTTGAATTTTGCCTACATCTGCCACTAAACCATCGATGTCGAATCTCAACTTCGATACATCCGATTTTATGTCTTTCTGTATAGACATAACGTCTGTTCTTAAAGTAAGAATATTTTCTTCTCCTCTACTTTCTAATTCAATAATATTCTTTCTTAATATTTGAACAGTTTCCTCTCCTTTCATATTTACTGCAATTATATCTAATTTTAAAGTCTTAAGCATCTCATTATTCTTTAAAGTTAAACTATTCTCTAACCTAGATAACTTATTTTCTAACTCTGTGTTAGTTTCTTCACTACGAGCTTGTAATTTCTCTTCTAATGATTTAAAACTATCCTTCAAGTTAGCTTCACCATTTGACTGTAATCTTTCTTCTAATGATTTAAAACTATCCTTCAAGTTAGCTTCACTAGCTTTTAAATGACTTTCAGTACTAGTCTGTAATCTAGTCTCCAATGACATCAACTCATCTTTACTATTTGACTGTAATAATTTTAAATTTTCTTCATTACTAATCTGTAATCTAGTCTCTAATGACTTTAAATTATCCTCACTATTTGACTGTAATAATTTTAAATTTTCTTCATTACTAGTCTGTAATCTAGTCTCCAATGACTTTAAATTATCTTCACTAGTTGACTGTAATAATTTTACATTAGATTCGTTACTAATCTGTAATGATTTTAAATTTTCTTCAGTACTAGTCTGTAATGCTTGCACATTTTCTTTACATCTAGCTTCTAACCTAGCTTCTGAACTATTTATCTGTTCTTTAACTTCCGTTTCCATTTTAGAAATAGTTTCTGCAATACCAGACATACCACTCTGCAACTCTCCTAACACCTTAGCTAAATCTTCCGGCAACATAATTATATTTTCAATAGACGTTTAATTCAGAGACGTTAGACAACAACACATCACAATGTCTCAATTCCTGCATTCACTTGGGTATAGGAAAAATAACTTATAACTAACATGATATACTAATACGATTAACATGAACACTGAAATGGGCACACAAGTATATTGTCTGACTAAGTTTAATAAATTTTGTAACACAATTAAATGAACTTGAGATCACACTCTCAGTAATCTAAATCTGATGTGATTTCATAGAATAAACAAAATCGAAGCCCCACAGGTGGGTAAAGCCAATTCTCCCTCCCTCTCTCTCTGTACCCGTTCGTCCTGGGGATGCGATGACCCATCTGCTATTACATCGCATTCCTGGAGTTCCAGGACAGAGCGGAGTTAAATGAACCTCTAGTCAAATAAGGAATGTGTCGGAAATTCAGCTGAGTTATCGAAAAGCAGTGGGTAACACGAGACAAAGTATCTCTAGGGTCGTTACGGGCTTAAGTTTAATAAAAAATAATGCAAATATAAATGGGCGCCATCTACTGAATTCCTAGCAAACCACCTCCTTTCCGGGTTAAGCCTTACTCAAGACAAGGAAAGAAAAAGGAAAATCACATCATCATCAGATCACAACTAAGATAAAAACAAATTTATTTCACTTTGATAGTCAGACAGACATTTTAAATATACCTCCTACCTGAGAGTATGGTCGAATGCCAACGTTAAATTGTCATTGTCCAAAAATCGAACCATCTCTTTTCTAATCAAAAATATTCCATCCACATAAAACAGAAAAATCTCTAAAGTTCTCTTGGGTTCTCAGGATCACTGTAGCACTATGTCTTTCGTCACTGACATTTGTGATACCTGAGACCTAATTTCTCTTTAATTTAACATCATGAATGTGGATTTGAAAAAGTTATTAATCCGTCTAAACATACATATATTATAATCACATATTTTAAATATCACGCAATTTTATGGCTTGCATGGCATAATTTAAATGTTGAACTTGTTAGTTAAATGCTCCTAAACATCGAATAATTAATTTACACTATTTACATTGTCATTACAAATTACTTGTTTGTGAATTACAGAAAATTCACTTCTCATTGGTCATCATTATTGTCATCATCAAAATTAAATATTTCTCACATTAATTCTTATTTCAAAATTCAACATATTCCTGTCAGAATCATCAACTCATCACCATTAAATCATTTAAATGAAAATTATTATCATCACTTCATTATGCTTTCTAATTATTCACACACTCTTATTTCATCATATACTTCAGATTAAATCATCTTAAATCATCAATACAAATTGTTTAATTCCTCAACTCAAGTTGCAATTCCCCAAATTATATCTCGATTAAATTTATTTTAATTCCATATAAATTCATTAATCATCAGCTTCTTTAATTAATTATCACCTTCTAATTCAGTTATTCATCATCTATCCAATCATCTATTAATTTACTTAAATCAGTTTATTCATCCAATCTTTAATTCATCCATTTATTTAATTCGTTGATTTATTCCATAATTTAATTTATCAATTTATTTAAATTTTACTCTTCTGGTTATTTAGATTCTTATTATTTCATCTAGTCATTCTGATTTTAATTTCATTAGGTCAGATCATTAATATGCTTAATTTTCAGATTATTATTTCATTAATTATTATTCTCAGAAAATCTTGTATTTTCAACTTTATTTATTTGTTTAATTTCCTAACAAATTGTTTAATATGGGTTATAGAACGTTGTCTTACAGTTTTATCACTTCCAAGTTATATATCGTATTTAATTTTCATGCCAAAAAATATTATTGCCTTCACGACATCACGTTGGATCTGACTATCCACAACTACATTATATATCCTCAATTCTTCAAATATCACATTTGAATACAACAATTATTCCACAAAACTCCATAAATATTCAGCACATACAGCATGAATCTCAACAATTACGCTAGACTGGGTTCGACAACCTCATGTCTGCTTCAAAATGCATTAGCAACATTGCAACTATCACTTGGCAACTTCCCCAAAATGCCTATCACAAACTTCACTTAACCATGTTGCATGATCTACAAAAAATATATAACTGGCTTCAAATTATCAACGCACACAATCTCCAATAACTGTAATTAATCTGATCACATCTAGACAACTTCTTAAACAATTGGAAAAATATTACCTTAGTAATTCAAGATTTGCTTTCAAATAGCATAAATTCTCTTACAATTCTCATAATTCACATCACAGAAAAACACCAATGTGCTATAATCTCTCATATCAAAATCTGCAATACTGATCTGCCTTAAAATAAATCTGACCATTAATGATTCATCTTACAAGATTCAATTACTTTAAGTCCTTCTCGAAGGTATCCAACACAATTATAAAAATCATCAAAAGCATCAGCTGTAACAGCTGTTAAACTGAAAATACTCTCAAAAGAGTATAGCAACAAAATATTGGATTGGCAAACAAGAATTACACATGTAACCCTGATGACATTTATCTTTACTTTATTTAACAAAATTTCGACTGATATGTGACTAGTAGTTCCTTGTTTGATTCACTTACAATCTCATGTACACTCGGATGATAAAAATGAGTCCCTCAATGGCAAGTAAGATGAGTAACCACCGTACAATCGTATAAATACGAAAGACCTCGCCCCGTCGTCTAATAATGATAGTGCCCTAAGCGATGGGTAAGATGAGTAACCACCATACAATCGTATAAATACGAAAGACCCCATCTCGAAGACTATATGAGTGAATGTACCAGATAGGAATCAACAAGTTTCTAGTTGTCATATAAAAGCGATATTCATTCACTAAAGTGAATAACATCTTAATATCTCCAAACAATCCAATGGAGAAAATCCCTACTGATGAATAATACACACTCGCTAGTATGCGATGAACTGACGAAGTAATTTTAGATAATCAATTGCAGATCACGAGTTCGAAATACTCGTCACACAAAAAAAATTATTCATGAAAAATATCCTTGCTGGAAAAATGTCTAAAAGACCAAACATCTGCTTAATAAAGCCAACCAATGGTGAGAATATCGTATAATGATGCCTGCCATATCATATGGTCACGCCATATTCTAGCAAAATTTCGAAGCATATAAAGTCAAAGCCATGTCTTAAACAAACGTATCACTCCTATTAGAAAATATACATGTGTGCCCAGTATTCATGAAAATAATCGTATCAGGTAGTTATAACATTTACAGTACCTTTTCATAATCAGCTGTTATTAAATTTCAAAAATCGTCGATTTTCCCTATGTAATGAATTTCTCGAAAGATCGGCGTGAATATCATTCCATCCATGCAATGACGATTGCCTTCGAATCCCAAGTGAATCAGCTGGTAGACCTCCTCCTCGTCAGGAATCGAATCCATCGCTCCGTGGTGCCATCGCGTCTCTGTCTGCGTTTACTCCGACCCCCTATTCCTCTTCTACGTTACGCCACTGTTCTATACAATGTTCGCTTTAAGTGTTGAAAGTTCAATTTCCACAGCGGTTAAGTTTAACTTGTAGAAAATAAAATTATTTTATCAGAGTGTCTAAGTTTATGAAACACCCTGTATCTGTGTTCATACTCGGTAATTCATAACACTTCTTAAGACTGACTTGCATTAATGCACGAGCTAATGTTCCTAAGTGCATATGCTTACAACATTCCGTTTGCTTAAAAATTGTTAATGTTACTTGGACTGCGTTATGAAATGCATAGTCGTAATGTCATTGAGAAAAACTATGTTCTTTCGAAGTTCAAAGTTGCAGTATCACGTAACTATTTGTCTTTATAATTCAAGTGCTGAATAAACGTTCCAACTCAACGTAGTAATGAAGTTCAGCTTCTGTTATAATGCTTGCGTATAATAATGGGAATTAACCCGCACGGCCCTACTGCTATGCCATAATAATCTCCGCATAAAGCTAGCCTCGCCATGTCGTTCTACGTTGAAATGCAGCTTGGAATAAAGTTCTCCAACTACTCGCAATGCTGTTTTAAGAACCCCGGCCTCATATGCTTGTTTGCTGCGGATCTCCGCCCGGCCCACTGACCTACTTGTCGCTCGCCGCTCGGAGAAGCCGAAACTGTCCCCTGCACTTTCCGTGACAGTTTCTGTTCGCTGCTCGGTGAAGCTGAAACTGTCGCCTGCACTTTCCGTGACAGTTTCTGTTCGCTGCACGATCTATACCATGCGCCTGGCGTGTGTTACTCAGCTTGACTTCCTTGCTTGGCTCACAGAGCTAGACTGACTGTTCCTGCACCGCCTAGACCCTTACCTGCCTGATGCGGTCACGTGGCGTCCTCCCCACCACCGTGGTCTTGCGTCACAGATATAATCTCGAACCCCCATCATCTCGGCTATTAAGTTATAAAATAACTTAAGGGTTATCTGACTTCCTTCAAATTATTACCACATATAATGCATGTTATATCTCCTCTTCTAAGATATTTAAATACCATGTTCCATATAGATCTTAATAAAGCTTCACATTTCCATCCATAATTCCATCCGCTTACAGATGTCAGTGCCTTCTTGATCCTAGACCTCCTACGTCATCCTGACATTCCTCTTGACTCGATCTGAGCGCTATCTTTTCTTAACTCTTCTCAAAACCTCAACTACGGCTTAATGTCTGCTGGCGTAGCCGATAGCCTCAAATAGGTATCGGGTACAGTAGGATATGACCAAGTAATTCTTGGACGTGTTGAAAGTATGTGGTTAACATGGTCATTTACTGAGGATGGCCGCTTGCTAATGATTATTATTATTACAGTAAAATGTTTAAGACACACACGTTTTGATTGCTAACACACATAGTCCTGCTCGCTGGAGACTGAATACTATACCTAGCCAGAGACATTGTGAGAGCGACTGCTGATATGACAGAAATGTCTACGTCAGCAGGAAGTGCGATATCAGCTTACTTACCTGTTAGAGGCTAGCAGGTCTGCTGTTTAAGCAGAGACCGCCATTTTGGTTCTGAGACAGTAGGACTACCAATGTATAAAAGGCAGCCATTTTGGTTCCTTATTAAAAACATGAAACTAGTATAAGGTACGCCAATTTTATCGCACTTGAGGAATGCGGGGAGGCGTGGGAAACATGTGAGAGACAGAGATGAGTTGTAGGCCAAAACGCTGAGAAAATGCAACCCTCTCTGTTGCTAAGCAGACTGATAAGGTTTGTGTTAGTAATACACTGACAGGACCAACAAATAGATGTATACAGTAGAGCTCTGAACTGAACTTTGGAAGAAAAAGCCTTTTTGTTTTCGGTAAGTACCTATGAATGATTATTTTAATAATGTAATGCTAATGAACCTTAAATTTGTAGTTATTGATAAGGTAATTAATGATTGTTTATTTGTTTGCAGATAACCGGTATACCTCACATGTCTGAGAGAGAAGAAACCATTGCACTTTTGAGCCCACTAGAAGAAAACAGCAAGAAGCCAGTACAAGTCAAGGCGATATTTTTTAAAACTAACTTATTTAATTTTTTGTTTGATATTTTTTATCTTATTTTATGTGTTAACCTGAATTTAGGTAATTATAGCGGTTTATTTTATTTATTTTTAGAAAATTGGAAAGAAAAGCCTTACCGCCGTAGCAGTCGCTGAAAACCCGAGACGCACTAGAGCGAAACCATTGCCAAAGAGTGAACTATTTAAAACTCAGGTAAGCCTAACATAAATGTTATTCCATTTTACCACTACTGAAAGCCGTAGACAAAAAATTCATTACTGTACATGACTGGGACGATGATTGCTTTTTTGATTAATGGCCATGTTTTGGCAACCGGTAGAAGACCATAATGGTTGTTGACTGGGAAAGTACAAGGCCATATTGGATTTTCTAAAAACAAAAATTTAAATTTAATTTATGGGCGGTTCCCTATGGACTCAACGTATATCCACAGGTTTGAACATGATAATCTGAACAAAATGACATGACATTCATTTTTTTTATATATTGGTTAAAGGGGGATGTAAATGACTGCAGCTTTATAAAAGGAAATTAAGTAGATGGGTTACTGTTAGTGTCGACATACAGTTTATTTTTGTAATGGTGTTTTGATCTTTTTAATGCCAATTAACGTTAAAGTTGTATTTACAAGTATTGATTGATTGATTGAGTGACGGGTTATTTTGTTTGTTTTTAGGTGTGGTCATGCGCCATTAACGTAGTCAATAGACAAAGAAAAACCATACATTGTGCATTAAAGTTCTCTGTGCTCTTGTGCAACGTTAATAACTTGCAAAAAAAAAAGAAGGTTTATTATAACACATGGCGTTAGTACCAAATACAACAAGTCAGCAAGTCGGTTTACAACGTGGGTTAAATTTTAAAACAGAAAATGATCGTTGGTTGACATCTTAAAAATATTTATGACATTGTAGAGGATCGCAATCTTTATTCATATTATATATTTATTTATATATATATAAATGTATATTGTAATATAATTAAATATACTATATATATATAATAACCTATATAGTTTATTTATAGGCTTTATAGGCTTTATAGGCTTTTTCTCGGCACATAAACTTGCTGGAGATGCATTCTATTGGCAACTCCAGCTATCTGATATGACATCTAGCGGTAAAAATGAGAAACTTACCAAGTAGGGTACATTTGTCACGTGGTGACTGTTTGTATATGGTTTCTTGTATTGGTAAACAGATCGTGGTAAATTGTTCGTGTCTTTATACATAAGTAATAAGTTTTACTCGTTGATAGAATGAAAAATGAGTAAAAGCAAAGTGTATTGCTCAGTTTACGGCTGTAAGTCGATGTATAAGAGGGCTGCGGACATACGTTTTCATCACTTTCCAAAAGATGCAAATAGCAATAGCCGAAATGTGATGATACCTAATAATACCTAATACCTAATAATAATACCTTTCCACCCCGGGAAGGATCTAACACTTGTCGAGGTAGACAGACAGAAGACCTGCGACGTAAAACCAGCGAAGGTTATTCAGTTTAAAAACAGCTGTTACGATGGGCGCGCTGGTAAGATTGAAGTTACTTGAATAATTAATTATTGGCTGCTTGGTAGGGAGAAGGGATGAGTTTAACTTGTATTAAAACTCGGGGGGCGACAGGAATTGCTTGATATGGATGGTTAAAAGGTGGGTTTGGTGTTGAATATTTGAATGGTTGCGGAATCACTCATTCTACAGTGCCCACGGGGAGGCAAATTAGGCCTATATGACTCGTAGTGGAATAGCTCGAATATCGAAGAACTTAGCGATTACGAGGTGTAGGCTTGGCGGAAAGGCTGGCGGATCATCAGTTTGACATCAATTCACGATATAAGTCGGAGCTTGGAACAGTGGCGTCTGGTTTGCGTGGATGCTAGTCTCGGAATGATAAAAGTAGCACAGCTTCGGTGTGTTATTTATTTGTTTATGTACCGTATTTCTCTATTTGAATGTCCTCGGCGTTGACTCAGGATCGAATTGCGCATAATAGTACCGAAATAATGTCCGAAGTGTAGCCCTGTGTAAATTTGAATCAGCTGATCTACATCACCCATAAAAACTGATGCTTGATAATATGCAAATGACACCAAAAATCCAGTGGAACACACAAATTAGATCACGTGTATCGCACAGTTATACATATATACAATTAAAAATAACACTGTCATTACTTTAGAGACCATATTTACTGATTATAACCGAAAAATAAAAAGTGTTCCATATCAAACGCGTGTTATTGAGTATTTTAAACCCTACTTATTCAGACCGACCGCAGCGCCCCAAGGGTTAGTTTGAGTTGCCAATTACTTGAACCGAGAAGATGTTGTGCGCTGTGTGTTTTGTCGTATTGAACTTTCACACTGGGAAGAAGGGGATGATCCCTTTAGTGACCATTTGCGATGGCCTCCTTGTTGTCCTTACATGCTTGGAAAACAAGTGGGTAACATACCAGTGTATCAATTTTACCGAACTACAAGGCCATTGACCGCTACTTACGTTACTGAATCCCAAATATATAATAATAATAATAATGATGTATTACCAGCCAACAACGGTAGTGTCGATATATGTGGTCCATATGTCATAGACAGTGTTGAACATGCATGTGCTTTTGAAAAATTGGGAGTTTGCGAGACTAAAGCACTAGCACACCCAGAGTACAGGTCTGTTGAAAATCGTTTAGAATCTGATAAGAATGTTTGGCCATTAATATTAAAACACCTTACAAAACAGCTAAGTGAAGCTGGATTTTTTATACTGGTGAAGGGGACAAAACAATATGTTTTCATTGTGGATTTGCTTTAAAGGATTGGCAAATGACTGATGACCCTTTTGTGGACAACGCTCGTTGGTTACCTAACTGTAGATACATGGTGTTGCTTAAAGGTCAGGAATTTGTGAACACTACTGGTCAAGAAAACGTAATTGCAACACAAGAAATAAAAGTGCCTTTAAAGTTAGAACACACGGAGCAAATACATGAGGCTGAAAAAAAAAGACTTGTCTCACGCACAGATACAAAAGTATGACCAACAATTATGTAAAATTTGTTATCAAGATGAACTAGGTGTTGTATTTTTGCCTTGTGGACACTTGATAGCCTGTGTCAAGTGTGCATTAGCACTTAACACTTGTGCTATATGCAGAAAAGTAGTATCTGCTACAGTTAGGGCATTTCTTGCATAAATAGTATAATTTATTAGCAATGCATAGTGCAAAATACCTATATGCACAATATTATTATAAACTGTTGTAGAGTGTAATAGATATGCTTTTGTTTTGTTTATAGGCTACTACAATGAATGTTTTGAATGCTGTGGGACAAGCATGTGTCTTAGAGACAAAGAAGCTCAGCGAATTGCCAACGCATATTCCATTCCGGATTATCAAGATTCGGAAATTGAAAACAACACATGGTGAACGTGTACTTTGTGTATGCGAAAATTTTGAGACATTTCTGCCTACACGGTTTAATGATATGACGGAGAGTGTTTTTGATGAAGTGAATAATGCTGTGCAACCTGTACAATTAATTTATGAGGGTTTTAAAAACAATAGTTGCATGGTCCGTTAAATTAAATAAAAAACAAATTTGAAATAATAATGGAAAAATATAAGTGATGACAATAGACTGAAAGAAAAAATATGTGTATAGAATAATAATGATTTAGTTTTTAGTATTGTCTCTAAAAATATTATGATGAAACCAAAAAAAGTATATAAAGTTTGTAAATAAATGCAAATGATGTTACAAAGCTGTTTTATTTTCTACAAAGTTACAATATTGAACATTGCAAAGTATACATGATTATGACAATAAATGCATACTTAATACCAGTCTTTGCCTTTACGATAGTGTGTTATAGTTTTAAAAACAAATCTTGTTGTAGATCTTTCTCCACGGCGAACAATAGATATAAAAGCGTCATTATCACTATTATAACCATAAACAGCATGATTATTATTATCCTCAACATTATCCTCAACATCACTTAAACCAGTTAAATATTCCTGTTCCTCTTCCTGTTCCTGTTCCTGTTCCTCTTCCTCTACAGTGTCCTCATGTAGAGTCTGCGTGGCTTTTGATAATGTTAAGAGTTTTTTGAACTTTGAATTATTTTCAGCAGAAGTATTGTTTTCTATTGACTCCTATCAGTCCTACTTTCAATATAACTAATTCTAAACACAAACGAAAATAAGATTACCCTGTTGAGTATATTCAAATGTTACATAAACATCTTCACAAACACATTACTTACATCAAATAACTCGTATTCATCGAATGTCCTTTTATCTCCGTAGGGAGAACACTTCCCTTATATCACTTAGTTAATATCACTTTCACTTCTCGCTATTCCGTTTCATACTCGTTACATCCTGGCTTAGTTATCCATGTGCTTATTCTTAGCAATCGTAAAATGTCAAAATAGTTAATAATAATATGATATATTCTCGTGACGTTATCTATTTTTCATCACACCTCGAATGCACAAGTTATCAATCTTAATCAAATGAGCAGCTGTCTTTACATTGAATATTAATGTAACCTTCCTAATAATGGCTTTACCTTGTCAACATGTGGTATATATCTTCACATTCCATTCCTCATCACATTATGGTACATATCATCGTCACACTGCGGAAAAAACTTTACAATAAACGAAGTTTCTTGAACAGTCCAACATGGATCGTTCGTTAAATGGCATCATATTCATAATACAACTTTAACATTGTCTTCCACACCTTAAAATAATGCACCTAACTAATCTTCTCGATGTGTATTAAACTTCACAAAATACACAAAAGGCCTTGTGTAGAAATAATTCACCATATCATACCAAAACGACTTCCAATAACCATTATGTTCCACAGCTTATTCACTTAAAAATTTCAATAACTGTTGCAACTCCATGTAACTTAAAAATATCCAGCTCCCAACGGATTACGGTGCTAAAAATACATATATCATCTCCTCATTATTGTCAATCATAGATTGTTAATAATAACAATGTATTGCACGACAAATGTTCAATGTAACATTATCACCGTAAGTGAATAGTGAAGCTTCTAGCTAACAATCATGACTACATCATGTCTCAAATACAGTATAATTCATGACTATATGACATATAGATCATCTTTATCGATCTGCAAAACAACGCCTGTTTTCACAACTTGTACCTAAATTCACATAGGCCTGAAGTCTCTACTTTCTATCCTCATCAGCTACAATGAAAAATCCTGTAAATCCTGTCCAACAATGCTAAAAGCTCAATTCTCTTCTCAGAATAACTGGCAATTACAAATACTACATTAAATACGACGAATATGCCATAATAATGCTTGCAACAATAGCATCATCATAAAAATGCTTCCAGCAAATACGAAAAAATCTCCAACGGTAATAAGTCTCAAAAAATACAAAAAAATCAAAGAAAATCTAATCCAAAACCAAATCTCGAATTTGCAACAATTACTAGAATAATGAAAAATGTCTTAGTCTACCTTAGCTGAAAACTGCTGGAATAGGATCATTATACACGGTTTGATATAATACGTTTTCGATGTCTCCATCTCTGTATTCGCCTGCCCCTGTATGTTAAAGCAGCATCGGATCAGATCTCGCCTTCTTCCATATCCGTTCCTCGACTGTCTGGACTCGAATCCGAAGCCCCGTACAACTTGTTTCAGCGTAAGTCTCGAAGTCATGCTCCGTCTAGTTTATTCAGCGAAAATTTTAGAAGATCTCTCTTGCTATTCCAATTTTGAATGTAATGTGGAATTTTAAGTCACTACTCTCATTCATGCGGTGTTCAATTATCCAGTCTCCCAAATCATAGTAGTTTACTGACTCATCTCAACGTTCTCAAAATGTGTTGTAATAATCCCCCTTAACTTGAATTTCTGAAGTTCCAATTTTTCAAAATCGATAAATACATCGCGTAGAATTTTGTCGATTTTGTATATGTCTATGGAATGCCGTATGGTAGCTTATCGTAGATTGGCGAAGTGTAACAATGCTTCCCAAGTATTGTTGAAATATAGTTTCAATACGTATGTCCACGTAGTTTCTGGTGTTGGAGAATATTCTATACAGTCGTCTACTTGCACGAATACGTCGCTGAGCAACTTCAATTTCACAAAACAACTATTAAATATTGGAATAAAATGTTGCAAAATACATCGAAGAATTATTCATATACATGTCAATAAAGTCGATCACTTTGAATACATTACTTCAATGATGTTCAATTCACACTATTCAATTTCTCGCGCACTCAAAATTGGCGAGGTAACAATTCATCTGTCTCTCCGGACATTTCAGAAAGGAATAATCTCCCCATTTTCCGGTGATGGCGTCTCTAGAAATTTGGCACTTGAATTCCCGCTCAAATTTATTAAACAACTTCTTCTGCCGAATTAGGAACTCTATTCTCAATTTTGAAAACATAGAAAAATGTGTCATATTTTTCTACATCGAACCTGGTATCTCTCTCTTGGATTCATTTTGTTACAGTAATTACAAGAGTCATCGAAGAAATAATCAATATAATATTCAAATTGGTCATTCGAGTCATTTGATTTCCCTTTCCATTTCATCGCCTCGTGCTACTTCGTGTCGTTCGACATTGAGCCGATCACACGTCATCCCCTAAATGTCTTTCTCTGCGCGTGTTAGCTTGTCCTCACTCGCCGCTCGGTAGAAACAGGTTTGTCCGCGACACAATAAGAATCTCCTCATGCCGACGAATTTCAAATGGATTAACGTGTCAAACTCCGTCTGTGACTTGCTTTTAATAAAAATATACAATGGGAAGTCTTCTCTCTCGTAACAAATTGTAACAATAATAATCATACATTATCATGACTAGTTCGATTCTTGACGTCGTAACTTCTTTAATAATGGTCCAATATAAGTTGATTATATTTCTAGGTTATCATAGCAGTGAATAATAATAATAATAATAATAATAATAATCTTAAAGATCGAAACGGCACTACGTGAATACATAATAGAAATCGGGGATTAGATAATAACGCTGACTGACATGAAAAACACGCAAATACAATCCTAATGTCAGTTACTGTTTCGACACACTGTAGTGGTACTATGCTCCAACGGCAATACTCATATTCTCTCCATGTACGTGAACAACACTTCGTAGCAGCGTCAACTACGCTTTCCAAACATTACATACGTCCTTCCTGACCTCTCCACAATTATCAGTACATCAATACTGAACGGCATTCCTCAAATACAAAACCCATCTTGCTACACATTTGTAGAAGAATTAGTGGTCCTACTTTGTAAAACACTATCTGCGTAATACATTTCACGACACACTCCTAACCTCCACGTCTCTAAGTTAATTATCCTCGTGGTCTTAAACATCATAAATATTCTTGTTCACCACTGTACATCTCGTATAATATTCCACGTAAATTTCATTAATACCTTTCGTTTATAAATCTTTTAAACACACTATATTTCCACGTTGAATGGTAGCCCGCTCGTCGTTCTCATTTAATAACAATAAAACTTGTCTTTCCGCTTCTGGTAATAAATTCACGAATCAATTATTCATATACAAACTTGTTTCAATACATGTTAGAGTTCAGGTAGATCTGTAAATCTCCTGGTCTATGCTTTCGTTACTGCAAATTATTGCAAAATAATTGTTGCTAAGAATTTTTGCAATTAAGTCACCAGGGGTGGCATTTTGGCTAGCATATATTGCTATGGGTGGAATCCAGTTGTACAGAAATGGAACAAACATGAAAACTAGAGCATGATTTGCGAACTGATTCTTGCTTTCCTCAGTAGCCAATTTTACCAGATCAACAAAAGTAGATGTCACTGCGGTTGGCGAGTGAAAGGGAGCTGTGTTGGAAATGTTTCTTGCCACCTTTTCTCAGAATTCCTGCTGGCAGGATCTACTGGTCAGTTCTTGTGAAATAAGACAGCAAAGGTTCGAGTTTATTATTCTTGGATTGTAGGGAGCAATGAATCGACTATCGATTTCAATGTCAATGCCTCGAATTGTTTTTATAATAATCCGTCCATTATTTCTTCTCCTATACGAAGGATAACCATTGGCATTATCTTTGCTCTCTTCCTGTAAGTATTTTCTATCTAAATTGCATTTTGTAAATATTGTCAATTCAAATAACAGTACAGTAAGTATGTAGTTAGTTGTAGTTGTAAGTAGGTAGTTAGTTTGTCTATTAGATATATGTCATTGTTCTATTAGACTGTGGTGTGTGAGTGTGTCTGGTAACAGTTGCATTGTTTATTAGTTATAGTTCATTGTTTCAGTAGACTGTGATGTGTGATTGCATGTGAGTGTGTCTGGTGACAGACTGTTTTAGTGGTAGTATTTGTTGTTGGTGGAACTTTAGTATTATTTCGTTAGTAGAATTTTGGTATTTAATTGTTAGTACAGTACAAGGTTAGTATTTTTGTTAGTAGAATTGCTCTTTACTTATTCTGAAAGGGAGTAGCAGCCTTTCAGAATAAATCAATTCTTTACTAGTCTTATAGACGGTTAAGGTATTGATAATATAAGCCAAATAATGGCTACACTGCGTCCTGCTGCACTGCTGAAAGCAAGGGGAAACTACAGCCGTTTGCTATTCCCGAGGATATGCACCTCTCTATGCATAAATACATGTGATGATGGCCTCCTCCCTTGTAAAATTTCAATCCGGAGGTAAACTAGTCCCCCGTTCGGATCTCCGGGTGGGGACTACTCGACAGGGGGTTAACATCACAGAAGTGACAAAGAGGAACTCTGACATTCTACGGATCGGAGCGTGGAATGTTAGAAGTCTGCTCGGAAATGGAAGATTAGAAAACTTAGAAAGGGAAATGGATAGGTTGAGGTTGGATTTGGTTGGGATTAGTGAAATGCGCTGGCAGGAAGAACAGGACTTTTGGTCAGGAGACTATTGGCAACTCCAGCTATCTGATATGACATCTAGCGGTAAAAATGAGAAACTTACCAAGTAGGGTACATTTGTCACGTGGTGACTGTTTGTATATGGTTTCTTGTATTGGTAAACAGATCGTGGTAAATTGTTCGTGTCTTTATACATAAGTAATAAGTTTTACTCGTTGATAGAGTGAAAAATGAGTAAAAGCAAAGTGTATTGCTCAGTTTACGGCTGTAAGTCGATGTATAAGAGGGCTGCGGATATACGTTTTCATCACTTTCCAAAAGATGCAAATAGCAATAGCCGAAATGTGATGATACCTAGTAATACCTAATACCTAATAATAATACCTTTCCACCCCGGGAAGGATCTAACACTTGTCGAGGTAGACAGACAGAAGACCTGCGACGTAAAGCCAGCGAAGGTTATTCAGTTTAAAAACAGCTGTTACGATGGGCGCGCTGGTAAGATTGAAGTTACTTGAATAATTAATTAAATAATTAATTATTGGCTGCTTGGTAGGGAGAAGGGATGAGTTTAACTTGTATTAAAACTCGTGGGGCGACAGGAATTGCTTGATTTGGATGGTTAAAAGGTGGGGTTGGTGTTGAATATTTGAATGGTAGCGGAATCACTCATTCTACAGTGCCCACGGGGAGGCAAATTAGGCCTATATGACTCGTAGTGGAATAGCTCGAATATCGAAGAACTTAGCGATTACGAGGTGTAGGCTTGGCGGAAAGGCTGGCGGATCATCAGTTTGACATCAATTCACGATATAAGTCGGAGCTTGGAACAGTGGCGTCTGGTTTGCGTGGATGCTAGTCTCGGAATGATAAAAGTAGCACAGCTTCGGTGTGTTATTTATTTGTTTATGTACCGTATTTCTCTATTTGAATGTCCTCGGCGTTGACTCAGGATCGACATTTACATTTTATTGCGCATAATAGTACCGAAATAATGTCCGAAGTGTAGCCCTGTGTAAATTTGAATCAGCTGATCTACATCAACCATAAAAACTGATGCTTGATAATATGCAAATGACACCAAAAATCCAGTGGAACACACAAATTAGATCACGTGTATCGCACAGTTATACATATATACAATTAAAAATAACACTGCCATTACTTTAGAGACCACATTTACTGATTATAACCGAAAAATAAAAAGTGTTCCATATCAAACGCGTGTTATTGAGTATTTTAAACCCTACTTATCCAGACCGACCACAGCGCCCCAAGTGTTAGTTTGAGTTGCCAATAGGGTCATTAGCACTAAATCAAACAATGGCCAAGCAGGGGTTGGCCTCATATTGAGTAGGAAACTTGGACAGCGGGTGGAATATTATGAGCAATATAGTGAACGGATTATTGTAGCAAAAATAAATACTAAACCTACCTGCACCACAGTGGTACAAGTCTATATGCCTACCAGTCAAGCTGATGATGAGGATGTTGAAAAGGTCTACGAAGAAATAGACGAAATTCTGAGGTATATCAAGGGTGATGAAAATGTTATAGTAATGGGAGATTGGAATGCTGTGGTAGGAAAAGGGAGAGAAGTGAAGATAGTAGGAGATTTCGGATTAGGTGAAAGGAATGATCGAGGAAGCAGGCTGGTAGAATTCTGCACTGAGCATGAGTTGGTCATAGCTAACACCTTATGCAATAACCACAATAGAAGAATATACACATGGATGAGACCAGGAGATACAGGGCGTTACCAAATCGACTTCATTATGGTCAAGCAGAGGTTTCGAAACCAGATTTTGGATTGTAAAACATATCCTGGTGCTGACATAAACTCTGACCACAATCTGGTTGTAATGAAATGCAGATTAAAGTTGAAGAAACTGAAGAAAAGTCAAAAGCCAAAAAGGTGGGCAATAGACAGACCGAAAGAGAAGGATGTAAACGAAAGATTCAAGAAGTGTATAAAGGAAGGACTAATGAAAAACCCTAAACAAACTTCAATTGCAGACGAATGGGCACTTTTGAGGAATGAAATAACAAAATCCGCAGAAGAAAACATTGGTAGGAAAGAGAGAATAGGTAGAAAACCGTGGATCACTCAGGATATACTCGAATTGATGGATGAAAGGCGGAAGCACAAGAATGTAAGAGATGAAAAGGGGAAAGCAGAATACAGACGTCTGAGAAATGAGGTTAACAAGAAGTGCAAGGAAGCGAAAGAAGAATGGTTGAAAGAGAAATGTGCTGGTATAGAAAATTGTCTGAAATTAGGAAAAGTAGACACAGCTTATCGAAGGATTAAGAATACTTTTGGGGAAAAGAAGACTAAGTGCTGTAATATTAAGGACACAAATGGAAAGCCTCTAACAGATAGGGAAGAAAAGGTTGAGAGATGGAAAGCTTACATAGAGAGTTTGTATAAGGGAAAGGAGATTGAGAATCATGTAATGGAAAGGGAGGAGGAAATTGATGAGGATGCGAAAGGAGATTTAATATTGAGATCAGAATTTGATAGAGCTTTGGAAGACTTAAGCAGGAACAAAGCACCAGGCATAGATGATATACTGATTGAGTTGCTACGCTGCATAGGAGAGGAAGGTCTGATCAGGTTATTTCACTTGGTGTGTAGGATTTATGAGACAGGTGAGGTACCCCCTGATTTCAAGAAGAATGTAATCATCCCTATACCAAAGAAAGTGGGAGCTGACAGATGTGAAGATTACCGTACAATCAGCTTGATTACTCATGCTTCAAAGATCCTGTCTAGAATAATTTACAAGAGGATTGAGAGCCAGATAGAAACGGAGTTGGGTGAAGACCAGTTTGGTTTCAGGAGAAATGTATGAACAAGGGAAGCTGTACTAAGTCTTAGGCTGATTTTGGAAGGTAGAATAAGGAAAGATAAGAGAACGTTCATGGCTTTTGTAGACTTAGAAAAAGGCTTTTGATAACGTTGATTGGACTAAATTGTTTGACATTTTGAAATCGATTGGAATAAAGTACAGGGATAGGAGGGTGATATACAATCTATACAGAAACCAGACAGCAGTCATTCGAGTTGAAGGACATGAGAGAGAAGCTGGTTTTCAGAAAGGTGTAAGGCAAGGCTGCAACTTATCACCCATACTTTTCAATCTTTACATTGAACAAGCAATGAAGGAAATTAGAGAAAAATTTAAAGTGGGAGTGAAGATTCAAGGAGAAATAATTTCAACTCTGAGATTTGCTGATGACATCGTCATCTTGGCCAACAAGCCTGAGGATTTGAATGAGTTTTTGAATGGTATGGACTCCGTCTTACGGAAAGAATTCATGATGAAAATTAATAAATGTAAAACAAAAATACTGGAATGCAGCCGAAATAAATCAGAAACCTCTACGGAGATCAAATTGGCAGGTGAAAAGCTGAAGGAAGTAGGAGATTTCTGTTACTTTGGAAGCAGAATAACCAGTGATGGACGAAGCAAAGAGGATATAAAAAGTAGGTTGGCTCAGGCAACAAAAGCATTCCTACAAAAAAGGAATCTGCTGACATCGAATATAGATTTAGGTATTAGGAAGTCATTTTTGAAAGCCTTTGTCTGGAGCGTGGCGCTCTATGGAAGTGAAACTTGGACTATTGGTGCAGCAGAAAAGAGGAGAATTGAAGCATTTGAAATGTGGTGCTACAGGAGAATGATGAAAATCAGATGGGTAGATAGGGTTACAAACAAAGAGGTATTAAGACGAGTGGGAGAGGAGAGATGTTTCTGGCGACTGCTAATGAAGAGAAGAGATAGGTTGGTAGGACACATACTAAGACACCCAGGAATAGCAAGCTTAATTATGGAAGGAAGGGTCGAGGACAAGAACTGTAGGGGTAGACCAAGGTTAGAATATGTTAAACAGATTGCCTCGGATGTAGGGTGTGGTAGCTATGTAGAGATGAAACGATTAGCTCAGGACAGGGAGGCATGGAGAGCTGCATCAAACCAGTCAAAAGACTGAAGACTCAAACAACAACAACAACAACATTGTTTTCTAGCACTCACTTTTTAGCATTTTTATGATTATCTGTTGACAGCAACAATGTTTCATGCAGTACACTACATTGATGATCACTGACACTTAAAACCTCACTATTTTTACTTTTTAGCTCACTGCGACATTGTTTGGATCGTTGTTTTGAACAACGCCAAATTACAGTTCCATTTTATTGGTTCGTTTCACAATATATGAATATCCTTTATAGAATGCATGAGGCTTACCATACCTAGTCACTGATACTTCCATGTCAACTGTCAAGCATAGACTAAGGTCTAGTAAAGACAACTTGACAATAAGAACAATAGTTTAATGTGGGAGCATATATGGGTGCAAATGTTGGAAGCAAAAAACTGGGAGCAAATGTGTGAGCAGAAAGTGGAAAAAAAGTGGAAGAAAAATGTGGGAGGAAATGTGGGAGCACAAATAATAAACTTAGTTACAACCTAACCTAACCTAACTTCACCTAACCTAACCTAACCTCACCTAACGTAACTTAACATAACTTCACCTAACCTAACTTAACTTAACCTAACCTAACTTCACCTAACCTAACCTGGCCTAACTTGAAAGTGGGAGCAAATGTGGAAGCAAAAAAGAAAAGTGGGAGCAACAAGAGGGAGCAAATGTGGGAGCAAGAAAGTGGGAGCAAAAAGTGGGATCAAAAAGTGGGAGCAAATGTCGGAGCAACAAGAGGGAGCAAATGTGGGAGCAAAACAGTGGGAGAAAAAAGTGGGAGCAAATGTGAGAGCAAAGATGTGGGAACAAATGTGGGAGCAAAAGAGGGAGAAAATAGAGGGAGCAACCATAACTGGTTGTTAAGACTTTCATATCAACCAATGCATATGAATTAAATCTTAGTAGAGTAATCTGAGTAATAATAATAATAATATTATCATTATTAATAATAATAATAGTTTAAAAAATTGTATTGATATTTTTCAAGGATGAATTTCCAAAATACTGTCAAGAATAATAATTACATGAAACAGATTCAGAGAATTCTAGAGTACTTTGAGTTTATTCATTGGCTAGGAGTGATATAGAGCCTAACCTAACTTAACCCCAGCTCACCTAATTTAACCTAACTTCACCTAAACTAATGTTATACAAGTTGTGACTTGCTTTGAGACAGGCTATGACGTCACAGATGAATGGTGGTGGGAGGCTGGCAAAAAGGAATATATTTTTTGTTTAATAAAAAGTTATGTCCAGCCTCCCACCACCATTCATCTGTTATGTCATAGCCAGTCTCAAATCAAGTCACAACTTGTATAACATTAGTTTAGGTGAAGTTAGGTTAAATTAGGTGAGCTGGGGTTAAGTTAGGTTAGCTAGCTCTATATCATTCCTAGCCAATGAATAAACTTAAAGTACTCTAGAAATCTATGAATCTGTTTCATGTAATTATTATTCTTGACAGTACTTTGGAAATTCAACCTTGAAAAATATAAATACATTTTTTAAAAACTTTTATTATTATTATTATTATTACTAATATTAATATTATTATTACTCAGATTACTCTACTAAAATTTAATTAATGTGCATTGGTTGATATGAAAGTCTTAACAACCAGTCATGGTTGCTCCCACTTTTTGCTCCCTCTTTTGCTCCCACATTTGTTCCCTCTTTTTGCTCCCACTTATTTGCTCTCACATTTGCTCCCACTTTTTGCTCCCACTTTTTACTCCCGCATTTGCTCCCACATTTGCTCCCAATTTTTGCTCCCACTTTTTTGCTCCCACATTTGCTCCCTCTTGTTGCTCCTACATTTGGTCCCACTTTACTTTTTTGCTTCCACATTTTCTCCCACTTTCAAGTTAGGCTAGGTTAGGTTAGGTGAAGTTAGGTTAGGTTAGGTTAAGTTAGGTTAGGTTAGGTGAAGTTAGGTTAGGTTAGGTTAAGTTAGGTTAGGTTAGGTGAAGTTAGGTTAGGTTAGGTTAGGTGAAGTTAGGTTAGATTATAACTAAGTTTATTATTTGTGCTCCCACATTTGCTCTCATATTAGTTGCTTTCCACATTTGCTCCCACTTTTTTGGTCACACATTTGCTCCCACGTTTTGCTCCCACTTTTTGCCCGCACTTTTTTTGCTCCCACATTTGCTCCCACTTTCAAGTTAGGTTAGGTTAGGTGAAGTTAGGTTAGGTTAGGTTAGGTGAAGTTAGGTTAGGTTGGGTGAAGTTAGGTTAGGTTAGGTAAAGTTAAGTTAGGTTATGTTAGGTAAGGTGAAGTTAGGTTAGGTTACGTGCAGCTTGGTTAGGTTAGGTTAGGTTAGGTTAGGTTATAACTAAGTTTATTACTTGTGCTCCCACATTTCCTCCCACTTTTTGCTTCCAATTTTTGCTTCCATTTTTTGCTCACACATTTGCTCCCAACTTTTGCTTCCCACATTTGCACCCATATATGCTCCCACATTAAACTATTGTTCTTATTGTCAAGTTGTCTTTACTAGACCTTAGTCTATGCTTGACAGTTGACATGGAAGTATCAGTGACTAGGTATGGTAAGCCTCATGCATTCTATAAAGGATATTCATATATTGTGAAACGAACCAATAAAATGGAACTGTTATTTGGCGTTATTCAAAACAACTATCCAAACAATGTCGCAGTGAGCTAAAAAGTAAAAATAGTGAGGTTTTAAGTGTCAGTAATCATCAATGTAGTGTACTGCATGAAACATTGTTGCTGTCAACAGATAATCATAATAATGCTAAAAAGCGAGTGCTAGAAAACAATACTACTGCTGAAAATAATTCAACGTTCAAAAAACCCTTAACATTATCAAAAGCCACGCAGACTCTACATGAGGACACTGTAGAGGAAGAGGAAGAGGAAGAGGAACAGGAACAGGAAGAGGAACAGGAATATTTAACTGGTTTAAGTGATGTTGAGGATAATGTTGCGGATAATAATAATCATGCTGCTTATGGTTATAATAGTGATAATGACTCTTTTATACCTATTGTTCGCCGTGGTAAAAGATCTACAACAAGCTTTGTTTTTAAAACTATAACACACTATGGTAAAGGCAAAGACTTGTATTAAGTATGCATTTATTGTCATAATCACGTATACTCTGCAATGTTCAATATTGTAACTTTGTAGAAAATAAAACAGCATTGTAACATCATTTGCATTTATTTACAAACTTTATATACTTTTTTTGGTTTCATCATAATATTTTAGAGACAATACTGAAAACTAAATCATTATTATTCTATACACATATTTTTTTCTTTCGGTCTATTGTCATCACTTATATTTTTCCATTATTATTTCAAATTTGTTTTTTATTTAATTAAAACGGACCATGCAACTATTGTTTTTAAAACCCTCATAAATTAATTGTACAGGTTGCACAGCATTATTCACTTCATCAAAAACACTCTCCGTCATATCATTAAACCGTGTAGGCAGAAATGTCTCAAAATTTTCGCATACACAGAGTACACGTTCACCATGTGCTGTTTTCAATTTCCGAATCTTGATAATCCGGAATGGAATATGCGTTGGCAATTCGCTGAGCTTCTTTATCTCTAAGCCACATGCTTGTCCCACAGCATTCAAAACATTCATTGTAGTAGTCTATAAACGAAACAAAAGCATATCAATTGCACTCTACAACAGCTTGTAATAATATTGTGCATATAGCTATTTTGCACTATGCACTGCTAATAAATTATACTATTTATGCAAGAAATGCCCTAACTGTAGCAGATACTACTTTTCTGCATATAGCACAAGTGTTAATGCACACTTGACACAGGCTATCAAGTGTCCACAAGGCAAAAATACAACACCTAGTTCATCTTGATAACAAATTTTACATAATTGTTGGTCATACTTTTGTATCTGTGCGTGAGACAAGTCTTTTTTTTCTGCCTCATGTATTTGCTCCGTGTGTTCTAACTTTAAAGGCACTTTTATTTCTTGTGTTGCAATTACGTTTTCTTGACCAGTAGTGTTCACAAATTCCTGACCTTTAAGCAACACCATGTATCTGCAGTTAGGTAACCAACGAGCGTGTTCCAAAAAAGGGTCATCAGTCATTTGCCAATCCTTTAAAGCAAATCCACAATGAAATCATATTGTTTTATCCCCTTCACCAGTATAAAAAATCCAGCTTCACTTAGCTCTTTTTAAGGTGTTTTAATATTAATGGCCAAACATTCTTATCAGATTCTAAACGTTTTTCAACAGACCTGTACTCTGGGTGTGCTAATGCTTTGGTCTCGCAAACTCCCAATTTTTCAAAAGCACATGCCAATTCAACACTGTCTATGGCATATGGACCACATATATCGACACTACCGTTGTTGGCTGGTAATACATCATTATTATTATTATTATTATATATTTGGGATTCAGCAACGTAAGTAGCGGCCAATGACCTTGTAGTTCGGTAAAATGGATACGCTGGTATGTTACCCACTTGTTTTCCAAGCTTGTAAGGATAACAAGGAGGCCATCGCAAATGGTCTCTAAAGGGATCATCCCCTTCTTCCCAGTGTGAAAGTTCAATACGACAAAACACACAGCGCACAACATCTTCTCGGTTCAAGTAATAGAACGCAGTCCAGCAAGTTTATGTGCCGAGAAAAAGCCTACAGGCCAGGATTCAAATGTCAACCAACGATCATTTTCTGTTTTTAAATGTAACCCACGTTGTAAACCGACTTGCTGACTTGTTGTATTTGGTACTAACGCCATGTGTTATAATAAAACTTCTTTTTTTTTGCAATTTATTAACGTTGCACAAGAGCACAGAGAACTTTAATGCACAATGTATGTTTTTTCTTTGTCTGTTGACTACGTTAATGGCGCATGACCGAACCTAAAAACAAACAAAATAACCCATCACTCAATCAATCGATCAATACTTTTAAATAAAACTTTAACATTAATTGGCATTAAAAAGATCAAAACACAATTACAAAAATAAACTGTATATCGACACTAACAGTAACCCATCTACTCATTTTCTTCTTATAAAGCTGCAATCATTTACATCCCCCTTTAACCAATATATAAAAAAATGAATGTCATGTCATTTTGTTCAGATTATCATGTTCAAATCTGTGGATATTCGTTGAGTCCATAGGGAACCGCCCATAAATTAAATTTAAATTTTTGTTTTTAGAAAATCCAATATGGCCTTGTACTTTCCCGGTCAACAACGATTATGGTCTTCTACCGGTTGCCAATACATGGCCATTAATCAAGAAAGCAATCATCGTCCCAGTCATGTACAGGTAATGAATTTTTTGTCTACGGCTTTCACTAGTGGTAAAATGGAATAGCATTTTATATTAGGGTTACCTGAGTTTTAAATAGTTCACTCTTTGGCAATGGTTTCGCTCTAGTGCGTCTCGGGTTTTCAGCGACTGCCACGGCGGTAAGGCTTTTATTTCCAAGTTTCTAAAATTAATAAAATAAACCGCTTTAATTACCTAAATTCAGGTTAATACATAAAATGAAATAAAAAATATCAAACAAAAAAATTAAACAAGTTAGTTTAAAAAAATCTCACCTTGACTTGTACTGGCTTCTGGTTGTTTTCTTCTAGTGTGCTCAGAAGTGTAATGGTTTCTTCTCTCTCAGACATGTGAGGTATACCGGTTATCTGCAAACAAATAAAAAATCATTAATTACCTTATCAATAACTACAAATTTAAGGTTCATTAGCATTACATTATTAAAATAATCATTCATGGGTACTTACCGAAAACAAAAAGGCTTTTTCTTCCAAAGTTCAGGTCAGAGCTCTACAGTATACGTCTATTTGTTGGTCCTGTCAGTGTATTACTAACACAAACCTTATCAGTCTGATTAGCAACAGAGAGGGTTGCATTTTCTCAGCGTTTTGGCCTACAACTCATCTCTGTCTCTCACATGTTTCCCACGCCTCCCCGCATTCCTCAAGTGCGATAAAATTGGCGTACCTTATACTAGTTTCATGTTTTTAATAAGGAACCAAAATGGCTGCCTTTTATACATTGGTAGTCCTACTGTCTCAGAACCAAAATGGCGGTCTCTGCTTAAACAGCAGACCTGCTAGCCTCTACCAGGTAAGTAAGCTGATATCGCACTTCCTGCTGACGTAGACATTTCTGTCATATCAGCAGTCGCTCTCACAATGTCTCTGGCTAGGTATAGTATTCAGTCTCCAGCGAGCAGGACTATGTGTGTTAGCAATCAAAACGTGTGTGTCTTAAACATTTTACTGTAATAATAATAATCATTAGCAAGCGGCCATCCTCAGTAAATGACCATGTTAACCACATACTTTCACCACGTCCAAGAATCACTTGGTCATATCCTACAACCGTCTACTCTGTCAGAGAGTGGTCTCGCTCATCACCGTTGACTAAAACGTTAAAGATCCCCTTCAGGGTAAAATAATCCTAGCTCACATTTTCAAATATTCGCCGCCATCTGTCATAGGAAGTATCACAAAACCAACCGTAGTAAGCTGCCCCACCATCCCACCAAAGTAGTAATTCATTTCTTAAGGACACGGTCACCGAGATCGCCGTGAGGAATTTTGAAATATTCGCCTTCATTCATCTGTCATAGGAAAATATCGAAAAGCGCTCCCTCGCTTTGTCGCCCCCTCGAAATAGCCATTTCCTCTATTCACCATGGCTAGTCATAGCCTCGTTTTAACACATGCCGAGCGCTACCGGCTCTCTGTCTACAAACACTCTCTATTTTAAATATTTTAAAAAAGAGGTAAAAAAGTTTTAAAATGCATAGTTTTTGTCCTTGAAACTTAAAATTTATTGTAGAGGTAGAGGGGGTAGGGACCTTTGATTTATGTCATACATTTTTTTTTCTCATCTTCACCGTTTCCAAAATAGTGACAATTGTTCAAAATTCATTTTCTTTTGGCCTACACACTTGAAACTTGGTTTCTTCCTAGAGGGCATAGGCACCTTTCATTAACGTCAAACAAACCTTTTTCCAAAATTTACCGTTTCCAAAATAATCAAAAATTCCACACCAAGAATTTTCAAAATAAAACCAACACACATTCATAGCAAAGAGGACAACATCCCAATGCCAGCAATACTTCATTCGTTAAAATCCGACCATCCGTTCGCCAATTATCGCCAATATTCGCGAGAAAGTAGGCTATCATGTTTTCCCTCCTACACCCTTGAAACTTGCTGTCCTCCTAGAGGGCATAGCCACCTTTCATTAACGTCAAACAAACGTTTTTCCAAAATTCACCGTTTCCATAATAGCGCCAATGTCAAAAGCAAAAATTTTCAAAAAAATTTAAAATACCAACACACATTCTTAGCAAAGAAGACGTCACTTTATGCCAACAATACCTCATTAGTTAAAATCCGACCATCCGTTCACCAATTATCGCCAATGTTCGCGAGAAAGTAGGCTATAATCTTTTCCCTCCTACACCCTTGAAACTTACTGTCCTCATAGAGGGCATAGCCACCTTTTATTAACGTCAACCAAACTTTTTTCCAAAATTCACCGTTTCCAAGATAGCGCCAATGTCAGAAACATTTTTTTTTTAAATTGAAAATACCAACACACATTCTTAGCAAATAGGACGTCATCCCAATGCCAGCAATACCTCATTCGTTAAAATCCGACCTTCCGTTCGCCAATTATCGCCTATGTTCGCGAGAAAGTAGGCTATCATTTTTTTTTTCATCCTACACCCTTGAAACGTGCTGTCCACCTAGGGGGCATAGCCACCTTTCATTAACGTCCAACAAACTTTTTTCCAAAATTCACCGTTTCCAAAATAGTGCCAATGTCAAAAACCAAAAATTTAAAAAAAAAATTACCAACACACAATCTTAGCAAAGAACAACACCTCGTTCGTTAAAATCCGATCATGCGTTCGAGAGATATAGGCAAAGATCGTAGGAAAGTAGGCTGGGAAGCAGAACTCGACTACCACACTACTACTTATTATTGCATTTTTACCCTAAATTCTTGAAATTTATTTTGGGGGTAGAGGGGGTAGGGACCTTTCATTTATGTCAAACAATTTTTTTTGTAAACTTGTTAGTTTCCAAAATATAGGAATTCCAACATTTCAGTGTTTTGAAAAAAATGTCAAAAAATAAAAAAGTTTTATTATAAAACATAAAGGACATAATCGCCATTAGATTGAACCATGGAACAACGTTATATCATGTTCGGTTTACAAACTATCGCCTACTTTCAAAAGAAAAAAAATTTCAACATTTTTTATAAAAATATAATATGTTTTCCATAGCAAAGCCCCCGTCGGCTCGAGTCCAACGATATGTCGCATGCCAAAATCTGACCATGGGCTCGCGAGCTTTCACAAATATTACATGGCTGAGGCTTAGTAGTGGGGTGAAGTGGGTTCTAGAGTGCGATACAACTCCTTGTAGCCCCCTACTGACCTGGAACCGCTTCACCCGGGACTGAATAGCTTCATGAACTGTCCTAATACCTACATCACTCCTGAATGGGTGATCCGCCCAACATTTAGCCTGCAACCACCTCAACTGAACAGTGCGGTAGTGTTACTCCTTGGTTATTATGTGCACTGTGTGCTGAAAACTAAGGTGCCCTATACAGAACTCGAAATGCTTTCCGAGGTAATTGAGTGTGTCCTCACGAGCCTTCACTGTACTACAAGAAATCACCGGCTGGGGGACTATGCCCAGCAGTTCACCCGCATCATGTGAGTGTTTTGTGTTTGGTGATAGTGCAAAGTGCCTTTCCGGTAATTGACGCTGACGATGAAAATTACATATTAAGTAGTATAACTGTGATAAACTCATCAATATCCATGTTTGTTATTCATCTACCACCTCACAATCACCTGTGTACCTTAAATATATCAAGACAATAAACAAGTTTCCTATTTAAAAAAAACTCGGAGCTGAATTCTTTGGATGTGTTGTAATACAAGAAATAGCACCACCTTTCTATGGAGGTGAGGGGAAACACTTCAAGGCCTTAAACTCAGAGAGAAACAAATTTTAGTAAAATGCAAATGAAGAGAAAAATAATAAAAGATTAATAACTTAAGGGGGGCGGGGACGATTTCGCTCGTAATCTACCTTCGTCTACCATTTGCGCCGAGTGCGCTTTTACACTGTACTACTTAAGACGACATAAAGCAAAGTTAATGAAACGGATCGCAGTGGAAGGCGACCGATGGTAGGGAAATAGGTAAGAGGGTAAATCAGGATGTAGTTTGGTTTACCGCTGGGCCCTGGTTTTCAAACCAAAACAGAGGTAGATTTCCTTAAATTAAAACTGAATCAACATGAATAAAATTGCTTAGGGCAAAATCAAAAGAAAAGAAATTGAATTCAAATAAGAGTTTACTAAGGCAACACAGACAAAATGGCTTCAGACCCCACACTGTTGAATTCAAATAATTAATCGAAGATCGCAGAGGCGTGGAAGTCGTGGCTTCGTGACAATACGAAACCAAGACTTGATGATGATTGAGTCTTCAGTCTTTTGACTGGTTTGATGCAGCCCTCCATGCCTCCCTGACCTGAGCTAATCGCTTCATCTCTACATAGCTACCACACCATACATCCGAGGCAATCTGTTTAACATATTCTAACCTTGGTCTACCCCTACAGTTCTTGCCCTCGACCCTTCCTTTCATAACTAAGCTTGCAATTCCTGGGTGTCTTAGTATGTGTCCTACTAACCTATCTCTTCTCTTCATTAGCAGTCACCAGAAACATCTCTCCTCTCCCACTCGTCTTAATACCTCTTCGTTTGTAACCCTATCTACCCATCTGATCTTCATCATTCTCCTGTAACACCACATTTCAAAAGCTTCAATTCTCCTCTTTTCTGCTGCACCAATAGTCCAAGTTTCACTTCCATATAGCGCCACGCTCCAGACAAAGGCTTTCAAAATGACTTCCTAATACCTAAATCTATATTCGATATCAACAGATTCCTTTTTGTAGAGATGCTTTCCTTGCCTGAGCCAACCTACTTTTTATATCCTCTTTGCTTCGTCCATCACTGGTTATTCTGCTTCTTAAGTAACAGAAGTCTCCTACTTCCTTCAGCTTTCACCTGCCAATTTGATCTCCATAGAGGTTTCTGATTTATTTCGGCTGTATTCCAGTATTTTTGTTTTACATTTATTAATTTTCATCATGAATTCTTTCCGTAAGACGGAGTCCATACCAGTCACGAACTCATTCAAATCCTCAGGCTTGTCAGCCAAGATGACGATGTCATCAGCAAATCTCAGAGTTGAAATTATTTCTCCTTGAATCTTCACTCCCACTTTAAATTTTTCTCCAATTTCCTTCACTGCTTGTTCAATGTAAAGATTGAAAAGTATGGGTGATAAGTTGCAGCCTTGCCTTACACCTTTCTGAAAACCAGCTTCTCTCTCATGTCCTTCAGCTCGAATGACTGCCGTCTGGTTTCTGTATAGATTGTATACCACCCTCATATCCCTGTACTTTATTCCAATAGATTACAAAATGTCAAACAATTTAGTCCAATCAACGTTATCAAAAGACTTTTCTAAGTCTCCAAATGCCATGAACGTTCTCTTATCTTTCCTTATTCTACCTTCCAAAATCAGCCTAAGACTTAGTACAGCTTCCCTTGTTCCTACATTTCTCCTGAAACCAAACTGGTCTTCACCCAACTCCGATTCTATCTGGCTTTCAATCCTCTTGTAAATTATTCTAGACAGGATCTTTGAAGCATGAGTAACCAAGCAGATTGTACGGTAATCTTCACATCTCTCAGCTCCCACTTTCTTTGGTATAGGGATTTTAACATTCTTCTTGAAATCAGGGGGTACCTCACCTGTCTCATAAATCCTACACACCAAGTGAAATAACCTGATCAGACCTTCATCTCCTATGCAGCGTAGCAACTCAATCGGTATATCATCTATGCCTGGTGCTTTGTTCCTGCTTAAGTCTTCCAATGCTCTGTCAAATTCTGATCTCAATATTAAATCTCCTTTTGCATCCTCATCAATTTCCTCCTCCCTTTCCATTACACGATTCTCAATCTCCTTTCCCTTATACAAACACTCTATGTAAGATTTCCATCTCTCAACCTTTTCTTCCCTACCTGTTACAGGCTTTCCATTTGTGTCCTTAATATTACAGCACTTAGTCTTCTTTTCCCCAAAAGTATTCTTAATTCTTCGATAAGCTGTGTCTACTTTTCCTAATTTCAGACAATTTTCTAAACCTGCACATTTCTCTTTCAACCATTCTTCTTTCTCTTCCTTGCACTTCTTGTTGACCTTTTTTCTCAGACGTCTGTATTCTGCTTTCCCCTTTTCATCTCTTACATTCTGGTATTTCCGCCTTTCATCCATCAATTCTAGTATATCCTGAGTGATCCACGGTTTTCTACCTATTCTTTCTTTCCTACCAATGTTTTCTTCTGCGGATTTTGTTATTTCATTCTTCAAAAGTGCCCATTCGTCTGCCATTGAAGTTTGTTTAGGGTTTTTCATTAGTCCTTCCTGTATACTCTTCTTGAATCCTTCGTTTACATCCCTTACTTTCAGTCTGTCTATTGCCCACCTTTTTGGCTTTTGACTTTTCTTCAGTTTCTTCAACTTTAATCTGCATTTCATTACAACCAGATTGTGGTCAGAGTTTATGTCAGCACCAGGATATGTTTTACAATCCAAAATCTGGTTTCGAAACCTCTGCTTGACCATAATGAAGTCGATTTGGTAACCAAGACTTACGAAAATCAAAAAGGATGAAAGGAGTATTTAAAATTACAAATAAAAGAAACGAAGCGAAATAAGGCTACTTATGGTGTATTTAAAATAAAATAAAAATATGCGCACAAAAAGGTATAAAATACAAGTTAAAAGGTTAACTTAAAGAGGCTACAAGATCTCTTAAATATAATCAAGACAAACTAAAGGAAATACCCGAATAAGGGGTAGTCAACAAATCAAGAGAGAAGCGTGTAACTGAACTCAAGCACAAACAAAGTTAAAATAAGGTAAATTAAAAGAAAGGTACTCACAATTAATGTGCAACCAAACTGTAAGCGCGACCCAATAACCAAAATTAAAAGACAAAAGAAAATGGACGATACTTACGGAATCGAATAAAAGAACGTCTACTTACGAGGATGACTGAACATGGAATGCCCAGAGTAAAAACAGATCTACGACACGATATGATGTTATGCCATCCAGTGGGCGCAGGCAAAAAAAGGTGTGATGAAAGCTTTTAGTGGGGGTGGACGTGGGTAGGAAGCAAGAGGAGGAACAAGGGGGGGGGGGCGGTGGGAGGGGTGACATCGAATTACGCAACATGGGGGAGTCTGAGAAATTAACGAGAAAAATTAACAAACAGAGTAAACAAAATGAAAATTACGTAAAATTACGTCACATTACAGGGGACACGAGAATGAAAGAAATCAATCAGATATGAAAATACGCTCCGAAGAAAATAGGCTCACACAAAGGAAAATACGTCGATTCACTACAACGTGCGTCGAAAATGAGAAATAATGCGACAGCAGGACCGTGATAAACACCAGTGACCAGCGTCTAACTTACATATATTTCATTAAAAAAAAGAAGGAACATGTGTGTCGGAGACGTAAAAACCTAATTCCGAAACTCCGCTTACACAGTTCACATAAAACAAGCTCTGATACTATCAAATCAAACGAGAGTTGCCTCAGAAGAGTGCAAGTCAGTTTGTGACGTAACACAGAGCTTAAGTAAGCCACGTAGAAACTTAGCATATATTTCAGATCTGAGAGATTCAGATAAAAATAAAATCACTTACACAAAAAAGGGAGGGGAAAGCAACCAAACACAAAGACTTTGCTAAGCTAGCACAAACAAAGGCAAAAGGATTTGTGTTCGTGGATCGCATTTACATCATCATAAAAAAGAAAATATAAACAAATTAAAAGGGAACACAAAATTAAAATGGTAAAACTGAAATTTAAAACGATTGCATGCCAGGTAATTTAAGTGACTGAGTCGTACTTACGATCTGTTGCGTTAGACGCGGACAAAGAGCCCGTTGAACACTCAACCACCCCACATGGCTGCAGATATTGGAATAACTAACGCTTTCCCTCACAGGCCGTTGGGAAGCGCCAGCAAAACAAAATGCGTAAGGAGAAACGTGTCCCCTCTCCGAAAACATGGTGGGGCACCAATGACGAGGACACAACAAGATACCTGAAGAACAGTTTGGCTTCCGGAAAGGAAGGAATACACTACAAGCCGTTAACTGTCTTTTAACGAATGTAGAAGACGCGCTAAGACAGAAAAGAGGAAAGCTATATGCAGTATTCGTCGACTACACCAAGGCGTTTGATCTAGTGAGTAGAAACACTTTGTTAATGTACATAATAATCGTGTCGAACTCGAATAACAGAGAATACAAAACAATTTAAAGTGTAACTAATACTCTACTATAAGATTGCGGAATTGTATGTACCATCGGCCTGTAGATTTGGTATAATAATACATTGTAATAACATAAGGTTAGTATCAAACTAAACAGAAAATCTTCAGCCAAATTTACTAAATTACGTAATATTCGAGACCAACGAGAGAAAATATTCTCCCGTATCCCGCGAATTGTTGTTGACAGTAACAACCGAGAGTATCACTAGGTACTAATTTCTAACGTATCCCGCGTCATTTTGGTAACTCATAATGGTCAATGAGCAAATAACCGACTTAGCTCAATGTAGCAGTTGCAACATGAGAGTAAATAATAAGAAAGACGCCATAGAATGTGAAAAATGCCGTAAATGGCAGCACTTAGAATGTTGCGGGCTGACAAAGGGTGAATTTGACGTAATGAGACGGAAAACTTGCAAGCTCACGTGGTTATGCTCTGAGTGTAAACCAAAACTCCTTTGCATGGCCGACATAGAAGAGAGAGTAACGACAAATGTATTAACGCAAATGAAGGCCATTATAGAATCGATGATGGAAGGCATCCAAGAAGCTATAAAGGCGGGAATTAAATCAGCATTGATCCCTAACATAATCAACCATACTGAACCACAAACAGTAAAGTCACGGGCTCCTAAACCACCAATTCAGTCATGCGACGTTATGGCATATGAGGGAAACGATGTACATAACGTAATTATGACAGATCAACGTAAGAAGGAAGGAAGAACAATCTCATGTTCTCAAGTTCCTTGTGAAGAACCAGCCGATCGACCACCAAATGGTCAATGGACGGAGGCGGTCAAACGAGGGAGTCAACAAATGATAGGAACAAAGGAGAATACCAGGCTGAAGGCAGCACTGCGCAAAGCTTGGTTATATGTAGGAAGACTTGATGAAGAGACCAAAGCAGAAAACATTATAGCACATCTCCAAGAGGGGGGTATCGTAGAAAATATAACATGTGAAGAGATAGATATTAGGGGGCGAAACAAGGCTTTTAAAGTGAGTTTCAACTTCGATGATCTGGAAAAAACTAAGGACCCACTGTTCTGGCCGCGAAATGTGATAGTACGACCCTACCGCTTTCCAAGACAACGTCCAGGACTCATAACTACAAGTACAAGTGAGCCCACCCAATGACTTTTGGATACAAATTCAAGTCAAGTAAACTATATTAATCCAAGTATTAGCGAACTGAGAGATAAGACTAATTCAATCAGGTTACAGACATTACTATGGAATATTGAAGGAATTACTAGTGCGCTAGACCTTGCCCCGAACAACCTACTACAACGATACGACATTGTGATTCTTAATGAAACTTACCTCACAAAACATTGGGAAACGCATAATTTTTACTGCCTCCACAGGTACGCATCAAAGGGAGACAAAGGCAGGCCTAAAGGCGGCATTTCTTGCCTACTCAAACCGTCTCTATCACCATTCACAAAACCGTTTGAAACTGACAATGTGATGCTGGTGCTAACGAACAGGCTATCAATATTGTGTGCATACTTCCAACCAGACCTAACAGAAGTAGACATTATAGACGAATTAGGCACAGTAATGTCGATAGTACCTACCACAAATCCGATAATGATAGCCGGAGACTTCAACTGCCGCATTGATGTCCCATGCAGGAAAACAAACGCGTTACTTGAATACTTAGAAGAAGAGGGCTTTTCCTTAACGAACAAAAGTGATGAGAAGACATACATAGCTTTCAATGGCACAAGCACGATAGATCTCTTATTCATAAGCAACGACATAGAAATATTGCATCAAGAAGTACTATCCAATGTTATAGCAAGAAAACACCTCCCATTAGCAACCACCCTCTCAGTTAACATCAATATAAACATTCAAAAAAGCTCCAGAACCCCTATTTCGCGGAAAATAGACATGAACAAATTGAGCACTATAGACATGGAAGGAATCACGAACATAATCAAATCTGGAAACATAGACGCCGCGCTAACACTGATCGAGAATCATATCAAGGACGCAACTCCTAAGATAGGTCAAAATACAAGAAGAGCAAAACCGTGGTTCACTACCGAATGTTACCAACGGAGGAAGGAGACGCTAGCAGCATTACACAAGATAAAAAGGGCAAGTACACATACAGCACTACAAGAGTATGTCGAGAAAAGAAGATATTATAAGGAGGTAGTTAAAAGAGCAAAGGAAAGCTATCAACAATTGAAGGAAGCTCAACTAATACAGGAGGCTGAAACAAACCCTTTCTCAGCCCTAAATCCCAGAAGACCCAAATTCCCAAAGGACATTCCTATGACAACGTGGATTCAGCATCTTACAGCAACCCTACAAGCGCGGGACACCAGACATATTCAGGTCCGCAACCCTTCTCAACTACCAGTGCCGATCACGGCACAAGATGTCCTAATTGAGATAAACAACTGCGCAGAAAAGAAAGCATGTGGTCCAGATACTATTCACTACGAGCACCTGAAGATGACAGCTCCGCTGTTAAAAGGGCTATGGGCAGAGCTCATGAACGAATGTTTACTTCAAGGTCACATACCGTCAAACTGGAGAACCTCGACTTTGAAGATGCTATATAAAGGAAAAGGTAATACAGGAGACCCAAATTCCTATCGTGGTATCGCTTTGGAAAACACAATCTTTAAGATCTTTACGAAAATACTCACTAGAAGACTCACAGATTTAGTTGACAACAAGATACCTGAAGAACAGTTTGGCTTCCGGAAAGGAAGGAATACACTACAAGCCGTTAACTGTCTTTTAACGAATGTAGAAGACGCGCTAAGACAGAAAAGAGGAAAGCTATATGCAGTATTCGTCGACTACACCAAGGCGTTTGATCTAGTGAGTAGAAACACTTTGCTCAGGAAACTTGAAAATATGATCGGAAAAGAACATTACCTTTTTGGGATAATAAGGGACATTCTCCACAAAAACAGCCTACAAATAGATGACAGTATAGTTCAATCAGAACGAATAGAACAAACAAATGGTGTACGTCAGGGTGACCCTTTGAGTCCGTTACTATTTAACATCGCTACAGCTGATGTCATTGAGGCTATTTACCTTGAGGGAGCGAAAATTTACATCTACGCGGATGATATGGTTGTGGCATCGACATCAAAGGAAACCTTGCAATCGTCCATTGATAAACTTACCACATGGGCTCAAGAAAATGATATGACGATAAACTGCACCAAGACAGTAATGCTGGCATTCCGTAAAGGCGGGAAACTATCCGCAGATGAGCATATACTGTGCCCGTTTAGACCGGAGTCCGCACGACCACATATGCATTTTACCAATAATCAGTCAGCACGAGAATCAAAATATCCCGGAGCGCCAGATGGGTTAAAGCAAATCGCAAAAACGACATCAAATTTATAAAAATGCTTTGCTGATTTTTGGCTCAATGCAACAATAAGGATAGAAGGAGATTTAATTGGGTGAAACACATCTGGTAAAATTATCTCAGTTTATTTAAAGTTAAAATCTGACTGCAAGAATAATGCTCAAAGCAGCATCATCCACGTGTGGCGATCCACACTCTTATTTACACACAATATACAGAAATCTTCCAAACACATTTGACAATCTTTTTGAAAACACAAGTCCGATTGTTAGTCCTGTGGACTGTGTTCCAAAATTATTAACATTTTAACTCCAGTGCAAAATGAATTGTCCATACTGGAAATAACGTAGATCACTGTTTGACTATTTACAAGATATTAACACTCGTAGAATAAATGTTTATAGAATTTCTTAGACTTTCATTTGTTCTCCAGTTTTCCAAAATATATCGTTGAAACTATTATTATCATCGTAGCAACACAAATTATTAACACATATTAACAGCATCTGAAAAGTATTTGACCATTGAGCATAGCATCGAAGAACTGTGCGAAGCACAACAACAATTAATTGTTCTTCTGACATTAAACATTCGAGAAGTGACTCGATTATGAACTTCAAGTTCCAAACAAAATATATGATTTCTGAATCATCAACTTGATCAATAAATGGTTGAACCATTCAACTATTAGATTTTCCACTTGGAATAATATTATAAAAATATTTATATTTATGGCCATTTCTAGCAACTTTCACAACTTGCAATTCTTCGACAGAATGCGGAAATTAGAATTGTAGTTTTATAATGAATTCATTTAGTTCATGGCACTAGGATTTGAAAATATCCTTCAAATTATTCGTGGTTAAAGAATTATTTTAAATTGGCAGTGGCCCATTCTACTATTTGTGTAGGAACACAATATTATAACAACAACAACAACGGCAAAGGTCTTCCTCTGAAGAAGAATAAACTACTATCATGACAAATCCGGGTTCTAGCAAAATCAAATTCTAAATGGAATTCGTAAACAAGGTTGAAATAAGAACTGATGGTTTCAAAGAAATAACCTTCGGGTTATTCATACGACGAAATGTGTGGCTCCAATACTCCTCCTATAAACCTGAGCCATCGAACCTGCTATTTGATTGATGCTCGAAAAAACCATCATTCCTGCGACTTAAACCTGCGCACCTGGGAATGGCATTTCAACTACTCCACACACATAAATTATCTTCCCAAAATTTATACAATAAATCAAGCCTCTGCTTGTTATCAACACTGGAAGATTAATAAACTTACAAGTTTATTTTATTTTACCATTCAGTTCAACCCGTGAATTTACCATACTCATGAAAAGCTTCATTTCACTTTCGAAGTGTATTTACGTCATGATTTTATATAAATACAAAAATCCTATTTGATACAAATATCAATTGCTTCCCGTTTCATGCCTCTCCGTGTTATATGAAACATATACTTTGCTCATTGCAAATATCAACTGTTCAACCAGAACTGAAATGTAGGTTGAATGCGGGCTTGCGCTAACCACTCTCCTTCGTAAAATCTCCTGTTCCAAACTAGAAATGTTTCAACTACTTCATAGGCTCTTTCTCAATACATATGATTATTATAAAATATAATATCCAAGAATTATTTAGAAAAATTATGAAAATTATTATTATTATTATTAGTGGATTATTATTATTATTATTATTTCAAATATGTTTAATTATCATCTCATTATGTGAGAATCCACATGTTCGAACCTTCGAATATGGAAAAAATATCCATTCCTCAACAAAAATAAATTTAACTTTTACAGTTACATCGGCTGATTACCGTGATTTCCCAAAAATATGAAAAATTTAAATAAATGCTCAAAATGCTCGGTCATCGATCCTAAACTGTTCTGAGTGCTGAAAATGCTCAGAATAAATCTAACAAGTCTTGCGTAAATCATTACAAGCTTTAAATACGATGAAAAAAAAATGTGTTGGTCATCTGCAGAAAAATAGTTTGTTCCAATTAGCTAAGCATAAAATAATTCAAATGTGGCTTACATTTCTTGATGTTCTTGAAGTGTCGTAAACCTGGTCTATACCCGATTTATCCGTAGACATGCCCTAGCGGACAAGCACGTATAATCCTTGTATCGGCCGCCATTGTAGACCCACAAATCGTCTAGTCAGACATAGTGGTAGTATCCTTCGACGTTTTAAATGACTGTAGTTCCATTTTAATATGGGCTTCTAACAAAGCCATAACAGTTTGTTGAAAAGGGTCAGATCTAAGCGATCTCTTCTTAAATGTGTCAGTTGTAACCTAACTCACTGTAATCTCATCAGTACAAGAAAAACGTTGACAGTCTAAGCAGTTAACGGCTGTTCTGAAGATCGTTCCCTGGGCATGGTTTGTATATCACCATCTGCCATGCGCTAGACAACTTGCAGTTTCCCTTGCGTAGACTAATGAACGCCACCGTTATAGACTATTCTTCAATGTACTGACGGATCGAAGTGGTTAAATAGTTACAAAATATGAAAACTGACTTCAAATGGATCTAAACATCCAAGTATTAATTTACTATTGGACTGTGACAAATACTACTTTCTAGACCAAGTCTAGCATATGTCCTTTAGGAAATTTAAATATTTCCACCAATGTCTGTAGAAATACAATCACCTCAGTGATTCTCCTCACCAGAAACTTACTAAGTTCCAACTCGTTTGCGCAGCACTTCTCGTGACTATCACGATTTGAAAAGTACTTCTTCGTAGACGTGTCAACCATGTGCCTTGGCTCAGCGTAGACGCAACTTGTTCGCCAAGTGCTTGTGATGAATTGAGCTAACTAAGCTTGCTCCTGCTTGCTTTTATACAAAAACGGTCAGGGTCACGCGTCATCGCCTGATATCTAAAAATCCTCATATCTCTTGAATCCCTGGTCCGATTTACTTGATACTAATTGCATTCTCTTTTATTTGGCCGTGCCAGTAATCTGATCCCAGTCTCAAGTCTCTGCTCCATAGTTAACTATTTAATCACTAAATAGTCTCCACCTCTGCTATGACTCGCTACGTCATTTACCATCCAACTATCGGTAATTTCCTTCGAATGGCTTCGAGAAGCAATGTAGCGCGATATTCAAATATCCGAACTTTCAAACGCTGCTACAGCCTTTCCCTTGATATCTAGGTGTCTGAAACTTGGAATACCCATTCCTAGATTTGGGCACATCCACCCCACACCTAGCAAAAAATAAAAATTGAAAAATTTTTATTTTTCCTATCTACACATTAAATTATCTGGTTCTTGAATAATAGATCTTCAAATTCGAAGCATTATAAGTTCCCACGATGTTACCAGTTCGTGTATTAGCTACTTCATAGCTTCCATTATTGTTTACTTCCACAATATTCAAAATCCTTAATTTTACCATTCCCCCGGGATTGTTGTGTTCCCGATGGACCTGGATCATTGGGCCTCTGCTCCACAAATTGTAAGTTATCTTGGTGTCTTGCTTCCAAGTTTTTCCTCGTGTCCTTGTTAAACTCTTCATTGGACTGACGAGTCTCTACATTCCCTCTATTATTATAGTTATTACCATAGGATCTCCTTTCCTGGTACCTTCCTTGAGTATCACGTGGTCTTCTCCATCGAGTGTTGTATCGATTACCACCATCCGGTCTTGCATATGGTTTGTAACTGTATCTGTTACGGTATTGGTTCCATCCTCTCGTATTGGAATCTTCCCTCGGCGATTTCTCTTCTCGCTCCTCTCGAATCTCTCGAGGTGTCTGAGAATAACTGTCAGCCATAACAGCATACACAGCGTTATTACCCTTTACTCCCTTCTGATGAAAGAATTGAGCGTTTGTATGATCCAGCTTTTGCAATACTTCATCAAACTGTTCCATATTGTAGATGTCAGCAGCGATCAAAGTCCTCTGGACGTCTGCTGGAAATTGTCGTATCAATGCAGTAATCAACTCGTTATCTGGCATTGGCGGATCTAAATGTTGGAGTTTAGACAGCTGTCCAGAAAAGTATGTAGAGTATCGAGTAGGTTGTGACGTCGAGAATCTCTTCGAATACAACTCTGCTCTAACTTGCTGTTGGGTTTCAGGGGACCAAAACTTCTTCAATAGCCCACGAGAAAACTCCTCAAAAGTATTTAGAGTGGATCTAAATGCTCTAAACCACAAAAGTGCGGGACCTTCCCAGAACTTCCCTATTACCCTGATCTGTCTTTCTTTAGGGATCTTAGAATCTTTCAGATAATCACCTGCTTCTCTCAGAAATTCCACGGGTGTTACAGAATCTCGCCCTGAAAATTTAGAAGGCTTGTCTTCTATATTCGTAAACACAGTTATGGGGTTGGATTGAAATACTGTCCTAACCTCATCCTGTCTTTCAGTCTCTCTAGCTCCTCCTAGATTTATCTGTATCTGTTCCTTTCCCCTTACATTCGGCATTTTCAACAGATGATCAGACTGTTTCTCATCTTTTATTTGAGTTTTCATAGCCTCAAGTTCCTTCTGGTTTTCTTCTGCCATCTTCTTGATTGCTTCAGTCTCTTTACAATTGTCTTTAACATCAATGGATATCTGGTTCATAACAGCCTCATGACTTTTCAATGACCCTGTCATATCTGATATGTCCTTCTGAGTTGCTTGAATATCCTTGGCAATTACTTCAATGTGGGATGACAAAGATTCCCTAATCTCCTTGATTCCCTCTTGATTCTCCAGCTTGAGTGTGTCTTTTATTTCATTAACAACTGTGGTTTTAATCTCAGTTTGCAATTCCTGAATCACTCCTTCTCTTATTTCTCCCATGACAAGTTCCTTGAATTGTTCCGTTAAACGTTGAACAACTAGTATTCCCATCTCGTTACTCTCCTTCTTCACTCTGACTTCCAGGTTGACCATGTCTTCACCAACTTTCCTAAGACCATGTTCTATCCTATCAGCTAAGCTTTGGGATCGAAGATCGGCATCGCGAAATTTATCGTCCATTATACTAGCGTTAGTAGCTAATGAAGTTTCGAGCTCATGTGTTTTATCGCATAATTTATTCATTTTATTTTCAAGTGTCATTTTCAAAATTTCAGAATTCTCTTTAAATTTACTTTCCATTGAATTAAATTTACTGTTTAAATTTTCCTTTAAGTTATCTTTTAACCTGCTTTCTAACAAGTCGGAATTTTCTTTGAGTTTATCAGAACTTTCTTTAAGTTTATTTTCCAAAGACTCAGAATTTTCTTTAAGTTTATTTTCTAAAGAATCAGAATTTTCTTTAAGTTTATCATTCAAATTTTCTTTAAGTTTATTTTCTAAAGAATCAGAATTTACTTTAAGTTTATCGTCCAAATTTTCTCTAAGTTTATTCTCTAAAGAATCAGAATTTTCTTTAAGTTTATCATCTAAACTTTCTTTCAAACTATCAGAATTTTCTTTAAGTTTCTTTTCTAAAGCCTCAGTATTTTCTTTCATAATGGCTGCTACACGCAGTCCAGCCTGTTTTGAACTCTCCTCCAAACTCCTCATCATTCTCATCATTTCTTCCATAATTTCAATTATTCAAAACTTAGGGGTATACAACAGTGGCAAACACAAGCTTATAACTAGAACAAGAAATATGAGTAGCTAATTGGAACACTATAATAAAATGAGATTTGTCCTACTATCGACGTGATGGAAAAACAAAATTCTTTACTTTTACGAATTACATTTACCATAATATCACAAGAAAAATATGCTAGTTCTCAAATATCCTCCACCTGGATTCTAATAATGTGTATCTCCAGTCATCGAACGTTTACTACTGAATTTACTTGACGCCCTAATGGTTAAGCCATTATCAAAAATAATCAAACCCATTCTAATTATTAACTAGTTAAATTTTTAATTTTCCCCACTAATTGGGTTTCCTACTAATTTATTCATCCAAACCAGACATCTCTCAACTCCCAAAATATTTCTATAAAAATTATCACAATTTCAAATCGGCATGCGATTGACCATGTCTAAATCGGGACCCACGTTCGAAGCCATTTCTCTCTCTATCTTATTTTATGTGCCCGTTTAGACCGGAGTCCGCACGACCACATATGCATTTTACCAATAATCAGTCAGCACGAGAATCAAAATATCCCGGAGCGCCAGATGGGTTAAAGCAAATCGCAAAAACGACATCAAATTTATAAAAATGCTTTGCTGATTTTTGGCTCAATGCAACAATAAGGATAGAAGGAGATTTAATTGGGTGAAACACATCTGGTAAAATTATCTCAGTTTATTTAAAGTTAAAATCTGACTGCAAGAATAATGCTCAAAGCAGCATCATCCACGTGTGGCGATCCACACTCTTATTTACACACAATATACAGAAATCTTCCAAACACATTTGACAATCTTTTTGAAAACACAAGTCCGATTGTTAGTCCTGTGGACTGTGTTCCAAAATTATTAACATTTTAACTCCAGTGCAAAATGAATTGTCCATACTGGAAATAACGTAGATCACTGTTTGACTATTTACAAGATATTAACACTCGTAGAATAAATGTTTATAGAATTTCTTAGACTTTCATTTGTTCTCCAGTTTTCCAAAATATATCGTTGAAACTATTATTATCATCGTAGCAACACAAATTATTAACACATATTAACAACATCTGAAAAGTATTTGACCATTGAGCATAGCATCGAAGAACTGTGCGAAGCACAACAACAATTAATTGTTCTTCTGACATTAAACATTCGAGAAGTGACTCGATTATGAACTTCAAGTTCCAAACAAAATATATGATTTCTGAATCATCAACTTGATCAATAAATGGTTGAACCATTCAACTATTAGATTTTCCACTTGGAATAATATTATAAAAATATTTATATTTATGGCCATTTCTAGCAACTTTCACAACTTGCAATTCTTCGACAGAATGCTGAAATTAGAATTGTAGTTTTATAATGAATTCATTTAGTTCATGGCACTAGGATTTGAAAATATCCTTCAAATTATTCGTGGTTAAAGAATTATTTTAAATTGGCAGTGGCCCATTCTACTATTTGTGTAGGAACACAATATTATAACAACAACAACAACGGCAAAGGTCTTCCTCTGAAGAAGAATAAACTACTATCATGACAAATCCGGGTTCTAGCAAAATCAAATTCTAAATGGAATTCGTAAACAAGGTTGAAATAAGAACTGATGGTTTCAAAGAAATAACCTTCGGGTTATTCATACGACGAAATGTGTGGCTCCAATACTCCTCCTATAAACCTGAGCCATCGAACCTGCTATTTGATTGATGCTCGAAAAAACCATCATTCCTGCGACTTAAACCTGCGCACCTGGGAATGGCATTTCAACTACTCCACACACATAAATTATCTTCCCAAAATTTATACAATAAATCAAGCCTCTGCTTGTTATCAACACTGGAAGATTAATAAACTTACAAGTTTATTTTATTTTACCATTCAGTTCAACCCGTGAATTTACCATACTCATGAAAAGCTTCATTTCACTTTCGAAGTGTATTTACGTCATGATTTTATATAAATACAAAAATCCTATTTGATACAAATATCAATTGCTTCCCGTTTCATGCCTCTCCGTGTTATATGAAACATATACTTTGCTCATTGCAAATATCAACTGTTCAACCAGAACTGAAATGTAGGTTGAATGCGGGCTTGCGCTAACCACTCTCCTTCGTAAAATCTCCTGTTCCAAACTAGAAATGTTTCAACTACTTCATAGGCTCTTTCTCAATACATATGATTATTATAAAATATAATATCCAAGAATTATTTAGAAAAATTATGAAAATTATTATTATTATTATTAGTGGATTATTATTATTATTATTATTTCAAATATGTTTAATTATCATCTCATTATGTGAGAATCCACATGTTCGAACCTTCGAATATGGAAAAAATATCCATTCCTCAACAAAAATAAATTTAACTTTTACAGTTACATCGGCTGATTACCGTGATTTCCCAAAAATATGAAAAATTTAAATAAATGCTCAAAATGCTCGGTCATCGATCCTAAACTGTTCTGAGTGCTGAAAATGCTCAGAATAAATCTAACAAGTCTTGCGTAAATCATTACAAGCTTTAAATACGATGAAAAAAAATGTGTTGGTCATCTGCAGAAAAATAGTTTGTTCCAATTAGCTAAGCATAAAATAATTCAAATGTGGCTTACATTTCTTGATGTTCTTGAAGTGTCGTAAACCTGGTCTATACCCGATTTATCCGTAGACATGCCCTAGCGGACAAGCACGTATAATCCTTGTATCGGCCGCCATTGTAGACCCACAAATCGTCTAGTCAGACATAGTGGTAGTATCCTTCGACGTTTTAAATGACTGTAGTTCCATTTTAATATGGGCTTCTAACAAAGCCATAACAGTTTGTTGAAAAGGGTCAGATCTAAGCGATCTCTTCTTAAATGTGTCAGTTGTAACCTAACTCACTGTAATCTCATCAGTACAAGAAAAACGTTGACAGTCTAAGCAGTTAACGGCTGTTCTGAAGATCGTTCCCTGGGCATGGTTTGTATATCACCATCTGCCATGCGCTAGACAACTTGCAGTTTCCCTTGCGTAGACTAATGAACGCCACCGTTATAGACTATTCTTCAATGTACTGACGGATCGAAGTGGTTAAATAGTTACAAAATATGAAAACTGACTTCAAATGGATCTAAACATCCAAGTATTAATTTACTATTGGACTGTGACAAATACTACTTTCTAGACCAAGTCTAGCATATGTCCTTTAGGAAATTTAAATATTTCCACCAATGTCTGTAGAAATACAATCACCTCAGTGATTCTCCTCACCAGAAACTTACTAAGTTCCAACTCGTTTGCGCAGCACTTCTCGTGACTATCACGATTTGAAAAGTACTTCTTCGTAGACGTGGCAACCATGTGCCTTGGCTCAGCGTAGACGCAACTTGTTCGCCAAGTGCTTGTGATGAATTGAGCTAACTAAGCTTGCTCCTGCTTGCTTTTATACAAAAACGGTCAGGGTCACGCGTCATCGCCTGATATCTAAAAATCCTCATATCTCTTGAATCCCTGGTCCGATTTACTTGATACTAATTGCATTCTCTTTTATTTGGCCGTGCCAGTAATCTGATCCCAGTCTCAAGTCTCTGCTCCATAGTTAACTATTTAATCACTAAATAGTCTCCACCTCTGCTATGACTCGCTACGTCATTTACCATCCAACTATCGGTAATTTCCTTCGAATGGCTTCGAGAAGCAATGTAGCGCGATATTCAAATATCCGAACTTTCAAACGCTGCTACAGCCTTTCCCTTGATATCTAGGTGTCTGAAACTTGGAATACCCATTCCTAGATTTGGGCACAATACTACTAAATGGAGAACCCCTAGTCAATGTAAATCATTTCAAATACCTAGGAGTAGTAATGCAAATGCAAGGGAACGTATTCACGCGACATGTCAGGGATAGAACAACATCCGCCATAAAAGCAATGCAAGACATAATGCAACTGGGAAATCTATCTTTACAAACCGCAATGAATTTATTCAGAACGAAAATAACTCCAATAGTGACATACGGCATTCAAATAACTTGGGATCATTTGACACAAAGTAACCTTCGAGAGATAGAAAGAGTTAAGTCTACTTTTCTAAAGAAAATTCTGCACTTATCAAAATACACGCCATCTCGTCTAACGTACGTACTAGCAAGGGAGACTTTCTTCATAGAAGACCTGCGTTTGGAGAACTCCCTACCATCAACAGTGCAATACCAGAGACTGATCGAAGAACTAAACCTCAAGCGTAATGACATATGGCCTGATTTCTATTCCACAGAAGCTCTTATGTCGACGGACTGGATGAATGCCAACTTTGAACTGCGGCATACGATCACCCGTTTTGCAGTCCACGGTTTTCATTTTAAGATATGCACAGCAAGAGGATTTCATGACCCAGGCCCCCAATGCACCTGCTCTCTGTGTGGTAGTGCTTGTGATAGATATCACGCCATTTCCTGCGCCCAGAGGAAAGTATCGCTAACACGCTTCTGCTGCGAATAACTATATATATAGCAAAGAACCTGTCAGACACTTTGTATATAGACACTTTGATGAGTAAGATTTAAGTTATTAGTTTTCTATCTCTGCATGGCTATTTGCTGCAATAAATGATTATTAGACAAAGCTTAACAATATAGCAATGTCCTGGCCATTGAGAAATATGATTTGACATATAGATTAGGTGTGGTGAAATATTTCACCACCCGTGATATGTTACCAAGAAATTTATGTTAAGGACGCAGTATGAGTGACAGAGAAACGATGTCACATTCATGCGACATAATTAATGATAATAATAATAATAATAATAACAATGAAGCTCACAACCAACAAAAATGGCTCAGAACACGCGGCGGAAAGGAGGGAAAACCAGTTCAGTGAGATAACATTCCAATTCAGCCGAACGTCACTGCTCCAAGAGGGAAGTTGATACTACTCGCAGCTACAGCGCGGAAGACATCCAATCAGATAAGTAATAGCCTGCACTATACAGTATAACCAAAGTTGACTTTTGCAACCATATAGTCACTTCAAACAGACAAATTCCGGATTTCTATGACCATTTTAGCATTTCACCTATGATCATATATACTACAATTAGCATAAACTGACAAGTTGCATACCATTACTGCAACTAAATAATTGTAGATATTGTAAATATTTTCACCTGTATTTTTCAAACATAGATTTTACAGCCTAAGTGTAATGGATCAGATGATGATCGCTTGACGATTGAAAATGGTCATCCTAGTGTATTTATTAATCTCAAGTATTTTTTCACGATTAGGGCACATTCGTGTTCACCGACTGAAAAGCACCAAACTTTTTTTTATTCGTCACAGTTTTATGAATGTCCAAGCTGTGTAGAATACGAGATCTTTGGAATTTTTAGTTTTCTATTGCCGTATAATGTTTACAAATATCGTTACCTGTGTGCGTACCGAAGCTAATAATTCTAGCGCAGCCATCACAGCACTTTTCGATAAACGAAAACAAGCCATGAAATAAAGATTCATGCAATTAAAATACAAATCCATGATACAAATCATAGTGTGTTCACTGCTCTTAGGAGAAATACAACAAGCAACTACGGAGTGTCACTACTCGGAAGGTTTAATGCTTATCCAGCACAAATAGCACCGAGTTAATATGACCAACTTATTACCCACCACATTCATTCTCTTGGCAGTGGTGTATTCTTGGAATACACGGTACGAGAGAATATAAATTTTAATGCTCTTTTGCTGTTCATTTCTTCCTTTTTATCAAACACCAACAGTGATCTTCTATTTTCTCTCTGTTGGTCACGTCTCTTATGTTCTTTGTGAGTCTGTTCTAGATATATATCTTCCATGACCCACCTAGCGTCATCTAGCAGCGAATCTCAGAAGCTCCTCAATTCTTCCTGGTGCAAGAGGACTTCCTTACCCATCTGGCCACCAGTTCTCGTTGCCATCGCCAGCTATTATCTCCGTGATCAAGAAAACTTCGTCTACTCTTTCACTCACCATGCTGCGCTAGTATCGCCTGCTATCAACTCTTTGAAGACCATTTCCTCAAGAGAATTTAAGTTTACAATATTGGTCATGCTTATATGTATTCCTTTTGTCTCCTACCCCCACTCTTTTCCCTTCCTTGGACCCTCCGCGCTTCGCTGAGTGGGTCTCACTTGTAAGTCGGCAGTTGACTTGGTCAGTCAAGGCTCAACCAGAGCCAGTCTCCTCAAACCAAGAGGCACTTTCTACATTCTACGCCATGTTGGCATATTAGGTATCCGTCAAAGGGAACTTCATCTCCGCCATGCAACAAAGATAAGTACAGACTTAAGATTTTAACCTCATCTTCATCGGTTTTAATTCTACATACTTCAATGATCATTTTATAGGCAGTGTGAGATTACTTATTTGGGGCAAAAATCATCCTTCGCGGGATTTGCTATGTTGGGCTTTTGTCTGTCTAAGCCAACCTTAATACAAAGTAGCCTTTCTTAAGCTATTTAAATGAGAAATCTTCTCACCACGTGGGATATTATCTAATAAAATAGATAAAATACCAAGCTAGTTCCTCCGCTGGATTAACTTTGGCTCAATTCTTCTATTAGGATCGTTCTGGAACCTTCCAGATCCTGTACTTTATCTACAAGTCTTGCCGTCATGTATTTTTCACTCACTTGTGAGAATACTATTGAAAATTGAAGAATCTTCCTTCTGAATTAAAGCTCAATAGCTAATTTTCTTCCACCGTTGGAATGTTCTATGGCGCATTTAATTGTAATACACAACTTTCTCAAGCAATAGACTTTTGTCTATCTAGTGCTACCAGTCCTTTTTCATCATTGCAATAACTCTCTTTGCCATAAACTTTCGTGTTACTACAGTGAACTTTTTCATCCATTTATCAGACTATAGTGATAACTAGTGCTTGTTCAGCTTTTCTACCGCGTCGCGATCGTCCGTTTACCTTAAATAAGGCCATGAACATTCATCCTAAATCCCAATTGATCTTTCCTAAACCTTCTACTAACAAACCATATTAATAAAGTTATTTCTAGGTCTAACGAAAGGGAAACTGCCCCATTTGTCTCGTGATTCCTACTTGAACATAGGAAGTCTAGAACCTTCCTTTTGACTTTCTCTTCAGGTTTCACAGTAAGTGACCTGCTCTATTTTGCATAGCTATCATAAAAGTAATCCAGTATAAATATAAGAAGTTATAGGAACTTCTTTTTCATTCTACCTGTTCTCTTTCTTTGTTATTTTGAAGTTGTAACTTTTTCTAAGATAGGTACGCAGAGATTTCTTATAGTACACACCTTGTACTCTATTTATTGTTAAACTTTAATCACCTTAATTGTCTTTAAATTTTGAATTTTTATCTTCGCTATTTTAAATCCTTGCTAGGAGTTTATAAAGGTTTGAAACCTAATAAATTGTTAATTGCCTGGCGCAAACGTTTAATGTTTTCTGAGGTCTGCGACCCCAAAGTTGTTAACCAAATTGAAAATATATATTTGTTAAAGTTATCAACTTCCTTTGAATTGTTAAATAAATTAAATATTTGTTTTTGGATTTATCATTTCGCAAATACTACAGTTAGGCAAGATCCTGGCTTTCTTAACTCTTCCTAGGTTCATGCCCTCGTTAATACGCAATAAATCTGTTACTATTTGTCTTGTCAGACCATCACCCTTCCCCATAGTAGGCATATGCATGCTTGAGAGGGAATACACTAAAGCCTTTCTCTGGCAAACCGCCCAAGTCTTAGCTGCGGTTCCCGTCAGCTTCGATCAGGTCCTTACCCACTTTAGGTATCAGAGAGCGGATTTGCGGTGGCAACCGCCTCTGAGTGCATTTAAAGTTAAATTTATAACTTTTGTGGGACTCTCCTCCTATTTTTCTATCCTTTTTCTCCAGTCCGAAACCAACCTCCTTTTCTTTATCATCTTCCCTTGGTGGTTAGGTTATTCCTCAGCCAATAATCTACCCAAAAATTGGTGCCGAAACCCGGGAGAGTCCGTTTGTCACTTGTTTTGAAAGGTTATTTGACGATACCTTGCAAATTATTAATACCTGCTTTGAATCTTTCAGCTATAACTACATCGTGCAAAGCCTGTAAAGGGGAAAGAGGCCGCTCCTGTCTCCTTTGGTGTGTCCCTTTCTTTCTACTTATTCGCTGCTGCCAACTTGACAGCATCTCCAAGGTTCCACAGTTTCGTGAGTTATATTTTAATCTATTTTCTTTGTCATGGCTCCTACTGAAAAAGATGAAACTCTTATTGCTAGACGTTCTTCCTATAAAGGGCAACTCACCAGATTCAGAAATTTCATCAACAAATTAAATCCCGCCGAGTGTGATCTAGACATCTTGACACAACGCCTTAAGTTGTACGAACGGTCCTATGATTATTACGATCAAACTCAAACCGAGATTGAATCCGCTTGCCCAGAACTTCAATCGGATCGGGACGAGGTCGAACCCTTGTACTTTGAAAGGATTGCCAAGGCCCACCAACTGATCCGCAGTATCTCAGAACCGGACACTAGGGTCATCAATCCGGCCCAGTTCGCACCCGCTTCAGTTCACAAGGATAAACCGAAACCGTTACTTCCAAAGATAAGCCTACCTCACTTCTCAGGCCAGGAAGGTGAATGGTATTCTTTTTATGAACTTTACTGCTCCCTAATTCATGAAAATACTGACATTCTCGACATTCATAAATTCTACTTCTTGCGTACGTCCTTGGAAGGCGAGGCCTTGGCCTTGGTGGAGTCACTTCCTTTAAGCGCAGATAACTACCGCATAGCCTTTAATCTCCTTAAAGAGAGATATGGCAATTTACGTTTGTGTGTGGCTCGCCACATCCGCTGTCTGTTCAACCTGCCAGTCGTCAAACCTAATGACGTCTTCTCTGTAAGAGACCTGTTAGACTCTATTCAATTGCACGTGAGAGCGTTATATCAACTCAAGCAACCAGTCCAAACGTGGGACACTATTCTTATTCATCTGGCTACATCAAGATTCGATTTTTCGACATTAAAGGCTTGGGAGATCGAACTCACTCGCAACGAGGAACATTCGTTTGAACACCTCATCTCGTTTCTCAACAGCTGGTGCCAAGTCCTTACAGCACTCTCATTTCAGTGCGAAAATGTCGAAACGAGTCATAAGTGTCGCATTTTTTAGAAAAAACTTGTCTCTTCAAATGGTCATCAACCCCCATCTGTCGAGAACAAGCAAACTCGTTCTGCTTCTTTCAACCATCCAAGAGAACATATCAGGCCGCTCAACAAATCTTTAAAATGCATGCTCTGCAAAAAGTTGCACACTCTGTACTTGTGCAAATCCTTTAAAGAATTGTCTGTCGAAGACCGAAGGAAGTTTGTCTTCAATAGTAAACATTACTTCAACTGCTTGTTACCTAAGCATTCTTCTTCAAACTGCACGTCTTCCAACCTCTGTTTCCATTGTAAAAAACCGCACCATTCTTTATTGCACGTTCATGATAAATCGAGGTCACCAGCACCCGCTTCTTCAAACTCCATGCAGAGCAGCTCTGAACAAACTGATGCTTCTTCCTGCATTTCTAACGCCGAAACTTCTCACAGTGCGCAAGTCCTTTTGTCCACTGTACAATTCGAAATCCAAGATAAATTTGGAAATTGGTTTCGAACCCGCGGTCTTCTCGATTCCGCTTCAACTCACAACTTTGTTTCGCGATCGTTAATTAAAAACTAGGTCTTTCGTCATCGCCTACTCCCATCAATGTATCCGGCATTGACAATTTGAAAACTCAAGCCTTGCAGTCTTCAAATTTGAAAATCAGAGACGTTTGTCAAAGAAACACCAATCTTAACTTAAATTGTCTCATTCTTACCAGTATTGGCAAGGACACTCCTAGCAGCTCTATCAATACTTCCGGTTTAAAGATTCCTTCGCACTTGAGGTTAGCTGATCCTCAGTTTAATGCTCAAGGTCCCATTGATGTACTTTTCAGTGCCAATGTTTTTTGGAATTGCCTCCGTAAACAGGTTCGCAAGTTATCCTCAAACGTGTTCGCCAGAGACACCGATTTTGGTTGGGTTATTACTGGTGAAATCCAACATCCCAGTCTTCAAACCAAATCGCAATGTCATTTCGTTACTGCTGATATAAATCCCCTTTCTGAAAAAGAGAACGCTCATGTTTTCGATCTCGATACTTTTGAAAAACACTTGCCGAAACGATGTCTTATCGTAAACAACTACGCCACCTTTGTAAGTTGTTTAAATGATTTTGCCTTCTTTCCGCAAAAGATGGCAATTCAAGTTCGCCTCGCCTTGTGTTACTTCGTTTACCTTCTCATGTCATTTTTATAGCAGGTAAATGCTTAAACTCTCTATCGAAAAAAATCTTCCCCTTGTGTAAAACCATGGCTATCAGTCTCCATCACTTCGCTGTAAGCTATGTTTCACTTCTTTCGCTATTTAGAAGGATGGCCACGGCCGGCTCCTTCCCCCTTCCTCACAATTGGAAGCCGCTTTTGAAACCACTTGAAAATCTGAATTCTCTAGCATCTAGAATAACTATTCTTACGCATAAACTCCTTCTCAATGTCCCAGCTTCTCTTCTTTTTTCGGAAGAATTAAGCTTTTTTCTGTTGAAAATTGTCGGATTCCGTAATCTTCAAAATTATGCGAAATTGATTTCTTACTTTATTTCATATGTCTCTAAATTGGTTTTTCACGTCAATGCCACGAATGACTGCATGCCGTCTAACCTGAATATCCGCTCTAAGTCTCAGCTGATTTCACTTGTGTTGTTTGTTTATTTCGAACTGCTTGTTTTTCAAACTTGTTTGTATACAAGCTCGGATAACGCCAAGCTGTCGTTTATTTCCTGTATGCTTGCCAAAGGTCAGAGCAAGTTTCCCTTATCTCAACTCTGGCTGACTGCCAACCATTGTCTTGCGAGTTGCTTCTGTAAGTTCAGAAGCTGCTCTCCTCATTACCAAAATAAACTTGTTCCGGTCAAGGACTCTTTCAGATATTTATATTCCTTATCTCGCTGTACTATGTGGGTCAAGGCCGTGTTTGCCTGCCTCTCCCGCTTGCTTACGCTCGTATCCTACAACTGCTTCGATTCTTGTTTCATAACATCGTTGCGTATTTTTCACGCGCTCATGTATTGCTCCTTGCTTACATATTTTGCAATCTTATTGTTCATTGTTGAACAAACTTGTTTTTTCTCGTCGTCACATTCGATGTGTTTTTGTATTTATTCTTGTTATGTCACGTTTCTCGCTGACTTAAGTATTTTTCTGATTAACCCCTTTGATTCTTATTATAACTTGAGGTCATTGTTTATGGCTACTAGATTGTTACCTATGGCGTTCTTGCCTCCTACTCGCATAGTTCCTTTTTTATTTGGTATATTCTTATCCTTAATAGATGTACTTGTTTCTATACGCTTTGTTTAAACTTGTTAATTCTTCTTTCGCATCTTATCGCAATCTTTACTAGAGCTATACTTCTCGCAGCTTCTAGCTATTTTGTGATTGAAGGTGTTGTTAATTCTCGTTCTTTAACTCCGCTTTCCAATGACCCTGATGACCTACTTCCACTCACACCTGGTCACTTCCTTATCGGCACTTCTCTTTCTGCCCCTCCTCCTCTTCCCAATTCTTACAGGGATTCTAATTTGCCTATTGTTTTGCGTAAACCTGAAGCCCTTCGCAATTCTTTCTGGAAGAGGTGGAACTTGGAATATTTAACTTCCTTCAGCGGAGACAGAAGTGGTTTCTTTCCAGTCCCGACATAAAAGTGGGGAACTTGGTCTTGGTTAGGGATGTTTCTCCCCCCCCCCCCCCTGGTATGGATTTCTGGTAGAGTGACCGAGTGTTATCCTGGAAGGGATGGGAGAGGCATGGTGGTCAGAGTCTTGACCACTAATGGTCCGATCACAAGACCACTGTCTTTGATCGCTCCATTACCTTTAAATGTTTAACTGCTTATTTGTTCTCTGTTGGTGTTTTTCCCTCCCAGTATGGTGTATTCTTGGAATACACGGTACGAGAGAATATAAATTTTGATGCTCTTTTCCTGTTCATTTCTTCCTTTTTTATCAAACACCAACAGTGATCTTCTATTTTCTCTTTGTTGGTCACGTCTCTTATGTTCTTTGTGAGTCTGTTCTAGATATATATCTTCCATGACCCACCTAGCGGCATCTAGCAGCGAATCTCAGAATCTCCTCAATTCTTCCTGGTGCAAGAGGACTTCCTTATCCATCTGGCCACCAGTTCTCGTTGCCATCGCCAGCTATTATCTCCGTGATCAGGAGAACTTCGTCTACTCTTTCACTCACCATGCTGCGCTAGTATCGCCTGCTATCAACTCTTTGAAGACCATTTCCTCAAGAGAATTTAAGTGTACAATATTGGTCATGCTTATATGTATTCCTTTTGTTTCCTACCCCCACTCTTTTCCCTTCCTTGGACCCTCCGCGCTTCGCTGAGTGGGTCTCACTTGTAAGTCGGCAGTTGACTTGGTCAGTCAAGGCTCAACCAGAGCCAGTCTCCTCAAACCAAGAGGCACTTTCTACATTCTACGCCATGTTGGCACATTAGGTATCCGTCAAAGGGAACTTCATCTTCGCCATGCAACAAAGATAAGTACAGACTTAAGATTCTAACCTCATCTTCATCGGTTTTAATTCTACATACTTCAATGATCATTTTATAGGCAGTGTGAGATTACTTATTTGGGGCAAAAAACATCCTTCGCGGGATTTGCTATGTTGGGCTTTTGTCTGTCTAAGCCAACCTTAATACAAAGTAGCCTTTCTTAAGCTATTTAAATGAGAAATCTTCTCACCACGTGGGATATTATCTAATACCCGCTGTCTATAAAATACCAAGCTAGTTCCTCCGCTGGATTAACTTTGGCTCCATTCTTCTATTAGGATCGTTCTGGAACCTTCCAGATCCTGTACTTTATCTACAAGTCTTGCCGTCATGTATTTTTTACTCACTTGTGAGAATACTATTGAAAATTGAAGAATCTTCCTTCTGAATTAAAGCTCAATAGCTAATTTTCTTCCACCGTTGGAATGTTCTATGGCGCATTTAATTGTAATACACAACTTTCTCAAGCAATAGACTTTCGCCTATCTAGTGCTACCAGTCCTTTTTCATCATTGCAATAACTTTCTTTGCCATAAACTTTCGTGTTACTACAGTGAACATTTTCATCCATTTAACAGACTATAGTGATAACTAGTGCTTGTTCAACTTTTCTACCGCGTCGCGATCGTCCGTTTACCTTAAATAAGGCCATGAACATTCATCCTAAATCCCAATTGATCTTTCCTAAACCTTCTACTAACAAACCATATTAATAAATTTATTTCTAGGTCTAACGAAAGGGAAACTGCCCCATTTGTCTCGTGATTCCTACTTGAATATAGGAAGTCTAGAACCTTCCTTTTGACTTTCTCTTCAGGTTTCACAGTAAGTGACCTGCTCTATTTTGCATAGCTATCATAAAAGTAATCCAGTATAAATATAAGAAGTTATAGGAACTTCTTTTTCATTCTACCTGTTCTCTTTCTTTGTTATTTTGAAGTTGTAACTTTTTCTAAGATAGGTACGCAGAGATTTCTTGTAGTACACACCTTGTACTCTATTTATTGTTAAACTTTAATCACCTTAATTGTCTTTAAATTTTGAATTTTTATCTTCGCTATTTTAAATCCTTGCTAGGATTTTATAAAGGTTTGAAACCTAATAAATTGTTAATTGCCTGGCGCAAACTTTTAATGTTTTCTGAGGTCTGCGACCCCAAAGTTGTTAACCAAATTGAAAATATATATTTGTTAAAGTTATCAACTTCCTTTGAATTGTTAAATAAATTAAATATTTGTTTTTAGATTTATCATTTCGCAAATACTACAGTTAGGCAAGATCCTGGCTTTCCTAACTCTTCCTAGGTTCATGCCCTCGTTAATACGCAATAAATCTGTTACTATTTGTCTTGTCAGACCATCACCCTTCCCCATAGTAGGCATATGCATGCTTGAGAGGGAATACACTAAAGCCTTTCTCTGGCAAACCGCCCAAGTCTTAGCTGCAGTTCCCGTCAGCTTCGACCAGGTCCTTACCCACTTTAGGTATCAGAGAGCGGATTTGCGGTGGCAACCGCCTCTGAGTGCATTTAAAGTTAAATTTATAACTTTTGTGGGACTCTCCTCCTATTTTTCTATCCTTTTTCTCCAGTCCGAAACCCACCTCCTTTTCTTTATCATCTTCCCTTGGTGGTTAGGTTATTCCTCAGCCAATAATCTACCCAGGCAGCTATGCCTAGCGATTGAAAAAAATAATATGGATTTTAATGTTGGAAGTACGCTACTCCAAATTTTGCCTAGCGTTTGAAAAACAGGCCCTTAAGGAGATAAAATACCTAGGAAATACATCCTCGGATCGCAGTATTTAGAATACGTCCGTAGCTTTGACAATGCGCATGCGGTAGGAAGTTACCTAGCAGATGGGACGACAAGATATCAACACAAGACAATTTGCTGTGGAAAGTTGACATATTCAAGCTGCGAGAGCTATGTCCATCAAAATCTGGACCATTTTCTATAGTAATATGTAATGTGACTAAGATACATGAGTTGAACATTTTATCGCTAAATTTTATCAGCAGTGCCAACATTATTGTTTGGCACTGATTTTGCCGCTTAGTTTTAGCGTGGTGAACGCGGAATAAGGCTTTACGTACCAACACAACGGCACAAATGTCGAAAAAAAGGAAAATATATGTGATGAAATTAATAAATATTATGTCAATATTGCTAACAGTATATGGGAAAATCAAGGAAACGGTTCTACCTCGGGCATTACAAGCTATAAAAATACTACTAGCACTAAGACAATCTTTATGTTACCTACTGATGCTAATGAAATACAATCAATTATAAACTCCCTAAAACACAAAAACAATATAAGTGAGGACAACACTACTAATGTCATGCTACAATTGTGTCTTGAGGGCCTTACACCATATCTTGTCAAAATAATAAATCTTTCACTGATGACTGGTATATTCCCCGATGCCTGTAAAGTCTCTAGGGTGGTCCCGATCTACAAAAAAGGGGACAAAACCCACCCATCAAATTACAGACCCATTAATATTATATCTGCCATCAGCAAGGTTCTAGAAAGCGTTGTTAAACGAAGACTTATGAATTTCTTCATGAAAAATGATTACTTTGCAAACTGCCAATATGGGTTTATTCCAAATAGAGGAGCTGATAGTGCTATATTTGAAGTAGTAACTGATGTAGAAAAGGCATTAGATGAAAACAAACTAGCTGCTGGTGTACTAATTGACCTTCAAAAAGCCTTCGATCTGGTTAACCATAAGATTCTCCTTAATAAACTAGAATTTGCAGGCATCAGAGGAGTGGCACATGATTGGTTCAAGAACTACCTCACTAACAGAAAACAATATGTTGCAATCGATAATGTAAAAGGATCTCAAATGAGAATTGACACAGGAGTACCTCAAGGTTCTGTCTTAGGACCAATTCTTTTCTTGGCCTATATTAATGGTATAGTATTATTAGAATTGAAAGGCAAGCTTAAACTATTTGCAGATGATATTTTTATACTCTATCTGGGAACATCTGAACAGGAAATTATGCTAAATATTAATTATGATCTCAATAAGCTGGTGGATTGGTTGAGAGCACACAAAATGGTTATCAATATCACTAAAACAAAATATTTGTTCTTCCATAAACCATCATACAAGATTGAGACCACAAACATAGTCAACATAGCCAACGAAGAAATAGAAAGGGTTAAATCGGCAACATACTTAGGTATCACACTAGATAGTACACTAACCTGGGAAAATCATGTAGAAAATGTAAAACATAAAATCAGCCCTTTAATTGGTATTATTTTCAGATTAAGATATAGCTGTCTTACTAGCCAACAATTGAAAAATATATACTTTGCTCTGATACATTCACATCTAATGTACATGAATTTCATATGGGGATATTGTAAGAAGGAGCTGATAAAAGAACTTGAGATACTCCAGAAACGTGCTATAAAATCTATCTTTGGATTACCTTGGCTCACACCCTCAAATGAATTGTACTCAGGAACTAAAATTATGCCACTGCAAAAACAAATAGCTATGTCAGCAACAGTATTTGTATACAAATTAGAAAACAAATTGATACACACACACATCCATTTTACCCATGCAAATGACATTCATCACTATGCAACAAGAGGAGTAAATCAAATATTCACCAGCCATTCCCAATCCATTAAATTTGGAACTAAAGGAATTATGCCCTCTATAATAAAAGAATACAACTCGCTACCATTAGGCATAAGAGAAAGTTTCTCTATAAAAACATTTAAGAGGAAAACAAAAGACTTCCTATTAAGGAATGAATAGCCAATGTACAATAGCCTTAAGCAATGCAATGTATCATACCGTATTATCTCTGTAAAGTTAGTCACTAGCAATCTAAGTTACTATTAAACTAAACAATAATGTTACAAAAATTATATATATGCCATGCTGTAACTATGTTACTTGATTGTCCCTAACACGAGCTCAGGCTCATTGGGACCTATGTAAATAAATAAATAAATAAATAAATAAATAAATAAAACCTGGGGCTTACACCCCAGACCCCCTTGCGTGTATTAAAAGCAGTAATTTTCATCCAGGCAGTCACCTGGCCTAGTAACGGTCAATGGTTTCGTCCAGACAGTCGTCTATCCTAGAGTTGTATTTTTCAGAGATGCGTTCTGACAGTTCGGCGGTAGATGAGTAGTGGTGCCTTAACACCAGGGGCAAACTGAATAGGCAACCCGCAATACATCTAGTCTAAAATAATTCATATCTCGCGAACTCATGGTTGGATTTGGCCATGCGACATGTCGTCGGACTCGGGGTGACGCTCCCTTTCCTATGGAGAACCAATTTCCACCCCAAAATAAAAACCACCTCTACCCGGCAGTGAAATAGCATTTATTTAGTAAACTTGCTCAGCATGTATGACAGGCATAAGGCTTTACACTATTATGAATTAAACTTTGCTCTGCATGTATGACATGAATGAGACTTTACACTATTATGGATTAACATTTTTGTTTTTTGTTTTGTACGCATGCGCACTCGCGGCTCTTGTAAGAGGGCGGGCTTTTTAAATAATTATTTATGGATGACTTATTTTTTAAAATTAACCAAAGAACCGAAAACTAATAGGCCATCGGCATTTTAATATCTCGCGAACCAATAATGCTAGGGACTTGTGTGAGGTATTAAATTACACGGGGTGACGTCCCCTTTAAAAAAATTAATGAAAGGACCCAAAGCTAATAGGTCATCGGCATTTTAATATCTTGCAAACCAATAATGCTCGGGCCTTGTATGAGGTATTAAATTACTCGGGGGACGCCTCCTTTTCCCCTAATGTAACCAAAGGACCCAAAACTAATAGGTCATCTGCCTTTTAATATCTTGCGAACCAATAAGGCTAGAGTCGTGTACGAGGTGTCAAAGGACTCGGGGTGACGTCCCCCTTTTGAATGTATTAGTTATTTTTCTAAAACAATTTTGACATAGGCCTAACGACACGTGTTGAAAAAATTTTGATTTTTAAAGCTTTTTTTAAATTTTAATTAACAGTGGTAGTAGAGAGAGACAATATCGGGTGTTTTTTAGTCAAGCATGTCGCTGGCCACGGTGGCTGTGCCCAATAGATGAATCAATATTGATATCTCGCAGAGGGTTCATGCGAAGGTTTGTTTTAAGGGTATTTTTCCTGATCTTTTGTATGGCGCACTCATTGAGTGAAATATTCCAAAACAACAAGGTCACTTTATAAACCAATAATGGGATTTGGATGCATGAGGTGTCCTAGGACTTTGACATGACGTCCTCTTTGCTATGGCGCACTCATTTGCTCAAATATCTCAAAACGGCAAGGTCATCGACCTGAGATTTTATAAACTAATGATCAGATTTGGATACATGAGGTGTCCTAGGACTTGACATGACGCTGTTTTTTATGGCTTATGAATTTCCCCAAAAGACTCAAAACGGCAAGGTTTTGTTTTTTTAATATATCCAAACCCATAATGTTAGATGTTTACTGTGAGTGATGAAACATAGCCAGGTAGAGAAAGAATTATTGTAGGCTACACGTATGGTGACTGACAAGTCTTTGACCATTGTAACTTGTTTTCAGACTTGACTGCCGTACAGAGGATGTGTAGGCTGCAGGCATGGGTTAATAAATGACAAACGGTGTTCACAAGATCTGATTTATCGATTCAAGAATTAAGAACAGACTATCTTTAATCGAGTGGTTAAAGAGGGTAGCCGAAAAAACAAGATGGTGACTATACTAAACGAAACCGAACCAAAACCAAACCTAATCGAACCAAAACCGAACCAAACCGAACCAAACCGAACTAAACCGAACCAAACCAAACCTAAACCGAACCAAACCTAATCGAGAAGAAGCCAAGGGCCTAAGTGTAAAACTTGCGAGTGGATGCTATCATTGGCGATGTCAAAAGGAAAGGGATAACGCTCTACCTATAGAGGATAAGGTAAAGCTAGCGCATGGTGCTAATGCACACACCCAAGTATACAGAGCACACAACTATCTCATGCTATTCTTGTGGGTTTACCGTTAAAACTTTCTCAGTGTTTACTGGACGAGATGGTCGCTATGCACAACAAGCTTTAAGTACACTAGGCTAATCATCTATACAGGCACTTGCAACGAACGAAACTAAACTGTCTTGCTGGCCGTGCTCACACTGTAGGCAGATGACAGAAATGCATCGCTAACAGAAATACAATCATTTCCGGTCGTCTAACAGTACCAGCTAACCATTTCGTGCTGCAGAGGCAAGCACTCTCGGCTCTTGCACTGGAGGTCTTAACTTGATTTCCAGCTCTGAGGCCTAGAACGAACCAAACTAAGAAGGAAGGTCATGGTGGCGCAGTGGATAAGCTGTTAGCCTTTCACTAAGGTAGACCAGGGTTTGATTTCTGGTTAATACGCATGTCATAGACATATAAAAAGGCAGGGATAATGTTTCAAACCGATTACACTTGTATCTTTTTCAAATTATTACTTGGATTACAAATACAAAGGTGGATTGGGTTCTATCCACAGTTAATGCATGTAAGATTTTTTAAATTTTTATTTTAGACTTAAGTTTTAGAATTTACATTTTAGATTTTTGATTTTTGATTTTGCAAAAAGACCAAACCATACTGTCATGACTTTAAATTTTAGGTAACGAATTATTTAAAAAAAAGACATAAGGATTTGTATTACTTGGAATTACATTTCCTCTACTGTGAATTATTTATTTTTAGATTTTAGTTTTTTGATTTTGGGTAAAGACCAAACTAATATTGACTATTTATCATACACTGCTACAGTATGTAGGTAGAAAGATGATTACACTATATGTTAAGACTAACTTTTAGGACTTGACCAGCCTAGCAAAATGAATTTGCTAACCAGACATGAGTTAGCTACTAGCATGACGAATAGAATACATAGTGTTATCACTGACCAAGTTCAAGCGCGCCCCGCAGTTGGCTATCGCTAGCGGCGTGGACCCCCATAGCTACACAGTCAGCTGCAGTCAGCTGTTCAGAAATGGGATACGCTCTGGGCTACGATAGCCTCTTTACGAAGGCTGCGGCTACGCTGATTACAACAAATTGTTTGTTTGGACTTACGAATAATACTGTGAAAAAGTTATTATTAATATTCTCAGTCCACATGTAGAACCAATTGTTAAAACCTTCCGTTAGTCGCGCATTGGTCTGACAGCTCCATGGTTTGTTTTAGTTTTAATATCAAGCCAACAGTTCAAGTTATGATCTTATCGTCTCGGGACAACGTACACCATACCTTAGTAAGCATTTTCCTGGAGTTGTGAAATGACGAGCCTAAAAATAACTCTACACATGAAACATTTTGTCAGCGGGGGATTCATATTGCCAGCGCGCCCAATGATGTAACATTCTGTCAGTGAGTTGCAGGTGTGCTGTTATACTGTACCGATTATTTGGCGTGGTACGTTGCCTTAGTGAATATCAGTAAAGAGATTACGCATTACGAAAACCTAATGATGTAGATGAAGTGTGTCGCCTTCTGCTGAAAGATAATGAATCGCTAGTTCATGACTCAGTAATTTCAAAGGAATTTGTGACTCTGATACTGAAGACAAAGTTGAATCAAGATCCGAAGAATCTGATACTGACCATGATATTCATCAGGAGGACGGTAACGGAAGCGAATATTTGGATGGCCGTTTATTTTATTGGCAGGTTGGCCATTAATATTATTATATGTCCCGTCTCATTATTGGCTCTCATCGTGAAGGCCCGGGTTCGATTTCCAGCTCAGCCAAGAAATTTAATTATGGTCTGAGGGATGGAACGGTGTTCACTCAGCCTCGTGAGGCATAACTGATAAGGGGCGCGTTCGATCCCTACCTCAGCTATCCTGCAAGTGGTTTTCCGTGGTTTCCCACTTCTACTCCAGGCAAATGCCGGGATGGTACCTAACTGAAGGCCACGGCCGCTTAATACCCAAATCCTACCTCAATTTCAAATACACACACTACTATATACATCACAATGACACAGGTTATCAGACAAATTCTAACCACATCCAAGCACACGGGGCTACGTGACCCTTAAGAATCAATAACTATTATTATTTTAGGCCAATTATTATTAAGACGGATTATATATTTTTTCGTTTTAGGTAAGGAAGGCACAAAGTAGAATAAGTAACCATGGAGGGCTGCCTTCATTCCGTATCCTACTGGGTGCCTTCGTGATTTTACCTCAGTGTATAGATATTTCGGTAAATTTTGAAAAAAATGTGAGGTACTGCTCCTGGTTTTAATTTCCACTTCACGCGAGGAAGTTCCACGTTCTCACAGTTCACTAAGAAACAGTCTGCCTTTATAATAATTTAAACTTCCGAAAAACGCACGTCACAGATTATACTTTTGATCGACAGTTGCTTATCTTTCCGCGGAATAACTCTCGCCCATTTCGCAAACAGATTTGTTTCTTTTTGGGGTTTAAAAAATGTCTACCATCAGATTTTCTTCCGTAAACCGATTTAAATCCAAAAACGAAATAGTACGACATTTTCCTGAAACAGCAGAAAATTTAGTTGTTTGCACACACAGAACACTGCACAGACATTCGTAAACTATCACAAAGAATCAAATTCCCTCGCATAATATGACATCTCGCGCACTTATTACAGTACTAACCTCGTGGACTACTTGTCACACGTGCTTATGGTTCGGCGCGACTTCCACGCCACACACTGGCTGGACTTTGAACTTCAATGCTTCAAGAGCGGAGTGATGACACTGTTTATTTCTATTCGTCATGCTACTAGGGAAACACTTTGGTGACTATGCCTGTTATTGACAAGTGAGTAGGGTTCTAGAAAATCTGTATGCCATTTTGGTTTATATACAACAGATGCTTAAGCTTATATAGAAACCGAGCGACCATGTTTGCTGGTTCTTTTTCTTCAAAAACAAGACATTATACCAGAGAGACGATTAGGATACTTATGTAGAGCTTACCAAAACGATGTTGTGTAATGGTAAATGCTAGTCAATGGACGGTGACTCACTACTAAAATCCCATTACATGTTACCGAAGAGGTTTTCTAAAATTATTTTAAATACCTTTCACCCTATATTAAACACCCAGTTGACAAGACTCATAACCTCAATGTTATGGAAAAACAAAAATTCTACATTGAAAAACGAACACTGGAAAGTTTTGTAAACACTAAAGTCCACAGAACGAATTAAATTAGCAACTGATGGGTTGGCCAAGAGGTTAATGCGTTTGAATTAAGTTGAAATTTCCAGTACTAAGAAGCAAGGGATCGAACCCCTTACCCGACATAACTATTACCTGAACATTGCTTAGCGACACTGTATTATTATGATACTAGTACACAAACCATAGAGTGTATTGGTTAAGGCCACTCTTTCTGAACATAGCCAGAGACTGTTCATGGTTAACAATTGCATTAATAGTGGGACATGGAGATAGAAATTGAGAAAAACAGACAATACCCATACAATATTTTTATTTATTTAATGTAAGTACTTGTACAATATTTACATACAAAATACAACTCTCTTTTCTCTTTTTAACATTGCTTGCTTTAGATTTTTAAACACAAAGCTAGCAGTATATGTTCATTGTTTTACGGCTAGTAATGACCAATGTTTTTTAAAACAGACAGAGCTTTAATGGTTTTATAGCCATTAAAACCTCATTCTTATTACTATTACTATCTAGTCCTTTTTCATGCCTATGCAATCCTACCTCTTGCATATCAGGGGAAGATGACCTAGTAGTTCAGCCCCTTAAAACAACAACAACAACAACACTACCTCTTGCATAGTCTGTGATGTTGATGGCTCTTGTGACGTGGAAGATGGATCAAACATAACTTAGAAAAGGGGTTAAACGTTGCTCAATAAACAATGCACTATCTTGAATAGCAACATCTTTTTCTTGTACTAGCTTTTCAGCATTCTGATGATTTTTGTCAACGCTAACAGTGTTTTGTCTGGAGCACTACATTGATGGTTACTCACACTTAAAACCTCACCATTTTACTTATCATATTGCCTGTTTTGAGCATCGCCAGAATATTATTCCTTTTACATTTTCTTGTCTATAGTTATAACAGTAGCCTTTATAGAGTACACGTTGTTTACCTTGGTTAGTTGTAGTAAGTTCCATAGTAGCAACTAACCTGTCAGTATGATTTGCACACAAAGGTTATAACTGTTCAGGTAATAGAGTTATTTAGCGTTGACTTTTATATTTAATATGTACAGTTTAAAGTGACAGCAAAAGTGAGAGCAAAGTGGTAGAAAAGTGGTAGCAATGTAGTAGAAAAGTGGTAGAAAAGTGGTTGCAAAGCGGTAGAAAAAATTATAGAAAATTGGTAGAAAAGCGGTAGCAAAGTGGGAGAAAATATTACATGTATTGTTAAGAAATAGTTTAAGCGGTTAAGTGGATCCATTGCGCAATATTTTTGGCACGATGAAGCTCATTTTCTATATCCAATAGTTCATCCTCATATTCAGTATGACCGGCCTGTTTACGGGCATGCAAGTGCTGAAGCCGCTGGATTAGCTTACCGGGATTGTTCCAGTAAGCAAATTTAACAAATAATTTTTAGGGGTAAACAGAGCATTACCATTATCATCACCATCATGATTATCATCATTATAATCATCACTATTACTATCTAATCCTTTTTGTTTCTCTTGCAATGCAACAAGCTTTTGCATAATTTGTGATGCCTTTGATAGTGTTAGGGATTTCTTAGACGTTAACGACTGTCCTAACATGACTTTTTCAGGTGATAATAAATGCTTTATAACAAACAATGCGCTATCTTCAGCCACAGTATTTTTTCATGGACTTGCTTTTTTTTACCTTGGTTAGAGTATTTTGTCTATTTAAATGAGTTTTAATTTGAGATTTACAATGATGATTTTTTGAAGTAAGGATGTTGGAGCCTTTTTTCTTAGGCATTCCTCGACACTGTTTTGAACGTTGTTTCGAACAGCACCAAATAACAGTTCCATTTTTATTAGTTATTTTTACAATATATGTATATCCGTTATAGGAAGCACATGGCTTACCATAGCTAGTCGTTGATACTTCCATGTTAACTGTTAAACATGAACTAATTTGTAGTAAAGTAAACTTGCTAATAAGAATGATAGTTTGTAGTATGTGCAGTTTAAAGTAAGAGCAAACGTAAGAGCAAATTGGTAGAAAAGTAATAGCAAAGTGGTAGTAAAGTGGTAGAAAAGTGTTACAAGAGCGGTAGCAGTTTATAGTAGTTTTTACTAGAATGTGATTCGAGTAAATGTAATTTCTAAACCTTAATAGTGAGTAGTCAGTCAGTCTTGGTTCAGACAAGCGTAAACATGTCACGTACACTAATGATACAGTTCTCTAACGAATCAGAGCTCAAGATTTTCATTTTGAAACAGTTGTGTGAATAATTAGGTATCGGTACTTGATTGTTTCACACATGAACAAAAAAATACATATATGACATGAATTACATGATTTGAAAGTTGACAAAGGATATCCAATCAACCATTGTAGTTACAATGCCAAACACAAAGTTGAAATCAGCATGAACCTCTAAGGTAACAGGAAAATAGTATGAAATAGGCTATGCAAGAAATTTGGAAATCCACATCAGAAGTTTGCAACACCATCCTTTTAGCCTTTCTAAATTACTGACATGGAAAGTATGCACCGTCCCTAACGTTAGAATCTTCAAACCAATGTATCAATAACACAAACAAACCATTTTGTGCTGAGTCTATTATTTAATGCATATATTCTGTCTACATCGAACAGTAACCAAAAACGCCATTCGTAATTAATTAAGTTTGCTTTCATACTTTATGTAATGATAAATACATATTTAAAGTTTTGACAGACTATTCAAGAGGTAACGGCTTTTCGCGTAAGAGAGGGAATATTTAAAGACATTTTCCCCCTAAATTGTCAAAAGCTAAAATTAAAGCTGGTATTTTCGACGGTCCTCAAATAAAGAAACTAATGGCCAGTGAAAAGTGTTGTTTTACTTAAACAACTGGGAATAACAAACTCAGTTATAACCTAACTACACCTAACCGAACCTAACCTTCCAACCCTCAGATCAAAATTAAATTCTGGGCATATTCGAGTTGGAACCCAAGACCTCAGGGGTAACAACCAAGTGTACTAGCCACTACACCGCGAGATGGTCAAATTATCTTGCAACAGATAGAGTGTATTGTTTAAGGCCACTCTTTTTGAACATAGCCAGAGACTGTTGATGGTTAACAATTGCATTAATAGTGGGACATGGGGATAGCAATTAAGATAAACAGACAATTCCCACACAATATTTGTATTTATTTAATGTAAGTACTTGTACAATATTTACATGCAAAATACAACTCTCTTTTCTCTTTTTAACATTGCTTGCTTAAGATTTTTAAACACAAAGCTAGCGGTATATGTTCTTTGTTTTACGGCTAGCAATGACCAATCTTTTTAAAAACAGACAGAGCTTTAATGGTTATATAGCCGTTAAAACCTCATTCTTAGATTAGATTAGATTAGATTAGATTTTTATTAAATCCATTTGATCAATTACATGTATACAATACATTTTTGATAAAGGACACGTCAGAATTTACATCTTAAAATAAAAGAACTAACAGGTATATAGTACTAATACTATAACTATTTATAACTTATTATAATAACAGATCTTAAGAGATACAATCTTATAAGACAACTATTTACACCTTGCTCTATTATCATAATATGAAAACTTAATTCTATAATTAAAACAACTTGCAGCTAGGTATTACTATCTAGTCCTTATGCAATTCTATGTCTTGAATAACAGGGGCAGATGAAATTGTAGCTTAGCCCCTTTAAACAACAACAACAACACTACCTCTTTCATAGTCTGTGAAGTTGATGGCTCTTGAGACTTGGAAGGTGGATTAAACATAACTGTTAGAAGAGGGGTTAAACGTTGCTCAATAAACAATGCACTATCTTGAATAGCAATATCTTTTTCTTGTACTAGCTTTTCAGCACTCTGATGATTTTTGTCAACACTAACGGTTTTTCTGGAGCCCTACATTGACGATTACTCACACGTAAAACCTCACCTTTTTTATTTTTCATTTTGCCTAGACATATTTTTTGACCTCTGTATGGAGCATCGCCAGAATATTATTCCTTTTACATTTTCTTGTCTATAGTTATAACAGTATCCTTTATAGAGTACACGTTGTTTACCTTGGTTAGTTGTAGTAAGTTCCATAGTAGCAACTAACCTGTTAGTATGATTTGCACACTAAAAAGGTTATAACTGTTCAGGTAGTAGAGTTATTTAGCGTTGACTTTTATATTTAATATGTACAGTTTAAAGTGACAGCAAAAGTGAGAGCAAAGTGGTAGAAGAGTAGTAGAAAGTGGCAGTAAAGTGGTAGAAAAGTGGTAGCAAAGTGGTAGAAACTGCACATACTACAAACTATAATTCTTATTAGCAAGTTAACTTTACTACAAATTAGTTCATGCTTAACAGTTAACATGGAAGTATCTCATATGATCTGTTATTATAATAAGTTATAAATAGTTATAGTATTAGTAATTTATACCTGTTAGTTCTTTTATTTTATAGATGTAATTTCTGACGTGTCCTATATCTAAAATGTAATGTATACATGTAATTGATCAAATGGATTTAAAAAAATCTAATCTAATCTAATCTATGGTAAGCCATGTGCTTCCTATAAAGGATATACATATATTGTAAAAATAACTAATAAAAATGGAACTGTTATTTGGAGCTGTTCGAAGCAACGTTCAAAACAGTGTCGAGGAATGCTTAAGACAAAAGGCTCCAACATACTTACTTCAAACAATCATCATTGTAAATCTAAAATTAATACTCATTTAAGTAGACAAAATACTCTAACCAAGGTAAAAAAAAAGTCCAAGAAAAAGTACGGTGGCTGAAGATAGCGCATTTTTTTTGTTATAAAGCATTTATTATCTCCTGAAAAAGTCATGTTAGGACAGTCGTTAACGTCTAAGAAACCCTTAACACTATCAAAGGCATCACAAACTATGCAAAAGCTGCTTGCATTGCAAGACAAACAAAAAGGATTAGATAGTAATAGTGATGATGATGATGATGATGATGATGATGATGATTGTAATGATGATGGTAATCATGATGGTGATGATGATGATGATGATGATGATGATAATGGTAATGCTCTGTTTACCCCTAAAAATAATTGAATAAATTTGATTACTGGAACAATCCCGGTAAGCTAATCCAGCGGCTTCAGCACTTGCTTGCCCGTAAACAGGCTGGTCATACTGAATATGAGGAAAAACTATTGGATTTAGAAAATGATCTTCGTCGTGCCAAACTTATTGTGTAATGGATCCACGTAACCGTTTAAACTATTTCTTAACAATACATGTAATATTTTCTACCACTTAGCTACGGCTTTTCTACCACTTTGCTTCAACTTTTCTACCACTTTACTGCCACTTTCTACTACTCTTCTACCACTTTGCTCTCACTTTTGCTGTCACTTTAAACTGCACATACTAAATATAAAAGTCAACGCTAAATAACTCTATGACCTGAACAGTTATAACCTTTGTAGTGTGCAAATCATACTAACAGGTTAGTTGCTACTATGGAACTTACTACAACTAACAAAGGTAAACAACGTGTACTCTATAAAGACTACTGTTAAAACTATAGACAAGAAAATGTAAAAGGAATAATATTCTGGCGATGCTCCATACAGAGGTCAAAAAATATGTCTAGGCAAAATGAAAAATAAAAATGGTGAGGTTTTAAGTGTGAGTAATCGTCAATGAAGGGCTCCAGAAAAAACCGTTAGTGTTGACAAAAATCATCAGAATGCTGAAAAGCTAGTACAAGAAAAAGATATTGCTATTCAAGATAGTGCATTGTTTATTGAGCAACGTTTAACCCCTCTTCTAAAAGTTATGTTTAATCCATCTTCCAAGTCTCAAGAGCCATCAACTTCACAGGCTATGAAAGAGGTTAGTGTTGTTGTTGTTGTTTTAAGGGGCTGAGCTACAAGGTCATCTGCCCCTGATATGCAAGAGGTAGAATTGCATAAGGATGAAAAAGGACTAGATTGTAATACCAAGCTGTAAGTTGTTGTATTTATAGAATTAAGTTTTCATATTATGATAATAGAGTAAGGTGTAAATAGTTGTCCAATAAGATTGTATCTCTTAAGACCTGTTATTATAATAAGTTATAAATAGTTATAGTATTTATTCTCGTATCAGAAACATGTTACACAATACAAAACATTTCACTAAATACAATTAGACCAGAACTTGGCGACTTGCAGTCCATTCTCTGAGGCTAGGTGTAGATCCTCCGTTGTGCAAGTGGTTGGACACATACGACATTGAATCATGTGGTCAACAGTCTGATCTTCTCAGCAATCACCCTTGATGTTTCCGTCTTTAGCGTAGTTCCATCTTACCATATTAGCTCTTGATTTGCCGACTCCTGATCTCAACCTATTTAGCGATTTCCATGTCATCCATGCCTCGTTATGACCCGGTGGTAAAGTTTCATATGGTGTTGTACAGGCACCAGGAAGAAGACCTTTAGCTTTCCAAGATTGTAGTCTAGCATTTTCTCGGTGGTTGTGAGTTCCTTTGATGTTTTTAGTAAACTCTTCCTAGATTTCAGTCTTGGTGTTTGTAATTCGTACCCATATAACGGATGAGTTCCTTCATGCTCCACCTTCTTCCGTTCCTTGTTCGCTGATATTTCTCTTCGAACAGATGGTGGTGCTATCCCGGCGAGGTGGTAAAGCCATTCAATTGGAGTGGATTTGAGACACTCAGTTATTATTCTGCACGTATCATTGAGAGCCACATCCACCTGTTTGGCATGAGCTGAGTTATACCAAACAGGACATGCGTACTCTGCGGTGGAATAACATAATGACATTGCAGAAGATTTGATGGTTGCTGGTTGGCTGCCCCACTGCGATCCGGCCAAACTTCTGAGGAGATTGTTCCTTGTGGAAACTTTCTGCTTAGTGTTCATACAATGTTTCTTGTATGTGAGAGACCTGTCGAGTGTTACTCCTATGTATTTAAGAGTGTAACAGTTTTCCAATGTAACCCCTGACCATACAACATTTAACTTACGTTCGGCTTCCCTATTTCTCAGATGAAAAGCACACACTTGTGTTTTTGATGGATTAGCTTTGAGATGATTTGTAGTATAGTATCTTGAGAGGGCTTCAAGGGCATTATTGAGATTGCTCTCCACTGATACAAAGTCTCTGCACTGTGTAGCCAAAGCAAGATCATCAGCATACACAAAGCTGGTTGAAACTCAACAAAGAACCTGCGATTCTGTAAGATAGTGGAAATGAAGTTGGTTAGGCTAGGGTCCTTAGATTGTACAGCGTAGTTAATAATATCTGATGATTGACAGTGTCACACGCTGCTGATAAATCCACAAATGTCACTCCATTTACATTGTGAGCTTCAAAACCATCCTCTATTTACTGAGTTAAGTTCAACAGTTGTCCAGTACAACTTTTACCAGGACGAAATCCAGCTTGTTGTGGCATAAGAAACGGGTCGATTATGGTTATAAGGCGATTTAAGATCATTCTTTCTAACAATTTAAGAAGATGACACAGAAGAGCAATTGGTCTAAAATTACTTGGGCTGTTTCCTGCTTTGCCAGGTTTCAACAAGGCTATCACTCGGCTCTTACGCCAGATCTTTGGAATGTGACATCTGCTTATGCAGTTGTTAAAAAGTTGCAGAACCCATTTTTTGTGTCTGTGCCGAAATGCTTAATTTGTTCAGTTCGAATTTCATCCAGGCCCGCTGATTTCCCGCTTTTGCTCTGTTTGATGGCCTTTTCTAATTCCAACATGTTGAATGGAGTCATAATGTCATTTTCCTCAAGTTTTTCTTTTCGTGACCTAGGCAGATTAGATTTGTGATCCACCTTCCCATTTAGGAGTAGTTGGTGTGCTATTTGATTTGCAGTAATGTTATAGTGTTCAGTGGCATTAGTTGGGTCATTGTTTAGAGGCTTCAAAAGTCTCCATGCTTTATGACTGTCTCTTTTCAAGTCTAGATCTTCGATGGTTCTTATTCAATGGATCCTTTTCGTCTCCTTTATAGACGAGATAAGTTTATTTCCAGCTTCCACCATTGTTTCGCTGAATGGATTGTCGTCAAATAAATTGGTGTATTCTTTCAGTAGGACAGGCTGTTCTGTTGTAATGCCGGGGATGTAAGATGTCCGACAAAGACGAGGAAGAGACATTCTTGAGCATCTCTTTACAGCTGTAGTGAAGATATCATAGGATTCTGGTATTGGGTCAATTGAAGATACTTCGACGTCCAGTAGTTCTGTGAAGTTCGTCCAGTCTGCCTTCTTAAAATTGTATCTCCTACGAAAAGGCACTTTTTGAGGTCTTATAGCAGCAAATATTTGACACATTATAGGTCTATGCTGGGAATTAGGTACTGGGGACAGACAGATTTTACGCATTGATGGTTGATACTACTACTACTGAATATGAGATCAGGGTTGAAACCACGTTTCCACCTACCACTGTTGAATGAAGAAGGTAGTTTTGCATCATGAATGAGAGCAAGGTGATTTAATTCTGCCCATTCCTGTACTGCTGTCCCATTTTCATCTTCATAACTGTAACCCCAAGCATGGCTATGGCAATTAAAATCACCTATGACAATCTGCACATGTTTATTCTGGAAATTAGTTGGTTGGGTAAAAGTGAATTCAGCGCCAGGTGGTTTATACACTGATGAGATGGTGCAATCATTTGTTTCTATGGTAAGAATTTCAATATCGTTTTCTGCCGTGAATGCTGTTGACAGTACCTGGATATCCGGGTGAACAAATATAGCGCTTCCATATGTGTCATGCGCTCTTTCAATGGCAAGACGCATTCCATGTATCTTTGGTCTACGCATTTCGCAGCTCCTATGGATCTCCTGTATGCACAGTATGTGGCACTGTTGTTATCTACATAAATCAAGTTCTTCAGCTAGACGACTTTGTCCTAACTTATCTATATTTATATCTCCAACTGTAAAGCATGCTTTATTACTATACTTCATCCAAGTATCCTCAAGAATTTTAAGAAATTCAGTGCCATGATTCACATTCGGGTTGTAGCAGGCTAAAATTTGGAAATCCTTACTAAAACCGATTACCTCAACAAGCAATAGATTATAGGTTGTTTTAGTATCATTAATAGACATCACTATATTTGCCTTAAGAGGCCTTTTGATGAAAATAGCTATCCCTCCCCCTCTAGTATTAACTCTTGAACAAAAGTAACCGTCATATCCATTTACATTGAAATATTTCTCCTCTTCGAGACATAACCATGTTTCAGTCAATACTATAATATCCGGGAAATTTGCTTCGGTTATAATAAGGCTGTTCAGGCACTCCATGGATTTCTACATTGTTCCTCCTGAGATATTGGTTGATGTTCTCGTTCTCCTCGCTCATATCATTTTTAACTTTACTTAACTCATTTTGGAGTTCCTTAATTTTTTCATCTCTATCCCTAAGTTCGGTTCTCAAGTCATGAATGACTTTGGTATTAAAGTCAACACTCTCTTTTAGTCTGTTGATAACTTTATCGACAAGTTTTTCAAGAAGAGAGTCAAATAGGTCACAATCTTTCTTCACTATTCCATGAACTACAGCTTTTAGTTCATCGGAATCCCACCTTACATCGCTTGAATCGACGGTTTTATCCACGGAATCATTGTGGTTATGTTTGCAATTCTTGCAGAACCATAGTATTTCTCCCGGGTTAGCAACCATTGCTTTAAAAACGGCATTTGATACGTGCGCACAATTTAGGTGGAACGTTTCACTGCACTTTCCATCACACTTCACATAATTTTCATTTTCTTTCAGCACTTTTTTGCATGAGTTACACGAGATTTCATTATGTTTAGGCGCCATTTTGCGGGTTGGAATTCTACGAGTCCCTAGAGCTCAGCAACTCTAACTGAAACCCCGGAAAAAATGCGAACTAAAAGTACTTCCCCCCTACCCTCTCTGACCAGCTCAAGCAAGACCAATATCTGAGCAGAGGGGTGTAGTCCATCGCTGGCCGGGAGCCAATAGATGTGTTGACAAGCGTTCACAGTCCACTCTCTCGCTCAAGCTCCCCTCCTCTCTGTCACACTGGCTGACAGAGCTAGCGCTGTCACTAGGGTCTCACTTCAAGTTGCTGAGCTCTAGCAAGTATCTATCGTGAATATTTTACTGTAAATTGAACATGCGTGCGTTGAATCTCCTCTGTATTGTGTGTCTTCCGAAAGTCTCGAGTGCACTCGTTGAGAATGCCCTGCTTCCTTTGTTACACGTAAGCTGTCTTTGTCTACTAAGACGTTGCCAGTTGAGAATGCCTTGCCTCCTGTGTTACATGTAAGCAGTATCTGCCTCCTATGGCTTTTGCTCGTTTAAGCCTTGTTTCGCGTTTTCTTTGGAATTTCAAGTCTAATGAAGTTGTACAAGGCACGTACTACTAAAATACATCGATTAAAACAGTTTTTACAGTTATTATAGACTCTGATTATAGAATATGTGTGTGTTCAAACTCGCTCGTCTGGAAGTTTTTATTTAATTCATTTTTGGATAAATTCTTATTTAGATTTCATCAAGACGCCTAAATCACGCGTGAATAAGATTGGAGAATCTTTACGGAAGATCTCTTGGCGAATTGGAGCGGGAAGAAGATGTATACTCCATTGTGTCAAACATAGGAAAAGCTGTGGGCTGCGAGATTGCCAAAGAGGAAATAGACATTGCACATCGGATTCCGTCAGCTAATAGGTCAATTACCAGACCCATTGTGGTAAGATTTGTTAACAGATGGAAGAAGCTTGACCTAATTAAAGCAAGGCGTAATGTACAGCGACTGTCCTCATCGGATGTTAGTGGATGCACAGGAGGAGAAACTGTTTATGTAAATGAACACTTAACTCCTAAAGCTAAAGGCCTTCTCAAAAGAGCAAAGGACCTAAGGCAGAAAGGTTACAAATTTGTTTGGTCAAGGGAAGGGAAAGTCTTTATAAGGAAGGATGAGTTATCCCCAATTACTCACGTAAAAAGTATTGAGGATATTCTCACTTTGGAAACCTTGTAATTCACATCATTTCTATGGAAGTTGTAGAAAAACAGGTAGATAACTTAAAAGAACTAAAAGGAATTACTTACGGATTTAGAATTTTATATTCAAACTGTCAGAGTATCAGGAATAAATGGAGTCAGTTCATTGCCTTAGAACTCCTATAGCTGGAATTATTTTTCCACCAATAGCTTTGACATGATCATCCCATGAGAGTAGTTCATCAATGACTAATCCCAAAAATTTGGTAGATTTAACTCGGGGTAGACATTGGTCGTGGAAGAATAATTGCATGTCTAAAGGTAGGTTGTAGGAAGGCTTGTGAAAGACGATATAGTTAGTTTTACTTAAGTTAACTGTTAGACGGTTTTCATGCATCCATGATAGAATCAGATGTGCATCTTCCTGCATTTTCTGTTCGAGTTCGTGGACAGACTTTCCAACATAGAATACATTGGTATCATCAGCAAATAGGGATATCTTACCGTTTAAATTTAGTCTACCAATGTCGTTGATAAATATTAAAAATAATATTGGGCCTAAAACAGATCCCTGTGGCACCCCAATAGTAATTGCTTGGCAACTACTCTCAGCATTCATGCAACTAACAAATTGTTCCCTGTCTTTAAGGTAATCTACAAACCAGTGAAGTGCAGTTCCTCTCACACCAGCTGATTCTAATTTATGAATCAGTAGAGAGTGATCCACAGTGTCGAAAGCCTTTTTTAAATCTATAAATAAACCTGAAGCAAGCAATCCTGAATCTTGAGCCTCTTGAAGTCTAACAATAATATCTTCCACTGCATTGTTTGTGCTAGAGTTGGGAATGAATCCATACTGATGCTTATAGAAATAATGGTTACGAAGAAGAAATTTTAGTAGCCGGTCCTTCACTACCTTTTCTAATATTTTAGAAATAACAGGAAGTATTGAGATAGGTCTATAATTATTAACATCATGTTTATCTGATCCCTTATAGATTGGTACTACTCGGGCCACTTTTAACTTCTTAGGAATTTTCCCTTCGCTCAAGGATTTATTTATTAATTTTGTGATATACGGTACTAACTGATGAAACAGGGTCTTAATTATGTTATTATTTAAGCCAGAAACATCCAAACTACTACTTTTTTTAAGATCATTAATTATTCGTGAGACTTCAATTTCATCTGTGGGCTCAAGAAAAATAGAGTTGACAGGTCCTGTTACTGATTTGGTGCAATCGTTGATAGGAATTTTATCGGCAAGTGACTTACCAATACTTGTGAAATGTTCATTAAAAATTGTACAGACTTCAGTTGGATTTGTAACCAAATTACCATTTACTTCCAGGTTAATATTATTATTATTATTGGCTTTGGTATCTGTAGATAATATTTCATTGATAATTTTCCAGTGATTATTTGTGTTGTTTAATCTATTCAAAAAATATGCATTTTCTAGTTCTCTTCTCATTTTTGTTCTTACAGTGTGCATTATAGTCTGCAATTAGCTCCTTTGACTGATACTCTCATCCAGATCTTACTCTGATTTGCTGCCTTTTTAGTTTACTATATAACCTGTTCTTTTGATCAATTAGCTTTAAAAAATCTGGAGTTACCCATGGACAAGATGGCCTTAATCTTCCACTTGTATTATGACTCGATCTTAGGTCCCTAGTCTCACTGTTTGACGTTTTCCAAATAATAGATCAATTTGTCCACCATTATTTCACAGCTATCATCATCCTTGATCTCTAATGGATTAACAGACATAAAATAATCCATGGCTTGTAAATTCCATCTTTGCATTTGCTTATGCCTTTTATGAACTTGAGCAGTACCAGTAATAGGAATAACCTCAATGTTATGGAAAAACAAAAATTCTACATTGAAAAACGAACACTGGAAAGTTTTGTAAACACTCAAGCCCACAGAACGAATTAAATTAGTAACTGTTGGGTTGGCCAAGTGGTTAATGCGTTTGACTTAAGTTGAAATTTCCAGTACAATGAAGCAAGGGATCGAACCCCTTACCCGACATAACTATTACCTGAACATTGCTTGGCGACACTCTATTATTATGATACTCAGTACACAAACCATAGATAGAGTGTATTGGTTAAGGCCACTCTTTCTGAACATAGCCAGAGACTGTTCATGGTTAACAATTGCATTAATAGTGGGACATGAAGATAGAAATTGAGAAAAACAGACAATACCCATACAATATTTTTATTTATTTAATATAAGTACTTGTACAATATTTACATACAAAATACAACTCTCTTTTCTCTTTTAAACATTGCTCGCTTTAGATTTTTAAACACAAAGCTAGCGGCATATATTCTTTGTTTTACGGCTAGCAAAGACCAATGTTTTTAAAACAGACAGGGCTTTAATGGTTTTATAGCCGTAAAAACCTCATTCTTAGATTAGATTAGATTAGATTAGATTTTTATTAAATCCATTTGATCAAATACATTTTTGATATAGGACACGTCAGAATTTACATCTATAAAATAAAAGAACTAACATGTATATATTACTAATACTATAACTGGGGTACATGAAAGGAGCCACCCTGAAGATTGCGATGACAGATGTTCAAGATATCAATAGCAATCGGGCGTACCCTGGGCAACGCCAGAGAATGATACGAACAGTCCTGGCGGCAGATCCTTTCACACCAGAAACATCAAAATCTCAGTCCTTTTCAGGGCCACAATTTACAATCATTTCTGTTAACATAGAGGGCATATCACCAACCAAAGAAGAACTGCTACAAGATTGTGGTCACTAAAATCACTGAATACATTATACAGGTTGCAACAATACTGTTTGTTAATATAGATATGATCTATCAAGGTAGCACTATCAGTTGTAACTCTGGTCGGATATATTGTAGTGTTACATGCATTCTGGTTGAAACAAACACATAATTTATGGAGTATTGTGGAAATATGAAACATTTACATGGATTCACTGATTACACCAGAGTACACTAAACGAAATTAAAGGTCCTTAAACTTTACAAAAATACTGTGAGGCATAAATAATTGCAAAATAAATCTATTAATCAAGTGGTAGGCTTTTATGGAAATAAACCAATCTTAAAATACCCCCTGAGTCTAAATAATAAATAAACACTAAAATTAACATATTTTGGTGGACCAACATATATATTGTTGAACGTCGCCTTTTTGGATACATTTTGACACTTTTCAGACAATCTTAGACGACGACCAATTGATGTCGTGATAACTTTAGTCCACGCATCATATTGGTAGCAATGTGAGTCGACATGATTCTTTAATTATGATCGCTTTTGCAACCTATTCTTTCTTTATTTTTCCATTCCTTTTTGTGTACACTATGACCATTTGTTACAAAGAGTAACAAACCGAAAAGGCAGGCAGTGACAATTGCACACATATTAGGAGGGCTTACTTTATGTACTGATTTGTGTTGTACTAGATAATATTTTTTATTTATTTAGAACCATTGTGCACAGTTCTGCATTTTTCTTTGTAATGAACGCATCTCGTTCATTAATTAATTTTAGTTAGGACTAGATGAAATAATTTAAATTAAAGATAAATGTTGGAGATGGCACCACCATAGCTTAGGACAATTTTCCCTTGTGTTGTTAAATGTAAATATTCTTAGTATTTGAAAAAAGTAAATGTTTTGCTTTGCCGTAAATTCTACGTTGTTTTACCCTCCCGTAGTTCATTTCGATATAATTGCTTAGGGCTAATTTTACGTGCCATACTCTTAGCTTGTTTGTTACCGTATCGTTTAACATTTGTATTAGGACCATGAGAGATTTAACTTAGATTTTGTTTTAGGATTTTTTATTTTATTTCAGGGCAGATAACAATCGGATTAGCCGTATTGCATCTCTCATGCTAGGCTAGGAATCTGTCTTGAATAAATTAATTCATGATTTTAACTTAAGACTGGCCTCTTTCTTGTTTAGTTTTATGCCGATGCATTCCTCTGAGCTGGTTAAGAATCGAAGCTCACCAATTCTCGACACCCCCGAGTGCAGACTTTTGTGCGGAAACAGCCTATGAATGTGTCGTTCCCAAAACTTGTGTGTTAGCTGGAAGAAGGTCTCGGAAGGGTCATTTGAAACCGATGGCTCCCCGAAACCTTCGGCCGAAGGTTTCGTGATGATGATGATTGTTGTTAGGCCCCTTCAAACAACAGTCATCATCATCACGAAACCTTCGGCCAGCGGGCACAATATACATAATGGATAAATATCAGTTCGAGATATTCTAGTCATTTTCTTCACATTCTCCCACCTTAGTTAATGGTAGCCAGCCCAACATTGACTTACAAACAAAATCACAGGCTTGCGTATAGTCCTTCCGAATCTCGTCTCCACCTGGTTCTTAGAAATCTTCCCTTCAGTGTTGATTTCATCCTGAGACTGTTCCGTGACTTCCTCTCGAAGCCTCTTGCCAACGATTGAAGATTCGCCCTGCTCACTAAGTTCCAGTTCCAATGGATAGATTCTCTGCACAGGTCTCAGCAGTAAACCACTTGAGGTCTTGACTCGGACCTGCCTAGTTTCACCATTTGTTCCTTTCAGTAGTTCGACAACTCTAGGCAAAGGCCAGTCTAGACGTTTTGAGTTGTCATTTTCCACCAACACTATTTCACCAATAGAAATTTGTCTACATGGATGTTTGTTGGCTAACAACTTCAATTGCCCCAAATATTCTGAACGAAATCCATTTCGGAGGTCTTTTCTTAGCTTTTGTCTTTAATGGAGTCTCTTATTTAGATCAGTGGATTCAACCAAGTTAAAATCTGGAACTCCTATCTCTTCAACTTCCTGCAGAAACATATTGGGATTTAGTGGCGTCAAATCTGTGGGGTTATTGGATACGTATGTGAGGGGTCTAACATTGATAACAGCCTCACAGTCACACAAAATCGTTTGCATCTCCTCATAGTTCACTGATGTTCAGCCAAGAACACGGCGTAATAGTTTCTTCAATATTCCAATAAGCCCTTCCCATCAACCACCCCACCATGATGCCGTTGGAGGGTTAAACTTCCATTTAATTCTCCTGACATTACTGTACTGACTAATAGCATCCCAATCCAGCTTCTTACAGGCATTATCAGCACCTGAAAAATTGGTTCCATTGTCACTGTATACTAAAGATGGTCGAACTCTTCTGCTGTTGAATCTCCGAGCTCCAAATGCACTGCTCGATAGACTCCACAGGTGTACAAACATACCCTCGCCTTCTACCAGCTGCCACTCTCCTTTTTCAGATAGAGCGGACCAGCAAAATCTACGCCAGTAACTTCAAATATCTTAGCATTTCGTACTCGATCTTCAGGAAGAGGTGGTGGATTTACTTCTATATATTTTGCTGTTTGCTCCTTGCAATGAAGGCATTTATCCAGGACAGATCGAACACTTTGCCTTCCACCATGAATCCAAAATATCTCTCTAAGAATAGTCATCATCATCTGTGTACCTGCATGACATGATTCTTTGTGCATGTCCATAATCAGGTGAAATACAACAGGATGCTCACAACTAGGGAGAACAGCTGGGTGACAAAATTCATTTAGATCCTTCCTGTGTGAGATTTTCGTCCTTAGGCGTAGAATTCCATTACTGTCAGCAAATGGCATCAAACTAGAGAATTTTGGGTCATTCACTCCCGAGAATACTTGTCTCTGAACTTAATTCACCACTTTAATATCTGCAGCGATTATTTCTTCGGTAGTCAAGTTACCATGGAATCTGTCTTGTTCTTTTATTCGACAGTTCTTCACTAAACGACATGTCCAACCAACTAAACGTACACCTTTCTTGAAAGTAGAAGCACGGGCATAAAACCTATCAGGTTCAACCGAAGCTGCGAGCATGGAGGAAACAACATGTTCCTTTTTACCACTAGTTATCTCTTCTTCATAAAACTTAACATCTACGCAGGACCATGAGTCTGGTGATTCTCGTAGCCAGTCAGGTCCCTCCCACCATCTTGATTCTAACAATTTCTTAGCAGAAGTGCCACGGGATGGGAGGTCTGAAGGATTCCTAGTACCGGGAACATACCGCCATTCCTGTCCTTCGGTCAGCTTCCTGATTTACTTCACTCTGTTAGATACGAACACTTCCCACTGGTCTTCTCTTTGAATCCAGGCTAAAACAGTTGTTGCGTCACTCCAAAAAATCGTCGTAACACCAGGGATGTTGTAATCATGAAAAATATTAGTGTACATCCTAGAACCAATTGTTGCAGCCAACAATTCCAACCTCGGGATCGTCATTTTCTTGTTGGACTTACTGATTGGAGAGACTCTTGCTTTAGCGAGAATAAGCTGGACACGAACATGATTCGGTTGTTCCACACGTAGGTAGGCCACAGCAGCATAAGCAAGTTGGCTTGCATCACAAAAAATATGAACCGTCCAGTTTTCTTGACAGTCTGTCCCATGTATCCACCTAGGAATTTTGATTTCCCCTAAGTACAGCAATTCCCTCACCCAAGCCAAGAACTGAGATTTAATATCATCATGTATTTCCTGATCCCAACTTATGCCTGATTCCCAGGTTTGCTGTAAAAGTAGTTTAGGAAGTTAAGTGACACTGCAAGCTATTCCAATAGGATCAAATATCCGATGAGCTGCCGAGAGAATAACCTTCTTGGTTATTTTCTCCAGACAAAGGGTATTTAGATTTCCTGTGTTAATTCTCAAAGTATCTTCAGATTTATCCCAAAGCTGTCCTAAAACATTGACAGGTTTTCCGGGGCTTAAAAGGGGTTTGGTGTACTCCCACCCTCGACGCTCGAACTTTCTCTCTCCCATGATAGAAGTTGCTTCATCAATGAACTGCTGCAACTGTTTTACATCATGTACACTGATCTAACAGTTGTCAACATAAAATCTACGGGATAGCAATTCTACCAAATCTTGAGAATATGATGATTTACCCTCTTTGCACTGAATAAGGACAGTCTCTATGTGGTACTTGATCACTGCTCCTAGTAGATTTGGACTACATGACACTCCAAAAATCACTCGACAATGCTGATAAAACTTTAAGGTACCCTGTCGGTCAATCCACAAGAATCTCAAAAATGGTCGGTCCCCTTTAGAGAGACTGATCTCTAAGAATGCACGGCGGATGTCAGCCATCACTCCAATTTCTTTCAATCGGAAGTGAGCCAATACGGAAAGAAGTAGTTCAATAAGGCTTGGTCCCTTTTCAATGCAATTGTTGAGACTGGGATTCTTATTTTCACACGCCGACGCATCGAACACTGGGCGAATAGGTGTGATACTGTTCTGCTTCACGACAAGACGATCTGGTAAATAATGGCAAGGAGAACTCATTGTTTCAGCTGTTACCTCCTCTTGTAACCGCTCAGACAAAACAGACTGATATTCATGATAATAACCTTCAGATTGTAATCTTTTAATTGTGGAATGAACTCTTTTCATAGCCATATTACAGTTGTTAGGAGGTGGAGGATGATTTTCTACCTATGGCAGGCAGCACTCAAATCTATCATCCTTACTGTATCCAAGAAATGTTGATGAACAGTCTCTTGCAATTGTAGCTTAATTTTCTTCTCAGCAGGGCCCAGTGTGCCAAGTGTATCCGAAGTCCACAAATCTGTAATGGTTGCTTCCTTGGTCAGCATGCTTGACACTACAATGGCTAGACTCTCATTACTGGGCATGATACCTGGAACTTTCCCTGACAGTGTACAACCAAATATTGTCTCCATCGCTACTAGTCCCGAACTAAGTTGAACTCTTCTGCCAGTCCCAAGTTTAGCAGCATAATCGGCTCCGACCAAAATTTCAATATCTGCTTAAGAGCCACATCTCTTAATTCAATGTCATGCAAAAAAGATCATGTATCCAAGGCCCATCAATAAGAGAAGAAATATGTCCACAAATCTTCTGTTGACCAAGTAAATCAAAATGACAATGGGATGACTTGTCCAATTTAGAAAGGTAAAGTGTGAATACATCATGTTGCACCACTCCAGTTGGTGTTCCTCCAAATGTGCATCATCATCGTCATCATCATCATCATCATCCTGCACAGTTTCCAGCCACTGGCCGGGTCTGTGTTCCTCCAAATGTGCATGCTGAATTAATTCCTGAGAGTATACCCCATTTCAGCAGTAGTACTAGCCAATATATATAAACGGTGGGACGCTGAGTCAATCAAAGTCTCGCCTTACGTATTCGATCATTGTTGCCCATTACATAAAGTACCAGCATTTGCATCAGGACATTGCAATGATGTCCTACTGCTGCAAGGGTCTCGTCTTTACAAGCATTACCCGGTAACTTATTTTGGCTAACTGGTTGATGAACTTCAGCCCTTTTCCTATGTCGCTCGGTCTGTATCTCTCCGCACATTAATGCAAAATGCCCCTTTCCACAGACAATACACTTGGGACGATTCCTACATTTCTTAGCAGGGTGACCAACTAGCAGACAGCAGAAACAGGCCCTACTTGCCTCTAACACTTGTTTTCTTTCTAGTAAAGACAAGCCCTGAGGATTGTGACAAGAAAAGCAAAATATACATTTCTTACTATCTTTAGAGGCGGTGAACAACCTTGTGGCAGTAGGGATTTCATTTGAGACAGATGTGGGTTGATTCCCTCCACCTTTCGATTCATGCTTCGTGTCTTTCCTTCTAGATTTATCTGCATCTCTAAGACCGAAACCTGACATTGCCATAGACATTCTTTGTTCACTTTCGACCTCAGATCTTAAAAATTCCATGAGTTGTGTTAGCCGAGCCTTTCCCATGTCTCCACTGGGTGCATTGGCCTCTCGTGCATGTGAAGCTAGAGATCTTTGCCATGCTCTTAAAAGTTCTTCTGGCAAACAAGATTCCTTAACCGGAAAAGCATGGTTTCACACTTATCAGTGGTAACCGTTAAAGATTCCAGAGCTCCTAAATAACTTTCAAGCCGATCATACAATGAGCATAAAGTCATACCAAAAGAAGGATTACTAGCTTGCAGTACGAGCCTAAGTAATTCTCTAACATATACTTCAACTAGTACATCTTCTCTACCAAAACGATACTTTAATGCTTCCACGGCCTTGGGGTAGTTTTCAGAAGTAGCAGGATAACTACTGACTACTTATCTGGCACGAGAACCTTTAGTAGTGGCTTGAAGAATATACTGATACTTATCCGAGGGATCTAAACTGTTATCTTCATCAATTTTACCAAACTGGGCCCAAATTGTAGCCATTCTTTTGGATTACCAGTGAATTTCGTAAGTTCGAGCAATGGAAGCTTATACTTTCGCTGAGCGAATGAAACAACACTTGAAGGACTTTCACTGATAACATTCTGCTGTTCTTTCTGTTTCAACAATGTAGCAACATTAATCTGCAGATTGTTGAATTTACTTGAATAATCATCGGTGACACTAACCTCTTTTTCTAGGTTATCCTCGTCTTCATCCGCTTCCAGCATTAAATCGAATATCTGGTTGTCCAACACTCGTAGGTCTTCCCGCTTTTCCCGAAGTAAATTAAATTCTGCTTCAATAGCAAATGGATCAAGTTCTACACTTTCAAAGCCGTCGACGACCTTCTTGAAACTTCGCGTGTAAGCACGCCGGCATACCGCCCGAACATTAATTAACTTATCCATTGCTATCCTATATATAAATTTCGTCTTGTCACTGGTCGCCAAATATGGGAATACACTAATCAACTACTTCACGAGAAGACTCTTTCTAAGGAGACATTGAACCACAATTTATTCAAATACAACATTACATTAACTTAAGCTTCAACCACGTTCCATGCTTCCACTATGGTTGTTCAAAAACATAACGGACACATCGATACCAACATATACATAATCGATAAATGTCAATTCGAGATATTCTACAGCCCGATTCTGTAACTTCACTTCATAACAACCCGCAAACATGGTTACGACGGAATCGCAACCATAGGCATAACAACCCATGGCTAGCGAGGCTCAAATTGGTATTCTGTAAGGTACCTTGTTATGACGCTTGTTAAGCGTTCAAGATCACAATCAATCACGATCTCATAGCCATGCCTATAGTACGAAAGCCTACCACCAGGTGACGGGTAAATCAATTGGCGCGTTATTTCAACTTATTCCACAATAGTCTCTATCAAAATTAGTTCGTAGTTTTTTTAAACTCTTTCCTGTGTTCCATATTGCCTTAACTCATACTTTTTCGTATTATGGTGGTGTTTTATTAATCCTATTCATTGACCATTCCTGCGGAACACTTCAACCTGATACACCAAACCCCACTTGTGAAAACATTTACCCTGTCTATGCACATGAATATCCATTTCAGTTGAGTTTTTATTTTGCTGTTGTTTTAATTAATATTTTAACTTCTTTTGGTGTATTGTATTCATAGTATTCAACGAATATTCCAGCGGATCACATCAAACTCATATACCTAACCTCTTTCGGAAAAAATGATGCTGCATGCCCCCATTAACATTCATTTTAGTTGATTTTTGTAGGTATGAAATAAAGAGTCATTACGAAATGATATGTATCAGAACTTAAATTAAGATAAATCTACGAGGCTAGTAGGCTAAACCATTAGGCAACTTACCGGTAATTCATTGGTTTGTTTGGACTTAGTTTCTTTATTTGAAGATGGTACTGTTTTGAGGTAATCACACATGAACAATTATGCTGTTATGAAAATAGGTGTAATAAAGACAGGAAGAATCTCGAAGGATGGGATGAGTATCTACTCTTTGGGCAGTAACACAGCAGAAGTTTTGGGGGACATGGATCCAATCTAGTTTGCCAGTTTTACTGTAGTGTTACTAATCCGAAAGCAGCTAGGTTTCTAGCCAGAACAAACACTTTGTTCCTGTGTCTGCTGCTGAGAAAGTCAAAGTGTGGCGCTTTAATGATCCAACGCAATGCCATCCATCTATAAGAAACCAGAGCAAGTGCTCACAAGGTCATTAATACTCTTAACATACAAAACTAAGCTGAAAGAAGTGGGATTTGGGTGCATTATGTTGATCTGTCGCACCTGGAATGATGAAGAGCTCATGCCACTGGAACTACCCACAGAATCCCTTACGCCCGTCAATTTATAAGTCTAGGACTGTTGCGTACGATAGGCCTACGGGTTAAGTTACAAGTTTGCAAATAAGTAGAAAGAAAGTATCAGTAGGACATTGATGTGCTTCTAACTCCTTATCCTAGAACAAAACTACATTCTACATTTCAGCAATATTTACCACTTAATGGAATTTATTCCAGTTTTCTTCAGATGAAGTAATTTATTAGCCTTCTTTGAAATTCAATATATTCTACCTAGTCTAATCCCTTCTCCCTTCATCTCTATATGGCCCTAGGGCATAGCAATCACAATAACTCAATGCTCCTCCGATATTCTACACAGGAGGAAGGAGGCACACAACTAGAGTAGGACCTTTGATGGAAGGTGTATCTCGTCCTCACACTTAATGTATTATTACATGAAGGGAGGGGGAGAGAGAAAACAGAGGTTTGTATCAGCACCATGCAGATTAAAAGATCTCTCTGGGGAGTAGGGGGCAGGGGTTGATCCATCCCTAGCATGTCCCCACAGGCAACACCTTGTCCCTAAATACTACTACAGGGAATGTGATAAGACTAACTACATTGAAATATTATGTGGATAACATTACTCTCACCTGAATTCTTGACATTCTTATCACACACAGTAGTATGAAAAAGCCTACTTTCTAATTGCACATCCTTCAAAGGGACATAAAGGAGGAAAACAGAAACCTCGTGAATTAGGAAGAATGCCTACTGGTTCTGGTGGGAACAGTTGGAGTTAGGACTAGCAGCAGTTCAGGAAGCAAGGCTCAAATCATACACATTGTTTTCTTTAACAAATTATTAATCAAATAGAACGCTTAATTTATAACATAAAATTAAACAATTGAAAATACAGCAGTTTGCAGAGCATTGGCAATGCACCTGTGGAATGTGTCCCATTGTAGAGATAATCAAATTCAGTTTCTTTATTCATGTTCTCATTCAGACCAGGGCACTCGAAGGTGTTTCAAAGATTTTTTGGCAGAGAATCCTGGAAAATTGAAAATCAATCCCTGATAGTGTTACCAGTACAGTGACAAAAAACTAAAAACAAATTTCTAAATTTATTTTTGTATCATGAACTGGAGATGTGCTCGTGTAGCATATACGCTATATTCTTAAACCAGAGTTAGCGATTATAGTGTAACAAAACAATTTAAACCGGCTACATCCGTAAGCGAAAACAAGAATAATTATTTTAAATAATAATAATGTTTTTATCTTTTATTTTCTTTGAGGAGCAGTCTTGTGTAGTGTTTTGGTAAATTTCCATGCTGGGAAGTGTCTGGAAATACTCTCAAGAAATGAGAAAACTGTCCTTCCTATACTACTGAGGAAGAACAATAAATGCAATCACTTAGGTATCAGACTCAATCGTCACAAATGGACAACACACTAAGGAAAGCCTAACCTCATGTCATGCAAAGTATGAACCATCTTCATTTTACAGACTAATCATCTCATTTATTACCCAGTTAGGCAGATGACCTTGATGTAGTCTGTCATTTCGATCACAACTAAAAATAAAATAAAGTTACCCAGCAAATAATACAAGTGTACATTTATTTGGTAGACCTACATATAAAAGCCTATGGAGATTTCAGATGAGTTGAGAAAATCCCGATCTGAAAGAATGAAAAAGTACTGGAAAGAGCGCAAGAACCAAGGAGTACTACCTTTAAAGAAGACGTGACTGTGGAACGACTCAAGCGGTCCAATGTGACCAATCAAGATTAATAATAATAATAATAATAATAATAATAATAATAATAATAATAATAATAATAAAAGCCTCCAAATGAACCTCCTATTCCACATGTTAGACCAGAGTTTGAGAGTCAGAGTAATCAAGTCGTTGGCATAAGCAAACAGCTGACGTGTCATGCCTCTCGTTAAGAATGCATTACCAAGAGCTTAGTCACAGAATGATGGTGTTGCATGTGATATGAAACAGCGATTCCCAAAGACTGTGTTCAGACGTTGTCGAACAGCCACTGCGAAGTGAGCAGGCACCCCATCGTGTTGAAACCAAACACTGTTTAAGATTCCCACATTTTGCAGCTGCGGGATGAGCCAGTCATTAATCATCGGGAGGTAAGTGTTATGATTAAGAGAACGATCACAAGAATATAGTTCAAACAGATGAGTTTGTATCATTCCGGCCCAGATCATGACGTGAGATGGGTTTGCTTGATTTCTTCAGCTGTGCAGGGACAAATATGGATGTTTTAAATTCCTAAGATGTAAGTACAAAAGTATATGTACTGACAATAGAAATAAATAATAATGAGTAGGGGTATGTGGACTTCGTGCGCACACTGTAAGATTTTCATGCCTTGTTTCGTCTTCTGGGGGACATCGCCAACTGATATTACTAACCTTGGTCACTACTGCACCAGAAATATGTGTTTATATGTATTGCTCATTCAACGATGGCAGCCATGTTCAACAGTGCATGAGGTCTCTTCAACTGTTAATAAGACGCATGCATTGACATCACCACAGTTTGAGGATAACATTGATCACGATTGGTCCGTATTGACGGATGATAGTATGAATTTTTAAATACACTTATGTTCCGTATAGTCAATGTCCTAGTGCGTAAACAAACACAAAATCGCATTGACTAGACGGAACATAACTATATTTCAAATTTTAAACTATCATCACAGTTGCCAACATGTGGGATACAAAATACACCACACAGGTCTGGTCTGGATAAAGATTATTGATGCACGATTACCCCACTGTGCATGACAGAAACCGGGTGTGTATATATGGCTAACGGCTATCTAGCAATTATTGGTATAGGCAAAGCCCATTGGATTGTAGTTAACAAATTTCACTCTCACAAAAAACATTAATTACAGCAGTGCACAACAAACATTACTGTGCGAGACAATAACCTGGGGAGTATACGTGTACATGGCTAACGCAGCCCTCCACCTAATAATTATTGGCCCAGGAAAAAGCCATTGGTCTGGATTTAACTAATTTTACTATTACAAAACGCACCATACAGATTCTGGCGTTAAGCTGTGCACGTAACCTTGAGAGCTCAGCGGTAGGAGAGAAAAGGTATTTTAGCTAATTTCACCACAAGACACGCTCAGTGTGGCAAATGTTTGGTAGCACTGAATGAAAATAGAACGAGCGATAACATTCTCTATAGTACCTTATCAAACTATGAGAATTAACGCAGGGAATGATGTTTTAATAGATGTTTCCTCCTCCGCTGTCTGTGACCCACCCAACCATCCCAAATAGGATCACGACTCATACAGGCAAACTTTCCGCTGTGGCCGCCACTGTTCACATCAATCATAATCAAAACAGTTCTGCCAAGCTCGCCCTTGCGGTACTATGCCGCACAAACACCCAGCCATTCTAACCTTCGTTTTGTCCAATCCAATGTTTTTTCACAATGGTCACAGCCTAACATGTCCAGATCAATAGTGCTGTGTCAACCGTGTCTTGCTAGCTGCGCGCAGCCAAGGCCGCACCTACACCGGACCATTCTAAACTTCATTTGGTCCAATCCAATGGTTTTTGGCAATGGTTACAGCATAACGCGTCCCGATGAATGTATTTTTTTATCAACTGATTTTGTATCCCACATGTTGGCAACAATGGGTGCACCTCGGTGTGTGCCGCTAGAGTGCGCCTCGTTGACAGTTGAACACGGTGCAAGCGGTCAGAACATGGTAGCCGTTTTTAAAGAGCAATAAATAAAAACACATATTTACGTACTTTAGCACATATATGAGGTGCAGTAGTGACCGGGGTCCCTAATTTCAATACGTAATATCGTCCAGAAAATGAACCAAGGACACAAGGTACTGTACCCGAATGTTGGTGTGATGTATGTGCATGTCCGACATTTCGAAGAAGAAAGATTTAGTTTTGATATTCTAACATTGGAGCGGAATTAAGAACAAGCTATTCTGTGAGCATGAAGTGTCGGTCAAGGTCGTGATGTGAGGCAGTGTTTTACATATGGTGTAAAGCCAGGGGCAGTCGGCAACTTGCTCGGCTACGACGCGAGGTAACGTATGTTCTACAGCAGGCAGACTGGTATGAACGCAATCTACCCAAGATTTCTATAACAAGCGCATTATTACGGGAAGAAAGTTTATGCAGTGAAATGATCGGGAATTTATTCCGTTAGGATTATTGGGACGACGTTTCCTATTTGGAATTATACCGAGACAGTCAAGAATTTGTCTGGAAGAATTCGCGTTTTGTGGAGGATTCGCCATTTTTCAGATCGTGACCAGGAGACAGAGGGTAGCTAGCCCAACTCTCTGTGACGTCACAGCGGAGGGATATGTGATTCACGAAATTTTTCTATCCTAGCCTTGTTGGAGGGACAGTTCGCTTGTTGACGACCGAGAGATTGGATCGGTTAAGAGAGGTGAGTGTAATATTGCCGAAATTGAACTTATGGACGTGCGGGAGTGTTGAGTGAACGAGCGAACGTGCGGGCATGTAAACGGAACGTTGTATCCTTCGGAAGGAAGTGCTTAAAGGGCTTTTAACGGATATTGTGCCAATAATATTGCGAAGGCATGTGAACGGTGACCGAACAATTTATTCCAGAAATTGTGTATTTCCGGGAAGTGAAAGTAGCGGTCAGTGGCCGGACATTTTATCATGCAATTGGGGGACCAGACAACAGTCGGTGGACTATGATATGTAAAGATATGCACGAATAAGCAAACTAATGAACTGATATCGTCAAATTGTTCCGCGATGACTATTTTAAATTGTGCTATAATGAACGTCAACGAACTGGAAGTGGGAGAGATATTGCGAAAATATGTTAGAACAAGTAATAGATTTCTCAATTCACTGAGGGAACGTGGCAGTCGAGATGATTGACTAAGCTCGGGTTGGGGCATAACGTTTCTGGTCATATTTAAAATGCAGCAGATAAAATGCAGATGCTTACTACAAGTTATTACGATGGCTTTCTAAGATTTATTTACAACACGCAGTTGCCAGCAGTCCAATTCTGAGAAGATGAAGGACGGACGGAAAGTGGAATCGGACCCGGGAACGCGGGCGCAAGGAGGCGGCGATGTTCGGGAACGTGGTTCGTTGAGGAACATTTTTTTTGTTCTACACGCTGATGTCTGGAGAATTTCCTGGTGTGACGCCGTCGATCTAGGAATATCCAGGAATTGGTGCGACTAAAGGTTTAGTCTTCAACATGATGGAATTTGGATATCTGTATGACAGCAGTCCGCAGCTATAAGGTAGAAACAATCCATATTCGTAGTATTTGAATGTGAGCATGCTGTAAGATTATCTGTAGTAACATTTTCATTATCTGGTTGTAGAATTCGGGTATTTTTATTGGGAAGTCAGTTAAATATTTTCGTCATACTTTGATTTTGCTTAAAAATTTAACTTACATTTTTACTTGTGGAATTTCAATTTGGATTGGAATTCTTAATTTAGCTTCGTTCTATTTTTCTTATTTCGAGTGTGATTATATTTAAATGCATTTTTAAGATTTCGAATTTCTATGTTGATATTTGGAATTTTGGTGATGTCTGTTTTTTTTATTTCCGAAATTTTTGGAACCTGCGGTTCGATTTAACCTTGTTGGATTTTCATCGGCTTCTTGGGTGACGATCGCTGTTCGATAGACTATTTTGAATTTCGAAAGCTGACGCGACTTCGGATGGAAATCAGAAATTTTGAAAAATGTGTTTAGGTGGAACATTATGTAAAATTTGGTAACAAGAAATATTTGTTATAAATCCCAGTGGAGATATATATTTTAGGATGTGGATAATTTATTCATGATAATTAATTATTTGTAAACAAGCTGAAATATGATATTCAACCAAATTTGAGTTAGAAGGATGTAGTCAAAATTCACTAATGGCATTGTAGATACATTAATCATTCAGGCTGATACTGTTAAATAGGAATCAAACTGCAATATAGTGCATTATTTCGAGATGATCGTGAAGTGAACAGTGGAGCGAGATTTGAGCATAATTATATCGTATTATTGTGGACGTCGGATCTTTGACGAAGTTTATTGCGTTATGGGCTGGATTGTAAATTTGAATCGTGAGTAGGTTAATGATAGGCTGTATTATGATAGTCCAGCCTGGTATTGCATTTGTTGCTGTTGTGAGACGTGGCATCGAGCTTGTTTAGCTTTGTTCCACGACTTGTTTTTATTTTGAGGTTGATACTGTGGGGGCTTCATTCATTCCATGACCCGGTCAGTCGACTGGAAACAGGCTGTGGATTTTCATTTTTATTGAGCTATTTTTCGTCGTTGTGATCTTTATGATTGTGAGATTCTTGTAATTTGGAAGTTTCGGTCTTCTTTTTGTAGTGATAGTTCGGGATGGCTATCGCGTTAAGTTATTCTCAGTGGAGTTGTGAAGTTGCTCGAATCCTCGTTTTACTGATTTGCTGATCAAAGGTCATGCTCAAAAATACCTCGACTTGAAATTGTCTCAAGCTAAGAGAAATTTATTTAGGTGAGAATTTCCATTATGAATATAAAAGAAAAGAGTAAATTATGGTGCGGACATAGATAGGATTTAGGCTGTACTGCTTGGATTATTAACGCTGAATTAAGATTATAATAATGATATTGACATAAATTTGGTGGTCTGATTCAAGGTTTGATTCAAAGCATAATTTAAAGCTTGATTCCAAGGATTTATTACTGTAAGATGATTAGCGACGATGATTGTAAACAGCTAGTTGATATTTTTGAAAATCATTATTAATATTATTATTATTTATTTCGGTATTTTTTATAATTTAAAATAGGGTTGGAAGAATTTAAGGAGTCTTGTGTAGAGTTCGATGATGTCTTGTGATAGCGAAAGGCCATCGCTAATTTAATTTGATTTTGGGCTGGGTAACATTAAAATATTATTTTGTTTTACTCCTTAAATTAGTGTATCGATCGATTGTAGTCTAATCAACTGATTCAGGTTTATGATTATTGCTCTAACTGGTAACCTAGATTGAATTTTATTTTTATTGAGCGACTACAAGTAGTAGTTAGGTGTTATTTATTTTGTAGTTGTCCAAATTTTGCGTAATAAATTTATACAGGCACGTATTTGCGTGTTGCTGGTGTTTTATCTAAATTCGATTCTTTTTATTTGCATCTATTTAGTGTTGTATTGTGCTACAATGGAGATAGGACTCTTGGGCCCACCATTTACCCAACTCCCGAGTGTTAATAGGGTTTCTCACTCTCCAATTTTCGTGATGTCCTCGTCATTCTGTAGTTTGTCTTGTAGCACAATGTAGAACAACTATACCCTTCTTGATATTTCCGTGGTTTTTAGCCGGGCACCACAAGTTGCTACGATCCTGGTTTATCTCTTTAAATTTTCGGATTTTGACAATCTATATCAGTTCGGGTACAGTACCAGTATGTAAAAGTCGCATTCATGTCTGATGCAAGCGATATGTAGTAGCGCCAAATGCTGAAAAGATGAAGGAAAGCCGTCTCCGCTGGTAAGGCCATGTCTTACGGGCTGCTGTAACAACAGTTGCACACACTGAATTGGCATTGCGGATAGATGGTAAGAGACCAATAGGACGACAGAGACAGCGTTGGCTTGACACACTACATGAGTAGGATGGAAATGTATGTTTTGAATATTGCGTAATCGCGAGGACATATTGCATCATCATGACGTCATCTGATAGCCATGCGGATGTGAGCACGTGCACGTGCACATGTTAGCGTGGGAAGAGGTTGACCTTTAACCGCTTGAAGCAGATAACCTTTGGGTAACCGCTTGAAGCAGATAACCTTTGACTTATTTATGCGATGGAGATAAAAATTAATGGGTGTTGACGTCATTTGATACCCATGAAAGTTTGCAGCTGTGCGAGCGATCACGTGATATGTCTGCAGTGTTCGCGTGAGACGTGGTTGACCTTTAACGTCATTGGGTAAGAATGTAATCTTTGACTTCTTTAAGTAATAGTGATAAAAATATAATGAGATGATTGCGTCAGAAGCTTGTTTTGTAGCATTTGGTTTCTTGAGTGTAGGTGGGGGTGAAGGATATATAAATGCATGTGTGCGTGGATGAGTTTAACTTCTACGTTTGCGCGAAGAGAGTGTGTGTGTGAAAGAAATAAAGAAAGTCAACGACGAGGAACAAATTGTGTGTGTGATGGATGTTCTAACGAAGTTCAATAACTTAGCCACTTGCGTTGAGTATTCTAATAAGAAACTAACAGAACCAATAATTGATTTACCGTATGTGGTCCAAATTATTCGGGCTGTGGAGACGAGATTTGGAAGAAAAATAGTGGTGGACATTATCATTGAAGGTGAAATAACAAGTGTATTTCTACCAGCAGTATTTGCAAAACTAAGCGCATCAGAGATCGATGAACTAAACTCACTTAGAGGCAAACTGATGTTGGTGTATTTGGGGTTGAAGAACCGCTCATATCAAGTTGTTTTAAAACTGTAAATTTTTGGTGAGTATATATATATATATATATATATATATATATAAGCCTCCGTGGCTTAGGCGGCAGCACGCCGGCCTCTCACCGCTGGGCCCGTGGTTCAAATCCCGGTCACTCCATGTGAGATCTGTGCTGGACAAAACGGAGGCAGACAGGTTTTTCTCCGGGTTCTCCGGTTTTCCCTGTCACAATTTCATTCCAGCAACACCCTCCACTATCATGTCATTGCATCTGTCATTCATTTAATCATTGCCCCAGAGGAATGCGTCAGGCCTCGGCAGCCGGCACAGTTCATATCCTCGCCGCTAGATGGAGGCTTCATTCATTCCATTCCTGACCCGGTCGGAGACTGGAAGCAGGCTGTGGATTTTCATTTTCATATATATATATATATATGTATTGATTGATATAACGAATGATATATATATTTAGTTGCTTATTATTTCTTTTTTTTTCAGATTATCTAAAAACTAATAAAAGGAACAGAAAAATGAAGTGGAAAACTGTTAATTTTCTGAGTGGAACTGAACATCGATCGCACCCGGTAATAGAGTATCATCGTGTATGCTTTCATCAGTCTGAAGAAGAAGAAGAAGAAGAAGAAGGAGGAGAAGAAGATGATAATGAGGTGAGTCATAATGAGAAAGAAGCTTGTTTTAACAAATGGACATCTTCGAGTGGAATTTCAACATTTTCAGTCTACGTTACTAATGTTAGCAAATCAGATGATAGTCAGAGAGAGGTGACAGGAACAGTTCTAAGATATTTGTTACAAGAATTATGTGAAGATGAACATTTTATTTGTTTCTTCGGATACAATACATTTGATGAGGTTTACAAAATTGATTTTTCCATCACTTGTTTTGAAGTAACAAAATTGAATGAGTATAGAAACAAATTGCTTGGTAAACTTCAGGACGAATTTCCCTTTGAAGCCATTCATTGTTCGCTGGAGATTACAGGCAGCAATTTATCTCAATGGCTTGAATACACTTTAAAAGATTATAGGTTTATGGTGAGCCGATGTTACAGCAACTGCTGGTGGTGTATTAACAACAGTGCGAATTGGACAATTGCTTAGACAACAATGGCAACACCTCCTAGCAAACGTAGAAAGGTTGATATTGTAATACATAATAATAACAGTGAAAATATAAGAAACCAATTGGACAATGCATTTGAAAGTGTTTCTAATTTTAGAAGTGAACTAAACGGTGCTATTTCAATATCATACCAAATCGGGGAATACACTCAAACGGACTTGATTGAGAACAGTGATGAGTTGATTGAATGTTGGAGAGTTATTAGTGAGCACATATTGCAACAAGCTGTGAATTGTGAAGAAATTACACTTCAAATAAAGGATGAATCTTTCTTAAGCTGTGAGTTAATTGAAACAGCATTCAATTCTAGAGTGTACACACTTGCAGTTTCAAATATTAAGAATGAGTTTTTGGATCCCCGCGAATTTTTAGCAAATGCTAATATTTGGTTTACAAAGTATGTTAAGAAAGCGTTAACTGTGCAAGCTTTAAAGGTGAATTCAGTTTTGTGTGCACAGTATGTGCTTCGCGACATATCAGAAACAAAATATTTTGCTGTCAAAAATAAAGTAGTTTTCGAGTATACGGATGTAAATGAATTTTATAATAATCATATCATTGAAGGTACATTGACAAAAATGAGCGAATTTGAAGCAAATGGCTCTGGGTGGGCTTTAGAAAAAATGCATAGTTTGAGAATAAATATAAATAAATATGTTGGATTTCGAGTAGGAATGTCCATTACTAGTAGATTGCCTGATGTAATAGTCAATAAACATGCAGTGCTAAATTTGTATGATACAAAGGAAGCTTGTTTTGCGTGGAGTGTGGTTGCTGGTTTGTATCCAAAAACTCAAAACGTGAATCATCGTTCTTCCTATCCTAATTACAGAGATGTTTTAAATTTAGATGATATTCCAATTCCAATGCAAATGAAATATTTAAACAAGTTTGAAAATCAAAACAATATTTCTGTGAATGTGTATGGAGCACAATATGATGAAAACAAATGGGTGTGTATGGGAACAAACGAAGTAAAAGGAAAAAAACATTTACTATTGTACCTTTGTATGTATCAGATAAAGTATATGAAAGGAGTGTGGACTTATTGATGTTGCAGATTGGAAACAGTGAAAGTTATCACTTTTGTTTAATTAGAAATCTCGCTCGCCTTGTGCGTTCAAGCGTCACTAGGAATTGTAGACGGATTTATATTTGTAGACGTTGTTTGTCATATTATTCTCTTGAGGATGAGTTAAATGTTCACTTTGCAGACTGTAAACTGTTTCCTGTTGCAAAAAGCATATTGCCAACTGACGAACAAAGATTTGTTAATTTTACAGAATTTAAATTTAAAGATAGAGTTCCATTTATAATTTATGCAGACACTGAATGCATTTTGTCTCCTATTTCCTCTTGTTTTCCAAATAGTGACGTTCCTAACTCTACATTAACCCATAAACATATTCCTTACAGCATTTCTTTATAACTTCATTGTAATTTTGATAGTGATTTGTGCAGTTTTAAACTCTTTAGGGGAAATAATTGCATAGAATTGTTTGTAAAGGAACTTTATAGTATTGTAGATAAACTTCAAACATATTAATTATCATTTAAACCGATGTTAAAGATGACGGAAAACGAAGAAAGATTATTTTTGTTAAGTAAAATTTGTCATATTTGCGAGAAACCGATTGCAGATAATGAACTCAAAGTACGCGATCATTGTCACATAACTGGAAATATAGAGGAAGCGCACACAATAGTTGTAATTTAAATTACAAAGTAACAGGGGTTCTGCCTATAGCATTTCATAATCTAACGGCGTATGATGGACATTTTATAATTAAAGAAATTTGTGAGAAACAAGATGGTGAGGAGTTACATAATCCTGGTCATATAAGTTTGTTAGCAATGAATATGGAACGTTATAAAGGGTTTACAAAGCATGTACGGGTTAAGAATGGATTCATTCATTTAAGATTTATCGATACATATAATTTCTTGTCCTGTTCACTAGATCAATGTTCATCTTCGTTAAGTGAAGATTCAAAGCAAATAACTCGACGTTATTTTAATGATGATGCACAGTTTCGACTTACTGCGAGAAAAGGCGTGTTTCCCTATGAATACGTCACGAGTATGGATGTACTTAACGAAAATAAATTACCTGAAATATCCAAGTTTTATAGCAGTCTTTATAATCAAACAATATCGAACGAGGAGTATGAGTTTGCTCAATCGGTGTGGGAAACGTTTTCCTGTCAAACATTAGGAGAATACGCCGATTTGTATTTAAAAGTTGACACACTTCTTTTGGCGGATGTCTTTAAAATTTTTAGATCGAATGGCATGGAAACTTATGGCATTGATGCAACTCATTTTACACTGCTCCATCTATGTCTTGGTGCGCGATGAAAAAGATAACCAACGTTCAACTTGAATTGCTTCAAGATATTGATATGTTACACTTTTTTGAACGATCTATTCGAGGAGGAAATGTTCAGTGTATAACACGACATGCTATTGCTAATAATAAGTATATGAAAACTTATGATGAGAAAAAGCAAGAGTCCTACATAATGTACTTTGACGTTAATAATTTATATGGATATGCGATGATGGAATATCTTCCAACGGGTGGCTTTAAATGGGTTGCAAATGTTGAAGGCTTTGATGTTTTAACTATTGATGATACTTCAGAAATCGGATATATCTTGGAAGTAGATTTGACTTATCCTCAAGAGTTACATGACAAACATTCATATTACCCTCTATGCCCCGAAAAGTTGACAAAGCTAATGACTACCCTAGATAATAAAGAACGTTATGTTTTGCATTATAGAATGTTAAAGCAATGTATTCATCTAGGAATGAAATTAGAACGTATTCACAGAATAATCGAATTCAATCAGAGCCAATGGCTAAAACCATATATTGATGTGAACACAGAGAAACGAAAACATGCTAAAAATGATTTTGAATTTTTTTAATATAAATTGATGAATAATGCAATTTTTGGTCGTTCACTGATGAATGTGAGGAAGTTAAGGGACATCAAATGGGTTACCAAATGGCATGGAGCCCATGGTGCTAAGTCTTTAATAGCTAATGCTAATTTTAAACATAGAATTCTATTCGATGAACAATGTATGGTCATCGAGATGAGCAGACTAAAGATTTTTCACAATCAACCAGTATATGTTGGTGCATCTATATTAGATTTGTCTAAATGTAAAATGAATGACTTTCATTACAATGTTATTTTAGCAAATCCTGAATCAAATGTGAGGTTGTTATACACAGACACAGATAGTGTTATGTATATATTCTATTATGATATTTATGAGTTCATGAAACAGCATTCAAATTTGTTTGATACTGGAAACTATGAAACAAACAATCCTTTTGGCATTGTGAGACAAAATAAAGGTGAAATTGGTTTAATGAAAGATGAACATGCTGGAAGGATTGTTGAAGAATTTGTGGGGTTAAGACCCAAAATGTATGCAATAAAATTGTGTGATGAAATGAATAGCTTGTGTAAGGCTAAAGGCATTAAGAAGAGCGTGAGTAAAACTATGAATATTGATGAGTATCGAAAGTGTCTTTATAACAGAGATCAAGCCAGCAAAGTTCAAGTTTGTATAATTTCAAAATCTCATTCTGTATTTACTGTTCGGCAAAATAAGTTGGCAATTTCATCAAACGATGATAAAAGACACATAACTGAAAACGGAATTGATACTTTACCGTTTGGTCATTTTTCTCTGAAACAAATTTGAGATTAAAGCAATTCATCTCTCTTACTTACTTTATTTCTTTCACACACACACTTTTATTCGGTTAATAATACTAATTTTTGTGTGTTCTTTGCTTATGAAAAAAAAACGAATAAATAATAACCCACATTTTGTGTGTATTATTTACAACTCCTCCCCCCACCATTCCCATTTTCCTGAAAAAAAAAATATATATATATATAATTACATTATATTACTTATCATTTAGTAATGGTGCGTTGTAAGAGGAGCAACTCTGCCACTCAATATAAACGATCAGGAAGTGGATCATTCATTAGTCGTGTACTTAATAAAACTATTGATAATTTACCTGTGGAATTACACATTCCAGGATATGAATATTGTGGACCAGGAACAAAATTAGAAAAGCGATTGAGCCGTGGTGATCCAGGAATAAATATATTAGATAAAGCGTGCAAAGAGCACGACATTGCTTACGCAAATCATAAAAATTCAAACAAAAGAAGAGAGGCTGATGAAATTTTAGCTTCAAAAGCTTGGTCTCGTGTAAAATCTCGTGACGCATCATTAGGAGAGAGAGCGGCTGCACTAACAGTCAGTGGCATAATGAAAGCTAAGTCTAAGCTTGGTGGAGGTAAACGAAAATTAAATATAAAAAAACAAGAAAAGATTAAAAAAAGAGAGCATCGAAAAAGCAAGGTGGTATTTTACCCCTACTTCCGATATTGGCAGCCTTGTCGGGCTTGGGGGGTCTGGCAGGTGGAGCAGCCGGGGTAGCGTCTGCTATAAACAAAGCGAAAGCTGCACAAGAAGAATTAAAAGAAATGAAAAGACACAATCGAATGATAGAAGCAATGCGAGAAAAAGCAGGTCAAGGCATTTATTTAAATCCTCCTGCATACAAAAGATAATTAACCGAATACCAAATAAAGCATTAAGTAATTTCGATTTAGCTAAATACGCACATCAATTAAAGATTCCAAATTTTAGAGGAGTCTTTATGCGAGATACGTTACCAAGACATCCTCGAAAAAATGAAAACTGTATTGTTAACCTTGAACCGATGGTTAAATCTGGTTTACATTGGGTGGCTTTCAGTAAACGAGGTAAATACGTGCATTATTTTGATAGTATCGGTAATTTAAGACCACCATTAGAAATTTTAACATATCTAAAAAATTGGTATCTACAATATAATTTTCATTCATATCAATCGATTACTTCTTCGATTTGTGGACATTTATGTTTAGTCTTCTTGTATTGTATAAATAAGGGAAACACAGACTGTCTTTAAACATTTCAAAGATGGCTTTCGAAAGACGGATAACTCTTGAAGGTAAAGGCTCAAAGATTGATGTTACATTGGAGAATCCGCTTCATCTTGTAGGAGCAGAGTTTTTTGAAATAGGACTTGCAGGATTGTATACATCTAATTCTATTCGAAATGTTACCAACCGAAATAATAAATTTCGCATTCATTTTACTAATTTTGTGTTATCAATTGATTTAGTGGTACCACCAGGTATTTATGAATTTGAAGATCTAGTCTCAACATTTGATGATTTACTTAGTTATCACTCATTGTCGAAACTTATAACAATTCATATACAAAAAAGAAATCTTTATTTGGAAGAGGATATAAATGGAAAAGGACGCAACCGTCTTGTTTTGTCTTCTCCGTTTAATATTGATTTCAGTGTACCCAACAGTGTAGCAGAGGCTTTAGGTATTGAAAAGAAAGTTTACCCTAAAGAGAATAAAAAAGAAATTGAGATTGATCGAAATAGAATCGAAAGTGAAGTAAAAATTAACGAATATAATAACGTTTTAGCCATAAAGATGAACGATGTGGATACAACAATTTTAATAATACCTGATGCTAGCTATACGTTTCAACAATTAAGTGCAAAGATTAATGAATTATTCCTAGCACATTTATTATCAGTTTTATTAGATGAAAAAGACAAATTTCCTTCATATATTTATATTAATTATGATAAAGTGTTCTCTAATTGTAAACTATATTCGAAAAACTTTGCTATAGATTTTGGTGTTGCAGATTATATTGCAGATTTGTTAGGATTTTCTCATAAAAAGTTCGAGGCAAACATAACTCATCATTCTGAATATATGATTAAAATTAACACTGTTAATAGTATTCGAGTATGTTGCAACCTTGTGCTTGGTACCAGTTCTTATTTGAACCATAAACCAACACACTCTTTATATAATTTTAAAGCTCATGTTCCAGCTGGTTATCCGATTGTTGTACAACCAACAACAATTAATCTTTTGCCTATGAACAGCAAGGTTATTCAACATGTATCTGTGCAACTTGAAGATCAACTTCAACAGCTCATTGATTTGCAAGATGAAGATTTAACTGTAGAATTAATTATTCGTCCACCACGATATCTTACTATATAAACTAATGAAATACTGTTATATTTTCATTCTAGTTTAGTAAGCTTACTAGAAAACATTCACAAATATGGTTATACTATATAATACTCAAAGTTTGAAAAAAAAAGAATTCGACTCCGATTCGAAAAAGTAATATAAATCAATCAGCTAAAATTTCTAAAAAAAACTAAAAAAAACAACGACATCGCACCTTGAAATCTAAGAAACAGTTATCGAGTAACAACAAACATTTCTTACAGTCTTTAGGCTATCGCGTACTTTAATTTCAATATAAATATATATGCAATTGTTAATCTTATTTAGTTTCCATCTATATTTGAAGCTGTTTACATGTTTAACATGTTCAACATAACGGATAAAAGAGAGGTTGACAACAGAGTTGTGCGACGAGAAGAAAGAGTTTACCAACCTTATTCAGCTAATAAATTTGAAAATAATGATGAAATTTGAATACCAATTCAAAATGAAGAAAACATAGTTTTATTATCAGAAGGTGTTCTTCACTTAGAAGGACAAATTATTACTTCTAACGTAAATCCGGCTGCTTCTACTACAGCACATCCTGACCAAAATGTTGGGGCTAATCTTTTTAGCGAAATTCGCGTTACGTTAAATGGTAAAGAAATTGATCGTACACGCCATCTAGGTATAACAAGTTCTATAAAAACGTTTGCATCATATTCAAAAAACTAATATACAGCTTTACAAAATGCTGGTTATTTTCCCTCTTTGACAACACCAGCAAGTGAAGCAAAAATTGTTGATAGTATCACAAAACGTTTCCATGTAATACTTCCTTTAAGCAACCTGTTAGGTTTAGCAGAGGATTATAGAAAACCGATTTTAAACTGCAAGCATGAGCTAATACTTCTAAGATCGTCGAGTGACGCACGTGCGTTGCAATCTGCAACCGAAAATGATCTTTCTAAGGTCAAGTTATTTAAAGTTTATCTAAAAATTCCCGTTTTATTATTATCGGACGAAGAACAAATTAAAAGATTAAAACTAATGCAGAAAAATATTCCCATTCAGGTTGGTTTTCGATCATGGGATGTTCATGTCTTGCCATCTCTTCCTAGAACAACTAAATATAGTTGGACTGTAATGACAACTTCTGAAACGCAAAAACCACGTCAATTTTGATTAGGTTTTCAAACTAAAAGAAATGTACTAAATTCGTGCTCTTCCTATTTTGACCATTGTAACATTAAATCTATAAGAGTTTTTTTTAATTCAATTTTTTATCCCTATGAAATGCCAACTTCTGAAATTGCTATAAATGACTACAGCGAATTGTATGACATGTTTGTTAAATTTCGTAATGTATATTATCAGATCGATGATTTTCGTTCAGAGACTCTAGTTTCACGAGATGAATTTAAGTCTCATTGTCCGATTATTGTAATTAATTGCCTTGAGCAAGTGGAGGCAGTGAAGACATCTTCAGTTGACGTGCGAATTGAAATCGAGACAAGTGAGAATATACCTGAAGATACAACTCTTTATTGTGTTCTTATTCATGATTGTCAAATATCTTACAGACCATTAACTAATGAAGTAATTATCTAAACCAATATTTGCTAAGTTATAAGCAATCAAGTAAAGAAGTATTCTCACTTTAGTAGCAATCATGGAATTGACAACAACAAACTCTCCTTCTACTGATGCTGACACGTGGAATAAGAAGCAGCCAATAGTTGCAGACATTCGCAAGCTACCAAACGGTAGTTTGGAACTTGCTTACTGTATGTTAAATAACAGCAATATACCTTCATTCAGTCCTGTGTTAACATGGGTCGCAGCGTATTGTGAAAAAACTCTTTCTTCTTTTTTTGACTCTATTAAAAATAAATATGAATATTTGGTTGTGTATAATTTGCCACAAGAATTTTCTTTGTTTGCACTAAAAACACTTTCCCCTGGGTCATTAATCGATCTTAATACGATTGAAGGAATGTCAGATCTAATGTTGAAGCATAGCCAACGTTTACCTACAGATTGTCCAAAACATTTACCATCTCTTGCATTGGGAAGCAATAGTTGTGCTAAATTTAATGTCAATGCTGTTCAACATTGGTTAAATTCTTCTGATGGCATCATGAAAATCGTGTGTTCGATAATAAACAAGTTTCGAAACAATGGACTTCAAGGTTTTAATAAGTTTGATTGGAACTACTTTCCTATAAACATACTGACTATATATGAGCCACAACGAATTCGTCTGGAGTGGGAACATCTACCAGATCATCTAAAAAGAAAATTTCAACTGTTTCATCTTCGCTGCAAATGTGATAACTGTAACCGCTATCTATAAAAGGTAATTCATTAAATATACTAGTGTTGTTGACACCTATACATATTTTGTTTTTGTTTGCTTTTTTTAACACAGTGTATATTTTTTGTCTACAGAAAATAAACATCTGGACAACTAAAAGAACAAGATCATCTCAACACACACACTCATCAGGACAACTAAAAGAATGAGATTACTTCAACACTCATGCAAGAGAAATAAAATTGTATTAATTGTAATTCTAAATGAATAAAGAAGAAAAGGTGTTTGTACCACTTCATATTAAAGTTTCTTTAATGATCAAGCACCTCCTCACTCCACATGTATATAAAATAATATTTGTCAGGTGAGGGATTCGAACCCTCGCTTTCAATTTCTGAAAATTAGATCTTAAGTCTAACGCCTTAGACCGCTCGGCCAACCCAACACACGCAAATCTTGCATATTAGCCAGCGTGTTTTGTTGATTCATATCAGTTCACATTTAGCTTCGTGTGGGGAACATCTTTTTTTTTTTGTGAAGTAAAGCATCATCATGAAGTATTTTAATTGTGTAAAGTATTCCAAGAAACAGTTAATGCAAGTGATATTGGGTCAAAAAGGAATGAATTTAAAATCTGAAAGAGATCGGCTAAAAACATTTAAGAACTGGTCTTCAGACAGTTTTACGAACACTGCATGGTTAGCAGCTGCGGGATTTTACTATTATGGATATAAGGATATGGTCAGGTGTGCTTTCTGTAATCTGCAACTTAGTTATTGGGAAGAAGATGATGATCCGTTTGATGAGCATAAGAAATGGGCTTTTTCTTGCCCTTACGTAAATAATATTTCTCCTAGCATAAAATTAAAATCTGAATATGAAAGACTTAAAACTTTTCAAAATTGGCCTCTTCCCTCTCCAAGCGAATTTTGTTTAGCATCAGCAGGATTTTATTATACCGGTCATGGTGATAAGGTGAAATGTATATTCTGTAAGATTGAAATTGAATATTGGAGAGAAAACGATATTCCTTCAAGTGATCATAAAAAATGGGCACCATATTGTCCATATTTAAGAGGGTTTTACGTTGGCAACGTTGATTTAAATCCTGAAAATCCTACTATTATTCCATATAATACAAGTTATGATACGTGTGGAAACAATATATGTTGATGTGATGTGATTTTTTGTGCAGTGTGCATTCTCAGACGTAAACGCAGACATGCTGAAGTTTGTTAAGCAGTCAAACACTCTTCCAGTAATTTCATTTACTAATGGTGAAAACCAGAGTAAAAGTGAAAAAAGAAAGCATAGTGTTTTACTACCGAACACTATTCGATGTATCATTTGCGGTCCATCGAACTGTGGCAAAACAAACGTAATGCTAAATGTATTATGTCACAAAAATGGAGTTCGTTTTGAAAACGTTTATATTTATTCTAAATCACTTGCTCAAAGTAAGTATGTTGAATTAAAAAAGTTTTTGGACTCTATAAAAGAAATAAAAAGTGATTTTTTTCCGATAATGATGAAGTTATGCCTCCAGAAATGGCTAGAAAAAACTCTATATTTGTTTTTGATGATGTAGCCAGCAATAAACAACAACACATGAAAGATTATTTCAGTAGAGGTCGTCATCGCGAAGTTGACGTATTTTATCTTTGTCAAACATATTCTTGTATACCTAAACATCTAATTAGAGGTAACGCTAATTTTTTAATTCTTTTTAAACAAGACGGAACAAACTTGCGTCATGTATATAACGATCATGTAAATGCAGATATGAGCTATGATCAGTTCTTCGATATTTTTTCTTATTGTTGGCAAAACTCTAAGTTTGGCTTTTTGGTTATCGATAAAGATAGCGATTTACAAAATGGTCGATATCGCAATGGATTTGATGTTTATTTTCAGTTATAAATAATAGTTCAAAAGAGCTAAATGCTCATTCGCGTTATACACTTTGTGTGGTTAACAACCTAACTATGGCATCGTATAACAAAATCAATAACGTGTCTATCAGACCACCAACTTCACGCCATGTTATAGCAACTAAATCGTATGTTGATGATAAGCTACTGCAATATGGAAATCAAGTAACAACAACAACAAGCGATGGGCATCTAAGTATTAACGGCAAACGGTTAAAAGATGTTGGAACGCCCATACATGTTGAAGATGCTTGCAACAAAGGTTATGAACTGAAGTTACTGAATGAGCTAAATAAAATTGAGTCTAAAGAAGACATACAACGAAACATTAACGACCTTAAATGTTTAATTTTTTCAATTTGTAAAATAGAGAAACAACAACTTGACTTTGAAAACAAACTTCTCGCAGGCTTAGCTTTACCATCATCTGCAAATGATGCAGTAAACCTTATTGCAATGCAGCAACATACATCGAATATAAAAAATATCTGGAAAACCGAATAACCGAAGTGTTACAACGAGTAGAATTCATTCATGGTTTAGTGAGTGAATTTTCAGAAGATCACTTTCCGTTTGATGATGATAGTCTCGACTTGGGTAACAAAAGAATAAGAAATGTTAAAGATCCAATTCAAAATCAAGATGCGATATCGTATTCTTTTCTTAAAACTCATGTAACAAAAGAACTCGATGAAATTAAAAAATCTCTTTTGAATATAAACAAAGATGATGAAACTGTAGATATGTTAAATAGAAGAATAAGAAACATATCTCAACCAATCGATTCGTTAGATGCAATAAACAAATATTATTTAGAAAACTTTGCTGCTTCTCGAAAAGATCTAGAAGACTTAAGCACTAAATTAAATAAACAAAACTTCTTAAACATAGACGATGGTGGGACTTTAAATATGATGAGTAGACGAATTACTCACGTAAACAATCCCATATACGATAACGATGTTGCAAATAAGACGTTTGTTGAACAATATGCCGCTTCACGAGATGAGTTTGAAAAAATGAAACAGACTGTAAACAATCTACAACATCAAAAACAAACAAATGTTGAGTTTCCTGTTAACGACCAAGATGTGACAAATAAACGGTTTGTAGAACACTATGCTGCTTCACGAACTGAAGTTAATCAACTAAAATAAATTTTAAGCAATTTACAAACTCGTATTGAGAGTGTTGCTAACAATCTAAATATTGTTAAAAAAGAAGAACTTGAAAGTTACGCTGCTGCATCCAAAGAGGAATATAACAAGTTAAAAACTGAACTAGAAAATATTGAGCAATTGGTTAACAAAGAACCACTCGAAAGCTTTACCGCATCCAAAGAAGAATATGGTATATTACAAGATGAAGTAAAGAAAAAGAACTTATCGAAATTTATTCTGAAATTCTCCAACACACCATCAATCCATTCACCGGTATACACGCTTCATAATCATAATATACAATACCAACTTCCCTATAAAGGTATATTAAAACCAATTTTTGTTTCACCAAGATCTCCAATTGTGTATGCAATTTTAAATATACGTCAAGAGATTGAACTGGATGGCAGTGACATTGTAGTTGAAGAACAAGATGAAATAAAGTTTCGACTTAGAGACCCCGAGAAACATAAAACCAATGATCTTCCTCTTCAAATTGATTTTGAATATACTATAAATAAATAAAACAACTACAATTTTAGTTTAGTCATGGAGAAGAGCTTGAAGATTAAAGCAGAAGGTCGAGTAAAGGATAGACTTTCTCGCTTAAAAAAGGATGTTAAGGACAAGTATCTTTCACTTCAAAATGATGTTAGACGTCAAGAATTAGATATAGAGACTAAGTTTAAACCAGTAACAAATTCATTAAATCAGCTTGTAGCTATTGCTAATACAACGTCAACAAAAAAAAAGAAAATCAAAAAAGAAAAAAAATAATATGATGATTCTGAATCAACTGCTACTTCAGACGAAGAAGATGGAGATAGCATCAAAATAATTACACTACTTAACCGCTACTTTGATCCGTTCATTAAACAAAACGTGGATAGAACATTTGGTATAACGATAAGAAATGATAAACAATACTTGGGACGTGAACGAGTTTTCTTTGATAAAAAGTGGATAAAAGTTGGTGGTGAAAAATTTCCTATAACATAAGGTCTACTTGAATTGATTCAAAGGAAAGTACCAGATCACTCTCTAATCGATAGGAGTGATTTAAGTTCTTATTTGAAATTCTTAAATGTTTCAAACGTGCACAAAAGAAATTATGCAAGCAATGCAGCTCCGAGAGGAACATAGTCTCATAAGTATAAAAATATAATCGAACCCCTTCTTACTGAAGACATACATAGAATTATAAAAACAACAGATGAGAATGAAGAAGCAAATACTACGATGCATACTGGATATGGCCAAAAGAAACACATCACACCACAAGCCATTTGGAAATTCGAAGGAGGAAACAATATTGAATTTGTCCATTGGAATGAACCAAACAAATTAGTATCAAGACTTAAAAAATTAATTGCATCGAAAGCTGCATGCCACACAGGACTTGACAGCGAAATCTTTGCAATTGAAGAAGAACTAAGAAATGCAGGATATATTGAATAAAAATTCATACATTTGTAAAACAATGCACAGTATGTTATAAATCTTTGTTTATAAATTAACTATGAACGAAATCAGACGAGAAATTGCAAAAGAACTTCATGCACCTCTTAGAAAAAAGTTTAAAAGACGACATGTTATTAGCAAAGGAATCGATGACCTCCATGAAGCTGATCTTGTGGACATGTCAAAACTTGCAAAATGGAATAATGGATTTAAATATTTATTAACCATTATTGACGTTTACTCAAAATATGCATGGGCAATTCCTCTTAAAACCAAAAAAAGGAAGTGAGATTGTAAAAAGTTTAAAATTTGTTTATTCTCAAAGTAAAAGATTGCCCAATTATTTTCACACTGATCGAGGAATGGAATTTTACAACCGTGAATTCAAAACATGGTCTCAGAAACAAAATCTAAAGCATTATTCCACTGGGAGCTCCATAAAAGCGAGTGCAGTAGAAAGATTTAATCGAACTCTTAAGGAATCGATGTGGAAAGAGTTCACAACACGTGGTTCATACCGATGGGTACATATTTTGCCTGAGTTATTAGTAAAGTATAATCACAAATTACATCGCAGCATTGGCATGAAACCTATTGATGTAAAAAGAAACAATCCACCCCGCTTGCCAACACAATATAATGAAACTTTAAGAAAACCAAAATATAAAATCGGTGACATTGTAAGAATATCAAAAATCAAGAAACACTTCACCAAAGGATACGAAGCTAATTGGACTACAGAATTATTTACAATTTATAAAGTTCAAAATACTAATCCACGAACATATCTTTTAAAAGATAATAAAAATTTGCCGATATTTGGGGCGTTTTATGAAGAAGAGTTACAACGAACCAAACATCCTAATATTTAATTAGTTGACAAAGTACTACGTAGAAAAGGAACCCAAGCCTTCGTATCTTGGCTAGGATTCGATTCAACTCACAACTCTTGGATTTCGAACAAAAACATATTATAATTAAACAATGTAAGTTTTTTTAATTCATGGCAAAAAATATTATTATTATTATTATTATTATTAATATTAATATTATTATTATTAATGTGTCTCTATATATTTTCAGCTCACGAAAACCAACACACTCAAGAAAGAAAAGAATGATTGTACTTACCTTCCACACAAGATAACCAGCAGATTCAACTCTGCAGACAGCATCTTCAATTCTCAGCATCTTGGCGAAAAAAAAGAACTACTTACCACTTTAAGAACGAAGATAATACCATTTTGTTTTCACTATTTCGTATTATATAATTAATGTAAACCACAATGATTAAAATAAATATATTTTAAAAAATATATACATCCGTCATTTTAAATAAAAACACTGACCCTGTCCATTTAATTAATGATTTGACAATCATCATCATCATCATCATCATCATCATCAACTTCTTCTTCTTCTTCTGCTTCTTCTGTTTCTCCAACACGCTCCTCATCCTCTTCTTCACGTTCTTCTGCTAGAGGAGGCGGAGGAGTCATTAAATCCTCCAACCTCAGTCCACGAAGAGGAGTCATACTTCTAATATCCTCACCCCTCACTCTGAATGCTCGAAGTCTATTAATCAAAACATTAATAATTTCAATATTTAGTCCATTTAATATTAATTCAGCACTATATCGTTGGTCTGACACTATTTCCTTTACATGAAACTCGAAAATTTCTCTTTCTCGATCACTTAAAGTGTTTATGATTATTCTTTCTTCTACTTTTACAGCCGAAATAAGGTAATTTAAGTTCAGCACCCTCGCTCGCTCTCCTATTAATTTCACCTCTCCTATGCGGCACAACTTCTCAATAACACATTCAAATACGTTCATGATGAGAGCAACTATGGCTCCCAAACCATCTCTGCCCATATATACTATGAAGTTATATAAACAAAAAGCTCATTAAACATATCACATGAATGAGGCTCTGTGAACGGACATCCAAACTTGTTCTCTCATTAAAAGAATATCCGAGTTCAATATTGATGGTTAAGAATTTAAAACAAACAAGCCAATATTCATTTCATGCCGTCAATCTATATATATAAAGCACAAAGTTTGTCTGTCTGTCTGATATGTATACAAATCTACACCGTTTCACCGATCTGAACCAAAATTTTTATACTTACCCTTTAGAACCCTGCGGGTAACCCCGTCAACATTAAATTTCGGACAGACCACCCCATGCCCTGCATTTAGGCCCTTTTGCACAAATCTACACCGTTTTACCGATCTGAACCAAAAGTTCTATATTTAACCTTTGGAACCATGCGAGTAACACTGTCCACTTGAAATTTCGGACAGACCACCCCATTCCCTGCATTTAGGCCCTTTGGTCCAAATCCACACCGTTTCACCGATCTCAACCAAAATTTGTATATTTACCCTTTGGAACCCTGCGAGTACCACTGACCACTTAAAATTTCGGACAGACCACCCCATTCCCTGCATTTAGGCCCTTTGGTCCAAATCTACACCGTTTCACCGATCAGAACCAAAATTCGTATTCTTACCCTTTGGCGCCCTGCGAGTAACACTGTCTGCTTGAAATTGCGGACAGACCACTCCATTCCCTGCATTTAGGCCCTTTGGCCCAAATCTATACCGTTTCACCGATCTCAACCAAAATTTGTATATTTACCCTATGGAACACTGCGACTAACACTGTCTGCTTGAAATTTCGGACAGACCACGCCATTCCCTGCATTTAGGCCCTTTTTGCACAAATCTACACCGTTTCACCGATCTGAACCAAAATGTGTATACTTACCCTTTGGAACCCTGCGGGTAACCCCGTCAACATTAAATTTCGGACAGACCACCCCATGCCCTGCATTTAGGCCCTTTTGCACAAATCTACACCGTTTTACCGATCTGAACCAAAAGTTGTATATTTAACCTTTGGAACCATGCGAGTAACACTTGGTGCATTCTTGGAATGCACGGTACCTGAGATTATAATTTTGAATGCTTTTGCACGTTCTTTCCTTCCTTTTTGTCAAACACCAACAGTGATCATTTGTTTTCTCCTTTATGTGCAAATCTCTTATATTTTGTATGAGTCTGTTCCAGATATATATTCTGTGACCCACCTAGCGTCATATAACAACGAATCTCTGAAGCTCTTCAACTCTTCCTCGCGCAAGAGGAATTCCATATCCAGTTGGCTACCAGATACTGTTTTCAACTCTTTGAAGACCAGCTCAGCAAAAGAAGATTATTTTCTTTCTTTAAAGTTGGCAATGTTTATATGTTCTCCTTTTGTCTCCTACCCCCCACTCTTTTCCCCTTCCGTGGTCTCTCCGTGCTCCGTTGAGCAGCTCTCACTTCTCAGTCTGCAGTTGACTCGATCAGTCAAAGCTCCGCTCGAGCTAGCCTCCTCAAACCAAGAGGCACACCCTCTTCTACGCCATGTTGGCTAATTAATCATCATCGAAATCTTCGACTTCAACATGAAATCAAGATAAGTACCTTTTTAAAAGTTTTAACCTCATCTTCATGGTTTTAACTTCCAAGTGCTTTTAATTATAATGTATAGACAGTGTGAAATTATTTACTTTGGGGCAAATATCATTCCTCGTGGGATTTGCTATGTTGAGCATTTGCTTGTATGAGCCAACCTTACTAAAAAGAGCTTTTCTTAAGCTATTCAAAGAGAAATACTCTCGCTACGTGGGATATTATCTAATACCCGCTGTCTATAATTATAAAGCCAGTTCCTCCGTTGGATTTTCTCAACCCCATTTTTCTGCTAAGGTCGTTCTGGAACCTTCGAGATCTTGTTCTCTATCTGCGAGTCTTGCCGTCAAGTATTGTTCACGCACTTGTGAAAATGCTATTTAAAATGAGGAATCTTCCTTACAAATTTTTGTAATAGCTAACTTTCTTCCACCGATGGAACCTCTGGAACATTCTATGTCGCCTTTAATTGTAAATCACAATTTTTTCAAGAAATAGACTCTCACCTATATAGTGCAATCAGTTCTTTCCATAATTGCAATAACTTTCTTTTTTTTTTTGAACTTTAGTGTTTCTATAGTGAACTTTGCATCCATCTTCATAGACTATAGTGATAAACAGTGCTTGCTCCACGTTTCTACCGCGTCGCGATCGTACGGTTATATTAAATACGGCCATGAACATTGATCCTATATCCCAATGATCTTTCCTTAACCTTCTACTAACAACCATTATTTATAAAATTGTAACTTTCTATAAGGTGTTACTCACGAAGTGCCCTTCCAACTTCGCTAGTTTAACATTAATTAAATTCTGCATAATTGCTTGTGTGATACAAGTTTTAAATCACATTGTTCTTTTCCTATAATCAGGAAAAACAATTCCTCAAACTCTTGAGAGAGTCATGTTCAGGTTTCACGAAATGGAAACTGCCCCATTTTGCTCGTGATTCCTAATTAAACATAGGAAGTCTAGAAACTTCCTTTTCACTTTCTCCAGGTTTCACAGTAAGTGACCTGTCCTCCTTTGTATAATTCTCATATATTAATTCTGTATAAATATAAGAAGTTGTAGGAACTTCTATCTTATTTTTCAAGTTGTTATTATCGTCATTTTCAAAATTGTCATTTTCTCTAGAACATTCTCTAAAGAATTTCTTAAGGTACACTTTTTGTACTCCAATTCACGTTCAAGCTTTAATTATTTCATTGCTCATTTGTTTAAATCTTATAAAGATTTTAGAAACATGTAAGGTTTGAAACCTTTTAAATTGTCAATTGCCTGGAGCAACCGTTTAATGTTGAGAGGTCTGCGACCCTATTTGTTAAAAAGTTCAAATGAACTATGTTTACTAAAATTATATCACATAATTGTTAATTTCCTCAACTTCTTTGCATTGTTTAATAAATTAAATATTTGTTTTTGGATTCATCATTTCTCTGATACTACAGTTAGGCAGGATCCTGGCTTTCCTAGCTCTTCCTAGGTTTATGCCCTCATTCATACTTAATAAAGCTTTTGCTCTCAGTCTTGTCAGACCATCACCCTTCCCTATAGTACTTTCATTCGCGCTTGGAAGGAAACACACTAAAGCCTCTCTCTGGCAAACTGCCCAAGCCTTAGCTGCGGTTCCCGTCAGCTTCGACCAAGCTCGTACCTACTTTAGGTATCCGTGCACTGAATTTCTGTGGCAATCGCCCTTAAGTGTGTTTAAAGTGAAGCTTATTAATTTTGTGGGGCTCTCCTCCTGTTTTTCTATCCTTCTTTTCCAAATCCTAAATCTATTTCCTTTTCTTAATCATCTTCCCTTGGTGGGTGGGTTATTCCCTAGCCTATAATCTACCCAAAATTTGGTGCCGAAACCCGGGAGAGTCCATTTGCTATTTCCATTGTTTGTCAAGTGTCATTTGACAATACTTGGCAAATTATTAACATCTGCTTTGGATTTTTCAGCTATACCTACGTCATGCAAAGCCTGTGAACGGGAAAGAGGCCGCTCCTGTCTCCTTTGGCGTGTCCTGTTCTTTCGACCCATTCTCTGCTGCAAACCTGACAGCATCTCCAAGGTTCTACAGTTTCGTGAGTTGTATTTCAATTTATTCTCTTTATCATGGCTCCTACTGAAAAAGATGAAACTCTCATTGCTAGACGTTCTTCCTATAAAGGGCAACTCACTAGATTCCGAAATGTCATCAACAAGTTAAATCCCGCCGAGTGTGATTTAGATATCTTAACACATCGTCTTAAGTTGTACGAACGGTCGTATGATTATTATGACCAAATTCAAACCGAGATTGAATCCGCTTGTCCAGAACTTCAATCGGATCGGGACGAGGTCGAACCCTTGTACTTTGAAGGAATTGCAAAGGCCCACCAACTGATCCGCAATATCTCAGAACCGGACACTAGGGTCATCAATCCGGCCCAGTTAGCACCCGCTTCAGTTCACAAGAACAAACCGAAACCGTTACTTCCCAAGATAAGCCTACCGCATTTCTCAGGCAAGGAAGGTGAATGGTATTCTTTTTACGAACTTTACTGCTCCCTAATTCATGAAAATGCTGATATCCCCGACATACATAAATTTTACTTCCTCCGTACGTCTTTGGAATCTGAGGCCTTGGCCTTGGTGGAGTCACTGCCTTTAAGCGCAGACAACTACCACATCGCCTTTAATCTCCTTAAAGAGAGATATGGCAATTTACGTTTGAGTGTAGCTCGTCATATCCGCTGTCTCTTCAACTTACCAGCCGTCAAACCTAATGACGTCACATCTTTAAGAGACCTCTTAGATTCTATGCAGTTAAATGTCAGAGCGTTATACCAACTAAAACAGCCTGTCCAAACATGGGACACCATACTTATTCACCTAGCTACATCAAGATTCGATTTTTCGACACTGAAGGCCTGGGAGATCGAACTCGCCTGCAACAAGGAACATTCGTTAGAACACCTTATCTCGTTTCTCAACAGTCGATGTCAATTCCTTACAGCACTCGCATTTCAGTGCGAAAAAGTCGAAACGAATCCTCAGTGTCAAATTTTTGAAAAAAACTTGCTTCTTCAAAGGGACATCAGCCCCCATTTGTCGAAAACAAACAAACCCGTTCTTCTTTCAATAATCCAAGAGAACATATCAGGCCGCTTAACAAATCGTTAAAATGCACGCTCTGTAAAAAGCCTCACACATTGTATTTGTGCAAATCCTTTAAAGAATTGTCTGTCGAAGATCGAAGAAAGCTTGTCTTGAATAGCAAACATTGTTTCAATTGCTTATCACCTAAGCATTCTTCTTCGAACTGTACGTCATCAAATCTCTGTTTTCATTGCAAAAAACCGCATCATTCTTTATTGCACGTTCACGATAAATCGAGGTCATCAGCACCTGCCTCTTTAAGCTCCTTGCAGAGCCGCTCCGAACAAACTAATGCTTCTTCCTGCATTTCCAACGCCGACACTTTTCACAGTGCGCAAACCCTGTTGACCACTGTACAATTCGAAATCCAAGATAAATTTGGAAATTGGTTCAGAACCCGTGGTCTTCTCGATTCCGCTTCAACGCACAACTTTGTTTCGCAATCGTTGATTAAAAAACTAGGTCTTTCGTCATCGCCTACTTCTATCAATGTGACCGGCATTGACAATTTGAAAACTCAAGTTTTGCAGTCTTCAAAATTGAAAATCAGAGACGTTTGCCAAAGAAACACCAATCTTAATTTAAACTGTCTCATTCTTACCAGTATTGGCAAGGACACTCCAAGTCACTCTATAAATACCTCCGGATTAAAGATTCCTTCGCACTTAAGGTTAGCCGATCCTCAGTTTAAAGCTCAAGGTCCCATTGATGTGCTTTTCAGTGCCAATGTTTTTTGGAATTGCATTCGCAAACAAACACGCAAGTTATCTTCAACCGTGGTCGCTAGAGACACCGATTTTGGTTGGGTTATTACTGGTGAAATCCAACAACTGGGTAGATTATAGGCTAGGGAATAACCCACCCACCAAGGGAAGATGATTAAAAGAAGGAAGTAGATTTGGGATTTGGAAAAGAAGGATAGAGAAATAGGAGGAGAGTCCCACAAAATTAATAAGTTGACTTTTAATTCATTTAGAAGCGGTTGCCACCGCAAATATGTGCTCGGATACCTAAAATGGCTACGAGCTTGGTCGAGGCTAACGGGAGCCGCAGATAAGGCTTGGGCAGTTTGCCAGAGAGAACCTGTAGTGTATTTCCTCCCAAGCACGAATGAAAGTACTATAGGGAAGGGTGATGATCTGGCCAGACAGATAGTAAAAGCTTTATTATATATGAACGAGGGCATACACCTAGGAAGAGCTAGGAAAGCCAGGATCCTGCCTAACTGTATTATCAAAGAAATGATGAATCCAAAAACAAATATTTAGTTTATTTAACAATTAGAAAAAATTTGAGGGAATTAACAAGTATGTAATATAACTTTAATTAACATAGTTCATTTGAACTTTTTAATAAATAGGGTCGCAGACCTTTCCACATTAACCGATTGCTCCAGGCAATTGACAATTTAAAAGGTTTCAAACCTTACATGTTTCTGAAATCTTTATAAGATTTGAACAAATGAACAATAAAATAATTAAAGCTTGAACGTAAATTGAAGTACAAAAAGTGCACCTTAAGAAATTCTGGAGAGAATGTTCTAGAGACAGTGACAACTTTGAAAATAACAATAATAACAACGTGAAAAATAAAATAGAAGTTCCTATAACTTCTTATATTTATACAGAGTTAATATGAGAATTATGCAAAGAGGGCAGGTCACTTACTGTGAACCTGAAGAGTTGATCAGAAAGAAGGTTCTAGACCTCTGATGCTTTGAATAAGCCTCGCCAGTCAAATGAGACAGTTTTCATTTAGCGAGACCAAAAAATAACTCACTCAAGAGTTGAGAGAATTGTTTTCCCTGCCTTTGAAGGGAGGAACAATTTAAGTTTGAAACGTGTGCTAGACACGCAATTATGCAGAATTACTTAATGATAAACCAACAAAATGGAAGGGCACTTCTTAGAATGACACCTTATAGAAAGTTACGATTTCATAAATAATGGTTGTTAGTAGAAGGTTAAGGAAAGAGCATTGGGATATAGGGACAATGTTCATGGCCGTATTTAATATAACCGGACGATCGCGACGCGGTAGAAAAGTGGAGCAAGCACTGATTATCACTATAGTCTGTAAAGATGGATGCAAAGTTCACTGGAGAAACTCTGAAGTTTATGAGAAATAAAAGTTATTGCAATTATGGAGATAACTGATTGCACTATGTAGGTGAAAGTCTATTTCTTGAAAAAGTGGTAATTTACAATGAAATGCGCCATAGAATTTTCCAGAGGTTCCAGCGGAGGACGAAATTTCACTATTGTAGTAATTTAGTTTTAAACAAATTTCTCCCAAGTACGTGAGAAATACATGATGGCAGGACTCGCAGATAGAGAACAAGTTCTAGAAGGTTCCAGAACGACCTTAGCAGAAAATGGGGTTGAGAAAATCCAACGGAGGAAATAGTTTTATGATTATAGGCAGTGGGTATTAGATAATATCCCACGTAGCGAGAGGGTTTCTCGTTTGAATCGCTTAAGAAAAGCTCTTTTTAGTAAGGTTGGCTTATACAAGAAAAAAGCTCAACATGGCAAATCCCACGAAGAGTGATTATTGCCCCAAAGTAAATAGTTTCACACTGCCTATAAAAGATAGTTAAAACACGAGGAAGTTAAAACCATGAAGATGAGGTTAAAACTTGAATCAGGTACTTATCTTTGTTGCATGGCGAAGGTGAAGTTCTTCACTAATACTTAAAGTTCCAACATGGCGTGGAATTTAAAAACTGCCTCGTTAGGTCAGGAGGCTGGCTCTGGTTGAGCCTTTACTGATTACTGCGACTGCCGACTAAGAAGTGAGAGCAGCAAAACGAAGCGCGGAAGGTCCTAGGAAGGGGAGAGAGTGGGGGTAGGAAACAAAAGGTATACATATCAGCATAACCAACTTATTAACAATAAATTCTCTTCTCTTGCTGAGCTGGTCTTCAAGGAGTTGATAGATGATACTAGCGCAGCATGGTGAGCAAAGAAGTAGACGTAGTCCTCTTGCTCAAGGAGAAAATAGCTGACGATGGTACCGAGATCTGGTAGCCAAATGGATAAGTAAGTCATCTTGCACGAGGAGGAATTGAGTAGCTTCAGAGGTTGCTACTAGATGGCGCTAGGTGGATCACAGAAGTTATATATCTGAAACATACTTATGAAGACATAAGAGCCATGCTCAACAGGGAGAAAACAGATGATCACTGTTGGTGTTTGGCAAAGAGGAAGGAAAAAATGAACATGCAAAGAGCAATAGACATTATATCTCTCGTACCGTGTATTCAAAGAATACACCATACTGGGGGGACAAACACCAACAGAGAGCAGATAAGCAGTTACACATTTATTGGAAGCGGAGCGATCAAAGACAGTGGTCTTGTGATCGGTCCATTTGTAGTCAAGATTCTGGCCACCCTGACTCTCCCGTCTCTTCCAGGGTAACATTGGGTCACCCTACCAGAAATCCATACTAGGGGGGGGTGAAATATCTCTAACCAAGACCAAGTCCCCTACTTTAATGTCGGGACTGGAAAGAAACCACTTCTGCCTCCGTTGCAAGGAAGTTAAATATTCCAAGTTCCACCTCTTCCAAAAAGAATTACGGAGGGCTTCAAGTTTACACCAAGCAATAGGTAAATCAAAATCCCTGAAAGAAATGGAAAGGGGAGGATGGGCAGAGAGAGAAGTGCGTGTAAAGAAGCGACCAGGTGTAAGTGGAAGGAGGTCATCAGGGTCATTGGAAAGAGGAGTTGAAAGGCGAGAATTATCAACACTTTCAATCACGAAATAGCTGGAAACTGAGGGAAATAAAGCACTAGTAAAGATTACGATACGATGAGAAAGAAGAATTGGCAAGTTTAAACAAAGCGTATAGGAACAAGTACATCTATTCAGGACAAGAATATACCAAATAAACAAAGGAACTATGCGAGTAGAAAGCAAGAACGCCATAGGTAACAAACGAGTAGCCATAAACAATAACCTCAAGTTATAATGAGTATCAAAGGGTTTACTCAGAAAAATACTTAAGTCATCGAAAACCAGGACATGACAATCATGAATACAAAAACACATCGAAGGTGACGACGAGAAAAAACAAGTTTGTTCATCAATGAACATTAAGATCGCAAAATATGCAAGCAAATTGCAATACATACGCGCGTGAGAAATACGCAACGAAGTTTTGGAACGAGGATCAAAGCAGTTATGTAATACGAGCATGAGTAAGCGGAAGACGTAAATAAACACGGCCTTGACACACATAGTACAACGAGATAAGACATATAAATAGCTGACAGAGTCCTTAAGCGGGACGAGTTTATTTTGGGAGGTAGGCAAACGGCTTCTGTACTTTAAGTAGCAACTCGTCAGACAATGCTTGGCAGTCGGCCAGAGTTGAGATAAGAGAAACTTGTTTTGAACTGTGTCAATCATACAGGAAATAAACAACAACTGGGCATTCCTCAGACTGGTAAACAAACAGGTTTGAAAACCAAGCAGTTCGGAGTGCACACACAACATTTGGTGAATCAGCTGTAACTTAAAGTAGAACAAGTAACACGACATGCAGTCAATCGTAACTTGGACGTGAAAAAGCAATTTAAAGCTATATGAAATAAAGTAGGAAATCAATTTCGCATAATTGAGAGGATCACGAAATCGAACAATTTTCAACAAAAAGAAGCTTAATTCTTCCGAGCAAAGAAGACAAGCTGGGACATTGAGACGAAGGTTATGCATAAGAATAGTTATTCTAGATGCAATGGAATTCAGAGTTTCAAGCGGTTTCATGAGCGACTTCCAATTGCGAGGAAGGGGGGAGGAGCCGGCCGTGGCCATCGTTCTACATAACGAAAGAAGTGAAGCATAGCGTACAGCAAAGTGATGGTGACTGATAGCCATGGTTTTACACAAGGGGAAGATAGTTTTCGAGGAATAGTTTAAGTAATTAACTGCTATAAAAAATGACATAAGAAGATATACGAAATAACACAAAGCAAGGCGAACTTGAATTGCCATTTTGTGCGGGAAGAAGGAAAAACCATTTAAACAACTTACAGGGTTAGCGCAGTTGTTCATGATGAGACATCGTTTCGACAAGTGGTTTTCAAAAATATTGAGATTTGAAACATGAGCGTTCTCTTTTTCAGAAATGGGATTTATGTCAGCTGTGACGAAATGACATTGTGCTTTGGTTTGAACACTGGTATGTTTGATCTCGCCAGTGATAACCCAACCAAAATCGGTGTCTCTAGCGACCACGGTTGAAGATAACTTGCGTGTTTGTTTGCGAATGCAGTTCCAAAAGACATTGGCACTGAAAAGTACATCAATGGGACCTTGAGCATTAAACTGAGGATCGGCTAACCTTAAGTGCGAAGGAATCTTTAAACTGGAAGTATTAATGGAGTGACTTGGAGTGTCTTTACCAATACTGGTAAGAATGAGACAGTTTAAATTAAGATTGGTGTTTCTTTGGCAAACGTCTCTGATTTTCAATTTTGAAGACTGCAAAACTTGAGTTTTCAAATTGTCAATGCCTGTCACATTGATAGAGGTAGGCGATGACGAAAGACCTAGTTTTTTAATCAACGATTGTGAAACAAAGTTGTGCGTTGAAGCGGAATCGAGAAGACCACGGGTTTTGAACCAATTTCCAAATCTATCTTGGATTTCAAATTGCACAGTGGTCAACAGGGTTTGCGCACTATGAAAAGTGTCGGCGTTGGAAATGCAGGAAGAAGCATTAGTTTGTTCGGAGCTGCTCTGCATGGAGCTTAAAGAGGTGGGTGCTGATGACCTCGATTTATCGTGAACGTGCAATAAAGAATGATGCTGTTTTTTACAATGAAAACAAAGGTTTGATGACGTACAGTTCGAAGAAGAATGCTTAGGTGATAAGCAATTGAAACAATGTTTGCTGTTTAAGACAAACTTTCTTCGATCTTCGACAGACAATTCTTTAAAGGATTTGCACAAATACAATGTGTGAAGCTTTTTACAGAGCGTGCATTTTAACGATTTGTTAAGCGGCCTGATATCTTCTCTTGAATGATTGAAAGAAGAACGGGTTTGTTTGTTTTCGACAAATGGGGGCTGATGTCCCTTTGAAGAAGCAAGTTTTTTTTCAAAAATTTGACACTGAGGATTCGTTTCGATTTTTTCGCACTGAAATGCGAGTGCTGTAAGGAATTGACATCGACTGTTGAGAAACGAGACAAGGTGTTCGAAGGAAAATTCTTTGTTGTAGGCGAGTTCGACCTCCCAGGCCTTCAGTGTCGAAAAATCGAATCTTGATGTAGCTAGGTGAATAAGTATGGTGTCCCATGTTTGGACAGGCTGTTTTAGCTGGTATAACGCTCTGACATTTAACTGCATAGAATCTAAGAGGTCTCTTAAAGATGTGACGTCATTAGGTTTGACGGCAGGTAAGTTGAAGAGACAGCGGATATGACGAGCGACACTCAACCTTAAATTGCCATATCTCTCTTTAAGGAGATTAAAGGCGATGTGGTAGTTGTCTGCGCTTAAAGGCAGTGACTCTACCAAGGTCAAGGCCTCTGATTCCAAAGACGTGCGGAGGTAGTAAAATTTATGTATGTCTGGGATCTCGATATTTTCATGAATTAAAGAACAGTAAAGTTCGTAAAAAGAATACCATTCACCTTCCTTGCCTGAGAAGTGGGGTAGGCTTATCTTGGGAAGTAACGGTTTCGGTTTGTTCTCGTGAACTGAAGCGGGTACGAACTGGGCCGGATTGATGACCCTAGTGTCCGGTTCTGAGATATTGCGAATCAATTGGTGGGCCTTTGCAATTCCTTCAAAGTACAAGGGTTCGACCTCATCCCGGTCCAATTGCAGTTCTGGACAAGCGGATTCAATCTCTGTTTGAATTTGGTCATAATAATCATAAGACCGTTCGTACAACTTGAGGCGGTGAGTCAAGATATCTAAATCACACTCGGCGGGATTTAATTTGCTGATGAAATTTCGGAATCTAGTGAGTTGCCCTTTATAAGAAGAACGTCTAGCAATAAGAGTTTCATCTTTTTCGGCAGGAGCCATGACAAAAATAATAAATTGAAATACAACTCACGAAACCGTAGAACCTTGGAGATGCTGTCAAGTTGGCAACAGCGAGAGAGTAGAAAGAACAGGACACCCCAAAGGAGACAGGAGCGGCCTCTTTCCCGTTCACAGGCTTTGCATGACGTAGATATAGCTGAAAGATCCAAAGGAGATATTAAAAATTTGCAAAGTATTGTCAAATGACACTTGACAAACAATGGACATAAAAAATGGACTCTCCCGGGTTTCTGGTACCAAATTTTGGGTAGATTATAGGCTAGGGAATAACCCACCCACCAAGGGAAGATGATTAAAAGAAGGAAGTAGATTTGGGATTTGGAAAAGAAGGATAGAGAAATAGGAGGAGAGTCCCACAAAATTAATAAGTTGACTTTTAATTCATTTAGAAGCGGTTGCCACCGCAAATATGTGCTCGGATACCTAAAATGGCTACGAGCTTGGTCGAGGCTAACGGGAGCCGCAGATAAGGCTTGGGCAGTTTGCCAGAGAGAACCTGTAGTGTATTTCCTCCCAAGCACGAATGAAAGTACTATAGGGAAGGGTGATGATCTGGCCAGACAGATAGTAAAAGCTTTATTATATATGAACGAGGGCATACACCTAGGAAGAGCTAGGAAAGCCAGGATCCTGCCTAACTGTATTATCAAAGAAATGATGAATCCAAAAACAAATATTTAGTTTATTTAACAATTAGAAAAAATTTGAGGGAATTAACAAGTATGTAATATAACTTTAATTAACATAGTTCATTTGAACTTTTTAATAAATAGGGTCGCAGACCTTTCCACATTAACCGATTGCTCCAGGCAATTGACAATTTAAAAGGTTTCAAACCTTACATGTTTCTGAAATCTTTATAAGATTTGAACAAATGAACAATAAAATAATTAAAGCTTGAACGTAAATTGAAGTACAAAAAGTGCACCTTAAGAAATTCTGGAGAGAATGTTCTAGAGACAGTGACAACTTTGAAAATAACAATAATAACAACGTGAAAAATAAAATAGAAGTTCCTATAACTTCTTATATTTATACAGAGTTAATATGAGAATTATGCAAAGAGGGCAGGTCACTTACTGTGAACCTGAAGAGTTGATCAGAAAGAAGGTTCTAGACCTCTGATGCTTTGAATAAGCCTCGCCAGTCAAATGAGACAGTTTTCATTTAGCGAGACCAAAAAATAACTCACTCAAGAGTTGAGAGAATTGTTTTCCCTGCCTTTGAAGGGAGGAACAATTTAAGTTTGAAACGTGTGCTAGACACGCAATTATGCAGAATTACTTAATGATAAACCAACAAAATGGAAGGGCACTTCTTAGAATGACACCTTATAGAAAGTTACGATTTCATAAATAATGGTTGTTAGTAGAAGGTTAAGGAAAGAGCATTGGGATATAGGGACAATGTTCATGGCCGTATTTAATATAACCGGACGATCGCGACGCGGTAGAAAAGTGGAGCAAGCACTGATTATCACTATAGTCTGTAAAGATGGATGCAAAGTTCACTGGAGAAACTCTGAAGTTTATGAGAAATAAAAGTTATTGCAATTATGGAGATAACTGATTGCACTATGTAGGTGAAAGTCTATTTCTTGAAAAAGTGGTAATTTACAATGAAATGCGCCATAGAATTTTCCAGAGGTTCCAGCGGAGGACGAAATTTCACTATTGTAGTAATTTAGTTTTAAACAAATTTCTCCCAAGTACGTGAGAAATACATGATGGCAGGACTCGCAGATAGAGAACAAGTTCTAGAAGGTTCCAGAACGACCTTAGCAGAAAATGGGGTTGAGAAAATCCAACGGAGGAAATAGTTTTATGATTATAGGCAGTGGGTATTAGATAATATCCCACGTAGCGAGAGGGTTTCTCGTTTGAATCGCTTAAGAAAAGCTCTTTTTAGTAAGGTTGGCTTATACAAGAAAAAAGCTCAACATGGCAAATCCCACGAAGAGTGATTATTGCCCCAAAGTAAATAGTTTCACACTGCCTATAAAAGATAGTTAAAACACGAGGAAGTTAAAACCATGAAGATGAGGTTAAAACTTGAATCAGGTACTTATCTTTGTTGCATGGCGAAGGTGAAGTTCTTCACTAATACTTAAAGTTCCAACATGGCGTGGAATTTAAAAACTGCCTCGTTAGGTCAGGAGGCTGGCTCTGGTTGAGCCTTTACTGATTACTGCGACTGCCGACTAAGAAGTGAGAGCAGCAAAACGAAGCGCGGAAGGTCCTAGGAAGGGGAGAGAGTGGGGGTAGGAAACAAAAGGTATACATATCAGCATAACCAACTTATTAACAATAAATTCTCTTCTCTTGCTGAGCTGGTCTTCAAGGAGTTGATAGATGATACTAGCGCAGCATGGTGAGCAAAGAAGTAGACGTAGTCCTCTTGCTCAAGGAGAAAATAGCTGACGATGGTACCGAGATCTGGTAGCCAAATGGATAAGTAAGTCATCTTGCACGAGGAGGAATTGAGTAGCTTCAGAGGTTGCTACTAGATGGCGCTAGGTGGATCACAGAAGTTATATATCTGAAACATACTTATGAAGACATAAGAGCCATGCTCAACAGGGAGAAAACAGATGATCACTGTTGGTGTTTGGCAAAGAGGAAGGAAAAAATGAACATGCCAAGAGCAATAGACATTATATCTCTCGTACCGTGTATTCAAAGAATACACCAACAACCCAGATTTCAAACCAAAGCGCAATGTCATTTCGTTACGGCTGACATAAATCCCATTTCTGAAAAAAAGAACGCTCATGTTTTAGATCTCAATATTTTTGAAAACCACTTGTCGAAACGATGTCTTATCGTGAACAACTATGCTAACTCTGTAAGTTGTTTAAATGGTTTTTCCTTCTTCCCGCACAAAATGGCAATTCAAGTTCGCCTTGCTTTGTGTTACTTCGTCTATCTTCTTATGTCATTTTTTATAGCAGTTAATTGCTTAAACTTTTTCTCGAAAACTATCTTCCCCTTGTGTAAAACCATGGCTATCAGTCACCATCACTTTGCTGTACGCTATGTTTCATTTCTTTCGCTATGTAGAAGGATGGCCACGGCCGGCTCCTCCCCCCTTCCTCGCAATTGGAAGTCGCTTATGAAACCGCTTGAAACTCTGAATTCTATAGCATCTAGAATAACTATTCTTATGCATAACCTTCGTCTCAATGTCCCAGCTTGTCTTCTTTGCTCGGAAGAATTGAGCTTCTTTTTGTTGAAAATTGTTCGATTTCGTGATCCTCTCAATTATGCGAAATTGATTTCCTACTTTATTTCATATAGCTTTAAATTGTTTGTTCACGTCCAAGTTACGATTGGCTGCATTCCGTTCAAACTGAATATCTGCTTTAAGTTACAGCTGATTCACCAAATGTTGTGTGTGTATTTCGAACTGCTTGTTTGTCAGACTTGTATGTATACACGCCTGAGGAATGCCAAGTTGTTTATTTCCTGTACGCTTGACACAGTTCAAAGCAAGTTTCTCTTATCTCAACTTTGGCTGATTGCCAAGCATTGTCTGGCGAGTTGCTACTACAAGTACAGAAGTCGCTCACCTTCTTCCCAAAATAAACTTGTTCTAGTTAAGGACTCCTTCAGCTATTTGTATGTCTTATCTCGTTGTACTATGTGTGTCAAGGCCGTGCTTGTTTACGTCTCTCACTTACTCATGCTCGTATTCTATAACTGCTTCGATCCGTGTTTCAAAACTTCGTTGCGTATTTCTCACGCGCTTATGTATTGCAATTTGCTTACATATTTTGCGATCTTAATGTTCATTGATGAACAACTGGTTTTTTCTCGTCGTCACATTCGATGTGTTTTTGTATTCATACTTGTCATGTCACGTTTTTCGCTGACTTAAGTATTTTTCTGAGTAACCCCTTTGATACTCATTATAACTTGAGGTTATTGTTTATGGCTACTCGTTTGTTACCTATGGCGTTCTTGCTTTCTACTCGCATAGTTCCTTTGTTTATTTGGTATATTCTTGTCTTGAATAGATGTACTTGTTTCTATACGCTTTGTTTAAACTCGTTAATTCTCCTTTTGCATTGTATCGCAATCTTTACTAGTGCTTTATTTCTCTCAGCTTCCAGCTATTTTGTGATTGAAAGTGTTGATAATTCTCGTTATTTAACTCCGCTTTCTAATGACCCTGATGACCTCCTTCCACTCACACCTGGTCACTGTCTCACACGTACTTCTCTCTCTGCCCATCCTCCCCTTCCTAATTCTTTCAGGGATTTTGATTTACCTATTGTTTGGTGTAAACTTGAAGCCCTCCGTAATTCTTTTTGGAAGAGATGGAACTTGGAATATTTAACTTCCTTGCAACGGAGGCAGAAGTGGTTTCTTTCCAGTCCCGACATTAAAGTGGGGGACTTGGTCTTAGTTAGGGATGTTTCACCCCCCCCCCCCCTAGTCTGGCCTTTTGGAAAGGTGACCGAATGTTACTCTGGAAGAGATAGGAGAGTCAGGGTATTCAGAGTCTTGGCCACAAATGGTCAGATCACAAGACCACTTCTCTTCAATTACTGTATTACTCTTAAATGTTTAATTGCTTATTTGTTCCCTGTTGGTGTCTGCCCCTCCCAGTATGGTGCATTCTTGGAATGCACGGTACCTGAGATTATAATTTTGAATGCTTTTGCACGTTCTTTCCTTCCTTTTTGTCAAACACCAACAGTGATCATTTGTTTTCTCCTTTATGTGCAAATCTCTTATATTTTGTATGAGTCTGTTCCAGATATATATTCTGTGACCCACCTAGCGTCATATAACAACGAATCTCTGAAGCTCTTCAACTCTTCCTCGCGCAAGAGGAATTCCATATCCAGTTGGCTACCAGATACTGTTGTCAACTCTTTGAAGACCAGCTCAGCAAAAGAAGATTATTTTCTTTCTTTAAAGTTGGCAATGTTTATATGTTCTCCTTTTGTCTCCTACCCCCCACTCTTTTCCCCTTCCGTGGTCTCTCCGTGCTCCGTTGAGCAGCTCTCACTTCTCAGTCTGCAGTTGACTCGATCAGTCAAAGCTCCGCTCGAGCTAGCCTCCTCAAACCAAGAGGCACACCCTCTTCTACGCCATGTTGGCTAATTAATCATCATCGAAATCTTCGACTTCAACATGAAATCAAGATAGGTACCTTTTTAAAAGTTTTAACCTCATCTTCATGGTTTTAACTTCCAAGTGCTTTTAATTATAATTTATAGACAGTGTGAAATTATTTACTTTGGGGCAAATATCATTCCTCGTGGGATTTGCTATGTTGAGCATTTGCTTGTATGAGCCAACCTTACTAAAAAAGAGCTTTTCTTAAGCTATTCAAAGAGAAATACTCTCGCTACGTGGGATATTATCTAATACCCGCTGTCTATAATTATAAAGCCAGTTCCTCCGTTGGATTTTCTCAACCCCATTTTTCTGCTAAGGTCGTTCTGGAACCTTCGAGATCTTGTTCTCTATCTGCGAGTCTTGCCGTCAAGTATTGTTCACGCACTTGTGAAAATGCTATTTAAAATGAGGAATCTTCCTTACAAATTTTTGTAATAGCTAACTTTCTTCCACCGCTGGAACCTCTGGAACATTCTATGTCGCCTTTAATTGTAAATCACAATTTTTTCAAGAAATAGACTCTCACCTATATAGTGCAATCAGTTCTTTCCATAATTGCAATAACTTTCTTTTTTTTTTGAACTTTAGTGTTTCTATAGTGAACTTTGCATCCATCTTCATAGACTATAGTGATAAACAGTGCTTGCTCCACGTTTCTACCGCGTCGCGATCGTCCGGTTATATTAAATACGGCCATGAACATTGATCCTATATCCCAATGATCTTTCCTTAACCTTCTACTAACAACCATTATTTATAAAATTGTAACTTTCTATAAGGTGTTACTCACGAAGTGCCCTTCCAACTTCGCTAGTTTAACATTAATTAAATTCTGCATAATTGCTTGTGTGATACAAGTTTTAAATCACATTGTTCTTTTCCTATAATCAGGAAAAACAATTCCTCAAACTCTTGAGAGAGTCATGTTCAGGTTTCACGAAATGGAAACTGCCCCATTTTGCTCGTGATTCCTAATTAAACATAGGAAGTCTAGAAACTTCCTTTTCACTTTCTCCAGGTTTCACAGTAAGTGACCTGTCCTCCTTTGTATAATTCTCATATATTAATTCTGTATAAATATAAGAAGTTGTAGGAACTTCTATCTTATTTTTCAAGTTGTTATTATCGTCATTTTCAAAATTGTCATTTTCTCTAGAACATTCTCTAAAGAATTTCTTAAGGTACACTTTTTGTACTCCAATTCACGTTCAAGCTTTAATTATTTCATTGCTCATTTGTTTAAATCTTATAAAGATTTTAGAAACATGTAAGGTTTGAAACCTTTTAAATTGTCAATTGCCTGGAGCAACCGTTTAATGTTGAGAGGTCTGCGACCCTATTTGTTAAAAAGTTCAAATGAACTATGTTTACTAAAATTATATCACATAATTGTTAATTTCCTCAACTTCTTTGCATTGTTTAATAAATTAAATATTTGTTTTTGGATTCATCATTTCTCTGATACTACAGTTAGGCAGGATCCTGGCTTTCCTAGCTCTTCCTAGGTTTATGCCCTCATTCATACTTAATAAAGCTTTTGCTCTCAGTCTTGTCAGACCATCACCCTTCCCTATAGTACTTTCATTCGCGCTTGGAAGGAAACACACTAAAGCCTCTCTCTGGCAAACTGCCCAAGCCTTAGCTGCGGTTCCCGTCAGCTTCGACCAAGCTCGTACCTACTTTAGGTATCCGAGCACTGAATTTCTGTGGCAATCGCCCTTAAGTGTGTTTAAAGTGAAGCTTATTAATTTTGTGGGGCTCTCCTCCTGTTTTTCTATCCTTCTTTTCCAAATCCTAAATCTATTTCCTTTTCTTAATCATCTTCCCTTGGTGGGTGGGTTATTCCCTAGCCTATAATCTACCCAACACTGTCCACTTGAAATTTCGGACAGACCACCCCATTCCCTGCATTTAGGCCCTTTGGTCCAAATCCACACCGTTTCACCGATCTCAACCAAAATTTGTATATTTACCCTTTGGAACCCTGCGAGTACCACTGACCACTTAAAATTTCGGACAGACCACCCCATTCCCTGCATTTAGGCCCTTTGGTCCAAATCTACACCGTTTCACCGATCAGAACCAAAATTCGTATTCTTACCCTTTGGTGCCCTGCGAGTTACACTGTCTGCTTGAAATTGCGGACAGACCACTCCATTACCTGCATTTAGGCCCTTTGGCCCAAATCTACACCGTTCCACCGATCTCAACCAAAATTTGTATATTTACCCTTTGGAACACTGCGACTAACACTGTCTGCTTGAAATTGCGGAGAGGCTACTCCATCCCATGCATTTAGGCCCTTTGGCACAAATCTACACCGTTTCACCGATCTGAACCATACTTTGTATACTTACCCTTTGGAACCCTGCGAGTAACACTGTCCACTTAAAATTTCGGACAGACCACCCCATTCCCTGCATTTAGGCACTTTGGCACAAATCTACACCGTTTCACCGATCAGAACCAATATTCGTAAACTTACCCTTTGGTACCCAGCGAGTAACACTGTCTGCTTGAAATTGCGGACAGACCACTCCATTCCCTGCATTTAGGCCCTTTGTCCCAAATCTACACCGTTTCACCGATCTCAACCAAAATTTGTATATTTACCCTTTGGAACACTGCGACTAACACTGTCTGCTTGAAATTGCGGCGAGGCCACTCCATCCCTTGCATTTAGGCTGTTTGGCACAAATCTACACCGTTTCACCGATCTGACCCCAATTTTATATACTTACCCGTAGAACCCGACAAGTAACACTGTTCACTTTAAATTTCGGACAGACCACACTATTCTCTGCTTTTTGGCCCTTTGGCAGAAAACTACACCGTTTCACCGACCTCAACCAGATTTTACATAATTACCCTTTGGAACTCGACGAGTAACACTGTCCACTCGAAATTTCGGACAGACCACTCCACTCCACGCATTTAGGCCCTTTGGCACAAATCTACATCGTTCACCGATCGAAAACAAAATGTGTATACTTACCCTTTGGAACCCGATGAGTAACACTGTCCACTTTAAAATTTGGACAGGCCACTCCATTCCCTGCATTTTGGCCCTTGGCACAAAACTACACCGTTTCACCGATCTCAACCAGATTTTACATAATTACCGTTTGGAACTCGATGAGTAACACTGTCCACTCGAAATTTCGGACAGACCACTCCATTTCCCGCATTAAGGCCCTTTGGTACAAATCTACATCGTTCACCGATCGAAAACAAAGTGTGTATACTTACCCTTTGGAACCCGATGCGTAACACTGTCCACTTGAAATTTCTGACATACCACTCCATTCCCTGCATGCAGCTCAGGAATTCCTCGGGGTTGCCAGCTTCCTAACTCACCAGTCATGAGCCCTTGAGGGTGTACCAGAAGTGGTGGGTCTACACACACCCTGCCTCTTTGAGGGCCTTGAGCAGAAGACAGGAGATATTATGAAAAGGAAAAGAAGGCAGACCCCTCGAAGAATGAGGGTATCAGGAAAGATGAGACAAAGCCAATTAAGGCGGGAAATTGAAAGACTCCCTAGCCCTCGGATACCCTAATACAGTCTGGGTCGGAAGAGAACAAGAGTTGACCAAGGGAGGCCGACAGGAAAGAGAACTGAAATGAGCCCGGCACCAGGAAGTAGAAGCGATGCTAGACTCAGCTGGGGTTCCGTGGTCGCCAACCCACGTCCCACAAGTTGTGAGACCCTGGGGGGGTCAGTTGTGAGAATAGCTTGCTGATTCATCGTGAGGTGACTTGAGAGTACTTTCCAGAGCCCGCCGTGTTATCTCCTGCTGTCTATGCTGATGCCAGCACAGGGCCGTTGTGAAACAGTGAGTGATTCCCGGTCAATCTGTATAGGACGGGGAACCCCGAATGTGTGTCATCATATTTCATCATCTGCGATCATCTCAGGTTCGTGCAGCTTGGACCTATATTCTTTGTCTTTGCCGAGCAGTACGCTCTTTCACTAGACGCATCCAGTGCAGGCCTAAGCCAGAAAATAAGGTTGAGACTTTGGAAGAGATCGAAGCTAGACACCTGAATTACCTATATCAGTTTTAAAATAACACCATGTTCGTTTAGTAGTCATTTTTTCATTACCTTATTATTATCATCATAAGTGCAAATGACCTAGATGTTACGCGCATCATACCAATAATCATCGCCGCATAAAGTCTTTCTCGACTGTGATTTTTAAAATATTTATTTTTGGTTGGTTGGTTCTTAAGTTTAGGGGCTGCGACAACGCAGTCATGTAGCCCCGTGTACTTTGGGTGTGTGTAGAATCTGTCTGATAACCGGTGTTAATTGTGATGACTGTATTAGTGTGTGTTATCTGTTTTTTAATTTTAGTACTAACTGCAACTTAGAATTCTTCAAATAGTTCGTACTTTTGCCGCCAAGCGCCACCGTCAACGACTACTAGGCCAAGTTCGGAACTTAGCTACTAGACGCCACTGCAGTCGGCTCTTGGCAACGGAATTAGACATCTATGAGCGTTGTTTACCTATCCAATTTAGCTTCACACAGGTGTAATTAGTGGAAGGTTCAATAACATGCCATAAACCTGACATGGGACCGCCGGCTTTACTTCCCCTCCGAAGAAAGGCATACATACTGATTTTTAACGCTCTTAAAATATCCGACGGCTTCGGCCGGGTTTGAACCCGCTATCTTGGGCATAGAAGCTCAGCATGCTACCAAATACGCCACCGAAGCCGCCATATAGTTATTTTTATTACAGTACATTGTGTACATTATACGTTGAAGTGTCAATTCAATACCGGTAGTAGTTTCCCTTATTATCCTCATCATAAGAGCAAATGACCTACAGTAGATGTTACGCCCATTACACTATTAATCACCACACACAATAAGTCTTCCTCGCCTGTGAATTTTGAAATATGTATTTCTATTACGGTAGTTTGTAAGTTTGACGTGTCAATTCAACAGTAGTTTTTATTATCATCCTTATCAAAAGGGCAAATGACTTAGATATTACTCCCTCATTGTCTTTGGGGGCAAATGACTTAGATTTTAAGTCCATTATATTTCTAAGGAGACCTTAAAACATTATCATCATTCCACCGGGCGAAGCCGGGTACTACTGCTAGTGCTATATATTTGTCTTATAAAACAGTCTATGCAGAAAGAGACCACAGAGCATGCAAGCCCGCAAAAAATGTTAACTAACAGCTGCACATCCTATATGGAGCAGCAAGCAGGACCTCCCACGTTCAGCATGGTAGCGCTAGCCAAAGAACGATAACAGCCGCACGCGGGGGCAAAAGGTTATCCGATTCAAGCGGTCAAGGGTCAATCTCTTCTTATTGCTAACACATGCAGACCAATTAGCAAACGCATGTGAATAACCAACTGGCTCTCCATGGGCGCGTCGCGCCCAGACAGTCTCATTCAAATGTTACTACACCTAAATCATTTCCGCTAACAAAGATGCCATTTGAACATTTTCTTTTCATTTTTGTCCTATACACCTGACAGTTGGTTTACTGGTAGAGGAGATAGAGAGCATTCATTTATGTCAAACAAACTTTTTTATAGATTTCCTAAATTTGGAAAATATAGCCTATTTTCAAAATTCAATTTATTTTGTCCTTGAGAGTTGAAATTTGGTGTGGGGCTAGAGCAGGTCAAGGCCATTCATTTATGTCAAACAAACTTTTTTGTCGCGAACACTGCAGACATATCACGTGATCGCTCGCATGATGATGCAATATGTCCTCGCGATTACGCAATATTCAAAACATACATTTCCATCCTACTTACATGACTATTTAAAAATTGCCCGACTTCATCCTGACATGGCACATAATCGTGTAATATGGCGACAGAGGACCAAAAAATCAGACCCTGCTAATTTGTGGGACAAATGCTAAAGAAAAAGAAGATGTCTGAGGCAGGTGTGTAAGCCGTGTCCTACTTTCATTCAGAATGTATCATTGCACTTGGCACTACGTATTTTACAGTACCACCTATATACACAGTAGCCTAGTACTGTATTCGTTGGGTTGGCAATACAGTATTTGACAATAATTCTCACGTATAATGGTGGACACAGTTGGAATTTTACTATATAAGTCAAGATCTAAAAAGGGGAAGGCAGGAGGGTTATACATAGCGGAGGAATCAACATTTATTACCACATCATTTCCATCATTAGAAGAGGTATTTAAGCTAATTTCAACAATTTAGAAAATGTTATCGTACGATGAGCTCTCATTCATCGTTACTACTGAGTGTACCCCGTTATAACCCTCAGACCTGAATTAAATTTCTTGGCACAGCACTTAGGACCCGGAGTCCCGATACATACACAAGACATATCACCAATCCTAAGAAACTAGGGCTAAATTCAGTATTGCAAAGGCCATCCATCATCTGATAACATGTGCCATCATTTATAATCCTTTAATTAATTGCGGAGTTGACCAGAACCGGAACCAAATGAGAACGTGGTAGATTATTGAACATAATTATATAATTCACGTACCTTCCTGGAAGTCATTAAGTATCGAAAATACTGTCAAATATCACTGCTGCATAGGGGATGATGACCTCGTAGTTCCGCCCCTTAAAACAACAATGACTATCACTGCTGCACAATAAAAATACTGTCATATATCACTAATATTGCTTAAATGAAGGTTTTTATTTCTAGCTTGTTCAACGACGGTAGATGTTTGTGGCCGACAAATTGACGTCATATTGTGTTGTCAACATGTCCGATACAAAAAACACCACATGACACACGTACCTTTGTAATTATCTGAAAAAAGAAATAATTGGCAAAACTATTGGCCTGGATAAAGATTATTGATGAGTGGCAACCCCAACTCCGCGTGACAATAACCTGGGGTGTTTATGTTAGCTAACGCTACTCAACAATTATTGGTCTAGGCGAAAACCATTGGTCTGCCGGATGCGATATAGTACCTAATGCGTGGGGTTGGCAATACTGTACATGATGCTAAAAATGGCGGAGTCAGCCGGAATTTCATCTATATAAGTAGTGATCCTATTTGGGATGGCTGGGTGGGTTACAGGCAGCGGAGGAGTAAACATATATTACTATATCGTCTCCAGATACCATTACTACAGGTATTGACTAATTTCAGTAGTTAAAGATTTTTTTACTTCGGTTCAGGTAAACTCCACTCTTAGAAATCTTTACACCTTCCATGTAAGTTAGTTCTCAAATGATAACACAATGAAAATAAAAAAATTAACGTACCTCGATGTTCGACATAAACTCCCACAGCACCATGTTGTGATTTTTCTTTCTCATCTGATCCATTTAGATGACCGAACTGTGTCATACCAGGTTATTAAAACTGTGGCAACTCTTTGGAACATTTGTCAATCAAAGCACAGTGATGTTTATACCTCGTAATAACATCTATTAGGATTTAAATTTGGAATAAATAACCAAAACTCAACCAAGTGGCCAGAATCACCTATAACAGCAATATGATTAATCACATTTTAATTGCCTACTGGAAATACACCATATGAGTGTATACAGAAATAAGTAAAATGAATAATTTAGAGACACTAACATAGTCTTTGTATTGCAATTCTCAGCAGATGCTGCCTCAGGCCAAATGGAATACAGATCCTAGTATCACATACTGGGCTCGGGTGACACATTTAGAGCAACTACGTGTAGCCAGTGCTAAGATTTTAGTTTCCAGCAGAAGCATGTAATGTAATCTTTTACATGCAAGTCCTCCCTCCGCAATGACAACTTGCCAAGCAGACTGACCACAAAATTTAGTTCATTTGGGCTCTTTATGTTCCAGGCTGCCTACTTAGGCTATTTGCCAAGGTTTTAAATGGTAGCCTATTGTTTAAATACTTACGGCATCAGGATTGAATGCTTTGACACTACCAGTTCTGACGATGGGGATAACATTTCCTCTAACTCTCTCATTTTCTTAGATAAATGAGTTAATGTCAGTTTGTGAAAGTCCATTAGGATAATCATGTTGTCATGTCTCTTCAACACAATTAATTTTAAGTGACCAATGGAATAGGCGAAGGCCGTGAAGAAATGTGAACATTTGCAGACATAATTTTAAATAATTAAAAACACAATTGCCGCACATTAGGTAGGCATTCGTCTTCAAACTTCTGACAGCAATTATATCCATAACCTTGAAACAAGATTGGAGAACTACTGACTAAAAGCTTCCGCAAATATGATTCGAATTCTAGAATTAAAATAAAAGCTAATTCTTTCCAAAGGAGTAAAATATCACTTAAGTTTCTTCTCCATCAAATAATCGTTCTAGATCGCTTATGTACGGCATCTGAAAACATAAATAAAGTGTACTAACATTACACAGAACGACATTATTCATATTAAGTATGCTATTTAACATAATCGTCAAAGAAAGATATTTGCACAGCCTGAAGAATCAAAAATATATTTTTGTACTTACCTTAGCCAATCGACAATAAATAACTTAATATTCAAGCCATTAAGTGATAACATACTGTGCCCAACACCAATAGTCCAGGTTATATTGTTTTGATTGACGCGCGTATGGATATGGCAATATTGTATGTAACCGACCAGCGACTACGTCACGCAAGCGACGTCTGTGGATTACTTGAGCTGATAAACGCCAGGAAGCAGCACTGGAGTTCACGTGACTATCGCCGTGCAGTGGGAAGTTGACAAGACTCATACGTGGGCTAGACAGAGTTTGTGGTCGGGAGGTAAGCATTGCGGTCACGCGTGACGTGAATATTTTACATGTGCGTTGGAAGCCTTGCTAGTGACGAAGTGCAAGAGACTCAGGGTCGTGTATTACGGGAGTGTCGGAGCTAGGACCTGGAATTTTGTAAATACCTAACTCATGGCATTTTGGAGTTGTACCAGTGGGCCTTATAGCCGTATGAATTGTCATACCTGTTTGGATATTTATCTCTGACCGCATGTGAACCATTGCACAGTCACTTGGCAGATTTATAATGCTAATTCGTGTAACTGAAAAAGGTCAAGGGAGATAGTTACGAACATATCGAAATCCAACGGCCGTGTTAAGGCACTCATCATATGTGCGGAATGGAATATATTTCTCGTAATCCTTGAACATTGAAGAACATTTTTATACTAAATTGCAGAAGGCTCATGGCATTCGCAGGGTGAAATATCACCAGTTATCGCCATTTCTGTTGGAATAAAATATGATAACCGAGTTTCGCATAAGGACTTGTAAATCCATCATGAAGCCAGGATTTTTCATAACCTGCGCAATTATTGTGCCGACTTATCTTAATCCGAACTCATCCTCAAACATTATGGATAGCTAAGCGGTCTCGGGGAGGCTCGATGGAGTGATTTAACCACCAAGGGAAAGATGTTGACATTGTGGATAGCCGCATTCGGACTACCATGGAACGGTACGGGGAAATTCCGATCCCGGGTTCGAGGAGCGAAAGATCATCTTACCGGAAAATGGAAAGAGAAGAGAGAAGATTGGGAGGACGAAGGAAAACAACGTGGTACTTTTCTTCGAGATCCAGATTTATACCAGGCTTGTTCCACAATTTTATTACCATTTTCTGCAGACGGTGAGCCACACTTCTCCATATTTAAGTAGAATGAGTAGGCTATCTACTCATTTTAGTTAGCTATTATACCAGTCATGTGATTAATTAATTAATTTGTTAATTAAGTAGTTAATGAATAAGTTATACATTTTGATCAGATGCTCACAGCACAGTGGTGTAATTAGTGGTCATGATGTTGTTATTGGACTTAACGAATTCAGGTCCAATCCACTTACAATATATTTCCACAAGCTTTAAGTGGATCATTATTTTTTTATAATTATGATGATAATTACGGCTGCTTAACATCGTAAAGACCTTCAATATTCTCAGATGATTGTATTTTGAAAAATTCTTGGAATATTTCTGCATTCTGACAGATGCAAATATTTATTTCGGATTTGAAGTCGGATTGAGTATATGAAGGCCAGAATGTTCTTCGAAATTTATCATCTTGGCTTACAGGATTGAGCCGCGTCGCATATCGGTAATTATTTCCCGACGTTTCGGCTAACATTACAGCAGCCTTAATCATGGGTAGGTACGAGTTGGTGTCCGTACTCAAACTAACTGTTATTGCCAGTCAGATGTGCTTGCTTGCCCTGCGATGTCGACACGCTGCTCGCTGATTGGTCCCTGCCCCTGGCAGTCGCGCGCTAGGAGAACTTTCCAAATGTTGCTAAGTTTAGAACCATCTTCGCGATTAAAATTATTGGGATGCTTCACGACCTCTATTGCCTCTCTAATTAACCTGTTTTGATATCCGGGAATTTTATCAACAGTTTAGGCCTTATCAAATTCGATGGCGTGCCTCGTGACGTCAGCATGTTCAGCTATTGCAGATCTGTTGTTTATCTGTTTCGTGTCTCGAATGTGCTCTGAAATCCTAATGGAAACGCGTCTTTTCGTTTGCCCTATGTAAACCTGTCCACAGGAGCAAGGCACTTTGTAAACACCTGGGTCCTGGTTTCCAATCAGCGAGCAGCGTGACGACAACGCAGGGCAAGCAAGCACATCTGACTGGCAATAGCCGTTAGTTTGAGTACACAGTTCTCGTGCTTCACACTGTTTAAAATATTCTATTGACACTATCAGTCGCGATCTGACAGCTTCATAGTGTCTCTGTTACATAAACAGTTCTTCGAACTATGTTTCAACCAACGATCAAATTCTCAGGTACTTCTAGTGGTATGTCATAAGAAATAAGCATTAAATATCAAACACTTAAGTTAAATACAGCTTAGAATGTCGTGTCAATAAATAAAACAATAGGATAAAGAGCGATGCGAAACTACTTAAGAACTCTATACATTTCGTGGATCATATACATATACTCTCAGACATAAACAATTCAAACATTAACCTTAGTGTTAGCGCTTTTACTCATCCTGTAACAATTCGTTGCTCCACATAGCAATATATTCCTTCCTTCCGCAATACAGTGAACAATACTTATCAATGGCGTCTTACTACGCTCCAAACATGTCATACATCCTTCCCTCTCTATAAACAATCTTCAACACTCCGCACGGCATTACTTCCATAAAAAAAACATCTTGCTACACACTTGTAGAAGAATTAGTGATTTTACTAGGTAACTACGCTAGAGTATATTACCGTTCAGAATGCACTCTTAACTCTCAACTCCTGTCTAAATTATTAAACCTCGTGCATCAAATTACAACAATTACATGTTCGTTCACAATAATACAATTCACAAAGGACTTCTTATTCCTTTCATTGGCGCTATTCGTCCTCTTTGATCCATAATAAACTTGTTCATCCCCGTTACCAAACGTTAACAATGTTAATTTGTAGTTCGCTCGTCTTTTAGTTGTTAATAAAATAAATACATATCTTCACGCTTCTGGTGTACATTTAAATACACACATCAAAAAAAGTTTTGCATCACCTCGGTTCCAAGAGTTCCGGAACCGTTAAATACAAAGGGAATAGAGATCAACACAAACAACATTTCAGCTCGTTTTATTGCTCATGAGACCCACACATTGCATGTTGTACCATCATACAGCTAGACTTTCAGCATTTGTGGTCCAGATTGCAGTACACACCACTACCTCTAATACCCAGTAGCACGTCCTCTTGCATTGATGCATGCCTGTATTCGCCGTGGCATACTATCCACAAGTTCATCAAGACACTGTTGGTCCAAATTGTCCCACTCCTCAACGACAATTCGGCGTAAATCTCTCAGAGTGGTTGGTGGGTCAAGACGTCCATAAACAGCCCTTTTCAACATATCCCAGGCATGTTCGATAGGGTTCATGTCTGGCGAACATGCTGGCCACTGTAGTCGAGCGATGTCGTTATCTTGAAGGAACGCATTCACAAGATGTGCACGATGAGGTCGAGAATTGTCGTCCATGAAGACAAATGCCTCTCCAATATTCTGCCGATATGGTTGCACTATGGGTCGGAGGATGTCATTCAGGTATCGTAAAGCCGTTTCGGAGCCTTCCATGACCACCAGTGGCGTACGTCGGCCCCACATAATGCCACCCCAAAACATCAGGGAACCACCACCTTGCTGCACTCGCTGGACAGTGTGTCTAAGACGTTCAGCCTGACCAGGGTGCCTCCAAACACGTCTCCGACGATTGTCTGGTTGAAGGCATATGCGACACTCATCGGTGAAGAGAACGTGATGCCAATTCCGTGGGGTCCATTCAGCATGTTGTTGGGCCCATCTGTACCGCGCTGCATGGTGTCGGGGTTGCAAAGCTGGACCTCGCCATGGACGTCGGGAGTGAAGTTGCGCATCATGCAGCCTATTGCGCACAGTTTGAGTTGAAACACGACGTCCTGTGGCTGAACGAAACGCATTATTCAACATGGTGGCATTGCTGTCAGGGTTCCTCCGAGCGGCAATCCGTAAGTAGCGGTCATCCACTACAGTAGTAGCCCTTGGGCGGCCTGAGCGAGGCCTGTCATCGACAGATCCTGTATCTCTGTACCTCCTCCATGTCCGAACAACATCGCTTTGGTTCACTCTGATACGCCTGGAAACTTCCCTTGTTGAGAGCCCTTCTTGACACAAAGTAACAATGCGGACGCGATCGAACTGCGGTATTGACCTTCTAGGCATGGTAGAACTACAGACAACATGAGCAGCGTACCTTCGTCCTGGTGGAATGACTGGAACTGATCGGCTGTCGTACCCCCTCCGTCTAATAGGCCCTGCTCATGCATGGTTGTTTACATCTTTGAGCAGTTTTAGTGACATCTATGAACAGTCAAAGGGACTGTATCTTGGATACAATATACACAGTCAACGTCTATATGCCGGAGATCTGGGAACCGAGGTGATGCAAAACTTTTTTTGATGTGTGTATATGAACAATTCATATTTAAGTTGTTTTTAACATACTAGACCGCAGGTAGACTAACATATCTCCTGGTCTTTTCATCTCATTTAAACAATGTTTCTACTTTAATTGTTAATAAATATAGGCATCATTTGACCTCAATTGTCACTACCATGATCCTATTTTATAGTGTATATTCGTAGTATCTATAGGCCAAGACTATTTAGTTGTCTAATTAGTTATATCCCGCTATTGGAATTTTATAACATTCAAATTGTTATAAATAAATATTTCATATGTATATTAACATCAAAATGTTTGTTACATAGAATTATAGCATCTCACAATAATGCTTTACTAGATAAAAATGCATTATAGACATATAAATGTATGCTTTCGCTGCTACGCATAGAAATTGTTAATAACAATTATAATGTTTAAATGTTCTTACAATTTGTCATTAATGACACTCTCCTCTCCAAAATACAATATTATCGAATAATCGAATAATCTGTTTGAGATACCATGTAGTCAAATAATCGAATAATCAAATAATCGAATCATCGAAGCATTCCTTTTATAAAACGAGTATCGTTCGAAAGTGAGTAACATACAACGTTTCCTTCAGGATAAAAAATACGAGAAACGCAAATCTAAGTTAAATATATGATATAACGTCTTAAACGACACACGAAGACGTATCAAAAATTACAATGAAACTCTAAAATTTTAGCTATTAAAAACAAAGAATAAAGATAAGAATTACTACAAATGAAGTTGGTCACTCCAAAAATGGATTTCTTCTATTACAACAAAACTACAGATATTAGATCATACGGTTGTTCTACCTTGAGACGTCTTCTACAGCCAAGGAATACCTCTATCAGCTGTTCTTGATGTTCCGTCGAAGCTGCCATCGCTCGCCGCCTCCAAGAGAAACCAGATACAGCCAAGCACGTGCAAATCAGCTGCGAGCGACCCCATCTCACTCGGCCTGCAATCACCTGATCTGCGTCTCGGCTTGAGCTGCTAACGGGAGATCTGCCATCTTCACGGCCAGCGGCCTGGGAACTGCGTTTCTTGATTCGATTGGCTGCAAACTGTCTTCTGCTTCTTATCTCTGAACTGCAGAGTGGTCTCGCCATCGTAGATCCGCAAGTCCTGAGTTGACATCTCATCCTGGTGTTGTTGGACATCCTGCTTGTAGTGCAGAAACTCATATTGGAATACAACAAGTTGTTGTGCAGTTGTAGCTGTGTCGATCCTTGAATTTCCAAGTCACTCTGACTTTCCAATCCATGGTATAGATTAACCTCCTTTCATTTTATTTAGTTCTCCATAATATCCTCTTCAGTATACGTAGAATAAGCTTTTCCTCCCCGACTTAAATTCGCTGTCATCATGTAGACTTTGATGTAAACGGTGATGAAATAATGCTGAATTATACAGTTGAATTCGTTGTAGGAATATCGTAGCTTGCAATAGATAATGCTGTTAGTTATTGCTTCTCTGTGAAGTGCTGTTTTATAAACGAAGTCTCGTTCTAATGAGGTTATACTTTTATAAACGCTGGTCTCTCCAATACTAATGTAGTTTCATTTCGCCGGCTCCTCTTCTAAAGTTCCTCGGCGATTCCTAGGTCGTTCGACAGTACAACGGTGCTTGTCGACCGAGCTTATGTTGCGTGCAATAACTGCTTCTCTTCTGTGCGCGTGCGCCAACGCGTCCGCTCGTGTCCAGTCGCTGTGAGAGAGTCAAGCCACGCTTCTCCTCTCCGCGGCGCGTGTCACTGCTAGCCTAGCTCAGCTAGCCGCACACACATGTATTTTAATAGAAATATACTCATATTTGCTCTATTATTCAATAATTTATATTTCTTTTCAACCAAATAAATTTCATATCGCATTCTACACCTGTAGATGTGCTTATTTCGCTTTATATTTGCCAAATTGATATAAAAGCGATTCCCTCAAAAATTACGTGCTTTTATGTGATTGGCTGTTAAAATATTCTGAAAAAGGCTCCTGGGTCTAGCCTCTTATCCACGGGTCGTGTGCATCGCTTTGTTATGATCGCCTTGCTAACCAAAACTGGTTTTATAGAGCCAAACATGAAGCTTTGTACAATTTCCAGCTTCGAATGATCGAACTCTTCCTTAGTTAAAATCTCATTCACCAGAATATTTCCAAATAATAAATTCCTCAAAATGCTTCAAAATTCTCCAAAATACTTTCACTATGCATCATTTGCATCCCATAATACATATATATTTATCAAATTATTTTAAATCCAAATTCCCAATTTTTCCTTCCAATGGTGCACAAGTCGTTCGAACCTCGGCTCGGCCAAAGGTCCTAAGCTGGGCTGAATTCGAGTTCAGATCCTCACCCGACTTATAAATTAAGTATAAAACAGACTTTATTTAACACTCGACTTGTTAAATACTGGAAATCGAATTCATCCTTAATGAATCCTTGGATAAAATCTTTTCAATTTTGAATGGTTGTACTTCCCATTGGGTCGTTCGTCTTCTATCCTTTCGATCTCATAGCAATTGTTGTTGAAAACTCTTCCAACCTTGAACGGGCCTTTGAACACATTGGCAAATTTGACATATGTCTTCTTCAAAACGTCAGCTTTTACGGGCATCCTAACTAGGAGTAATTCTCCGGGTATCAGTGGTCTGCTGTACCTCTTTCCAAAACCTCTCTTCAGCCGTTTCTCCGCTTGTTTATTCAAATTCACTCTGGCGGTTTCTATTCATTGCTCCAACGATGGTTCGTCATCTTCCGGAAGATTGAAGATTCCGTCCCACGCCCTAATTGGTTTTTCATCGTAGTGAAGTGTCACTGGAACCTGGTTCGTGCTCTAATGCCTTGTGTTATTTATGCACAACTCCATAAGTGGAACAACGCTTACCCAATTTGCGTGGTTCTCTGAACTGTAGAATCGTATGTACAGTATTTCGAGGCCTCTAACATAGTCCTTTCAATAGGATTTGTCTGTGGACTACGGATGGAACTAAATATATGTCCAGTCTCGAGTCTTTCCATAGCCTGTTGAAATTCCGTAGAAGTGTACTGTGTTCCATGGTCGGTAAATAAACATTTGGGCTTTCCTAACTTAGGAATTATGTTTTTCTCTAAGTGGTACATTACTGTTTTCGTAGTTGCCTTTTGCATTGGATTCATCATAACTATTTTAGAGAAAACATCCATTGTGACTAGCAAGTATTTGTTACCTCTGCTACCCTTAGGAACTGGGCCGAAAATATCTTAACTGAATAATTCCAAAGGTTTAGTGGGTATTATGGCTTTTGGCTTCTCCTTCAAGAGCTCAGAATTATTCTTATTTTTCTGGCATAGTTCACATGTTCTAATAATGACAGATATTGATTCCCGCATGTTGCTCCAATAGAACTTCTCCTGTGCAGTACTGTACGTCTTGTCTACACCTCCGTGACCAATAGATTTGTGAACCAACCAAACTATGGGCACTCTCAACCTAGGTGGAATCACAATTCTCACCTTCTTGTGGTCAGTGTCTACGTACTTGCATACAATGCCTTCTACTAATACATACTGAGTAGCTTTCTTCCGTGTTTCCTCATATGCTTCATCGTCATTCTGCATCTTTCCTGACAAGAATCTGAACAAATTTCTCAAACTAGAATCCCTCTTCTGACTGATGGCTATCCTCCTCAGACGTTCCAATGCTGCCTGATCTTCATCGTCCAGTTCTATTACATTGACATTCACACTCTTCTCTGCAGTTAGATTTCTGGATAGAATGTCTGCCAACAAGTTTTCCTTACCAGGAACATGAACTATTGTGGCGTTAAATTGTTGCAGAAACAACGTCCATCTAGTCATCCTGTCACTAGATAAATCTGAGTTGAGCATGAATTCCAAAGCTTTGTGATCTGTCCTAATAATGATCTGGTGTCCAATTAAAATCTTCTTCCAGAGATGTAGAGCGTTTATCACTGCTAAAGCCTCCAGCTCTGTTGTGAAATAATTTATTTCATGAGGTTTCAGTTTTCTACTGCTGAAGGAAATATAATGGTTGTTTCCCTCTTGATCCTTCTGGTACAGAATTGCGCTGATTCCAACTTTTGAAGCGTCCGTCTCAACAATAAACGTACGTTCAAAGTCCGGATACTCGAGCTTAATATTATCTCTGAGCACCTGCTTTGCCAAAATAAATGCATTATCAGCTTCTGTTCCCCATTTCCATCGGTTATTCTTCTTCAATAACTCGTGCAATGGTGCCATAACTTCGGAATAACGAGGACAATGGCTCCTAAAAATTTACATAGACCTGCGAAAGTTCGCACGTCTCGGATCTTCTTCGGTCCAGGAAATCTTTAAATAGGATCAATTTTGTCTTGGTTTGGATGGTAACCATGTTGATCAATTGTATGCCCCAGGAAATTAATCTTCTGTTGAAAGAAGTGACATTTACTGAACTTGCCTTTCATATTGACCTCTCTCAGGTTCGCCAATAGTTTCTTTAAATGATGTAGGTGTTGTTCGGGATTTTCTGATGAAACAATTAAATCATCCACGTAGCATATGACATTAGCTTTCACTACATCTGTGAGCTTGCTATCCAATGCTCTAGTTAAGACAGGGCTTGAATATATAAGACCAAACGGAACGCGTTGAAAACAGAAGCTATTCTGTTCGAACAAGAAGCCTGTATAACATTTGCTGTTCTCAGTTAGTTCAATCTGATAAAAGGACGAAGTTAGGTCCAATACACTGAAGCATGACTTCCCCTTGAACTTCCTTAATAGTTCTCTGATCTTAGGCGGTCGGTCGTGTTCTTTTTCTATGAGACTGTTGAGACCCCTTGCATCTAGGCAAACCCGCAGACTCCCATCTGCTTTCTTCACTGCTGTGATTGGGTTCAGTAAGGTGTGGCTTGTTTTCGGATTATCCCACCTTTTCCATTCCTTTTATGAGATTAGCAACCTCTGCTTGATATTTCTCAGGAATAGGGTAATGCTTCTTCTGAAATGGTGTATTGTCCTTCAGTTCAATTTCGTATTTAAATCCCTTGATAAGACCTGGTTTATCATCGAAGACGTCGGAATATTCCTGGATTAATGCTTCCAATCTGCCTTCATAGACCACAAAATCGTTTATCTTCAAACCATAGTGTCCTGTCTTTTCTAATTCGACTTCCGAAATAATCTTCTCCAAATATTTTTCCGTGGTTTCCTTTTCTATTACGTATTAATTTCTTTCTTCAACTTCTTCGCCACTGTTCCCCTCGTTAAACTTCACTTCACGTCTATCACTGCACCTGTCTTAGTGATGAAATATATCCCCAGTATAGCATCGAAATTAATTTTATTCAGAACTATAAAAATTTGTTCATAAGCATGACCGTTTATAGTGAACTTCATAAGCGCTTGTATTCTACATTTCATCGTCTTATCGTTGAATATGTCACGAACTTTAAATAGATGAAACTGGCATTGATATTATAGAATTTCCATCTTTCAACTTATTATAGCAACTTTCTGACAAGATAGATGCATTCGCTCTCGTATCTAGGAGTGTCCTTAAATTCTCACCTTCCGTCGTAATTTGTAAAATAAGTAAACTAGCTATTTTTCCTCTCTCTCTGGCTCCTCTCTTTCATACAATAAGTCCTCATCTTGTACTGTACCCGATAATCCGAAAAGGATCCTGTTGGAACATCCATTGCCCCAGCTGGATTGTCTATTTCTAACACCACCGGCAAATACTGCATTAGAAATCGCTTCCAACATGGCCTTTAGGGATTTACATACAGCAGCTACAAGAATAATGTGGATCAACAACCAACTACACGGGGCACTTACCTTTACTTACCTCCTCGGGGACTGGGAATTCAGCTTCGCCTACAATACATCCACAATACTCTTCTCCTTATATTTAAAATGAATCACACTCCAACAACAACGGATAACAAACTGAATAAAATTTATTAACAATAGTGTAAACTAATCTAGTATAAACAAAATATCAATAAACTAATTTAACAATAGAAATTGAAATAAAAACACGCAATCATTCACACTTCCTTTCAATTCTACATCTTACTACAATGCTGCGTATAAAAATTATTAGCATAAAATCTTGGCTTGTTTTAGGCCTACACAGCGTAAAAATAAAACCGTTTAATGAAGGCTCTTACATACGTGGCATTTCTAACACATGGTTTCATTCACTAGCTTGCGTGTGTAGAACGCACGTGCATTGGTCTTCTTTCATCAATGAAACCTCAGCATCACGCTACACTCGGAACTGTTTTTCAATTTATATACAAGGCGGTGAGTGTCCACCTGCTTATATTATGTCATCGCTCTCCAACTATAACGGTGAATCATTCTCGCTAGCCCACATAGAGACTGCTCTTGTGTGCGTTGAAAATAACACGTAAAATTAACATTTAGATCTTACAAAAAATGCATACAACTACTCTGTTTCTTAAACAATCATCCTGAAAATTTTTATACACTCTTTCATTCGCACCCCGCAATTGTTCATGCCAATTCGGTTCCACATTTACTCTTAACAGTGAACAATCATTCATACAAAAATCATCCGCTCCTAAAACACAATTGGTAAATAAATCCTACTAAATTATTTAACTAATTAAATCATTTTCAAAGAAATTATTTACATGTAATATGTTCATAATAATATACATTATTTCGTGTTGCTAACACGTCACTTTCGAGATTCTGGTTTCTCGGTTACAATACAATTCTCACCTAACTATATACACTGGTTTTTCACATAAACCTTCTCTAACGTTCCGTAGTTTTGACATAATGCTTACACATCGTCTTATATAGGTTTCATTACATTGTGGGTATAATACAGTCGACTAATTAAAGTTAACTGTACGTAATTACATAACTTCGGGTTTAATAAAATATAATAATAGTATTATAGACATGAGTAGACAATCATTCTCAAGATGTATTTCCACTGAAACCCTCCTGTTAACACAGCTAAATCGTTACTTCACAAGAACTGGACTACTTGTATACGACGGCTCTCCATGCCTTCTTATCAAAGAACAACAATACTTTGACTTCCTTTTAAAATGCGGAACTCCCTCGCATGAGCACTCTTCATAGCTCTACAAATCCTCATATAACATTATATATGGCATAAACAATTATCACCCACTATGTTAAACAATAGCCAAAAAGGATTAATTATTATTAACACATCTTCTGTAGGCACTTCTCTCAAATAATGGCATGACCCTCAGTATCATTACACATGACTACTGGACTACAATTATACATGCTTAAAGTTCTTCAAACGAAACTTCCAATTGTAGTGAACGATATTAGACAGTCGTGATTAACCTCCTAAAGTTTATTCCACAACAAGATAATTAACTGTTAACTCGTCTGTCGCTGAATTATACAGTTGAATTCGTTGTAGCAATATCGTAGCTTGCAATAGATAATGCTGTTAGTTATTGCTTCTCTGTGAAGTGCTGTTTTATAAACGAAGACTCGTTCTAATGATGTTATACTTTTATAAACGCTGGTCTCTCCAATACTAAAGTAGTTTCATTTCGCCGGCTCCTCTTCTAAAGTTCCTCGGCGATCCCTAGGACGTTCGACAGTACAGCTAGCCGCACACACATGTATTTTAATAGAAATATACTCACATTTGCTCTATTATTCAATAATTTATTTATTTTTGCAACCAAACAAATTTAATATCGCATTCTACACCTGTAGATGTGCTTATTTCGCTTTATATTTGCCAAATTTATATAAAAGCGATTCCCTCAAAAATTATGTGCTTTTATTTGATTGGCTGTTAAATATTCTGAAAAAGGCTCCTGGGTCTAGCCTCTTATCCACGGGTCGTGTGCATCGCTTTGTTATGATCGCCTTGCTAACCAAAACTGGTATTCTAGTGCCAAACATGAAGCTTTGTACAATTTCCAGCTTCGAATGATCGAACTCTTCCTTAGTTAAAATCTCATTCACCAGAATATTTCCAAATAATAAATTCCTCAAAATGCTTCAAAATTATCCAAAATACTTTCATTATGCATCATTTGCATCCCATAATACATATATATTTGTCAAATTATTTTAATTCCAAATTCCCCAATTTTCCTTCCAATGGTGCACAAGTCGTTCGAACCTCGGCTCGGTCAAAGGCCCTAAGCTGGGCTGAATTCGAGTCAGTACGGACACCAACTCGTACCTACCCATGATTAAGGCTGCTGCAATGTTAGCCGAAACGTCGGGAAATAATAACCGATATGCGACGCGGCTCAAACCTGTAAGCCAAGATGATAAACTTGACACCGGCCGCGAAAGCCTACGATCTAAATGTTCTTCGAAATATAATTCTTTTCTTCGGTAAAGATCTGGGCCGCGCTACCCTATTTTCGAATTGCATTACACGTTTCTAATTAACGGAGTTAGCATCCCAATTATTTTTCAGGGAACTTTCTTTATTTCCTCTGACTTTGATATTTTTATTTTTAACACGCTTTGTCCGCTTGACTATGTTATTCAAACACAAAAATAAAATTGTTGCGTTTTTTTTTCGTGCACAAGTGATCTAAGTTAATGATAGATAATAATCAAGAACAATATAGTCAGATATACCAGTAGTGGTCACAACTATAAAAAAGATGAATCATAAGAATTATATTCACATATTCTGTGAAGAATTATTAGGTGGTAGCCAGTTAAAAAAATTAATAAATTATGAAATATTGCTATATAAAAATGGATCAAGGTGATAAACTGACTACAGGCATTAATAGTTGAAATGAGGACCTACTATTTGATTTTTTTGTGAAAACTAGTCAGTGTACAGAATCGTGCTGATGTAAAAATTTCAATATGCATTATTTGTGATGGTAGAATAGGCTTCTTACTAGAAGGACTTTCATTATCGAATGAGACCACGTAATTATTTCCTAAATGGATAATGAATGATAGCAGACCTGATATACTCATTGTTTGAAGTAATGTTTTTTATTGAATCTATAAATGATTTTTGTCTACATCGTGATAATTATAGAATGGTCTGATAGATATTTAAATGGATGAATTGAAGAATTTATGAAACAATTAAATGATAAATAATTAAATAGATAATGAATGATTTTAAGAAGAAAAAGGAAAGATTTTGTAAATAGTTAAAACATTAATTGATGGATATGTGGATGATTAATATTGGACAATTATGCCATGAATAATTTATCCTTAAACAATTTAAAAAGCATGGATACTTGTAAACAGTTTAGTTTTTTTACAGACCACTGGTTCATTGTCGGGACATATGCGAATTTAGAATTAATGTTTGGTCATTTCACAAATTATGGGTGATCATTGGTGATTGCAATTAACTCAAAAATTATCTGAGAAATATTATGCACAGATGAAATGAATTTACCACAAATAAGATTAAATGAAAATGTTGCAAATATTAGGAAAATATAGTTGTAAAATGGATCTTCTTCTTTCTCTTTACATCATTCCCACTCCTATGTGGGGTCGATGTTTCTGACAGTTCTCCTCCATTTAGCCCGGTCATGCACATCCTCTTCTGACAACTTTTTTTCTCTGAGATCCTCCTGTACACAATCCATCCATCTTCGTTTAGGTCTGCCTCGCATTCTCACTCCCTGTATTTGCATGTCTAGCATCTTCCTCCCCACGTTGGATTCCTCCCTTCTTCTCACATGCCCGTACCATTGAAGTCGCTTTTCTTGTACCTTCTTAGATATTTCCACAACCTTCAATGTTCCTCTTATTTTGACATTTTCCACTCTATCACGCTTAGTCACTCCACTCATCCACCTGAGCATTTTCATTTCCGTGACGTCAAGCCTGTGTGTGTGCGTTTTGCGTGCAGGCCATGTTTCAGAGCCATACAGCAATGCAGGTCTTACGACAGTTTTATATATTTTCCCCTTAACCTTAGGCTTGATCCTGCGGTCACAGAGCACTCCTGACATTTTCCTCCAGTTCATCCATCCTACCTGAATCATGTGTGACACTTCCAGATCCAGATTTCCATCTCCAGTCACCACCGAACCCAGGTATTTGAACTCATCCACTCTATTTAACGTTTCCCCTTGCATTCTGATCTCACAGTCTTGGTCTGTATTGAACCTCATATACTCTGTCTTCTTCCTGCTAATCCTGAGTCCTCTGTCTTCCAAGGCTGCCCTCCACTGTTCCAGTTTTTCATCTATGACATCTTTGGTGGTACTACACAACACAATATCGTCCGCAAACATCATGCACCAGGGGGCTTGGTCTCGTAATCCACAAGACATTTCGTCCAGAATTAGGTCAAACAGATATGGACTTAAAGCCGAACCTTGGTGTAAACCAACTCGAACCGGAATCCAATCTGTAAGTCCAACGCTGCTTCTAACCTGTGTTCTTGCGTCTTTGTACATTTCCTGAACCAACTGCACGTACTTCTCTGGGACTCCCTTCGCTCGAAAACATCTCCAGACTTCTCCTCGGGGCACCCGGTCATATGCTTTCTCTAGGTCCATGAATGCGAAGTGTAATCCCTTCTGTCTTTCACGATACTTTTCCATTACTTGTCTCAGGGCAAACACAGCGTCTGTGGTCCCTTTTCCTGGCATGAAGCCGAATTGTTGCTCGCCAATGCTCGTCTCCTCCCGGATCCTCTTGTCTATCACTCTTTCCCAGATTTTCATGGTATGGGACATTAACTTAATGCCCCTGTAGTTGGCACAGTCCTGAATATCCCCCTTCTCTTTATATATAGGCACTAAAATACTTTCTCTCCATTCATCAGGTATTGTTTCCTGAGAGTACATTTTTTGCATTAAATCCAGCAACATGTCGATTCCATCTTTCTCTAGATACTTCCACACTTCAACTGGTATTTCATCGGGTCCTGTTGCCTTTCCGTTTTTCATTTTCCTAAGTGCTAATGTTACTTCTTCTTTTCTAATATCCATTGTCAGACTCTGGTGTTTTTCTCCTTCTCCTAAATATACCCTTGGGTTCTCTTCATTGAGAAGTTTTCCATGGTAGTTTCTCCATCTGCACTTGATGTCGGAATGGTCCGTTAATACTAGACCATTTTCATCTTTGATCTGCTTTATTTGGGTGTAGTCCTTCTTGTCTTTATCTCTCGCCTGCGCTATTCTGAAAATTTTTCTTTCACCTTCTGTAGTTTCCAACTCTTCGTACAGCCGATCCATCATTTGTGCCTTTGACAGTGCTACTACCTTCTTTGCTTCCTTATTACATCTCTTGTAGTTCTCTTTATCCTCTTGTCTACCTGACATATCCCATAACTTCTTTGCATCACTTTTGGCTTTCACGATCTTCTGTACCTCCTCATTCCACCACCATGTTTCTTTGTCAGCTAGTGGTTTCTTGCCAGAAGTTCTCCCTAGCACTTCAGTTCCTACCCTCCTTATCAAACTGCTGTTGTGCGCCCACCACTCCTGCACATCATTGCAAAGAACCACTCCATTGAATACTTTCTCCTTAACCTGGTCCTTCAACGCCTCTTCATTTAATCTCCACCACTTAATTTTTGTTAAGACTCGCACAGGTCTGCCTTTCTTCCTAATCTTCATTTTCCAGTCCATGACTACTGTCCTATGCTGTGCTGCCACTGCTTCACCATTAAAAACTTTACAGTTTTGTATTTCCCTTAATTGAGACCTTTTACACATTAAGAAGTCAATCTGGCTTTCTCTGGTCCCACTCTTGTAAGTCATATATTGACCTGTGTTTTTCTCGAACCATGTATTCACAATTGCCAAATCATATGCCATCGCACAATCCACGATTCTATGTCCTTCATCATTCCTCACTCCTACTCCCCAGCCTCCATGTACTCTTTCGATTGTATCTCGACTCCTTCCGACATGTCCATTTAAGTCACCACCCACTATCAATCTTTCATTCGCTGGTATATCTCCAAGCTCACGATCCATATCTTCCCAGAAGGATATTTTCTCTTCCTCATCGCAACCCACTTGCGGAGCATAAACACACACAATGTTTACCAATTGTCCATCAAGACACAGTTTGATGCTCATTATCCTGTCACTCCTTCTCTTAACGTGGACTATGTTCTCCTTTATGTCTCGGGAGAGGATTATTCCCACTCCATTCCTCCCATCCTTGTCTGCTCCACTGTATAGTAGCTTATAGCCACTACCCAACTCTCTAGCCCTATTTCCCTTCCATCTAGTCTCTTGTACACACAATATTTTCACCTTCCTCCTTTCCATGAGATCCACTAACTCCCTTCCTTTCCCAGTCATTGTTCCTACATTCAGTGTGCCTATTCTTCGTAACTCACCATATTTTTGAGCTAGCCTCTTTAGCCGGGTTTGCTCGTGACCCAGTAGCCCTAGCACATTTCTCACAGGGGTCGGGCGAAATCCCTGCACGTCGCTTCTGGGGTACGCCCCAGCATTTTCTGAGGCTAAACTAAGATTCGCTGTCATATTGGTTTTGGCATAGTTTTCCGGCCGCATGCCCTTGCTGACGCCAAGCCTTTTATACCTACGGCCAGGTAGTAAATCAGCCGCCCCTCACATGGGGAACAGACGCTGTTTGTAGCCGCCCGCTCCGGGTCAGACGCTATGGTTGATATCAGTCTCTGAAGTGAGAGCGATACCTTTTACTCAATTTCCCGAGCACTGGGATGCCACTTCCGCCAACTGCACTGTACCGAAGAACTCCTTCTCCACTGCAGGCACCGTTGTGGTCTTCACTCATAACCCCGAGCTGGGCCCTCCATATTTATGACCCCTGGAGAGAGGGTGTCCCAGCATTGTGAAGCTCCCAGGAATTGGGCTACCTGTTGGTCGCGGGTTCTATTGGAGGGTATTTGAACCAACCCTACTAGTGCTGTAGGGTCCCCCTATCCGCCACCTGGGGACGCGCCCTCTAGAGGTTACAGGTTCCCCCGAGGGAGTTGTAAAATGGATAATTTTATTAAATGTAAATTTATTAATGTTAGGAATTTGATCGAAAGTCTGATAGAGACTTTAATTATTTAATCATTTAATTATTTTTAATTATTTTTGATTGTGATTGGCACTTAGGTTTGTGCAATTTAAGGTCATTCTTTTAATTAGATTGGAGATCTACATGACTTATTTCCAGGCGAGTTAATTTTCTTACATTGATTTGTCTAGCCTAAATATGTTATAATCTGGTCACGTAATTTCACATTTCATTAATTGAGGCACCATATGATGGACATTCTGGGTGTACGATAGTTCGTCACAGTCAAGTTGGACTCGATTTAAATTTGTATTTTCAATCAGAATTCACTTTATCACATCTCCTAATTTCATTATATCTAAGGTTAGGACCGAGGAGATTCATTGGCCCAATTCATTTAATTGTTTCTTTTTCTCTCGACTTGAGTTTTAAATATTTATTTTGCAGACCACAGCAAGTAATAAGTTAGATTGAATCCCTGAGGTAGAGTAGGACTGGATATTTTATTTTGTTTGGTGTTACTTGTTGGTTTGTGGGCTAAAAATAAATGGAACCTTTTTTATTTTATGAACGTTTTTGCACTTCTGATTTTTACTAATCTGTATTCTCTTTTCAGTGTTAGGATTGATTTGGATCTAGGGGGAAATTGATTTTTCCAGGTACGCCTCTCCTTTTAACCACACCGAGATCACTTAGAGATCTCATTCCTCCGGCATTATTCTTTTTTGTGTGATCAAATTGCACCTAGATATCAATCAGGTTTTTATGTATGCTATGATCCCGGTTTTTCGGCGTGTATCCCGATGTCTTTTGCCGGGCCATCCGATCCACTGTCGACGGACGGGGACAATACATATCAGCTGTTCGCTTCCATCTTTGATTTATCGTTACAATTGAGCTAACCATGGTCTACAACACGGCTAACAAGCCCTCGGAACATGCCTTTACGGTGGATGGTTCAGCGGTAAGACCTACGTCACAACATGGATGCGATTTGGCGTTACAGAATACCAATTCGACTGCTAACCAGTCTTTACGGGTCCTAAAGACTTGTTATATATACATGGATATACTGTAGTAATAGTATACCTAGTTAATACAGATATGCTCTCCTAGGCTTTAACAGATGTATAGCTTAGGAAGCCATCTCCTGTACTTGTATGCTTAATTCACATGCATTTTCGTTCTGAATCTCATCCGACGCTTTCCTATTCCACATTGCCCTGATGGTATTAAAATATTTTGCTAATTGACCTGCCTTCCCCCATTCCCATTTTAGTAATTTTACTAAAGTGTGATACTCATTTTTATTTTCTATTCTGTTTAGATCTGATTTGTTTACAAACTTTGCTCTTATCGTTTTAATCTCCTTGCATTCCCTGATCAGATGTGCTGCACCCATAACCTACCCACAAAACAGGCAAAGGTCCTCCTTTCCTACTTCTCTCAACGCTTTGTTCTTATACACCCCAATTAACCACCAAATTATCCCTCCCATTTCTCTTTTCATTAGACATTGAGGCTTTATACTCATAAAGTTCCTTATTTCGCAGAACTCCGTTAAGGTTCTCCTGTTGAAGCACTCTTCTCGTAGCACCTTGCAACTCTACGTCATTAACCCTTCTGCACACTTTTTACACACCCTACCTTCCTCTCTTCGTAAGTCCCTATCCCATAGATAACCCATTCCTAATCTTTCCAGTACACTTCTTAACCCGTCCACCCAGTAGTCCCCATGCTGATGCTTCATTTGGTGCAGGTAGGCTACCTTTAGCATTCCCCCACCCCCTCCACTTGCTTTTAAACGAATCCAAGACTTTATGACCCTTTTTATGATATGTTGTCTAATGCTTACATCCTCACACAACATTCTCACTCCACAATTCGCCGTGCAAATAGGTAGCCCCAAAATTATCTTGGCGAACCTACTTACAATACTGTCCAGGGTTGCCGTTCCTTCTTCTAAAACCCATACTTCCACTCCACAAAGTGCTCTTGAAACGATGAGTGCGTTAAACACATTCTTATACACTTTGTAGTCAAGATTCAGTAACTAACGCTCTAACATTTTAACACTCGCCAATGCCACTAGCCCTTTCGATTTTGCCCTTTTAATTTGTTCGGTCCATTTTCCATTACTCGCCATTATCGTCCCTAGATACTCAAGGTTTTTCACTGACTCTTACTGTGACCCATACATGACCCACTATTCATTCTTAGCCAGTTTAACTCCCTCTTTGCACACCATAACTTTGGTCTTACTCGGGTTAATTTTTAAGTTACAGTCCTCACCGTATTTTACAATCTCGTCAATACTATGTTGCATATTATAGGGTGTTAGAGCGAGCAGAAGGATGTCATCAGCAAAAGCTAGGCCCGGGATATCATAATTGTCCAAGCAAGGGTTGGACCGTTGCTCAAAGCCCTTTGAATCGAAAATATCGTTGATAAGTAGCAAAGAAAAAGCACCGGGGATAATTTGCATCCTTGTTTTAATCCTATATTAGACTTTATCTCTCCTACAATTACATCATCTTTAGTTTTAATTGCACATTTCACTTCGGAATACACATTCTCAATTGCTCTTATCATTTTATGTGACACCCCGATTTTTTCCAGTTTAGCCATGACAGCTCTCCTGCTCACTGAATCAAACGCCTTCTCCAAATCAATAATTGTGATATACAGCTTACCTCTTTTCCTTCTTATGTACTTGTCCATCACCGTTTTCACCACCATTATATTGTCACTGGTCCTCATACCTTTTCTGAGCCCTGTCTGGAGTCTCGAGAACACCGAACAGCCCTCTGCCCATGTTATTAAACGCTTGGATAAGACCCCGGTGTACATTTCGCTCAAATTATCAAGCAAAGTTATGCCTCTATAGTTGCATGGGTCTAGTTTGTCCCCAAGTTTCTTATATATTGGACAAATTATCCCCTCCTGCCACGCCCTCGGAAATCTACCTCCTTCAAAAATCTTGTTAAAGGTTTTCACCAAGCTTTCCATCATGAACCTATCCTTACTCAACTCTTGTCAAAATTCATTTGTTATCCCCGAAAAAGCACCTGACTTCCCTCCTTTACTTTTTGCCATTACTTCCTTAATTTCATCTATCGATATGACTTGGTCCAGCATAGGTAGAGCGACCTCCAGCCCCCCGGGACGCCAAACTCATCTCTCTTCCTCCAATTATCTTCAGCATTTAACAGATTTTCATAATATGTAATCCATACTTCATCACTAATAGAACTCCCACTACCACTTCTGCGCCCCCTACAGTAAGAATTTATCCTGCTCGACACATTCCTTCAATCGTTAGCTTTAGAATCCTTATTTAGTGCTGTTGCTTCCTTACCCTGCCATTCATTTTTTGTATTGCTGAGCAGTTACCTATATTCTTTCCTTAGACGACAAAATTCTACTCTCATTGTGTCATCGCCTCCTCTCTTGTATAACTTCAGTGCCCTAATAACTTCGGTTTTCTCCCTTCTACAAGATTCGTCGTACCATCCTTTAATTCTCCCTATCTTCCTCCTTGCCTACACGCACATTTTACGCCCGGCCATCATAATTGCATTCTCAATCATACGTATTACCCCTTCAATTTGATCATTACTGATCATTAAACTTATCCCTACCTTTATCAGCTCAAAATTTTCTCCCTGAAAGTAGTTCCGGAACTCAATGCAGTTTTCCTCCCTCCATCTGAATCTATTTACTTTAGCTTTAGCTTTAACTTGTGGATTCCCTTTTGATTTTTTCACCGCTCCCGGCATATTGACGACAATTGGTAGGTGGTGTGATCCCCCCCATTCTTCAACAGTGAACCTCTTATTTAGGGCGAGTGCTCCTGGGGAACATATTCCTAAGTCTATTACACTTCCTCCATTCTCTGTTATATATGTCAAGTTACCTCCTTCATCCCCCACACAGACACCATTTAGTATATATAACTCTTCTGCACCACATAGTTCCAAAATCTTTCCTCCGTTCTTGTTGCATTCTCTGTCTTTGCTGTGCCTATCCCCACATGCGGCCTCGGTAACCCCTTGCTGTAAAGGGGTTTTCTGTCTGCAACCCTCGCATTGAAGTCCCCTAAAAGCACAATCTCTGTCTCTTCATATATATTTTGAATTCTATTTATTTCAATAGCTAACTCATCGAAAAAGCTTTCTCTTGCATACGGAGAATTCTCCGGAGGGTTGTAGACAAAGCCAAAACATACCGTTCCATTTCCCATCCCCCTAATATCTGCTTTTACCCACACTACTTCTTCCAGTTCTGAACTAATAAATTCTGATAATTCCCTCAACTCTTCTTTAATTAAAACAACAATCCCCTCCAGGAATCTAACGGTACTGTACCTGTAAAAATCAAGGAGGTACTCGCTGGACATCCAAAGCAGAGCTGGATTTTAGAATAGTGAAAGTCCCGGCTGAATTATCTTATCACAGTCCCGCCAGCGAGCTCTCCAAGATTATACACAGTATACTTGAAACATGTGATGGATAAAACATACTAGCTTTTATACGATAGAGTCTCAATTAATAATAATAAAGGAACAAGACGTATAAAATAAAAATTTATTAATATAACTAAATAACAAACTACATAACACCTTATAATGAATATCCATATACACCACTGAAGCTTATTAAAATTTCGAACATAAAATAAAAGTATTCTGCTGTCTACAAATTTTAAAAACATTATATCATTCTAGAGGCTATAGCTATTATCGTTGTTCCTTAACGTTGTTCCATGTTGCTATTCACAACCCTGTCTCGACAGATCCCAAACGCGTAATAGTTCTTAATCCATCAACTCACAATACTTAAAATGTCATAAACCAATTACACTTGATAATTGTCTGTAGCCATCATAATGGTCATATACAATAAAGTCACAATGTTCATACAATCTCACTCTACTTACTTATTTATGCAACGTGAACTTGCCTGTGTAGATGTCTCACTGCACAAAAATGCTTCTATCTGCGCTGAGATAAGTAACTTCCTCTGACAACACAATGTGCCTATAACTTACAAATTCCACGATGAATTTCCTTAAATCTTCTTATGGTGAAGCCTTATCACTGGATAAGTATAATGTATACTGTTTAGTTTCCACAAATTCGAACACTTGTTCGCTATTTACCTTAATATCCTCCGCTCAACTTCACTTAGTTTTAGCGGGGCTCTAAAAACTATTGGCCGGTATCGCCGCTGTCTCTCGTGTCGCGTAAGACCGCACACAGTATCGTGTCTCCGGGAATGAACTATCCCGGGTAACACGTCTTGTAGCTGCGAAGTCAGTCGAGAGAAGAACACTTTTAGAAGCCGTCACCTCTTCAACTCGTCTGAAATTCGGCGCCATTGTTGGTCGCGCGTAATTATGGGCGCGCACTTGTAATCATGCTTATTACAGAGAAATTCTTCCATTTTGCGTCATTCAAAGTAGTAGTAATATCTTCTTTTAATTTTCTTGATGTTTTCAACGGACTAAAATTGTTACATAGGGCTTAAATTATTATTACTAGGTAAAATCCATATCTGCTTTCATAAACCCTCCTCTCATTGGCTGTAAGCATATATCCAATGATAAATTTTATAACAATTAACTGGCACTATTTCGCGCAATTTCCTTGTTGCTAGGCACTTTTCAATGATCGAGAATATTCTGGGACGTCTCTGATCACGTTATGGGTTTCTCGCACTGCCTGCGTTCGCTAACAAAGCTCTCTTGAGCCAACTTCGAAGATGTATATTGCAATGTTGAACTGTATCATGGGCTCGAAAAATAACATAATTTTCATCATAAATCATCCAAATTTCGGGCACAATCTCCTCTTCTGCTAAGGTTAAAAACAGTTCACAAATTGTTTTAATCACGTTATTTAAGGACGTTAGATATGTCACTGAGCTGAAATTTTGGATGCTAATTTAGTCTACTTTCTTGAGATATTTCCTCAGTATGTTCGCGTTGAATTTTCCCAAAATCACATTGTTTTCTTCATGGAATACTTCGTAACAATTGTTTCCAAAGGCATTCTCTATGCGATAGGGGCCGAAAAAGACTGGACTGAACTTAGGGTATATCTTCCTAGCTACTTCGGCTTTAATAGGTCTCCGTAATAAAACTAAGTCTCCAATTTCTAGTGGTGTGCTGAATCGTTTTCCTTCGACTCTTTTCCATCGCTTTCCTGCTGCATTCTGGAGTTTCTCTTTGGCTCTGTCTATCCTAGCTTGTCTTCCAATATCAGGATCTCTAGGTATGAAGTTGAACACGTTATCCCACGGTCTTTTTGGATTCTGCTAAAAGTGTAGCACCAGCGGAACCTCCGCCGTGCTTTTTTGCACTGTTGAGTTTAAGCAGTCCTCTATCATAGGCACATACTTAACACAACTAGGGTGATCATCTGGGCAAAATTCTACAGAATTTACTAAATTCTGCCATATATCTTTCACTAGAATTTGACTCGGGATATCTCACACTTGAGATAACCTTTCCATGTCGTCTTCAAATTCAGCTGAGGTAAACTGAGTACCATGATCTGACAATAGATACACTAGTTTCCCCGCTTTAGGAAACACAGCATTCTCTAACCTGCTGACAAAGTACCTCGTGTTCGCTTTCTGCATGGCGTTCAAAGTTACAAATTTAGTGAACCTATCCACAGTCACTAGCAAGAACTGATTACCCTGATATCCCTTTGGGCAATGGTCAAAGCTGTCCACAGCCTTCAGTTCCCTTGGTTTAGAAGGTATAATAGCTCTGGGTCTTCCCTTCAATAATTCAGATGCGAATTTCCCTCGCTGGCATCGATCACAAGTTCCTATAATACCCGCTATAGATGACCTCATGTCAGTCCAGACAAACCTCTCTTTGAGGACATTGAGAGCCTTATCTAGACCTCCATGTCCAATAGAATGGTGCGCCAGCCACACTAATTTTGACACAAAATTAGTGGGCACAACAATGCGTATTTTCGTGTGCTCCGGGTCTGCGTATTTGCATACCATATCTCCGCTAAGCAAATAGTGATGCGAGCGTGTCTGAGCACTTGCATAATCCTCATGTGCAACATCCATAATCCCCTTCAGAAACCTGTACATCTTTCGTAAGGGCGCGTGTCTTTTCTGCGAAGCTTCAATTCGCTCCAACCTCCTTGCGGTCTCAAGATCTTCTTGTTCTAGCTATACGTGATTATCCTGGACATTCCTGACGGGGTTTCTAGATAAAAAAAATCTGCCAACAGTTTATCTTTACGTGGTTGGTGGACTATGGTCGCATTGAATTGCTGCGTAAATAGGGCCCATCTAGTCAACTTATCGCTCGACAAATCTGTCTGCAGCATGAATTGCAATGCTTTGTGATCTGTGACTATCATTACCTTGTGACCAATTAGGATTTTCTTCCATGCTTGTAGGGCCGTTACGAAAGCTAACGCCTCTAATTCGGTTGTGAAGTACTGTTCTTTATGCCGTTTCAATTTCCTTCCTATAAATGCAATATATTGCTTATTTCCCTTTTCGTTTTCTGATGCCTACCCGTGAAGCATCGGACTCAATGAAAAATGTACGGTCGAAATCCGGGTATTCCAATTTTACATTGTTCTTTAACATTTCTTTTGCCTTCCCGAATGCGGCTTCGGTTATGTCTGTCCATTTCCAGCGATTGTTCTTCTTCAACAAATCGTAGAGAGGAGCCACAATTTCCGAGTATTTAGGGCAGTGACTACTTATTAATTGGCATGCACCCACGAACTCACGAGCTTGTCGGACCTTAGTAGGCTTTGGAAATCTGATAATTGCCTCTACTTTTTCTAAGTTCGGGTGATAACCCTTCTGGTCGATAGTATGTCCTAAGAAATGGATTTTCTCCTGTAGGAAGTGGCATTTGTCGAAATTTATCTTAATGTTTGCCGCTCTTAAATTCACAAACAGTTTGCGTAAGTGTACCAGATGTTCTTGTACATTCCTAGATGAGATAATCAGATCATCAATGCAACAGAGCTCATTCTCTTTAACCTCCCCTGTAAGCCTGCTGTCGAGGGCTCGGATTATGGCTGGTCCCCTAATTATTAGGCCGAAGGGCACACGCTGAAGCACCCAGGAAGACTGGTCAAATAAGAACTCTGTATACTGCTTACTTTCTTCCTCAAGCTCAATATGATAAAACGACGCGGTGAGATCAAGGACAGAAAAACAAGCCTTTCCCTTGAACTTCCTCAGCAGACCACAGATCTTCGGTGGTCAGTCTGTTTCGGGTAAACTTAATAGGTTAATTTTCTGTGCATCTAAGCATAGACGTAGCTGACCATTATTCTTTTTCACCACAGTGATCGGATTGAGATTAGATGACGCCTGTTTCTTAATAATACCATCGGCTTCCATCTTCTTGATAATCCCTCGTACTTCCTCGTAGTACTCCTCTGGAATGGGATACATCCTCTTCCGATATCGGGTATCGTCGGTTAATCGGATCCTGTACTTATAATCCTTAACCCTTAGCTGACCAAGGATGTGTTAAACGATTTTATCCATAGTTGGCTAATGAAAATTGGCAAGAAAGGAGGTACCTAAAGAGAATATCATACTTTTTCAAAATTAAGTTTTCAAAATCAGTGTTTTTGAGACATGGTACTTCAGAGTACCGTTGGTCCCTACGTAGGCCGATTCAACATTTGAACTTAACTCTATTACATAATGAGAAACTTCCTCCCAGAAAATTATCAAATTACAGTTTGCATTTTGTTGAACACATTTTCAGTAAAAATAGCCAGACTGCATCTGACTTACCTGAGAAATAATACTGATGAATAGCAACTCAAATATAATCAATTATGCTTGTAATTTATTTACTATAACAAACAGTAAGTATGGTGAAGCATGCCATAAAATATTCCTCTGTTTAGGAACTGATTTCCCTCTTCAAAAATATAATATTATAATAGAAATCATGTAAAACATAATGCATTAATACATTCAGAAATAGAACCGGATATAGCCTACTGCATTCCATACTGTCAGCACAGACACTCCAAAACTCACAGAACTTTGCTGCCCTGAAAGCTACTGGGACTAACACTGTTTCATGCCGCTAAGCATTTACATCATGCTAGGCAGTGCAGCAGTTATTTCGTTCATTGCCGCATAAATGTACATTACAGTGACTACATTTACTGTAGGGACGAAGACTGCAAAATTCACATCTACCCCGTACATCTGTAAAGACAGGCCAGTGGATGCTCTTGATCCCCAGCCTGACATTTTTAGGGACAGAGAAGTTCTTCCCTCGTCTCTTATTACTTACAAGTTTGCATTCCTCTTAGGAGTTGTCTTCTTTGGTTCAGTGAAAGCCAATAATCCAAGAGCAACATCCCTGTGAAACTGTTTCAGGGAAAGTTTCCCATTAATTTCACAGAAAACCACATATGAATTGATGAATGATATTTCCAATAGTCCCCAAAAGAGCCTCTGTCACCAATTCTTACACCTTCGATCAAGTCCATACACTGTTCTAAGTCTGTCTGCCATATCAACACCTCCCATGTGTGAGTTGTAGTCAACAGCAATAACTGGACAAGTCACATCTTTCTTTGTGCCATCCTTTAGTCTCCTAGAAGTGAAGGCTTGTTCCGTGCCATGGTAGTTGGATGAAAAGTCTTCGCGTCTTTCCATTTAGAGAATCCTAGGCACGTATTTGAAATCCCAAAATCACTCTCTCCATGAGACATTTTTTTTGGTCATTTGTCATATTCTGTGGAATACCTTTCCTGTTTTATTGTACCATATGCTAGAGTGTTTTCAGCCTTCAGCTTTTCTAACAGGTCAAGAGAAGTAAAATAATTGTCAAAACATATTATTCTTCCCTTACCACATTCCTGGCTCATTTTCTCCTACTATCTGTCTAATTTTAGAGATTTCAGCATTAAAAACCAAATTGAAAATGTCAGATGCCAGTTTATTAGCAAGTGGCAACAGATTCTGGTCAAATTCGTCATCATCTTCCTGAATATCAGTGTCACTGTGATTATCCACTTCAATTTCTGTGTCTAGAAGTTCTAAAAGTTGGTAATCACTCAAAACATCTGCCACCCCACGGGCTCACATCTAGTGGGTCGTGGGTTGGCGATCACGGGGCCCCAGCTGAGTCCGGCATTGCTTCCACATACTTGCTCCTCTCCGTCTTATTTCCTGTTGACCTCACTTGGTCAACTCTTGTTCTCTTCCGACCCCGACGGTATTAGGGTATCTGAGGCCTAGGGAGTCTCTTCCTCTCCCGCCTTAATTGGCCCTTGTCTCATCTTTTCTGATACCCTCCTTCTGCGAGGGGTCAGCCTTATTTTTCTTTTCATGTTATCTCTTGCCTTCTGCTCAAGGCCCTCAAGGAGGCAGTGTGTGTGTAGCCCCACCACTTCTGGTGCACCCTAGATATGTCTACACCCTCAGGGGCTCACGGCTGATGAGTTCAGGAGTTGGCGACCCCGAGGGATTCCAGAGCTGGATCCGGTTTTCCCCTTTTATCTATTAACTCTGGGGCGGACCCTCTCCTCTTTCACTTTCCTATCTGACTTTCATGGCTCTCCTTCCTTCAAAGTCCCTCAATCCGCATTCTTCGAGGGTTGAGGGCATTTCTTTTCCTCCTGTCCTTTAATTGCCTTTTTCTCCCTTTGTTTTCCATTTCTTCTTCTAGTATATAAGTTAGTAGTTAGTTTTAGTTGTAATTTATATTTCATTATCTTCACGATCACCCAAACCATTAGGGACCGATAACCTAGATGTTAGGCCCCTTAAAACAACAATTATCATCATCATCATCGTAAAAATATTTGCCATACCGAAAGAAAACACTAAAAAATCCAATAAATTGTCTAGTGTTAGCAGGACAACACAGCTGATAGGAAGGTTATGTTGATATATACGATAGGCCTTCTTGTAGACCGTCGGTACTCAGGAGTCCAGTTCAGTCAAAGTCCATCCTCACAAAAATTAACCTCTCAATTCAGTTATAACGTATGTAAAACACAAGTAGAAAGGCCCACTTCAAGGCGAATCACTCATTCACAAAGTCTCGTGCAGTTATAAGTCACATAAACATCAATACCAATATCACATTTTCAAAGCATGTTGTAACCATGGAAACGGAAGTTTCTATCGCCTGCCTTGTCAACGGCAGGTTAGCCAACGGCAAAAAAATCACTTTTCTTTATGAAATTAGCATTCCTCTAATGTACTAAAGGTCTTCAGACGCGCTAGTCGTTAAACATCAGGGGCTATGGGACAAAGAAATAGGTGGTACCTGTAAGTACCGTCGGTCAGCTAAGGGTTAATTAACCCGGGCTTATCGTCGAAAATGTCTTTAAATTCCATTATTAACCCTTCAAATTCAACTCTAATTTATTCGAATCGCTCTGCTTTACAAATCCATGATCCCCTGTCATTCTCAACTTCCTCATTGATATTATTAATGATGCCTTCCCTAAGATCCGTATCTGGATTGTTATCAAAATCCTTCTCTTCTAACTCTTCTGTGTTGATGGAACCTTTGCTAAATTTAATAATACGGTTTTTCATGTCAATTACTGCTCCGACTTTGGTAAGGAAATCAATACCGAGCATGACGTCAAAATTTATCTTGCTCACTACAAAGAAGATGTGCTCATAAGTGCGACCGTTAATCTCGAAATTTTACAGCACCTGGACTTTACATTTTACTGACTTGTCTTGGAATATACCACGCACTTTGACTGATGATGAGGGTAAGACAGTCATTCTGTTACCTTTTAACAGTCTCTGGTAACTCTCCTCTGACAGTATGGATATAACTGCACCAGTATCCATAAGAGACTTATACATTTGTCCATCGACAATTATACTTATAATCGGTAGTTCACATGGCCTCGCATTTTTAATTACTTCTTTCTCAAACAGTACAGGGTGTTTCATATAAATTAAGAGTGCCAAGCGGCGGCTTTGTTAACCGCAGCTGCGGTCACCTTGGCCGAGCTTGTGGCGCGCCAATGCCCCCTGCTTTAAGCGTGTGTACAATCTTATATGATGCAGCGGCCTCGCTAGCGTGTGTACAATGCTGAAAACTTACTTCGGTTAGTTAGTTAGTTTGCTTTGTTGATGAAACCGAAACACCTACTTGTCCTAATTTTGTGAGTGATTTATTTGGAGACAGTTCAAGATTCTCGCCAATGTCATCTAGCTCATCCTCTGATAAAACTGTTCGTGTGCGGGCCTGTTTTTATTGAGCACCGAGCCAGTAGTGTCAAACTTATTTGTAATTACGTGAATCTGTGCTAGTGAAGGTGGCACTTCATCAGGAAATTGCTGAACAAATGCATCACGCACCCGCCTTGCCGACTCGTACTTAAAATACGTTTTACATAAGAAAATACGATGTTGCAATGATAACTGTCTCACCATGTTAGCACTTGAGGTTTAGACTGGCGAAGTCGCACCTGCACGCTTATTGCAAGGTCAAGTTTGATAATGTCAATCTGCTATTTTTATAGAGTCCAACGGAACTTGAAAAAAAAACAGCCCTCCTATGTATGATGCGCGCGCTTTCAATACTACAGCAGGGGGCCGTGGCGCACCACCAGCTCGGCCAAGGTGACCTCAGCTGCAGTTAACAAAGCCGTCGCTTGGCGCTCTTATTCTATATGAAAGACCCTGTAGATCTTCATCCGTTACTTCATATATCTCGTTAATTGTAATCAGGTTTAGTGGTATAGCATTTTCTAAAACTCCTACTTCTGTTTTAGAATCAGTTTTTTCTCTCGTTATTTCCCTACTGGCTGGCTTGTACCTGGCTGGGGTTCGCCAATCGGGGTTTTCTCCCCTCCTTTTCCGTTCTGTTCATCCTGTCTTAAGTTCTTTAAATATTCTTTCCCTTCCCTGTGTCTTTCGTCATACTGTTCCTTTGTGAACGAATTCTCTCTATAGTTCCTGTTCCGGTTATTCCCCTGGTTATATCTGTTATTCCTGCTATAACTGTTGTTGTTATTATTATTCCACCGGTAGTTATAATTATTGTGATAATAACCGTTTCTGCGTGTATTATCGTTGTTTCTCCCCTGTTAATGTTGGTAAGGTCTTCCTCCACGGAATCTGCGGTACCTTGGTTCGGGTGTCTTGTCTCTAATGTACTTATTCCTTTCCGGACCTATACTACTTTTGTCTCGCTCTTTAGGACACTCTGTCTGTTGCGTTTGATCGATGTAGATGGTATTTATGTCCCGCTAGTCTTGTCTACTATTCCTGGACATTACGGTTGGCATTAGACTAGTGTAATCTAATTTTCGCAGAAGCTCGTCCAAGCTAGCCTAATCCTTGATCTGAGACGAGATAATCAGTCTTCTTACTTCAACTGGAAGCTGTCTCGATATAGCTTCGATCAGTTCTCCCGTTGATAATGGGGGCTGGAGAAACCTGAGTTGTGCTAATTGCCTCGTGAAGAAGTCTGCATAGTACGTGCGCAGAATACTCCAATACATCCTCGAGTATACTTCTGCCCTTAAGCTGTTCTGTGCTTCAATAGACCAAAATCTCTTGATTAAGGCATCTGCAAATTCTTCGAAATCAACGAACGTGTACCTGAAGGCTCTAAACCACTCTAACGGGGCTAAAGCTAAGTAGCGTTCAACTATTTTCATCTCCCTATCCCTCGGAACCTGAGCGTCGACAAAGTAATCTTTCAGATTTCGAATGAATTCAATAGGGGTGAATCCGTCTTGGTTATTGAACTGACGAGGTTTATCTTCAAAGTTGCGTATAACCGTGATATTCCACGGTTGAGTATTCTGACTGCTAATCTGGGATCCCTCGTATCTCTAATGTACTAAAGGTCTTCAGACGCGCTAGTCGTTAAACATCAGGGGCTATGGGACAAAGAAATAGGTGGTACCTGTAAGTACCGTCGGTCAGCTGAATTCGAGTCTTTCAATCGATCTAAGTACCCTTGCATCCAGTCTGACATTTCTTTCTTCGTAATCTATGCTTTTTCTTCTGTTATGGCTTTCCCATTCACCTATCTCCTCTTTTTCTTTCTCTTCTAAGTCGTTAATGATATCCTTCAACTGCATTCCTACTTCATTCTTGAGATCTTCGTTATACGTTTCCAAAACAGCGGTATCTCCTATATTTAACTTCTGAAATTTCCTGGTAATGTACTGTACCCGTTCGTCCTGGGGATGCGATGACCCATCTGCTATTACATCGCATTCCTGGAGTTCCAGGACAGAGCGGAGTTAAATGAACCTCTAGTCAAATAAGGAATGTGTCGGAAATTCAGCTGAGTTATCGAAAAAGCAGTGGGTAACACGAGACAAAGTATCTCTAGGGTCGTTACGGGCTTAAGTTTAATAAAAAAAATGCAAATATAAATGGGCGCCATCAACTGAATTCCTAGCAAACCACCTCCTTTCCTGGTTAAGCCTTACTAAAGACAAGGAAAGAAAAAGGAAAATCACATCATCATCAGATCACAACTAAGATAAAAACAAATTTATTTCACTTTGATAGTCAGACAGACATTTTAAATATACCTCCTACCTGAGAGTATGGTCGAATGCCAACGTTAAATCGTCATTGTCCAAAAATCGAACCATCTCTTTTCTAATCAAAAATATTCCATCCACATATAACAGAAAAATCTCTGAAGTTCTCTTGGGTTCTCAGGATCACTGTAGCACTATGTCTTTCGTCACTGACATTTGTGAAACCTGAGACCTAATTTCTCTTTAATTTAACATCATGAATGTGGATTTGAAAAAGTTATTAATCTGTCTAAACATACACATATTATAATCACATATTTTAAATATCACGTATTTTATGGCTTGCATGGCACAATTTAAATGTTGAACACGTTAGTCAAATGCTCCTAAACATTGAATAATTAATTTACACTATTTACATTGTCATTCATAATTACTTGTTTGTGAATTACAGAAAATTCACTTCTCATTGGTCATCATTATCATCATCATCAAAATTAAATATTTCTCACATTAATTCTCATCTCAAAATTCAACATATTCCTGTCAGAATCATTAACTCATCACCATTAAATCAGGTAGTTATAACTCTTACAGTACCTTCTCATAATCAGCTGTTATTAAATTTCAAAGATCGTCGATTTTCCCTATGTAATGAATTTCTCGAAAGATCGGCGTGAATATCATTCCATCCATGCAATGACGATTGCCTTCGAATCCCAAGTGAATCAGCTGGTGGACCTCCTCCTCGTCAGGAATCGAATCCATCGCTCCGTGGTGCCATCGCGTCTCTGTCTGCGTTTACTCCGACATGATAAACTTCTGGTTATCCATAGCGGATATTGTCCAAATCCTCACGAAAAAGTTCATAGAAACAGCGGACCCCCTATTCCTCTTCTACGTTACGCCACTGTTCTATACAATGTTCAGTTTGAGTGTTGAAAGTTCAATTTCCACAGCGGTTTAGTTTTACTTGTAGAAAATAAAATTGTTTTATCAGAGTGTCTAAGTTTATGAAACACCCTGTAGCTGTGTTCATACTCGGTAATTCATAACACTTCTTAAGACTGACTTGCATTAATGCACGAGCTAATGCTCCTAAGTGCATTTGCTTACAACATTCCGTTTGCTTAAAATTGTTAATGTAACTTGGAATGCGCTATGAAATGCATAGTCGTAATGTCATTGAGAAAAACTATGTTCTTTCGAAGTTCAAAGTTGCAGTATCTCGTAACTATTTGTCTTTATAATTCAAGTGCTGAATAAACGTTCCAACTCAACATAGTAATGAAGTTCAGCTTCTGTTATAATGCTTGCGTATAATAATGGGAATTAACCCGCACGGCCCTACTGCTATGCCATAATAATCTCCGCATAAAGCTAGCCTCGCCATGTCGTTCTACGTTGAAATGCAGCTTGGAATAAAGTTCTCCAACTACTCGCAATGCTGTTTTAAGAACCCCGGCCTCATATGCTTGTTTGCTGCGGATCTCCGCCCGGCCCACTGACCTACTTGTCGCTCGCCGTTCGGAGAAGCCGAAACTGTCCCCTGCACTTTCCGTGACAGTTTCTGTTCGCTGCTCGGTGAAGCTGAAACTGTCGCCTGCACTTTCCGTGACAGTTTCTGTTCGCTGCGCGATCTATACCATGCGCCTGGCGTGTGTTACTCAGCTTGACTTCCTTGCTTGGCTCACAGAGCTAGACTGACAGTTCCTGCACTGTCTCGACCCTTACCTGCTTGGTGCGGTCACGTGGCGTCCTCCCCACCACCGTGGTCTTGCGGCACAGATATAATCTCGAACCCCCATCATCTCGGCTATTAAGTTATAAAATAACTTAAGGGTTATCTGACTTCCTTCAAATTATTACCACATATAATGCATGTTATATCTCCTCTTCTAAGAAGTTTAAATACCATGTTCCATATAGATCTTAATAAAGCTTCATAATTCCATTCATAAATCCATCTGCTTAACTGCAGTCAGCGCCTTCTAAATCCTAGACCTACTACGTCATCCTGACATTCCTCTTGACTCGATCTGAGCGCTATCTTTCCTTAACACTTCTCAAAACCTCAACTACGGCTTAATGTCTGCTGGCGTAGCCGATAGCCTCAAATAGGTATCGGGTACAGTACTCCTCCAGTTCGGTAGACTTTCCGTCCTGAATCTTGATAAATTTATTCACGTCAGTGACAACCTTGCTAATTTGATCTTTCAATGCCTTACTTTCCTGCGTTAATTGATCCTTATTGTTGACCTGCGTTTGCTGAAACTGATCCAAATGTTTACTTACAAGGGGAGGATACGATGCATGGGTCACCGATTCGAACCATCTTTAGTACTGAACTCGAATTCAGCCCAGCTTAGGACCTTTGACCGAGCCGTGGTTCGAACGACTTGTGCACCGTTGGAAGGAAAAATTGAAAATTTGGAATTAAAATAATTTAATAAATATATATGTATTATGGGATGCATATGAAGCATAATGAAAGTATTTTGGAGAAATTTGAAGCATTTTGAGGAATATATTATTTGGAAATATTCTGGTGAATTATATTTTAACTAAGGAAGAGCTCGAACATTCGAAGCTGAATTTTGTACAAAGCTTCATATTTGGCACGGGAAAATCAGTTTGGTTAGCAAGGCTATCATAACAAATCAATGCACATGACCCGTGAAGAAGAGGCTAGACCCAGGAGCCTTTTTCAGAATATTTCAACAGCCAATCAATTAATAGCACATATTTTTTGTGGGAATCACTTTCATAAAAATTTGGCAGATATTAAGAGAAATAAGCACATCTACAAGTGTAGAATGCAATATGAAATTTATTTGGTTGAAAAAAATATACATTATTGGATAATAGAGTGAATATGAGTATATTTCTATTAATATACACGTGTTGGAGGCTAGCGAAGCGAAGCCAGGACTGGCACGCGCCGCGAAGGAGCAGCGTGGCTAAAGACTCTCTCATAGCGATTGAGCAAAAGCAGACGCGTTTCACGCACGCGCACGGCAAGGAAGCAGTTTTTGAACACAGCATAAGCCCTGACGATAAGCAGCGTTGTACCATCAAGCAACCAAGACATCGCCGAGGAAGATGGGAAGAAAAGCCGGCGTAACGAATTTACATTATTGGAGAGAACAGCGAGTATAAAAGCATTACAATTTTAGAACGAGACTTCGCCTATAAGCAGCACTTCACACAGAAGAAATAATTAAGAGCATTATCTACAGAAAGCAACGATATTGCTGCAACTATTTCAAATATAAATATACAGCAGTATTTCATTATAAGCTACGTCACAGTCTACATGATGGCAGAAATCATAAGTCGGGGAGGAGAAGCTTATTATACGTCTATTGAAGAAGAGATTATGGAGAACTAATTAAAATGAAAGGAGGTTAATCTATACCATGGATTGGGAGGTCAGAGTGACTCGGAAATTCAAGGATCGACACAGCTACAACTGCACACCAACTTGCAGTTTTCATGTATGAATTTCTACACCACAAGCAAGATGTCCAACTTCACCAGGACGAGACGTCAACCCAGGACTTGCGGATCTACAATGGCGAGACCACTCTGCAGGACAGAGATAAGAAGAAGAAGAAGAAGACCATTTGCAGCCGATCGAACTGGGAATCGCAGTTTCCAGGCCGCTGGCCGAGAAGAGGACGCAGCATTAGAACGTCTGAGGAGGATAGCCATTAGTCAGAAGAGGGATACTAGTTTGAGAAATTAGTTCAGATTCTTGTCAGGAAAGATGCAGAATGACGATGAAGCATATGAGGAAACACGGAAGAAAGCTACTCAGTATGTATTAGCAGAAGGCATTGTATGCAAGTACGTAGACACTGACCACAGAAAGGTGAGAATTGTAATTCCACCTAGGTTGAGAGTGCCCATAGTTTGGTTGGTTCACAAATCTATAGGTCACGGAGGTGTAGACAAGACGTACAGTACTGCTCAGGAGAAGTTCTATTGGAGTAACATGCGGGAATCCATAACTGTTATTATCAGAACATGTGAACTATGCCAGAAAAATAAGTATAATTCTGAGCTTTGGAAGGAGAAGCCAAAAGCCATAATACCCACTAAACCTTTGGAATTATTCAGTCAAGATATTTTCGGCCCAGTTCCTAAGGGTAGTAGAGGAAATAAATACTTGCTAGTCACTAAGGATGTTTTCTCTGAAATAGTTATGATGAATCCAATGCAGAAGGCAACTACGAAAACTGTATTGTACCACTTAGAGAAAAACATAATTCCTAAGTTAGGAAAGCCCGAACGTTTACTGACTGACCATGGAACACAGTACACTTCTACAGAATTTCAACAGGCTATGGAAAGACTCGAGATTGGACATATATTTAGTTCCATTCGTAGTCCACAGACAAATCCTATTGAAAGGACTATGTTAGAGGCCTCAAAATACATAAGACCCTACAGTTCTGAGAACCACGCTAATTGGGTAAGCGTAGTTCCAATTATGGAGTTTTGCATAAATAACACAAGGCATGTGAGCACGAACCAAGTTCCAGTGACACTTCATTACGACGAAAAACCAGTTAGGCCGTGGGACGGAATCTTCAATCTTCCGGAAGATGACGAACCATCATTGGAGCAATGAATAGAAACCGCCAGAGAGCACTTGAATAAACAAGCGGAGAAACGGCTGAAGAGAGATTTTGGAAAGAGGTACAGTAGACCACTGATACTCGGAGTATTAGTACTCGTTAGGATGCCCGTCAAAGCTGACGTTTTGAAGAAGACATATGTCAAATTTGCCAATGTGTTTAAAGGCCCGTTTAAGGTTGGAAGAGTATTCAACAACAATTGCTATGAAATCGCCAGGATAGAAGACGAACGACCCATTTGGAAGTGCAACCACTCAAAATTAAAAAGATTTTATCCAAGGATTCATTAAGGAAGAATTCCATTTCCAGTATTTAACAAGTCGAATGTTAAATAAAGTCTGTTTTACACTTTATTTATAAGTCGGGTGAGGATCTGAACTCGAATTCAGCCCAGCTTAGGACCTTTGACCAAGCCGAGGTTCGAACGACTTCATTATAAGCTACATCACAGTCTACATGATGACAGAAATCATAAGTCGGGGAGGAGAAGCTTATTATACGTCTATTGAAGAAGAGATTATGGAGAACTAATTAAAATGAAAGGAGGTTAATCTATACCATGGATTGGGAGGTCAGAGTGACTCGGAAATTCAAGGATCAACACAGCTACAACTACACACCAACTTGCAGTTTTCAAATATGAATTTCTACACCACAAGCAAGATGTCCAACTTCACCAGGACGAGACGTCAATCCAGTACTTGCGGATCTACAATGGCGAGACCACTCTGCAGGACAGAGATAAGGAGAAGAAGAAGAAGAAGACCATTTGCAGCCGATCGAACTGGGAATCGCAGTTTCCAGACCGCTGGCCGAGAAGAGGACGCTGCTACCTTTAGCAGCTCAAGCCGTGTTGAAGAACAGGTGGCAGGCCAAGTGAGTAGGGGTCCACCGCAGCTGATCCACGAGCTTGGCAGTAACTGGTTTCGCTGGGAGACGAACGATGACAGCTTCGACGCAACATATAGGACAGCTGACAGAGGTATTCCCTGGCTGTAGAAGACGTCCCAAGTTAGAACAACCGTTTGTTTCATGTCTGTAGTTTTGCTGTAGTAGTAGTAATCCATTTTTGGAGTGACCAGCATCATTTGTAGTTATTCATATCTTTATTCATTTTCTTTTAAATAGCTTAAATTGTAGAGTTTCATTGTAATTTTTGATACGTCGTCATGTGTCGTATGAGACGTTATTTAATTTAATTTCAACTTAGATTTGCGTTTCTTGTAATTTTTATTCTGAAGGAAACGTTATTTTACCCTCACTTTTGAACGATACTCGTTTTATAAAGGAATGCTTCGATAAAACTAAGATAATTCGATAAAGCTAAGATAACTTGAGAATGCTTAGATTATTCGATTATTCGATTACATTGTATTATGGAGAAGAGCGTAAATATTGACAAATTGTAAGAACATTTAAACATTATAAATGTTATTAACAATTTCTATGCGTAACAGCGAAAGTATTCATTGATATGTCTATAATGCATAGTTATCAAGTAAATCATAATTGTGAGATGCTATAATATTATGTAACAAACATTACGATGTTCATATACATCTGATATAATTATTTATAATAATTGGAGTGTTATAAAATTCCTATAGCGGAATACAACTTATTAGACAACTAAATAGTCTTGAACTATTATATTACCAATATACACTATAAATTAGGATCATGGTATTGACAATTGAGGTCAAATGACGCCTATATTTATTAACAATTTAAGTATAAAAATTGTTTAACTGAGATGAACAGACCCGGAGATATGTTAATCTACCTGCGGTTTTGTATGTTAAAAACAACTTAAATATGAATTGTTCATATATTTAAATATACACCAGAAGCGGGAGGATATGAATTTATTTTTATTAATAACTAAAAGACGAGCGAACTACTAAGTGACATTGTTAACGTTTGGTAACGTGAAAGAACAAGTTTATTATGGATCATTGAGAACGAAGAGTGCTAATGAAAGGAATAAGAAGTACTTTGTGAATTGTATTAATGTGAACGAACATGTAATTGATGTAATTTGATGCACGAGAGTAGTGGAGTAAGGCGGTTTCTAACGCACTCATTTTATTTGTACCCGACTGTACAAGTTAAAATAATTAATATTTCTCGAACGCATGGTCCGATTTTGACAAATGAGGTGTCGTTGGACTCGGGCTGACGTCCTCTTTCCTATGGACCATGTATTATATTTTTCAAAATTTTTTTAAAATTTTTCGTTTTTGAAAATAGGCGATAGTTTGAAAACCAAACAGGATAGAACGTTGTGCCATGGCTCAAACGAACAGTCTTTATGACCTTTATTTTTTGTAATAAAACTTTTTTATTTTTATATTTTTTTGAAAACACTCGAATTTTGAAAATCCTATATTTTGGAAACTAGGAACTCTACAAAAAACATTGTTTAACGTAAATCAATGGTCCCTACCCCCTCTACCCCTAAAATAAATTTCAAGTCTCTAGAGAAAAAAATTGTGTGTAGTAGTGTGGTAAGGGGGGAGCTGCTTCCAAAAGCAAGTGGTGAGCCCCTGCGACCTTGGAATGGAACGAGCCATGCTAGGAGGGCGTGCTTGGATTCGTTTTTTTCGTCTCGTCGTGCTCTTTACGGGAGTGTCGGTGTCGAAAATGTGAAAATCTGGAAACACAGTCTTTTTGGGGTAAAAACGTGATTTTAGACTTTTTGCTATATCTCACGAACCAATAACGCTAGAGGCGTGTTCGACAGGTCCAAGGACTCGGGGTAACGTCCTCTCTTCTATGGACCACTCGTTATAATTTTTAATAAAATTGGAAACTCGATTTTGGGGTAAACACATGTTTTTTGTGATTTTGCCGATATCTCACGAAGCAATAACGCTAGAGGCATGTACGATGGGTCCAAGGACTCGGAGTGACGTCCTCTTTGCTATGAACTACTCGTTGTAATTTAAAAAAAATTTGGAAACGCGATTTTGGGGTAAACACGTGTTTTTTGTGATTTTTGCCGATATCTCACGAACCAATAACGCTAGAGACGTGTACGAGGTGTCCTAGGACTCGGGCTAACGCCCCCTTTCAAATGTGGTAGATATTTTTTTTCAAAAAAGATAATTCACAAAGGGCCTAACGCCATACATGTTGAAAAAACGTTTTCTTTTTCTTTACCTGTTTATAATGTTTATAAAGCGTGGTGGTTGAGAGAGAGAGACCATACGGCTGGGTGTGTGTGTTTCAACGAACCTGTCGCTAACCACAAGGACCATGCTTAATAGAACAATCGCTATTTCGACGGGTCGGTGTATGACAGAGCGAGCGTGCGTTTTTCTGATATTTTACCTTTAACGTGTAAACGGTAATGAGAGCTAGGTTCTATGTTGGTCGAAGCGAGTAGAGAAAACAAACTTGCCGAGGAGGTGAAGGTCATTTGAGCTTATTGGAAGGCATTGATCTGACTTGACAACAAGTGCAATGGAAAAAATGACCAAGACGCTTGAAGGTGAAATAATCTGACCATCGTGGTGGCAGGGGAGTGCGAAAGGCGTGCACACATGTGTGAAACCACAGGCACGCTAAACCAGTGACATCCTGTCTTGCTTCGTACGTGACAAAATGCAAGTCCATGTGAAATTTGATCTACCGCAGGTGTTCACCTTGGACGTTATCTGTCCACGTGCATGATAACTGTTAACAAGTCACATCCTGTTTTGCTTCGTACGTGACAAAATGCAAGTTCATGTGAAATTTGATCCGGCACAGGTGTTCGCCTGGGACGTTAGCTGCCCACGTGCACGATAAGAGAATGTTCAAAGCGTGGGAAAAAAAAGATTATACATGCAATGTGATATATAAAGACACGTCGCTGACATTTCCACTCGCACTTATGTGACTACTTTTGAACACGCTACAGCGTTGTGTGAAACACTTGGCCTTGTTTAACAGTTTTGGTGTTGGTGGAAAATACTTATTCTTGTTGTGAGGTAGGTATATATTTATTCATTTATACATTTATTGATTTATATATAAATACATGCAATTATTTATTGATTAGGTAATTAATGATTTTATTTATTTATTTGTTTGCAGATAACCGGCATACCTTACATGTCAGAGGGAGAAGAAACTATTGCACTTTTGAGCCCACTAGAAGGGAAGAGTAACAAGTCACTGCAAGTAAAGGTGAGATGATTTTTTTTAAACTAACTTGTTTCATTTTTTTTGTTTTATGTTTTATTTTATGAAATGTATGTATTAACCTGAATTTAGGTATTTATAGCGGTTTATTTTATTTATTTTTAGAAACTTGGAAAGAATAGCCTTACCGCCGTAGCAGTCGCTGAAAAAAACCAGAAACGCACTAAAGCGAAACCACTGCCAAAGAGTGAACTGTTTAAAACTCAGGTAAGTCCAACTTAAAAATGCTATTCCATTTTACCACTACTGAAAACTCGTAGACAAAAAAAAATTCATTACCTGTACATGACTGGGACAATGATTGCTTTCTTGATTAATGGCTATGTTGTTGTTGTTGACTGGGAAAAGTACAAGGCCATGTTGGATTTTCTAAAAATAAAATAATAAATTTAATTTATGGGTGGTTCCCTATGGACTCAACGAATATCCACAGGTTTGAACATGATAATGTGAACAAAATGACATGACATTCATTTTTGTTTATATATTGGTTAAAGGGAGGGTGGGGGAATGTAAATGACTGTAGCTTTATAAAAAAGAAAATAAGTACATGGGTTACTGTTTGTGCCAACATACAGTTTATTTTTAATGGTGTTTTGATATATTAATGCCAATTAACGTTAACGTTTTATTTACAAGTATTGATTGATTGATTGATTGATTGATTGAGTGATGGGTTATTTTGTTTGCTTTTAGGTGTCGTCATGTGCCATTAACGTAATGAACAGACAGTGAACAAGCATGCATTATGCTTTAAAGTACTCTGTGCAATGTTAATAACTTACAATAAGAAAACGTTTTATTATAACACATGGCGTTAGTACCAAATACAACAAGTGAGCAAGTTGGTTTACCACGTGGGTTAAATTTAAAATCAGAACATGATCGATGGTTAACATTTGAATCCTGGCCTGTAGGCTTTTTGTCGACGCATGAACTTGCAAAAGCCGGTTTTTTTTACTTGAACCGAGGAGATGTGGTGCGCTGTGTGTTTTGTCGTATTGAACTTTCACACTGGGAAGAAGGGGATGATCCCTTTAGAGACCATTTGCGATGGTCTCCTCACTGTCCTTACATGCTTGGAAAGCAAGTGGGTAACCTACCCGTGCATTCATTTTACCGAACCACAAGGCCTATGGCCGCTACTTACGTTGCTGAATCACAAATAAATAATAATAATGATGTATTACCAGCCAACGGTAGTGTCGATATATGTGGTCCATATGCCATAGACAGTGTTGAATTGGCGTGTGCTTTTGAAAAATTGGGAGTTTGCAAGACTAAAGCACTAGCACACCCAGAGTACAGCTCTGTTGAAAAACGTTTCGAATCTTATAAAAATGTTTGGCCATTAATATTAAAACACCTTACCAAACAGCTAAGTGAAGCTGGATTTTTTTATACTGGTGAAGGGGATAAAACAATATGTTTTTATTGTGGATTTGCTTTAAAGGATTGGCAAATGACTGATGACCCTTTTGTGCAACACGCTCGTTGGTTACCAAACTGTAAATACATGGTGTTGCTTAAAGGTCAGGAATTTGTGAACACTATTCGTAAAGAAAAAGTGATTGCAGCACAAGACATAAAAGTGCCTTTAGAGTTAGAGCACGCGGAGCAAATACATAAGGCTGAAAGAAAAGACTTGTCTCACGAACAGATACAAAAGTGTGACCAACAATTATGTAAAATTTGTTATCAAGATGAACTAGGTGTTGTATTTTTACCCTGTGGACACATGATAGCCTGTGTCAAGTGTGCATTAGAACTTAACACTTGTGCTATATGCAGAAAAGTAGTATCTGCAACAGTTAGGGCATTTCTTGCATAACTAGTATAATTTATTCGCCATGGATAGTGCAAAATCCCTAATTGCACAATATTATTAAAGCTGTTTTAGAGTGTAATAGATATGCTTTTGTTTTGTTTATAGACTACTACAATGAATGTTTTGAATGCTGTGGGACAATCATGTGGCTTAGAGACAAAGAAGCTCAGCGAATTGCCAATGCATATTCCATTCCGCATTATCAAGATTCGGAAATTGAAAACAGCATATGGTGATCGTGTACTTTGTGTATGTGAAAACTTTGAGACATTTCTGCCTATACGGTTTAATGATATGTCGGAGAGTGTTTTTGATGAAGTCAATAATGCTGTGCAACCTGTACACTTAATTTATGAAGGTTTTAAAAACAATAGGTGCATGGTTCGTTTTAATTAAATAAATAAATAATGTGAAATAATAATGGAAATTATAAGTAATGACAATATACTGAAAAAGAAAGAAAATATGTGCATAGAATAGTAATGTTTTAGTGTTTAGTGTTGTCTTTAAAAATATTATGATGAAACCAAAAAAAATGTATATAAAGTTTGTAAATAAATGCAAAATGATGTTACAATGCTGTTTTATTTTATACAAAGTTAGTATATTTAACATTGCAGAGTATACATGATTATGACAATAAATGCATACTGAATACAAGCCTTTCTCACATTACAATAGTCTGTTATAGTTTTAAACACAAGGCTTGTTGTAGATCATTTTATAGCAATGTCCCTTTAATGTTGTTTTCGAAAAGTGGGGAAGCCACAATGGTTGTATTGACATAAAAACCTTATGGTTATTACTATTTAGTCACTTTGATCCCCTTGCAGATCAACAGTAGATGACCTAGTTGTTCCACTCTTTAAAACGACAACAACAACACTACCTCTTGCATAGTTTGTGATGTTGATGGCTCTTGCGACGTGGAAGATGGATTAAAAATAACTTTGAGAACAGGGGTTAAACGTTGATCATTAAACAATGCACTATTTTGAGTAGCAATATGGTTTTCTTGATTTTTTGTCGACGGCAACTGTGTTTCATGCGGTACACTACATTGATGATCACTGACACTTAAAACCTCACTATTTTTACTTTTTAGGTCACCACGACAATGTTTGGAACGTTGCTTTGAACAACGCCAAATAACAGTTCCATTTTTATTGGTTCGTTTCACAATATATGAATATCCTTTATAGTATGCGTAAGGCTTACCATACCTAGTCACTGATACTTCCATATCAACTGTCGAGCATAGACTAAGCTCTAGTAAAGTCAACTTGGTAATAAGAATACTAGTTTAATGTGAGAGCAAATATGGATCCAAAGAGTTCAGGTAAAAGTGAAAGCAAATAAGCAAATATTAGAAACAAGAGTTGGGGTGAAAGTGGTCGCAAAGTGGTAGACCCATTACACAATAATTTCAGCACGACGAAGCTCTTGTTCAATTTCTTTGATTTCCCAATCGTGACCAGTATGGCCAGATTGACGTGAGGCATGCAACAACTGTAGCCGCTGGACGAGCTTATTGGGATTGTGCCAGTATACAAATTTAACAAATGGATTTTTAGGTGTAAACAAAGCATTACCATTATCATGATCATTATCATCATCGTCATTATCATCATCATGATCACCATTATCATCATGACCATCATCACTGTTACTATATAGTCCTTTTTGATCCTCTTGCAATACCACTTTATTTATAGTCTGAGTTGATTTTGACAGTGTTGAAGGTTTCTTGGACGTTGACAACTGTCCTAACATGACGTTTTGAGGACATGATAAGTCCTTTTGAACAAACACTGTACTATCTTTAGCCGCAATATCGTTTTCTTGAACTTGCTTTTTAGCATTTTGATAATTGTTTGTAAACAGTAAGCGTGGTTCGTTTCGAGCACTACATTGATGAACACTCACACTTAAAACCTTTCCATTTTTACTTTTCAGATTGCCTCGACATTTTGTTGACCTCTCTTTTGAGCATCGCCAGAATATTATTCCATTCACATTCTGGCGATTATAGTTATAGGAGTAGCCTTGATAGAGTGCACGTAGCCTACCTTTGTTGGTTGTAATAAGTTCCATAGTAGTAACTGACCTGTCAGTACGATGTTCACACTACAAAGGTTACAACTGTTTTGCTGATGGAGTGACCTACTATAAGCTTATATATTGGCTTATGTGTTGGCTTTTTGTGTTGGCTTTTCGTGTTGGCTTTTGTGTTGGCTTATGTGTTGGCTTTTTGTGTTGGCTTTTTGTGTTGGCTTTTCATGTTGGCTTTTCGTGTTGGCTTATGTGTTGGCTTTTTGTGTTGGCTTTTTGTGTTGGCTTTTCGTGTTGGCTTTTGTGTTGGCTTATGTGTTGGCTTTTTGTGTTGGCTTTTTGTGTTGGCTTTTCATGTTGGCTTTTCGTGTTGGCTTTTCGTGTTGGCTTTTTGTGTTGGCTTTTCGTGTTGGCATTTCGTGTTGGCTTTTGTGTTGGCTTTTCGTGTTGGCTTTTTGTGTTGGCTTTTCGTGTTGGCATTTCGTGTTGGCTTTTCGTGTTGGCTTTTTTTGTATTGGCCTTTCGTGTTGGCTTTTTGTATTGGCTTTTCGTGTTGGCTTTTTGTGTTCGCTTTAGTATTGGCTTTTGTATTGGCTTATTTGACAAGTTATTTGTGTCAATGTATTTAGTGGATTTTTTCTTGGTGTTGGAAAGTAGTTGAAAGAGAGGGAATATTTAAAGGCTTAACCTCAGCTCACTAACCTAACCTGACCTTTCAACTCTCAGATGTTAATTAAATTCTGTGCATTGTCGAGTTGGAGCCCAAGACCTCAGGGGTTAAAAAAACAATTATTTTTGACGACTTATTTTGGTAACTTATTTTAATGGCTAACCTAACTTTACCTAACCTAACCTAACCTAACCTAACCTCAGCTCACTTTGGATATTACTAGTAAGTGTTCATATACTCTGCTAGGTAGCATGCTAGTAGTACAGGTAGTGCTCATATTTACCGCTAGATAGCGGAAACATACTTTGCATGTTGCATGTGACACTTGTGAAGTTTAACCACATGCAAGACGTGCTTTTATAAGTTCTCTATTTAAACTCAATATACAATTAACCACTAAATGTTCAGAACTAACATGTATAGCCATGTTTAGGGTATATAGGAGACCCTTAGCAAGAAAGGCTGTCTAACCCACGAGTGTACAGCCTTGTCATACGCAGTAAGCCCCTGTTGGCAGAAAACAACAACAACAACAATTTGAGAAAGCCAACAGGGGCTTACTGCGTGTGACAAGGCTGTACACTCGTGGGTTAGACAGCCTTTCTTGCTAAGGGTCTCCTATATACCCTAAACATGGCTATACATGTTAGTTCTGAACATTTAGTGGTTAATTGTATATTGAGTTTAAATAGAGAACTTATACAAGCACGTCTTGCATGTGGTTAAACTTCACAAGTGTCACATGCAACATGCAAAGTATGTTTCCGCTATCTAGCGGTAAATATGAGCACTACCTGTACTACTAGCATGCTACCTAGCAGAGGATATGAACACTTACTAGTAATATCCAAAGTGAGCTGAGGTTAGGTTAGGTTAGGTTAGGTTAGGTAAAGTTAGGTTAGCCATTAAAATAAGTTACCAAAATAAGTCGTCAAAAATAATTGTTTTTTTAACCCCTGAGGTCTTGGGCTCCAACTCGACAATGCACAGAATTTAATTAACATCTGAGAGTTGAAAGGTTAGGTTAGGTTAGTGAGCTGAGGTTAAGCCTTTAAATATTCCCTCTCTTTCAACTACTTTCCAACACCAAGAAAAAATCCACTAAATACATTGACACAAATAACTTGTCAAATAAGCCAATACAAAAGCCAATACTAAAGCCAACACAAAAAGCCAACACGAAAAGCCAATACAAAAAGCCAACACGAAAGGCCAATACAAAAAAGCCAACACGAAAAGCCAACACGAAATGCCAACACGAAAAGCCAACACAAAAAGCCAACACGAAAAGCCAACACAAAAGCCAACACGAAATGCCAACACGAAAAGCCAACACAAAAAGCCAACACGAAAAGCCAACACGAAAAGCCAACATGAAAAGCCAACACAAAAAGCCAACACAAAAAGCCAACACATAAGCCAACACAAAAGCCAACACGAAAAGCCAACACAAAAAGCCAACACAAAAAGCCAACACATAAGCCAACACGAAAAGCCAACATGAAAAGCCAACACAAAAAGCCAACACAAAAAGCCAACACATAAGCCAACACAAAAGCCAACACGAAAAGCCAACACAAAAAGCCAACACATAAGCCAATATATAAGCTTATAGTAGGTCACTCCATCAGCAAAACAGTTGTAACCTTTGTAGTGTGAACATCGTACTGACAGGTCAGTTACTACTATGGAACTTATTACAACCAACAAAGGTAGGCTACGTGCACTCTATCAAGGCTACTCCTATAACTATAATCGCCAGAATGTGAATGGAATAATATTCTGGCGATGCTCAAAAGAGAGGTCAACAAAATGTCGAGGCAATCTGAAAAGTAAAAATGGAAAGGTTTTAAGTGTGAGTGTTCATCAATGTAGTGCTCGAAACGAACCACGCTTACTGTTTACAAACAATTATCAAAATGCTAAAAAGCAAGTTCAAGAAAACGATATTGCGGCTAAAGATAGTACAGTGTTTGTTCAAAAGGACTTATCATGTCCTCAAAACGTCATGTTAGGACAGTTGTCAACGTCCAAGAAACCTTCAACACTGTCAAAATCAACTCAGACTATAAATAAAGTGGTATTGCAAGAGGATCAAAAAGGACTATATAGTAACAGTGATGATGGTCATGATGATAATGGTGATCATGATGATGATAATGACGATGATGATAATGATCATGATAATGGTAATGCTTTGTTTACACCTAAAAATCCATTTGTTAAATTTGTATACTGGCACAATCCCAATAAGCTCGTCCAGCGGCTACAGTTGTTGCATGCCGCACGTCAATCTGGCCATACTGGTCACGATTGGGAAATCAAAGAAATTGAACAAGAGCTTCGTCGTGCTGAAATTATTGTGTAATGGGTCTACCACTTTGCGACCACTTTCACCCCAACTCTTGTTTCTAATATTTGCTTATTTGCTTTCACTTTTACCTGAACTCTTTGGATCCATATTTGCTCTCACATTAAACTAGTATTCTTATTACCAAGTTGACTTTACTAGAGCTTAGTCTATGCTCGACAGTTGATATGGAAGTATCAGTGACTAGGTATGGTAAGCCTTACGCATACTATAAAGGATATTCATATATTGTGAAACGAACCAATAAAAATGGAACTGTTATTTGGCGTTGTTCAAAGCAACGTTCCAAACATTGTCGTGGTGACCTAAAAAGTAAAAATAGTGAGGTTTTAAGTGTCAGTGATCATCAATGTAGTGTACCGCATGAAACACAGTTGCCGTCGACAAAAAATCAAGAAAACCATATTGCTACTCAAAATAGTGCATTGTTTAATGATCAACGTTTAACCCCTGTTCTCAAAGTTATTTTTAATCCATCTTCCACGTCGCAAGAGCCATCAACATCACAAACTATGCAAGAGGTAGTGTTGTTGTTGTCGTTTTAAAGAGTGGAACAACTAGGTCATCTACTGTTGATCTGCAAGGGGATCAAAGTGACTAAATAGTAATAACCATAAGGTTTTTATGTCAATACAACCATTGTGGCTTCCCCACTTTTCGAAAACAACATTAAAGGGACATTGCTATAAAATGATCTACAACAAGCCTTGTGTTTAAAACTATAACAGACTATTGTAATGTGAGAAAGGCTTGTATTCAGTATGCATTTATTGTCATAATCATGTATACTCTGCAATGTTAAATATACTAACTTTGTATAAAATAAAACAGCATTGTAACATCATTTTGCATTTATTTACAAACTTTATATACATTTTTTTTGGTTTCATCATAATATTTTTAAAGACAACACTAAACACTAAAACATTACTATTCTATGCACATATTTTCTTTCTTTTTCAGTATATTGTCATTACTTATAATTTCCATTATTATTTCACATTATTTATTTATTTAATTAAAACGAACCATGCACCTATTGTTTTTAAAACCTTCATAAATTAAGTGTACAGGTTGCACAGCATTATTGACTTCATCAAAAACACTCTCCGACATATCATTAAACCGTATAGGCAGAAATGTCTCAAAGTTTTCACATACACAAAGTACACGATCACCATATGCTGTTTTCAATTTCCGAATCTTGATAATGCGGAATGGAATATGCATTGGCAATTCGCTGAGCTTCTTTGTCTCTAAGCCACATGATTGTCCCACAGCATTCAAAACATTCATTGTAGTAGTCTATAAACAAAACAAAAGCATATCTATTACACTCTAAAACAGCTTTAATAATATTGTGCAATTAGGGATTTTGCACTATCCATGGCGAATAAATTATACTAGTTATGCAAGAAATGCCCTAACTGTTGCAGATACTACTTTTCTGCATATAGCACAAGTGTTAAGTTCTAATGCACACTTGACACAGGCTATCATGTGTCCACAGGGTAAAAATACAACACCTAGTTCATCTTGATAACAAATTTTACATAATTGTTGGTCACACTTTTGTATCTGTTCGTGAGACAAGTCTTTTCTTTCAGCCTTATGTATTTGCTCCGCGTGCTCTAACTCTAAAGGCACTTTTATGTCTTGTGCTGCAATCACTTTTTCTTTACGAATAGTGTTCACAAATTCCTGACCTTTAAGCAACACCATGTATTTACAGTTTGGTAACCAACGAGCGTGTTGCACAAAAGGGTCATCAGTCATTTGCCAATCCTTTAAAGCAAATCCACAATAAAAACATATTGTTTTATCCCCTTCACCAGTATAAAAAAATCCAGCTTCACTTAGCTGTTTGGTAAGGTGTTTTAATATTAATGGCCAAACATTTTTATAAGATTCGAAACGTTTTTCAACAGAGCTGTACTCTGGGTGTGCTAGTGCTTTAGTCTTGCAAACTCCCAATTTTTCAAAAGCACACGCCAATTCAACACTGTCTATGGCATATGGACCACATATATCGACACTACCGTTGGCTGGTAATACATCATTATTATTATTTATTTGTGATTCAGCAACGTAAGTAGCGGCCATAGGCCTTGTGGTTCGGTAAAATGAATGCACGGGTAGGTTACCCACTTGCTTTCCAAGCATGTAAGGACAGTGAGGAGACCATCGCAAATGGTCTCTAAAGGGATCATCCCCTTCTTCCCAGTGTGAAATTTCAATACGACAAAACACACAGCGCACCACATCTCCTCGGTTCAAGTAAAAAAAACCGGCTTTTGCAAGTTCATGCGTCGACAAAAAGCCTACAGGCCAGGATTCAAATGTTAACCATCGATCATGTTCTGATTTTAAATTTAACCCACGTGGTAAACCAACTTGCTCACTTGTTGTATTTGGTACTAACGCCATGTGTTATAATAAAACGTTTTCTTATTGTAAGTTATTAACATTGCACAGAGTACTTTAAAGCATAATGCATGCTTGTTCACTGTCTGTTCATTACGTTAATGGCACATGACGACACCTAAAAGCAAACAAAATAACCCATCACTCAATCAATCAATCAATCAATCAATACTTGTAAATAAAACGTTAACGTTAATTGGCATTAATATATCAAAACACCATTAAAAATAAACTGTATGTTGGCACAAACAGTAACCCATGTACTTATTTTCTTTTTTATAAAGCTACAGTCATTTACATTCCCCCACCCTCCCTTTAACCAATATATAAACAAAAATGAATGTCATGTCATTTTGTTCACATTATCATGTTCAAACCTGTGGATATTCGTTGAGTCCATAGGGAACCACCCATAAATTAAATTTATTATTTTATTTTTAGAAAATCCAACATGGCCTTGTACTTTTCCCAGTCAACAACAACAACATAGCCATTAATCAAGAAAGCAATCATTGTCCCAGTCATGTACAGGTAATGAATTTTTTTTTGTCTACGAGTTTTCAGTAGTGGTAAAATGGAATAGCATTTTTAAGTTGGACTTACCTGAGTTTTAAACAGTTCACTCTTTGGCAGTGGTTTCGCTTTAGTGCGTTTCTGGTTTTTTTCAGCGACTGCTACGGCGGTAAGGCTATTCTTTCCAAGTTTCTAAAAATAAATAAAATAAACCGCTATAAATACCTAAATTCAGGTTAATACATACATTTCATAAAATAAAACATAAAACCAAAAAAAATGAAACAAGTTAGTTTAAAAAAAATCATCTCACCTTTACTTGCAGTGACTTGTTACTCTTCCCTTCTAGTGGGCTCAAAAGTGCAATAGTTTCTTCTCCCTCTGACATGTAAGGTATGCCGGTTATCTGCAAACAAATAAATAAATAAAATCATTAATTACCTAATCAATAAATAATTGCATGTATTTATATATAAATCAATAAATGTATAAATGAATAAATATATACCTACCTCACAACAAGAATAAGTATTTTCCACCAACACCAAAACTGTTAAACAAGGCCAAGTGTTTCACACAACGCTGTAGCGTGTTCAAAAGTAGTCACATAAGTGCGAGTGGAAATGTCAGCGACGTGTCTTTATATATCACATTGCATGTATAATCTTTTTTTTTCCACGCTTTGAACATTCTCTTATCGTGCACGTGGGCAGCTAACGTCCCAGGCGAACACCTGTGCCGGATCAAATTTCACATGAACTTGCATTTTGTCACGTACGAAGCAAAACAGGATGTGACTTGTTAACAGTTATCATGCACGTGGACAGATAACGTCCAAGGTGAACACCTGCGGTAGATCAAATTTCACATGGACTTGCATTTTGTCACGTACGAAGCAAGACAGGATGTCACTGGTTTAGCGTGCCTGTGGTTTCACACATGTGTGCACGCCTTTCGCACTCCCCTGCCACCACGATGGTCAGATTATTTCACCTTCAAGCGTCTTGGTCATTTTTTCCATTGCACTTGTTGTCAAGTCAGATCAATGCCTTCCAATAAGCTCAAATGACCTTCACCTCCTCGGCAAGTTTGTTTTCTCTACTCGCTTCGACCAACATAGAACCTAGCTCTCATTACCGTTTACACGTTAAAGGTAAAATATCAGAAAAACGCACGCTCGCTCTGTCATACACCGACCCGTCGAAATAGCGATTGTTCTATTAAGCATGGTCCTTGTGGTTAGCGACAGGTTCGTTGAAACACACACACCCAGCCGTATGGTCTCTCTCTCTCAACCACCACGCTTTATAAACATTATAAACAGGTAAAGAAAAAGAAAACGTTTTTTCAACATGTATGGCGTTAGGCCCTTTGTGAATTATCTTTTTTGAAAAAAAATATCTACCACATTTGAAAGGGGGCGTTAGCCCGAGTCCTAGGACACCTCGTACACGTCTCTAGCGTTATTGGTTCGTGAGATATCGGCAAAAATCACAAAAAACACGTGTTTACCCCAAAATCGCGTTTCCAAATTTTTTTTAAATTACAACGAGTAGTTCATAGCAAAGAGGACGTCACTCCGAGTCCTTGGACCCATCGTACATGCCTCTAGCGTTATTGCTTCGTGAGATATCGGCAAAATCACAAAAAACATGTGTTTACCCCAAAATCGAGTTTCCAATTTTATTAAAAATTATAACGAGTGGTCCATAGAAGAGAGGACGTTACCCCTAGTCCTTGGACCTGTCGAACACGCCTCTAGCGTTATTGGTTCGTGAGATATACCAAAAAGTCTAAAATCACGTTTTTACCCCAAAAAGACTGTGTTTCCAGATTTTCACATTTTCGACACCGACACTCCCGTAAAGAGCACGACGAGACGAAAAAAACGAATCCAAGCACGCCCTCCTAGCATGGCTCGTTCCATTCCAAGGTCGCAGGGGCTCACCACTTGCTTTTGGAAGCAGCTCCCCCCTTACCACACTACTACACACAATTTTTTTCTCTAGAGACTTGAAATTTATTTTAGGGGTAGAGGGGGTAGGGACCATTGATTTACGTTAAACAATGTTTTTTGTAGAGTTCCTAGTTTCCAAAATATAGGATTTTCAAAATTCGAGTGTTTTCAAAAAAATATAAAAAATAAAAAAGTTTTATTACAAAAAATAAAGGTCATAAAGACTGTTCGTTTGAGCCATAGCACAACGTTCTATCCTGTTTGGTTTTCAAACTATCGCCTATTTTCAAAAACGAAAAATTTTAAAAAAATTTTGAAAAATATAATACATGGTCCGTAGGAAAGAGGACGTCAGCCCGAGTCCAACGACACCTCATTTGTCAAAATCGGACCATGCGTTCGAGAAATATTAATTATTTTAACTTGTACAGTCGGGTACAAATAAAATGAGTGCGTTAGAAACCGCCTTACTCCACTACTCACGAGGTTTCATAATTTAGACAGGAGGTGAAAGTTAGGAGTGCATTCTGAACGGCAACATACTCTAGTGTAGTTATCTAGTAAAATCATTAATTATTCTATAAGTGTATAGCAAGATGGGTTTTTCAAGGAAGTAATGCCGTGCGGAGTTGTAAAGTTTGTTTATAGAGAGGAAAGGCTGGATGTATGACATGTTTGCGTAGTAAGACGCCTTTGATAAGTATTGTTCACTGTATTGCGGAAGGAAGGAACATATTACTATGTGGAGCAACGAATTGTTACAGGATGAGTAGAAAGCGCTAACTCAGAAGTTATTGTTTGAATTGTTTATGTTTGAGAGTATTTGTAAATGATCCACATAATGTATAGAGCCTTTTAGTAGTTTCGCATCGATCTTTATCCTATTGTTTTATTTATTGACACGGCATTCCAAGCTGTATTTTACTTAATTGTTTGATACTCAGGCTTATTTATTATGACACACCACTGGAAGTACCTGAGAATTTTATCGTTGGTAGAAGCATTGTTGGAGAACTGTAATTTGTGTAACAGAGACACTATGAAGCTGTCAGAGCTCGACTGACAGTGTTAATGGTAATTTTTAAACCGTGTGAAACACGAGATTTGTAAATAATGTAAATATTTAAACCATATTGTATTAATAACAATTTGATTAGAGTAGACAGTTACATTCTACGCACATTCGTGTTTAATGTAGGGTTTTGAATTGTTAACTTCATTTTTCATGAGTGAACAGCTGATTTTATCAGGCCATTTTCAATGACACAGCCACAGGGTGACTGTAAAGTTATGTAAACTTTTTATGAAATTTAATATCGTTACATTACTGTAACAAGAATATTTAGATACACTTATTCTACAATTAGTATAACCATTTAACGTGTGTGACAGTAAATTTTAACATGTTTATTTATTCATGGTGATAGGGATTATTTTATGTTATTATCTGTATTTGTTTAGAAATAAATCCCAGGCACTAGTTTTTGTTTGCCTGTTCGTTTTTTTTATAAATCTGATCATCATTTCATTCTTGCGATCGACATGCGATAATACTGCGAATTAGTTACAAGAGTTGAAGTTAGTCTCAACGTTCACCGTTCACACCCGAGAGCCGTGATTCTCGTCCTACCATTTTGTGTTTAGGATAGTTTATTTCTATGTAAATGTGTAACTAATCGGTAGTGTTATTGCATGACCGGTATGCATCGAGGGTTCCCTAGTCATTATCCTAGTAGGGTGGCGTTGATCTACCTGGCTGGGTATCGACCTCCCTACAATCCATTTCTATCTTTGCGGATATAGGCTATGACTATGCGGGATTCAGGTGCAGTACACATGTAGGGCATGACCAGGCCTATACCAGGTGCAAATAGTAAGGTGCGCTTCTCAGCTGATTCCGAGAAATTAATTATAAATTATTCGTAATTGCTGTACGGCGTTCATTTGCGCTGTACGTTAACATGAAGCCAAAGAGCTCGTGGTGGAGCGGTAACAGCCCTGCTTCGTAAGCGTGGGATCACTGGATCGAATACCACCAGTGACCCTTTTTTTGTAAACATAGGCGATTCCTACAACTGTAGGTGTCGTGAATAATGTTCATTTTGCAGTCAATTGTAATAACGTGTTTTGTGAGCGGGAAAAGGGATTCTGAAATCTTCGTATGGGGGTGAACGTTTGTGACATTACATAACGTACAGTCGGGGCATTGCAAATACATTGGTATTATGACTAGAAGGATTGCAGACAAGTGCTATTGCATCAAATGACAACATGTCGCGATTACAGGTCAGTTCCAAGGAGATCCAGACTAAAGTTGACACTGTACAGGGTGATGTAAGTGATGTAAGAAATAGAGTTGATTCTGTTCAAACGAAAGTTGATACTGTGCAAGATAGGTGTATTCTATTATATGTATACGTTTATACACTGAAGGCCCAGTCTGTTCCGTTCATTGCACGACAGTGAACCATCAGACCACCCCGTACCCCGCAAGTAGTGTCTCATGCTATGACTTTTGGTTGGAAAGTGTTCGGACCTGGCGAGGTGACCTGCGCACAAACTAACGATAACCGTGGGCAGTTGTACTAACAGCAAATACTGTGAATAAAGGTATTCTGTCATCAACCTCCTGTACGATTTATTCCGAATCCCTTTCCACGCTCACATAACACGTTATTAAATTGACTGCAAAATGAACATTATTCACGACACCTACAGTTGTACGAATTGCCTATGTTTATATTAAAAAAAGCCTCACCGGTGGGATTCGATCCAGTTATCCCGCGCTTACGAAGCAGGCCTCTTACCAGTGCTCCATGCGCTCCTTGGCTTCATGTTAACGTACAGCGAACATGAACGCCATACAGCAATTACGAATAATTAGTAATTAATTTCTCGGAATTGGCTGAGAAGCGCACCTTACTACTTGCACCTGGTATACGCCTGGTCATGCCCTACAAGTGCACTAAAAATGGTTCGAATCGGTGACCCATGCATCGTATCCTCCCCTTGTTAGATCAGTCCGCACGCTTGTTACCTCTTTGCTTAAATCTAGTTGAGTACTAGCAAATTTCATTTCTATGTTCTCCTGAATCTCTTTAATACGTTCCTTACTAGATTTGTTCCACTCTTCCTTCCATACTACGACAAGAGCTTTTAACATTTCGCTTATATCTAGTTCAATGTCATCCTTCAATATCTTATTGTGATCTATTACTTGGGAACGCAAAGAATCTACATTTTCCTTCAGATCACCTAATTGTGACTGAACTGCACCTATGTTTTCCTTACACTGCGTTTGAGACACCTCTAGCTCTTTCCTGATTTCATTTTGAAATGTTACATTACTTGACTCAATATGGTTAAGTTTGGACTGGATGTCATTAACATTCGTATTTACCTTATCAATATCTATAAACATGTTATTCACCTCCGTCTGCATTTTGTTAACATCAGCTTACACGCCATTTACATCGGTTTGGACATTGTTAACATACGTTTGAATATTATGAACCCTATCTTGCACAGTATCAACTTTCGTTTGAACAGAATCAACTCAATTTCTTACATCACGTACATCACCCTGTACAGTGTCAACTTTAGTCTGGATCTCCTTGGAACTGACCGGTAATCGCGACATGTTGTCATTTGATGCAGTAGCACTTGTCTGCAATCCTTCTAGGGATCTTTATCTTTGACACTTTATTTCACACTCTCAGTAACACGACCTGTTATATTTTCAACAATATTTTCCACAACTTTCACAACAACCATATCAATATCATCCTTCCTATCTTTCTGAACCTGCTCCAGATCCTGCTTGGTTTCCTGAAATTTGCGATTCAAACTCTGAAAATTTACCTTTAAATTCTCAGTCACCTCCTGCTTCAAGTTTTTCTGTAAATTACATTGTACAGTTTCTAATTTCTCCTGCAAATTCTGCTTCAGGTTCTCCTGTAAATTACATTGGGCAGATTTCTTATTTTCTTTCATACTCTCCTGCAAACTCTGCTGCATCTCGTTCAGCATCCTTACATACAGACTTACTCTTGAGCGATAAGACCGTGTTAATATAATTATTAACGCTCCTTCCTTATAGTTTTCATTTACTATAACTTCCCATTTAAAAATGCTAAACCACTTTCTGACACATCAGGTTAATAGACATTATCGGTATACAAATGACCGATCATTTAAGATAAGTTCATTGTTGTTACAATTCCAGTTTAATATAATTTAATAGTGGTTTAGAGAACAAGGACATTCTATCTCTTCCCATCGAAGTTCCGCCTATAAGCGACTTTCGTGTCACAGATCTGATCACATTTAGGAGTCTTCCCTGACTCTTCTATAATACAACAATGCTTCTATTATTCAAACCACAGTACTTCATGACAATGAAGACGGTATCACCCTCGTATTCCAGACAACTCTATACGATAAAAACATCCGTATTTCTCTACTACAAAACTCACATTACATCAACTCAATTGTTCTCAACACATGTTCCACAGTACTGGCATAACTTCCCTCTAGCATTGATCTTATTGTTGTTACAATCCACTGCATATTACTGAATGGCAATATCTGTTCTACAATTACATTGGTCGTTCTCAAACAATTATATTGATAGATCTTTAGAGGTTTACTAAACGAAGTTACTGAAACATAAAACACCATGTCTTTAGACATTTAATAAAAATACACAAGTTTCTTCACACTGGTCATTCCTAAAAATATGCACGGTTGCAATACTACATTGACAAATAACGCAGTGATACATTTGTGCGTTAATAACACCACGTGTTACTTCTTCGCTCAATAAGGATCGATGACGACCAGATAAGATTTTATCTAACTTTAATAAGGTCGGACGAATTATCATTCAATAGATATGTCTCATATAATTTACATTTAATGAAAGCAAAGTCTTCCCTCAACTCAATATTGGTTTGTCATTGACTGAATGTATCTTTATTCTACACAAAGAATGTTCATGATAGTTTAACTTCACGTCGTAATCATAACGAATGTAACTTGCTAGATCGACGAATTGTTTATAATATTAGGTGATATTTCACATTATACCACAAGCCTCCGTGGCTTAGGCGGCAGCACGCCGGGCTCTCACCGCTGGGTCCGTGGTTCAAATCCCGGTCACTCCATGTGAGATCTGTGCTGGACAAAACGGAGGCTGACAGGTTTTTCTCCGGGTACTCCGGTTTTCCCTGTAAAAATTTCATTCCAGCAACACTCTCCCCTATCATTTCATTTCATCTGTCATTCATTTAATCATTGCCCCAGAGGAGTGCGTCAGGCCTCGGCAGCCGGCACAGTTGATATCCTCGCCGCTAGATGGGGGCTTCATTCATTCCATTCCTGACCCGGTCGGAGACTGGAAGCAGGCTGTGGATTTTCATTTCACATTATACCACGCGTAGATTTCTTCTCCTAATTATGAATTCTTCTTACAGAAAGAGTGCCCAAATTCATTTTAAACAAAATGAATTTACTGAAATTATCAAAGACAAATTGTCTGAAGTCTTGAATAAAAACCGAAATGTCGAATAATGATTTCCTTAAAGATTTTCCCAATGGAAAATAAATTTCTCAAGCAGCTGACTTCAGTTCAGAAACTGAATCATAGATATATTTTTCCAGTATAGATGAAGAATGACTATCATCATGTACTATCTTGAAGAATAAAACTGAATAAACATCGAAGTGAGAATACATGAAATAAATATGGAGAATTCTTGTTCACACATGCTCAAACTATAGAATAATGAAAAACATTTCTACCTTAGTCTCGTGGAAAATTGAAGTTCATTGTCGGATATTAGAAAATACCCCGCTGGATAATCATCCAGGTATGATTTGTTGAATCAAACCTTTTCCACTCCATCGGTAAGAACTGCGACCCCGAGGATGGAAAGATTTCATTCTCGGCATATTCGTCTCCTCCGGGCATCGAACATCGTTCCTCGAATATGGATTCAATCTCGAACAATCATCGGGCCTTGTATCTTCTATCTTCTGTCTTCCCGTTGTTGATTCTTCAATAGTCGACATTACTCGAAAGTCCTCCATCATTATCGAGCAATAATTTCTTAATAACATCATCGTTACAAATAAATTTGTAAGTTGAACGTCGATTCACTATCGTAGATGTTAATGTTCATTTGGTTGGTCAATGAAAGATTATATCTGCTAATAGTCGAGAATAAATGTACATGAAAATACATTAAATGTACTGGATGGAAGTGTACATAATGTATCATGTTGTCTCGGCATTATATCATTCTGGATGTTATAGCTATTCTCGTTGTTCATTAACGTTGTTCCATGTTGCTTTTCACAACCCTGTCTCGACATATCCCAATCGCGTAATAGTTTTAATCCATCATCTCACAATACTTAAAATGTCATAAACCAATTCCACTTTATAATTGTCTGTAGCCATCATAATGGTCATATATAATAAAGTCACAATGTTCATACAATCTCACTCTACTTACTTATTTCTGCAACGTGAACTTGCCTGTGTTGAAGTCTCACTGCACAAAAATGCTTCTATCTGCGCTGAGATAAGTAACTTTCACTGACAACACAAAGTGTCCTATAACATTCAAATTCCTCGATGAATTTCCTTAAATCTTCTTATGGTGAAGCCTTATCACTGGATAAGTATAATGTATACTGTTTAGTTTCCACAAAGTCGAACACTTGTTCGCTATTTAACTTAATATCCTCCGCTCAACTTCACTTAGTGTTATCGGGGCTCTCAAAACTATTGGCCGGTATCGCCGCTGTATCTCGTGTCGCGTAGGACCGCACTAAGTGTCGAGTCTACGGGAATGAACTATCCCGGGTAACACGTCTTGTAGCTGCGAAGACAGTCGAGAGAAGAACACTTCTAGAAGCCGTCACCTCTTCAACTCGTCTGAAATTCGGCGCCATTGTTGGTCGCGCGTAATTATGGGCGCGCACTTGTAATAATGCTTATTACAGTGAAATTCTTCCCTTTTGCGTCATTCAAAGTAGTAGTAATATCTTCCTTTAATTTTCTTGATGTTTTAAATGGACCAAAATTGTTACATAGGGCAAAATGGCATAGTTAATCACATTTACTAGGTAAAATACATATCTGCTTCCATAAACCCTCCTCTCATTGCCTGTAAGCATATATCCAATGATATATTTTATAACAATTAACTGGTAATATTTCGCGCAATTCCCATGTTGCTAGGCACTTTTCAATGATCGAGAATATTCTGGGACGTCTCTGTTCACGTGATGGGTTTCTCCCACTACCTGCGTTCGCTAACAAAGCTCTCTTGAGCCAGCTTCGAAGATTTATATTGCAATGTTAAACTGTATCTTGGGCTCGAAAATTAACATCATTTTCATCATAAACCATCCAAATTTCGGGCCCATTCTCCTCTCAGCTAAGGTTAAAAACAGTTCACAAATTGTTTTAATCACGTTATTTCAGGACGTTAGATATATCACTGAGCTGAAATTTGGATGCTAATTTAGCCTACTTTCTTGAGATATTTCCTCAGATTTTTCGCGTTGTACTTTCCCAAAATCACATTGTTTTCTTCATCGAACAGTTCGTAACAATTGTTTCCAAAGGCATTCTTTATGCGATAGGGGCCGAAAAAGACTGGACTGAACTTAGGGTATATCTTCCTAGCTACATCGGCCTTAATATGTCTCCGTAATAAAACCAAGTCTCCAATTTCCAGTGGTGTGCTGAATCGTTTTCCTTCGACTCTCTTCCATCGGTTTTCTGCTGTCTTCTGGAGTTTCTCTTTGGCTCTGTCTATCCTAGCTTGTCTTCCAATATCAGGATCTCTAAGAATGAAGTTGAACACGTTATCCCACGGTCTTTCGGGATTCTGCTCCAAGTGAGGCACCAGCGGAATCTCCGCCGTGCTTTCTTGCACTGTTGAGTTTAAGCAGTCCTCTATCATAGGCACATACTTAACCCAACTAGGGTGATCATCTGGGCAAAATTGTACAGAATTTACTAAATTCTGCCATATACCTTTCACTAGATTTGACTCGGGATATCTCTCACTTGAGATAACCTTTCTATGTCATCTTAAAATTCAGCTGAGGTAAACTGAGTACCATGATGTGACAATAGATACTCTGGTTTCCCCGCTTTAGGAAACAGCCTTCTCTATCCTGCTGACAACGTACCCCGTGTTCGCTTACTGCATGGCGTTCAAAGTTACAAATTTAGTGAACACATCCAAAGTCACTAACAAGAACTGATTACACTGATATCCCTTTGGGCAAGGACCAAAGCTGTCCACAGCCTTCAGTTCCCTTGATTAAGAAGGTATAAGAGCTCTGGGTCTTTCCTTCAATAATTCAGATGCGAATTACCCTCGCTGGCATCGATCACAAGGTCTTATAATACCCGCTATAGATGACCTCATGTTAGTCCAGACAAACCTCCCTTTCAGAACATTGAGAGTCTTATCTAGACCTCCATGTCCAATAGAATGATGCGCCAGCCACACTAATTTGACACAAAATTAGGGGGCACAACAATGCGTATTATCTAGTGCTCGAACTCTGCGTATTTGGATATCAGATCTCGGCTAAGCAAATAGTGATGCGAGCGTCTCCGAGTACTTGCATGATCCTCATGTGCAACATCCATATTCCCCTTCAGAAACCTGTACATCTTTCGTAAGGGCGCGTGTCTCTTCTGCGAAGCTTCAATTAGCTCCAACCTCCTTACGGTTTCAAGATCTTCTTGTTCTAGCTGTACATGATTAACCTGGACTTTCCTGACGGGGTTTCTAGATAAAGCATCTGCCAACAGATTACCTTTACGTGGTTGGTGGACTATGGTCTCATTGAATTGTTGCGTAAATGGGGCCCATCTAGTCAACCTATCGCTCGACAAATCTGTCTGCAGCATGAATTGCAATGCTTTGTGATCTGTGACTATTATTACCTAGTGACCAATTAGGATTTTCTTCCATGCTTGTAGGGCCGTTACGAAAGCTAACGCCTCTAATTCGGTTGTGAAGTAATTTTCTTTATGCCGTTTCAATTTCCTTCCTGTAAATGCAATATAATGCTTATTTCCCTCTTCGTCTTTCTGATATAAGACGGCACTTATGCCTACCCGTGAAGCATCGGACTCAATGAAAGATGTACGGTCGAAATCCGGGTATTCCAATTTTACATTGCTCTTTAACATTTATTTTGCCCTCTCGAATGCGGCTTCGGTTATATCTGTCCATTTCCAGCGATTGTTCTTTTTCAACAAATCGTAGAGAGGAGGCATAATTTCAGAGCATTTAGGGCAGTGACTACTTATTAATTGGCATGCACCCACGAACTCACGAACTTGTCGGACCTTAGTAGGTTTTGGAAATCTCATAATTGCCTCTACTTTTTCTAAGTTCGGGTGATAACCGTGCTGGACGATAGTATGTCCTAAGAAATGGATTTTCTCCTGTAGGAAGTGGCATTTGTCGAAATTTATCTTAATGTTTGCCGCTCTTAAATTCACAAACAGTTTGCGTAAGTGTACCAGATGTTCTTGTACATTCCTAGATGAGATAATCAGATCATCAATGCAACAGAGCACATTCTCTTTAACCTCCCCTGTAAGCCTGCTGTCGAGGGCTCGGATTATGGCTGGTCCCCTAATTATTAGGCCGAAGGGCACACGCTGAAGCACCCAGGAAGACTGGTCAAATAAGAACTCTGTATACTGCTTACTTTCTTCCTCAAGCTCAATATGATAAAACGACGCGGTGAGATCAAGGACAGAAAAACAAGCCTTTCCCTTGAACTTCCTCAGCAAATCACGGATCTTCGGTGGTCGGTCTGTTTCGGGTAAAATTAATAGGTTAATTTTCCGTGCATCTAAGAATAGACGTAGCTGACCATTATTCTTTTTCACCACAGTGATCGGATTGAGGTGAGATGACGCCTGTTTCTTAATAATATCATCGGCTTCCATCTTCTTGATAATCCCTCGTACTTCCTCGTAGTGCTTCTCAGGAATGGGATGGATCCTCTTCTGATATGGGGTATCATCGGTTAATCGGATCCCGTAGTTATAATCCTTAATTAACCCGGGCTTATCGTCGAAAATGTCTTTAAATTCCATTATTAACCCTTCAAATTCATCTCTACTTTCTTCAAATCCCCCTGCTTTATAAATCCATGATCCCCTGTCATTCTCAACTTCCTCATTGATATTATTAATGATGCCTTCCCTAAGATGCGTATCTGGATTGTTATCAAAATCCTTCTCTTCTAACTCTTCTGTGTTGATGCAACCTTCGCTAAATTTAATAATACGGTTTTTCATGTCATTTACTGTTCTGTCTTTCGTAATGAAATCAATACCGAACACGACGTCGAAATTTATCTTGCTCGCTTCAATGAAGATGTGCTCATAAGTGCGACCGTTAATCTCGAAATTTTACAACACCTGGACTTTACATTTTACTGACTTGTCTTGGAATAAACCACGCACTTTGACTGATGATGCGGGTAAGACAGTCATTCTGTTACCTTTTAACAGTCTCTGGTAACTCTCCTCTGACAGTATGGATATAACTGCACCAGTATCCATAAGAGACTTATACATTTGTCCATCGACATTTATACACACATCAAAAAAAGTTTTGCATCACCTCGGTTCCCAGATCTCCGGCATATAGACGTTGACTGTGTATATTGTATCCAAGATACAGTCCCTTTGACTGTTCATAGATGTCACTAAAACTGCTCAAAGATGTAAACAACCATGCATGAGCAGGGCCTATTAGACGGAGGGGGTACGACAGCCGATCAGTTCCAGTCATTCCACCAGGACGAAGGTACGCTGCTCATGTTGTCTGTAGTTCTACCATGCCTAGAAGGTCAATACCGCAGTTCGATCGCGTCCGCATTGTTACTTTGTGTCAAGAAGGGCTCTCAACAAGGGAAGTTTCCAGGCGTCTCAGAGTGAACCAAAGCGATGTTGTTCGGACATGGAGGAGGTACAGAGATACAGGAACTGTCGATGACAGGCCTCGCTCAGGCCGCCCAAGGGCTACTACTGTAGTGGATGACCGCTACTTACGGATTGCCGCTCGGAGGAACCCTGACAGCAATGCCACCATGTTGAATAATGCGTTTCGTTCAGCCACAGGACGTCGTGTTTCAACTCAAACTGTGCGCAATAGGCTGCATGATGCGCAACTTCACTCCCGACGTCCATGGCGAGGTCCAGCTTTGCAACCCCGACACCATGCAGCGCGGTACAGATGGGCCCAACAACATGCTGAATGGACCCCACGGAATTGGCATCACGTTCTCTTCACCGATGAGTGTCGCATATGCCTTCAACCAGACAATCGTCGGAGACGTGTTTGGAGGCACCCTGGTCAGGCTGAACGTCTTAGACACACTGTCCAGCGAGTGCAGCAAGGTGGTGGTTCCCTGATGTTTTGGGGTGGCATTATGTGGGGCCGACGTACGCCACTGGTGGTCATGGAAGGCTCCGAAACGGCTTTACGATACCTGAATGACATCCTCCGACCCATAGTGCAACCATATCGGCAGAATATTGGAGAGGCATTTGTCTTCATGGACGACAATTCTCGACCTCATCGTGCACATCTTGTGAATGCGTTCCTTCAAGATAACGACATCGCTCGACTACAGTGGCCAGCATGTTCGCCAGACATGAACCCTATCGAACATGCCTGGGATATGTTGAAAAGGGCTGTTTATGGACGTCTTGACCCACCAACCACTCTGAGAGATTTACGCCGAATTGTCGTAGAGGAGTGGGACAATTTGGACCAACAGTGTCTTGATGAACTTGTGGATAGTATGCCACGGCGAATACAGGCATGCATCAATGCAAGAGGACGTGCTACTGGGTATTAGAGGTAGTGGTGTGTACTGCAATCTGGACCACAAATGCTGAAAGTCTAGCTGTATGATGGTACAACATGCAATGTGTGGGTCTCATGAGCAATAAAACGAGCTGAAATGTTGTTTGTGTTGATCTCTATTCCCTTTGTATTTAACGGTTCCGGAACTCTTGGAACCGAGGTGATGCAAAACTTTTTTTGATGTGTGTACATATAATCGGTAGTTCACATGGCCTCTCCTCTTTAATTACTTCTTTCTCAAACAGTAGATCTTCATCCATTACTTCACATATCTCGTTAATTGCAATCTGGTTTAGTGGTTTAGCATTTTATAAAACTCCTACTTCTGTTTTAGAATCTTTTTTTTTGTCCCTGAGTTTTATTTCCCTGCTGGCTCTATCCTGGCTGGGGTTCGCCACTCGGGTTTTTCTCCCCTCCTTTTCCGTTCTGTTCATCCCGTCTTAAGTTCTTTAAATATACCTTTCCTTCTCTGCGTCTTTCGTCATACTGTTCCTTTGTGAACGAATTCTCTCTATAGTTCATGTTCCGGTTATACCCCTGGTTTTATCTGTTATTCCGGTTATAACTGTTGTTGTTATTATTATTCTACCGGTAGTTATAATTATTGTGATAATAACCGTTTCTGCGTGTATTATCGTTGTTTCTCCCCTGTTGTTGTTGGTAAGGTCTTCCTCCACGAAATCTGCGGTACCTTGGTTCGGGTCTCCTGTCTTTAAAGTTGTTATTTCTTTCCGGACCTATAATACTTTTGTCTCGCTCTTTAGGACACTCTGTCTGTTGCGTTTGATCGATGTAGATGGTATCTATGTCCCGCTGGTCTTGTCTACTAGTCCTGGATATTACGGTTGGCATTGGACTAGTGTAATCTAATTTTCGCAGAAGCTCGTCCAAGCTAGCCAAATCCTTGATCTGAGACTAGATAATCAGTCTTCTTACTTCAATTGGAAGCTGTCTCGATATAGCTTCGATCAGTTCTCCCGTTGATAATGGGAGCTGGAGAAATCTGAGTTGTGCTAATTGCCTCGTGAAGAAGTCTGTATTACCGCGTTAGCAGATTACTCGAATACATCCTCGAGTATACTTCGGCCCATAAGCTGTTCTGTGCTTTAGTAGACCAAAATCTCTTGATTAAGGCATCTGCAAATTCTTCGAAATCAACGAACGTGTACCTGAAGCCTCTAAACCACTCTAATGGGGCTAACGCTAAGTAGCGTTCCACTATTTTCATCTCCCTATTCCTCGGAACCTGAGCTTCGACAAAGTAATCTCTCAGATTTCAAATGAATTCAATAGGGGTGAATCCGTCTTGGTTATTGAACTGACGAGGTTTATCTTCAAAGTTGCGTATAACCGTGATATTCCTAGGTTGAGTATTCTGACTGCTAATTCTGGGATCCCTCGTATGTCTTTCAGACTCCTGAATTCTGGATTCGGGTATTTCTATCGATCTAAGTACCCTTGCTCCGGTCTGACACCTCTTTCTTCGTGATATATGCTATTTTTTCTGTCATGGCTTTCCCATTCACCTATCTCCTATTTTCCTTTCTCTTCGAAGTCGTTAATGAAATCTTTCAACTGCTTTCCTACTTCTTTTTGAGATCTTCTTTATACCTTTCCAAAACAGTGGTATATCCTATAGTTAACTTCTGAAGTTTCCTGGCAATGTAATCCTCCAGTTCGGTAGACTTTCCGTCCTGAATCTTGTTAATTTTATTCACGTCAGTGACAACCTTGCTAATTTGATCTTTCAATGCCTTACTTTCCCGCGTTAATTGATCCTCATTGTCGACCTGCGTTTGCTGAAGCTGATCCAAACGTTTACTTAGAACAGTCCGCACGCTTCTTACCTCTTTGCTTAATTCTAGTTGAGTACTAGCAAATTTATTTTCTATGTTCTCCTTAATCTCTTTAATACGTTCCTTACTAGATTTGTTCCACTCTTCCTTCCATACTACGACAAGAGCTTTTAACATTTCGCTTATATCTAGTTCAATGTCATCCTTCAATATCTTATTGTGATCTATTACTTGGGAACGCAAAGAATCGACATTTTCCTTCAGATCACCTAATTGTGACTGAACTGCACCTATGTTTTCCTTACACTGCGTTTGAGACACCTCTAGCTCTTTCCTGATTTCATTTTGAAATGTTACATTACTAGACTCAATATGGTTAAGTTTGGACTGGATGTCATTAACATTCATATGTACCTTCTCAATATCTATAAACATGTTATTGTCCTCCGTCTGCATTTGTTAACATCAGCTTGCACGCCATTTACATCGGTTTGGACATTGTTAACATCCGTTTGAATATTATCAACCCTATCTTGTACAGTATCAACTTTCGTTTGAACAGAATAAACTCTATTTCTTACATCACCTACATCACCCTGTACAGTGTCAACTTTAGACTGGATCTCTTTGGAACTGACCTGTAATCGCGACAAGTTATCATTTGATGCAGTAGCACTTGTCTGCAATCCTTCTAGGGATGATTGTACACCCTGCATTTCCTCTTTGACACTTTCTTTCACACTCTCAGTAACACGACCTGTTATATTTTCAACAATATTTTCCACAACTTTCATAACAACCGTATCAATATCATCCTTCCTATATTTCTTAACCTGCTCCAAATCCTGCTTGGTTTCCTGAAATTTGCGATTCAAACTCTGAAAATTTACCTTTAAATTCTCAGTCACCTCCTGCTTCAAGTTTTTCTGTAAATTACATTGTACAGTTTCTAATTTCTCCTGCAAATTCTGCTTCAGATTCTCCTGTAAATTACATTGGACATATTTCAAATTCTCTTTCATACACTCCTGCAAACTCTGCTGCATCTCGTTCAGCATCCTCTGCACCTCCTCTTTACCCATCATTGCCATTTGCCGTAGGGACATGTCAAAAAAGAGTATAATAACAACATTTGGAACAACAATTTCTACCATGTAATTGGACATTTTTAATGTCTATCTTATGTCTTAAGGGGGCTGATACACCTGGAAATATGATTTTTTTTTCATTTTTTATTTTTGATCTCGAATGAAAGAATAACCATTTCTTTATCTAAATCTGAAGTCTTATAGCAAAATTTCCTATTTTGACCGACATATTACGATTTAAATCCATGCATGTACTGAACTGTCAGCTGAGTGTTATGTGTAAGTGGAAATGTATATACAATGTTTAGAGCCATTTTCCAAAAAGTTTTGTCTAGCTGTATGCCTCTCACCAAGGCGGTCCGGGTTCGATTCCCGGGCAATGCATGTGAGATTTTCGAAGTGAAATGCCATGTCCTGTGGTTCGGATACCACGTAAAAAGGAGGTCACGTGGCTCATGATCTCAAGATTGACGGTCACGTTAAACTACAGGCTTCCTTCCTTCCTTCCAAAAAGTTTAATTTTTTTACACAAAAAACACAATAACTCAAGAACTGAAAATGAAAATGCTTGAAATTTGGAATTCCCCTTGTTGGAACTAAGGTATAGAGTATGAACGTCAATTATTGAATTCCTTTGAGAAATATGCTCAGTGCATCTAAAACACTACGTGAAATTCTTAATTTTTTTCAATATTCAAATGAAATACCTATAAAAGGGTAACTTATTCTTCCACCAAGTTCATAGAGGTCTTTGGGTAATTTAGTGTTGTCTTAAAGGAAAAAAAATGTTTATGCTAATCACATTGATAGTTTTCAAGAAATTATGTTATTTGTAACATTCAAAAAATATTTTTTAAATATTTTAATATGCTAATTTTATTACACTTGTACATACTGAATTTTAAAACTTTATACATCAAATGAAAGCCCAGCATATGTACTATAAGTGTACAAAGTTTAATTCAAATCCACGTGATGGTTCCATAGATATAGAGTAATTTACAAAATGCATGCATTCCAGGTGTATAAGCCCCCTTAAGATTTACATAACTTATTAAATACTCTCTTAAATTAATAAACATATAGTTTCGTTCAGACTTATCGTGTCCTAAATTATTTATATTACCATACTAACATTTAAATTTACCAACGTTAAAACAAGTTAACTTTACACTGAACATGGCTATCAAAGTCCATGAGCCGGTCTGAAATTAAATGAATTCAGATCGTAGGCCATTTTCTTAGAATACTAACCTATTTATACTTCTCTCAGGTTTTCTATAAGATTATCTCTTACGAATCTCTACAAACCTCATTCGTAGCCCCTTAATTTGGGCGACCATTTTATCTACTGTACCCGTAAAAATCAAGGAGGTACTCGCTGGACATCCAAAACAAAGCTGGATTTTAGAATAGTGAAAGTACCGGCTGATGATCTTATCACAGTCCCGCCAGCGAGCTTTCCAAGATTATACACAGTATACTTGAAACATGTTATGGTTAAAACATACTAGCTTTTATACGATAGAGTACAAACTTGCCGTCTTTTCTCGGGGCTTTGTTGGATAGAAAGACATCCTGTATATTTTAGGCTGTTCCATAACACGTCTTCATTAATAGAATAATAAAGGAACCCCGAACAAAACGTATAAAAATATAAATTTATTAATAAAACTAAACAAGAGTTTAGTCCTTTTCAGTCAGTCAACACAACGGGACATGCTCGCCCGCCACCTGGTGGGGTCTCTGCTCTGAGCCCACACAATGCGAGAAATGAAACACGCTAAAGCATCTCGTCTTTCAAACCATAACATTTTACAAAAACGGCTCTATTTAAAGTAATTCTGATTTAACCACATCCATACTCAAAAACAATCTTCCTCACACTAGCTACTGTCGTTCATGACCAACAAAGCCTTCATACACTCAATATTAACAATTAAACTCAAACACTCGTATCAAAAACATTCGCTCTTTCAAACTATAATCTAATTCAAAAACATTTAAAAATATTAATAATAGCAAAAATTCAAAACCCTCAATATAACCAAATATAAATCTTTAATCACTATTTACAAGTGTCTATCGCTTCAGAGACTCGCTCTTGAGCGATGAGACCGTGTTAATATAATTAGCAACGCTCCTTTCTTATAGTTTTCATTTACTATAACTACCCATTTACAAATGCTAAACCACTTTCTGTCATATCAGGTTAATAGACAATATCGGTATACAAATGACCGATCATTTAGGATAAGTTCATTGTTACAATTTCTGTTTAATATAATTTGATGAGCTGATAATGTTGATGAGCTGATTTTTCATTTTCACATTTTCACACATTGCCATTTGCCAATTTGCAATTTACAGTTTTAAAAAATGTCTGTTTCAAGTTTGGCATTTTTGATGATATGGATTCTCTATTTTGTTGATGACACTTTTTAAACATGTCTGTTTTTATGTTTTTGAATTTTTATATTTCACACATGAGCATTTCCAGTTTTAAAAATTGTGTGTTTTAAGTTTTGCGTTTATGGTGATATCGAAGCATGGATTTTCCATTTTGTTGTTTTGTCATTTTTCCATTTGGTGTATGTCGAAAGTTGAGATTTGTCAATGGTGTTGATGCGAGTGCTTGACCATAATGATGATGATGCAGTGAGTTTATGTGTGTTGGAGAAACGTAGAGGTCTACGACTAGTGCAGGTAAGACTGTTTTACAAAAATAATGTCTATTGACCGCTACATTTTAAAGAAAAAACAAAACTATTGAAAACAAAATGAGTATATAAGTGACAATTTCCCCCTGCCCACTCACCCTACCTCACCGTGTTTGCTCTGGTCATACATACACACCAGCTTTCTCTCTACTCATACATTCACACCTGTCTTTGGGAACAAACACAACCACTTTATTTATCCCCAAAAGCACATTCTCGACATGCACACTCATCCCAAAAGAACTTTTTTAGTTTTCCATTTATAATTTACATTACAAAAATAACTAAAGTTACTAAAAATACTATTACTCATTAAATATTTACAAAAAAAACTACAACTTTGTAGCTTAAAAAAATTAAACTATATACCATTTTCCAATTCCCAACTCTGTAAAATTCAAAATAAAAATAAAAATAAGGTTTCATAGAACTTTTAAAGAGCAAAAGGTCGAAGTGGGTTGCCACTATTTACAAAATCTACTATTTAGAATGACAAAATACTAAATCTACGAGTTACAAAAAAAGCCATGTCCCTAAACAAACAAACAGAAAAATCACACCTCCTCCTCCTTGCGGTCATAACGCCAGGGCAGGCTGGTGAGCAGGTCATCAGCCCACACACGTTTGTTATCCGTGGAGGCGAGGGTTCGTTTTCTCTCTTCCACAAGATACAAATGATGGTTGCTGGATTGTATCCTCCGTAAAACCGCCAACTAATCGTCTACACGTAGCGATTTTACCACTGCCCTACCAACACCTTTTGCTCTTTTGACTTCCTTAGAGTCTAGTGTGCGAGCAGTACGCCTTAAGCTCTTTCCCTAGACGCATCGAGTACAGGCCTAAGCCAGAAAATAAGGTTGAGACTTTAGAAGACATCGAAGCTAGACATCTAAATTAGCTATATCAGCTATGTTCGTTTAGTAGTCCTTTTTTCATTACCTTATTATCATCATAAGTGCAAATGACCCAGATGTTACGCGCATCATACCACTAATCACCGCCGCATAAAGTCTTTCTCGACTGTGATTTTTAAAATATTTATTTTTATTACAGTAAACTGTGCACATTATAAGTTGAAGGGTCAATTCCATACCGGTAGTAGTTTCCCTTATCATCCTCATCATAAGGGCAAATTACCTTGATGTTACGCCCATTACACCATTAATCACCACACACAATAAGTATTCCTCGCCTGTGAATTTTGAAATATGTATTTCTATTATCTTTGTTAGTAGAATTGCTCTTTACTTATTCTGAAAGGGAGTAGCAGCCTTTCAGAATAAATCAATTCTTTACTAGTCTTATAGACGGTTAAGATATTGATAATATAAGCCAACTAATGGCTACACTGCGTTCTGCTGCACGGCTGAAAGCAACGGGAAACTACAGCCATAATGCTTTCCCGAGGATATGCACCTCTCTATGCATAATTACATGTGATGATGGCCTCCTCCCTTGTAAAATTTCAATCCGGAGGTAAACTAGTCCCCCGTTCGGATCTCCGGGTGGGGACTACTCGAGAGGGGGTTAACATCACAGAAGTGACAAAGAGGAAATCTGACATTCTACGGATCGGAGCGTGGAATGTTAGAAGTCTGCTAGGAAGTGGAAGGTTAGAAAACTTAGAAAGGGAAATGGATACGTTGAGGTTGGATTTGGTTGGGATTAGTGAAATGCGCGGGCAGGAAGAACAGGACTTTTGGTCAGGAGACTATAGGGTCATTAGCACTAAATCAAACAATGGCCAAGCAGGGGTGGGCCTCATATTGAGTAGGAAACTTGGACAGCGGGTGGAATATTATGAGCAATATAGTGAACGGATTATTGTAGCAAAAATCAATACTAAACCTACGTGCACCACAGTGGTACAAGTCTATATGCCTACCAGTCAAGCTGATGATGAGGATGTTGAAACGGTCTACGAAGAAATAGATGAAATTCTGAGGTATATCAAGGGGGATGAAAATGTTATAGTAATGGGAGATTGGAACGCTGTGGTAGGAAAAGGGAGAGAAGGGAAGATAATAGGAGATTTTGGATTAGGTGAAAGGAATGATCGAGGAAGCAGGCTGATGGAATTCTGCACCGAGCACGAGTTGGTCATAGCTAACACCTTATTCAATAACCACAATAGAAGAATATACACATGGATGAGACCAGGAGATACAGGGCGTTACCAAATCGACTTCATTATGGTCAAGCAGAGGTTTCGAAACCAGATTTTGGATAGTAAAACATATCCTGCTGCTGACATAAACTCTGACCACAATCTGGTTGTAATGAAATGCCGATTAAAGTTGAAGAAACTGAAGAAAAGTCAAAAACCAAAAAGGTGGGCAATAGACAGACTGAAAGTAAATGATGTTAACGAAAGATTGAAGAAGAGTATTAAGGAAGGACTAATGAAAAACCCTAAACAAACTTCAATTGCAGACGAATGGGCACTTTTGAAGAATGGAATAACAAAATCCGCAGAAGAAAACATTGGTAGGAAAGAAAGAATAGGTAGAAAACCGTGGATCACTCAGGATATACTAGAATTGATGGATGAAAGGCGGAAATACAAGAATGTAAGGGATGAGCAGGGGAAAGCAGAATACAGACGTCTGAGAAATGAGGTTAACAAGAAGTGCAAGGAAGCGAAAGAAGGATGGTTGAAAGAGAAATGTGCAGGTATAGAAAATTGTCTGAAATTAGGAAAAGTAGACACAGCTTATCGAAGGATTAAGAATACTTTTGGGGAAAAGAAGACTAAGTGGTGTAATATTAAGGACACAAATGGAAAGCCTGTAACAGATGGGGAAGAAAAGGTTGAGAGATGGAAAGCTTACATAGAGTGTTTGTATAAGGGAAAGGAGATTGAGAATCGTGTAATGGAAAGGGAGGAGGAAATTGATGAGGATGCAAAAGGAGATTTAATATTGAGATCGGAATTTGGCAGAGCATTGGAAGACTTAAGCAGGAACAAAGCACCAGGCATAGATGATATACCAATTGAGTTGCTACGCTGCATAGGAGACGAAGGTCTGATCAGGTTATTTCACTTGGTGTGTAGGATTTATGAGACAGGTGAGGTAGCCCCTGATTTCAAGAAGAATGTTATCATCCCTATACCAAAGAAATTGGGAGCTGACAGATGTGAAGATTACCGTACAATCAGCTTGGTTACTCATGCTTCTTAGATCCTGTCTAGAATAATTTACAAAAGGATTGAAAGCCAGATAGAATCGGAGTTGGGTGAAGACCAGTTTGGTTTCAGGAGAAATGTAGGAACAAGGGAAGCTGTATTAAGTTTTAGGATGATTTTGGAAGGTAGAATAAGGAAAGATAAGAGAACGTTCATGGCATTTGTAGACTTAGAAAAGGCTTTCGATAACGTTGATTGGAGTAAGTTGTTTGACATTTTGAAATCGATTGGAATAAAGTACAGGGATAGGAGGGTGATATACAATCTATACAGAAACCAGACGGCAGTCATTCGAGTTGAAGGACATGAGAGAGAAGCTGGTATTCAGAAAGGTGTAAGGCAAGGCTGCAACTTATCACCCATACTTTTCAATCTTTACATTGAACAAGCATTGAAGGAAATTGGAGAAAAATTTAAAGTGGGAGTGAAGATTCAAGGAGAAATAATTTCAACTCTGGGATTTGCTGATGACATCGTCATCTTGGCCGACAAGCCTGAGGATTTAAGTGAGTTTTTGACTGGTATGGACTCCGTCTTACGGAAAGAATTCATGATGAAAATTAATAAATGTAAAACAAAAATACTGGAATGCAGCCGAAATAAATCAAAAACCTCTATGGAGATCAAATTGGCAGGTGAAAAGCTGAAGGAAGTAGGAGACTTCTGTTACTTAGGAAGCAGAATAACCAGTGATGGACGAAGCAAAGAGGACATAAAAAGTAGGTTTGTTCAGTCAAGGAAAGCATTTCTACAAAAAAGGAATCTGTTGACATCGAATATAGATTTAGGTATTAGGAAGTCATTTTGAAAGCCTTTGTCTGGAGCGTGGCGCTATATGGAAGTGAAACTTGGACTATTGGAGCAGCAGAAAAGAGGAGAATTGATGCTTTTGAAATGTGGTGTTACAGGAGAATGATGAAGATCAGATGGGTAGATAGGGTTACAAACGAAGAGGTTTTAAGACGAGTGGGAGAGGAGAGATGTTTCTGGCGACTGCTAATGAAGAGAAGAGATAGGTTAGTAAGACACATACTAAGACACCCAGGAATAGCAAGCTTAGTTATGGAAGGAAGGGGACAAGAACTGTAGGGGTAGACCAAGGTTAGAAAATGTTAAACAGATTGCCTCGGATGTAGGGTGTGGTAGCTATGTAGAGATGAAGCGATTAGCTCAGGACAGGGACGCATGGAGAGCTGCATCAAACCAGTCAAAAGACTGAAGACTCAATCATCATCATCATAATTTAATAATTTAATAATTTCCCATCGAAGTTCCGCCTATAAATGACTTTCGTGTCGCAGATCTGATCACATTTAGGAGTCTTCCCTGACTCTCCTATAATACAACAATGCTTCTGTTATTCAAACCACACTACTTCATGACATTGAATACGGTATCACCCTCGTATTCCAGACAACTCTATACGATAAAAACATCCGTATATCTCTACTAAAAACTCACATTACATCAACTCAATTGTTCTCAACAATTGTTCCACAGTACTGGCATAACTTCCCTCTAGCATTGATCTTATTTTTGTTACAATCCACTGCTTATTAATGAACAGCAATATTTGTTCTACAATTACATTGGTCGTTCTCAAACGATTATGTTGATAGATCCTTAAAGGTTTGCTAAACGAAGTTACTGAAACATAAAACACCATGTCTCTAGATATTTAATAAAAATACACAAGTTTCTTCACACTGGTCATTCCTAAAATATGCACGGTTGCAATACTACATTGACAAATAACGCAGTGATACATTTGTGCGTTAATAACACCACGTGTTACTTCTTCGCTCAATAAGGATCGATGACGACCAGATAAGATTTTATCTAACTTTACTAAGGTCGGACGAATTATCTTTCAATAGATATGTCTCATATAATTTACATTTAATGAAAGCAAAGTCTTCCCTCAAATCAATATTGGTTTGTCATTGACTGAATGTATCTTCATTCTACACAATAAATGTTCATAATAGATTAACTTCACGTCGTAATCATAACGAATGTAACTTGCTAGATCGACAAATTGTTTATAATATTAGGTGATATTTCACATTATACCACGCATAGATTTCTTCTCCTAATTATGAATTCTTCTTACAGAAAGAGTGCCCAAAATCATTATAAACAAAATGAATTTACTGAAAATATCAAAGACAAATTGTCTGAAGTCTTGAATAAAAATCGAAATCGTCGAATAATAACTTCCTTAAAGATTTTCCCAATGGGAAATAAATTTCTCAAGCAGCTGACTTCAGTTCAGAAACTGAATCATAAAAATATTTTTCCAAGTATAGATGATGAATGACTATCATCATATACTATCTTGAAGAAAAAACTGAATAAATATAGAAGTGAGAACACATGAAATAAATATGGAGAATTGTTGTTCACAAATGCCCTCAAACATACTCAAACTATTGAATAATGAAAAACATTTCTACCTTTGTCTCGTGGAAAATTGAAGTTCATTGTCGGGTATTAGAAAATACCCCGCTGGATCATCATCCAGGTATTATGTGTTGAAATCAAACCCATTCCACTCCATCGGATGAGAACTGTGACCTCGAGGATGGAAAGATTTCCTTCTCGGAATATTCGTCTCCTCCGGGCATCGAACATCGTTCCTCGAATATGGATTCCATCTCGAACAATCATCGGGCCTAGTATCTTCTATCTTCTGTCTTCCCGTTGATGATTCTTTAATAGTCGACATTACTCGAAAGCCCTCCATCATTATCGAGCAATAATATCTTAATAGCATCATCGTTACAAATAAATTTGCAAGTTGAACTTCGATTCACTATTGTAGATGTTAATGTGCATTTGACTAGTCAATGAAAGATTATATCTGCTAATAGTCGAGAATAAATGTACATGAAAGTACATTAAATGTACTGGATGGAAGTGTACATAATGTATCATGTTGTCTCGGCATTATATCATTCTAGATGTTATAGCTATTCTCGTTGTTCCTTAACGTTGTTCCATGGTGCTATTCACAACCCTGTCTCGACATATCCCAAACGCGTAATAGTTTTTAATCCATCATCTCACACATACTTAAAATGTCATAAACCAATTCCATTTTATAATTGTCTGTAGCCATCATAATGGTCATATACAATAAAGTCACAATGTTCATACAATCTCACTCTACTTACTTATTTCTGCAACGTGAACTTGCCTTTGTTGAAGCCTCACTGCACAATAATGCTTCTATCTGCGCTGAGATAAGTAACTTTCTCTGATAACACAAAGTTTCCTATAACTTTCAAATTCCTCGATGAATGTCCTTAAATCTTCTTATGGTGAATCCTTATCACTGGATAAGTATAATGTATACTGTTTAGTTTCCACAAAGTCAAACACTTGTTCGCTATTTAACTTAATATCCTCCGCTCAACTTCACTTAGTTTTAGCGGGGCTCTCAAAACTATTGGCCGGTATCGCCACTGTCTCTCGTGTCGCGTAGGATCGCACTCAGTATTGTGTCTACGGGAATCAACTACCTCGGGTAACACGTCTTGTAGCTGCGAAGTCAGTCGAGAGAAGAACACTTCTAGAAGCCGTCCCCTCTTCAACTCGTCGCAAATTCGGCGCCATTGTTGGTCGGGCGTAATTATGGGCACGCACTTGTAATAATGCTTATTACAGTGAAATTCTTCCCTTTTGCGTCATTCAAAGTAGTAGTAATATCTTCTTTTTTTATGTTTTCAATGGACTATAATTGTTACATAGGCCTTAAATGGCATAGTTAATCACATTAACTAGGTAAAAATCCATATCTGCTCCCATAAACCCTCCTCTCTTTGGCTATAAGCATATATCCATTAATATATTTTATAACAATTAACTGGTAATATTTCGCGCAATTTCCTTGCTGCTAGGCACTTTTCAATGATCGAGAATATTCTTAGGCGTCTCTGATGACGTGATGGGTTTCTCCCACTGCCTGCGTTCGCTAACAAAGCTCTCTTGAGCCAACTTCCAAGATTTATGTTGCAACGTTGAACTGGATCATGGGCTCGATAAATAACATCAATTTCATCACAAATCATCCAAATTTTGGCGCAGTACGAGCTTTCCGAATCTTAGGTTTTGTATATATATTGAAGCCATCTATTTTAACCTCGCAACCAGAAGGGAGCCAACTCTCAACAAATCCTACAATCTGCATATCTCCTATTAGGATCAAAACTACATCATTCCCTCTCTTATTTAAAAAACCTTCTATATTTACGCTTGCAATATTCCAGTTTAGTTATTTTTACCCCTACCCTCTTCGCTGGCGGTGGCTTTGCTTCTAGTAACTCTAGCTTTCTCTTGCTCTAGTATACTGCCAGCTGGAGAAGAAATGACCTCCTTCTCCACATCAACTGCTCTGTCAAGGTTTTCTTGCCGATAAGTTCTTTTAGACTTGTAACTCGTTGTTTGACAGTCTCACCTTTCTGCAAAACACGCACTTCTCCGGTGCTCCTGGTGCTGACGTTAGTCGTTCCTGCTCGCGCTACTTCCGTGTTGGACTTTGAGGTCGATGCTCTCTGTTGAGTCACCACCGCACTTCTGTCTGAACCGACAGCTGCTTCCACATGGTTGCTAGGTCTAACTGGCTCCTTTTATTGTTGCTTCTCCATATCCTGGAGTTGTGCCACTGTCCAAACCCGATCCCAGTTATTGCCGCTAACCGCCAGTCTATTGCCTTTTACATAAGCCTTGAGACCCGAGTTCCTTGCCTTCCTTAAATGAATCTGCAAGGTCCGTTGCTCGCTTGCCTCTTCTTTACTCATTTCTCTCCTTGCCCATATCCTCTCCCCTTTCAGGTTCCTTGTGTTCGCCAGAATTCTTTGAGCCATCAGCGAAAAAACTAACGACACTTTCACGGGCCTCGTGCCCTATCCCTTTTCAATCATTGAAACTCCAATGTTTATCCGCATGCCTTCACAATCACTCGGAGCAACTTGGATGTTAGATCCTCGGTGCTTTCATTGACATCTTCCTTTATTCCGTAAATGAAGACGTTTTTCTTTCTCTCATCCAGCTTGGTCTTCCTTAATTCTTTTACCTCCACTTCTAATATCTTCACCTTTTCTCTTAGGTCTTTTATCTCTCTACGGTTCTCGGTCAGCCTTTTTGTCACTATTCCCATCTCTTCTCTTATACATGTCTTCATATCCCTGAATTCCTTACATTGTTCTCGAAAAAAGTCCCGGATCTGGTCATTTTGTGACACTTCCTTTACAATTTCCCTTATTTTTTCCATTTCTTGCCATCCCAGCTGACCAGGCCCTGGGTGTGACTCCACTCCTCCAATTAATAGTAGCGTCGCCACAACCAGCGCTACCATCCCCATCGCCAAAACCCCCATTTGTTCAGTGGCGTTGCCCACTATCACTCTCCCGACACCGAAATCGCACTTCACTCTAGCCTGCCAGCGGCCGATTACCGCCCGGTACTGCTGAATAGCGATTCCCATTCTTCTTTACACTTCACTGCACGTTTCACCTTGTTTGCTTGGTTGAAAAACTGAAAGACTTGTTATAGCTTATCCATTTCTTACAGAAACGGGGTGCTAGTCATTTTCTTCACACGATATCAATTCATGAGGTGCTCCAAAAGAGTAAGAACGTTGCATGCAGGTGCGTATATAAGGGGGGGGGGGGACCCGGGACCCCCCGAATTTTTTGTCACATATATTATTTGTTCTCCTCCAATGGTATCCTTACCTTGACGCGGTGGTGGAGCTTGCGTGGTCAAATGATCCTGAGAGCTATGCCGGCGGTAGCTTAGCTACTGGTAGGGTCTCCCAAGCCGGACAGGTCGAAGGTGATGATCCAGACTAAACGGGATACTCTGGCTCTCCAGGTTGGGGGTTGGGCTAACAACCCCACACCATAAAAAAGAACCTGTTACGAAACAAGGACAATTGCCTCGGAAGGACGGACTTAACAGAAGACGACTTTGGCCTGGATTACGGAAAATAGATTTGTATATTGCGACGTGGAATGTAAGAACGATGTTGAGACCAGGAAAGATGAATAAAATAGGAGAAGAGATAACTAAATTTAATTTAGATATTGTAGCGTTACAACAGGTAAGATGGCAAGGACAAGGAAGGATAGATAAAAGGGAATATTCACTATTGTATAGTGGTCCAAATAGCAGAACAGGACTACATGGTACAGGATTTATGGTATCCAAGGCAGTACGGAATATTATTATGGAATATGAAGCCATAAATGAAAGATTGTGTAAATTGCGCATCAAAGGAAGATTCAGGAACATATCCATATTGTCAGTGTATGCACCAACTGACGAGAAAGATGAGGATGAGAAGGAAGAGTTCTATGAACAATTAGAACAGATATGCGGTGAGATACAGAGATACGATGCATTGATAATAATGGGTGATTTTAACGCAAAGATTGGGAAGGATCTATTGATGAGGTGTGCAGGGGAACATACACTATTTGATGTTAGTAACCAAAATGTCACACTACTTGGGCAGTTTGCCATCAGGAACAATATGGTGATCAAAAGCACATGTTTCCCACACAAACGAATACATCTAGGTACTCGGAAGGCTCCTGATTCTACAACTGTGAATCAAATAGACCATGTGTTAATCAATGCAAGATACTCTTCATCAATTATAGATGTGCGGAGTTGTAGAGGACCAAATTGTGATTCAGATCACTATCTAGTCAAAGCAGTACTTAGAGAAAACCTGGCTAAAACGAAAACGAAATCTGAAACCTGGAAGAACAGTATAAACGTTGAAAGATTAGGAGATGAAATATTAAAGAGGAATATCAGAGAGAAATACAAAAGAAATTAGAAGAAGAAAAAGAGGGAGATGATCTCAATGAAGAGTGTAAGAAAATAGAGGAAGTAGTTAAACTAGCTGCAGAAGAAATAATCGGAAAGAGGCAGCAAACCCGGAAAGAATGGTTTGATCAAGAGTGTAGGGAAGCAATAGAAGAGAAGAATAGAGCAAGAGAAAAAGATGATCTTGAGAGAAACAAGAAGCAACTGTGAACATTATAGGCAACTGAGGTTGAATGCCAACAAAGTATGTAGAAGAAAGAAAAAGGAACACATAAAGAAACAATTTATAGAAATGGAAGAATTGAACCAGGGAAGTGAAGTAAGAAAATTCTATGCGGCAACTGGTAAAATGGGGAAAGGTTTCCAACCGAGGGATAGAAGATGCAAAGATAGACAATGGATGATGCTGAATGATGAGAACAAAGTGTTAGATGGATGGTCTGAACACTTTAAGGAACTTCTAACTGAAAGTGTAGAGACAGAAATTGAACAACATATGCAACAAAATGAGAGACAAGAAGTAATTAGATCAGAATCAGAGAATGAGAATGCAAGTATTATGAGTCCTACAAGATTTGAAGTGGCAAATGTAATGAAGAAAATGAGAAACAACAAATCACCAGGGGAAGACAGTATTGTAGCAGAAATGATAAAATATGGAGGAGCGGCATTGGAAGATAGAATACATAAACTATTAGAAAGAATATGGGAAGAAGAGAACATGCCAGATGGATGGAGGGGAGGAATAATATGTCCTGTATTTAAGAAAGGAGATAAACTAGCATGTGAGAATTACAGAGGAATCACTCTATTGAATGTTATTTACAAGATCCTATCTGGTATCTTGAAAGAAAGAATGAAGATATTTTCAGAAGAAATTATGAGTGAATATCAGTGTGGTTTTAGACCCAATCGGAGTACAACGGATCAAATCTTTGTAATTAGGCAGATGATGGAAAAGTTTTATGAATATGATATTGACCTCCACATGCTCTTTATAGATTTTAAACAAGCTTTCGATAGTGTATGTAGAGAAAGACTATATGAATTACTAGGATAAATGAGGATACCTGGAAAGATAATCCGGCTGATAAGGATGACACTAGATAACACATGGGCACGAGTGAAAAATGGAAATAAGTTGAGTAAACCCTTTACAATTAATATGGGTGTTAAACAAGGAGATGAATTGTCTGCAGTACTCTTTAACCTTGCACTACATAAAGCAATTAGTAAAGTAGACCAGGGAGACACTATTTTTAACAAATCAAGTCAGATCTGTGCTTATGCAGATGATGTAGTGATCATAGCAAGAGAGAAGCGTACACTGAAAAGAGTATATTTAGAATTAGAGAAAGAAGCTACAAATATTGGGTTATCAGTGAATGAGAGTAAAACTAAGATCATGGTAATGTCCACATCTAACACAAGGAGAGCCCCGCAGGATATTACAATAGGCGATGAGACATTTAAGGGTGTGACACAATTTAAGTATCTAGGAATACTTATTAACAACCAGTGTGATATGACAAACTGTATTAAAGATCGATTACAGGCTGGAAACAGAGCATACTATGCAAACATCAAGCTGCTCAGGAATCAACTTATATCACGAACAACCAAAATGAAGATATATAAGACAATGATAAGACCAGTAGTGACCTATGGCTCTGAAGCTTGGACATTTACTATGGATGATGAGAATACTGTGAAGTGTTTTGAAAGGAAAATACTGCGAAGAATATATGGCCCTGTTAGAGAGGAAGATGGATGGAGAATACGATATAACCATGAACTAAACGAATTGATTGGAAAACATGATATCGTAAAGTTTATAAAGGCAATCCAATGGTTGGGACATATAGAGAGGATGCCGGAGAGCCAGATGCCCAAGAGAATGTTGAAAGGGAGGTTATTCTCCAGGAGGAGGAAAGGACGTCCTAAGAAGAGATGGTTGGATGGTGTGAATGCAGACTTCGTCGCAATGGGAGTGAGAGGATGGAGGAGCAAGGCGATGGATAGATCAACATGGAGAGCAGTTGTTCAAGAGACCAAAACCCACCCCGGGTTGTAGCGCCATGGAGTAAGTAAGTATATTATTTGTTTATGAATTAAAACATTAGAAACCAATATAATCATGTACTATTGTTACTAAGTGACGTATGTCAACGTTGCAAAGCAAGGCGAAGGTAGAGCGATGTAAACAGTGTGACAATCAGTTTGCTCTGATCTTATGAGTAACAACATATCCTCTTATTACTCTCCAGTGCCTTCGCTCTTATGAACGAACCAAGAACAGCAACAAGTGCCCTTGAAGCGTGTAACAAAAGTGTTTTCCCTAACTTTTATACCCTTATCAAACTTTTGGCAAATTTGCCTCTCTCTGTAGCTACTGGTACTGCCGAACGGAGTTTGAGTTGGTTGAAAACATACTTAAGAAATTCTACTTCTGAAAACAGACTCAACGGTCTAGTATTGCAATCTATTCACAGAGACATACATCTCACTGACGATGAAGTTATGAACCGATTTGGCAATGTTTCAAGAAACCTTGACTTTATATTATAGTGTGAGTTGTAAATAAAAACAGTAACATTAATTCTTTCGATGTAAATACTATCAAGTGAGCAAGATGATGTATTAATAAAAAGTATCATAAAATGGTCTTAGTTGTGTTTGACATTAACCAAACATAAAACATCACAAAAAATTGGTTGAAAAAGTGATGCCAGATAGCCTTAAAAGTCATCATTTTGCCTTGAATTATAAAAAGTTTTCCGGGGAGAACCCCAGACCCCCTATTCTTTGGGTCTATACCATGCCCCCTAACCCCCGGTTGGGCACCCCCGAAATAAAGTTCTGTATGCACCCCTGTTGCATGAGTACAGTAAAGAGTAAATGAGCTGTAATAGGTAGTCTTGGCTACGACAAATGGACAGACATAACTTAATTTTTTGAAATTCTTGTATTTGTAATACGGCCTTTCGGCTGAAATACATTCTTATTACTGTCGTATTTGGAGATGGCGAGATTTTTTGCAGGGTTGGCGACAATGTGCTGACACAAGAAAACAACTCATAACTTCAAGAAATTCAACCATAAACCAACTTTTACGTAGGCATAGGGTATTGATGTTAATGTTGGCTACACGTATATCGTTTGGTGACTTATTTAAGCTGGCGCGTACTATAGCATAGATGTTTACACTAAATTACACTAAATTGATTTTAATTATTACAACTTTAATGAATTAATCTATTTACCTACTGATAAAGAACAAGAAGTTCCGTGAAGAACTATACAGCCTACTTTTCATGCCAATGCTTATTCTACAGTATATGAAACTATCTAGAATAATGACGAAATTAAGTTGGTTGTATCGAAATATCTAATTAGTTCAAAATATACCTGGTATAATGTAGCCTAATAGAGCACTACAGTTGGCAGCCCTGGCGACTGAATATATTCTTAGTTCAATCTCTTAAGGTACAGAATACAAAATTTGATTGAAGTCCAATGGACGTTACATGCAGTTAGACACTGGATCTATCAGCACGCGTAAAAGCATGTTGCCAACAATACCATGCGTGTGCTGGTCAGAAATAATCTGAAATATTATGATATATTGTTGTGCCAATTTTGGATGAAATCCATTTGTTAGTATAGAAGTTACATGTATTTTAAAATTGGACATATCAGCAGGCATAGAATCATGTTGGCAGCACTGCCTTGTATTAATTACTCCAAATTAATCTAGAATGTCAGGTGCTATACGTGTGCAAAGTATAGAGCTGTTGGCTTGCATACTTTCTGGTATATTGATATTAGTGTAAAATAAATATAGACAGCATTTTTTAACAGTTGGCAGCCCTGATTGCTCTTAACAATACTTATAGTCATATCTGTTATGGTACACATAGTACATACGAAATTTGGTTGAAATCCAACTGATAGTATAGAAGTTATATGTATTTAAAAATTGGTCGTATCAGCAGGCTTATAATCATGTTGGTAGAACTGACGTATATACGTTACTCGAAATTAATCTAAAATGTCAGAATATACGTGTGCATAGTTTAAAGCTGTTGGCTTGCATACTTTCTGATATATTGGTATCTGGATAAAAAATAAAGAGAGCAATTATTAACAGTTGGCAGCCCTGGTGGCTCTTAAGAATACGCTCAGTCATATCTGCTTATGTACAGATATTACATACAAAATTTGGTTGAAATCCAATTGATAGTGTAGAAGTTATATGCATTTAATCATTGGACTTATCAGAAGGCTTAATCTTATTTTGGCAACACTGTCATGGTTGGTCTCCTGGAAATTAAACTGAAATAGTATTATCTACATGTGTGCCAATATTGGAATAGCTCCCATGCATACCTTGCAAGATATCCAACATGGAGCTCAAATTTCTAGTACGTTTTTTCAGCAGTTGGTAGCACTGACATCATTTTCAAATATGGACGTGATATATTCCGGTGCACATCTTTACTCATACTAAATTTGGTTTTGATTGCTGCAGCCGTTTAGGAGTTGATAGGGGGGGGACAGACACACAGCCAGACAGACCGACAGACAGGCAGACAGACAGACACACATTTTCCCGGATCGATCTCATAAGTCTACTTTTTCCTCATTTTTGCAAAATGTGAAAAGTAGGCTAAAAATATGAAATACGTATATCTTCCAATCGGGTGAAATCTCGTAAAAGCACTACTGCTTGGTTCAAACAGTGATTGAAGAAGTCACCGAATCTTTATATACACGTTCCCACAACTGGACGAATGGTGTTTATGGTTGTCCTACTCACGGCCGACTGAATGCGCTCATACCGGCCTAGACAATGATACCTTTTTCATGAAATCTTGTTAGTTACTCAACTGCTCACACAGCGCTGTTCACCAAGCATTGCACGACTAAGACTTCTTTCTACTTAGTGTATAACAAAGTCCCCGATTCATGGATATCACGGGTAATCTCGAGAACCACTGGATGGATTTTGATGCGGCTTTCACCATTCTGTACAGGTAATATCGAGGAAGATTTCTGTAGAAAATAATTTATTTATGATCAAAGGGAGCCAAGCAGTAACGATTTTAGATTTCAGTGAATAGGTCGAAGAAAGAACTTGACGTCCGTGCGCTTTTTAAGCTTACGCTGGACAAACCGTTAAAAATATCAATATACTATGAGTGTAAGAATTGTTCAGCATGAAAAATTGTACAAAAAAGTCCGCGTGAGCATATCTCTATCTTCGACACATCGCCCACTATAAGTGCTTTTAGTTTGGACGGGAGGGGGATTTGGCTTGCACCTCGCCATTCTTAAATTACGTCTGACAGGAATTCCTTGCACATTCATAACTGTTCCCGGGCGAAGCCGGGGCGGGTTGCTAGTGACACTATTATATTATCATTATAATTCCCACAATATCAAAATGCAAATTATATCACAAAATAAAATAGCGTGCTAATAAATCTAAGAGAAATTAGACATACCTTGCACACAGTTGAATTCGATCAGAATCACTCGGTTTTCATTAAAGTTTATGCATTTTTCTGCTGAACGGTTTGGAAGTTCGGCAACAGGAAACTAGGACTGTTATTTACTTAAAATATTCATTTTTGTATTTTTGTACTATTTGTGTTCATGATTTCATTACATTGTCAGAATTACCGACAGTAGTGGCTACGCTGGCTAAAGTGCAGCGTTAGGCCATGGGGCCAAGCTCTCTGCTGACTCTGTAGACGCGTGTGTTCGAGCCCCACCGTCGGTCGTCCTTGAAATGATTTTCCGTGGTTTCCCATTTTTCAACACCAGGCAAATGCTGGGACGGTACCTTCTAACAGGCCACGGCCGCTTCCTTCCACAACCTTGCCCAGTTTCATTCATCTTCATCCATTCCATCTCTCATCCTGACGCGCAGGTCGCCCACGGGCGTCGACTAGAAAGACCTGCACTCGGCCTCTCAGGAGGCCACACGAAAAAAATGTCAGAATTAATGCTTTAATTAGTAGGGTATACTATTCAGTGTACCTATTATAAATAAAATCCGTGAGGTTTCTCACCTCCCCATATTACGAAACCCGGTTGCCTATTACGGGGAAAGTGCACTTTTAAAGTTAACAATAATATCAGAGGGTATTACAACATCAAATGTGCCCATATTTGTAATATACATAGTATATCGCCTGAGGTTTACATTGGTGAGAAAACCAAAATTATTCCGTTCCTTCTTATGTCTAATGTGAGCCCTATAAAAATAAACTCCCCATATTTGGCGACTTTCCTCTACCCATTTTTAGAAGATACCTTATGCACTGGACAGCTGAATTCGTGATTAATTGTATAGGTAGCTTCGTAAGTCTCAGAACTCAGGAAGTCCTTTCTAGCAGCGTTACTAGCAGCTTTCAAAGTTTCAAGGTAAGAATGAAAATATTCCTCTAGCCAGTTTAGGCGACTGACATTTAATGAGAAAAAATGCCCTTTATCTGGATTTCTAGACTGAATATGATGGTATGTGATGCTTACGTCATGCATAGCGAACCATTTATTAACGTTAAAAAAAAAAAAAGGTTGCTTCTGCGTCCATGAATGTGTACGCTTCCGGGTGCATGCCTATATTTTCTTTCAGTGTACTAATGGCACCAATAACTTCTGACGAGAACACTTCCTTGGCATGCCGAACATTCGTTCTTTCAAATTTAGTGGGTTCGATGTGTTTTTTAGTGAGGTGCCTGACCGGATTGACGATCTCAGCCTTTTGCATTGTGTATAGTAATGACAAGTATTTCCCTGAAATTATTCCAGTACCATCAGTCATCTCTCGTTACAGAAACTGCGTTCTAATGTTGTTGTTTTTAGAATGTGACAATGATCAAAACTAGGGAATACATTCCTAGACTCGTCGTATGGGTGATTGACCATTGGTTGCAAATTCCCTCCCCCTAAATGCCTCATCATTGTAGTGTTAGTTTTGTGATTATCAGAGACAGTTATTATAATTATGAAACCGCATTGTTCAACCTCGAGAATAACGTCCAGCAGGAGTTTATGTAAGTCCCGTCCTGACAGTTGCTTCGTGAAAAAGAAGGCACACGGTATCTGATAATTTGTCGAAAGATCTCTTAGCACAAAACACAACACACGATTAGCTGCTACTTGTTCCCGGCTGTAATTTTGATCCTCTCTTTCCTTTTAATGAGACGGTGCTGGAGTAGTGTCCTTGTACCCGAAGAAGGTGCAAGGTATGTCTAATTTCTCTTAGATTTATTAGCACGCTATTTTATTTTGTGATATAATTTTAATTTTGATAATGCGGAAATTATAATGATAATAATGATATAGTGTCACTAGCAACCCGCCCCGGCTTCGCCCGGGAACAGTTATGAATGTGCAAGGAATTCCTGTCAGACGTAATTTAAGAATGGCGAGGTGCAAGCCAAATGCCCCTCCCGTCCAAACTAAAAACACTTATAGTGGGCGATGTATCGAAGATAGAGATATGCTCTCGCGGACTTTTTTGTAGAATTTCTCACGCTGAACAATTCTTACACTCATAATATAATGATATTTTTAACGGTTCACCCAGCGTAAGCTTAAAAAGCGCACGGACGCCAGGCTATTTTTTCGACCTTTTCACTGAAATCGTTACTGCTTGACTCCCTTTGGTTATAAATAAATTATTTTCTACACAAATCTTCCTCGAGATCACCTTTACAGAATGGTGAAAGCAGCATCAAAATCCATCCAGTGGTTCTTGAGATTACACATTTAATATACGTACTGTACAGCTTATTCCTTATCGCGCCTATAATGGGAGAGGAGTGCGCTCTACCGGCAACGAGTAGAAACTTTCCAATTACATGTTATACATGGATTCTGACTGGGAATGTCAAGGCCGGTATAGAGCGCAGCTCGTATTCAGTCGGCCGTGTCCTACTATTCTCGGTTCTCATAGTTACCGTTAGGTGTCACATCAGGCCCGAAATTTTGAGCCTACACCCTCTTCATACTTTTGATGAAGTTCTTTGATACAAATCTCCTTGATTAGCTGCTATTACATCCTCTTTGCTGCTTACCTGCTGGTGACTCGCTAACTATCGACGTTGGCTTGTCAGCGATGTTGTTGGTTACATCTCCAGGGAGTTTGTTTTAGTTTGGGATGCATGAAACTGAACGCTGTCGTGTGATAATGATGTGTGTAAAGGGGATCGATCTTCCTAGAAAATGTACGTAAATGAGGCTCAGGGGATGGCGGATATAAGTCCCTTTTGTAATTTTTCTGTTCGAAAGCGTGTGAAGGTTTCGCAAGATATACCTCAGATGTACAATTCATGAATGGATGGTGATGGACGATATGCCAGTGAAATTTCGTTCTAAACTTGGTGCCTTATCTAGGTATGTTGCTAAACACAGGAAATAAATGAATAAATGTTATTTCATTACTTCAGACCGAAGTTTAATTAGTACATCTAATGTCAAAGGGGATTTTATATGGAGTTCTGTGGAATCTCCGTTGGTTTGGGGTGTGTGCAGTGGAGTTGATCGACATGTTTACCATGCCCTGTTTTGGTGCTGTTTGTTATTGTTTACAACTTAACCTCGCTCCATGAAGATTTTCCCCTTCGGTTCTCTAATAGATCTCTCTCAGATCTTTGCTATTTGATGTTAAACGGCAATGGGTAACATTGTTGTAGGGGCCTAATGTAGGATTTATTTCCTCATTTGAAGAATAACGTTACTTCGGCACCATCATGATGTTTACTTTGAATGCAAGTGAGATTGTGCTCTCAAACGTGCTCCGTATGTAATTTTTTGCTTTGACGGTTCGTGGCTTCGCGTGTGCACGTATCTGAATGCATATTTCACCAAGCGACAAATATGATAGATGGTTTGTTGAAGTGCTTTTAGTGTTTTGGACCAATTTTAATATTTATAGACAGTAAGGCTCTGCAGAGGTGTGCATCAATGAATTAATAGAGATATGAACTAGATTGGCAAGAATATAACCACTCCTCTATTTGTGAACTGGTGGAATGTCTGTTAGTGCGTGCAGTGGCCTTTTTTTGGTCAATGTATGTGTAACATGGGGTAAAATAATGAAATTTGAGTCCAATCTTGGCCTTTGGGGAAGGGGTAGGCTAGAAATATTGTTGGGATACACACCCTGTAGCAGTGTCATTCAAGTAACATTCTAGAATAAAGTTTGGGTAGCTACAGTAAGTTTCAATCAGGCATTCAGGCAAATAGGTAGAAACTTTTTAAAATGATCCTTGTTTTCATCAATTGTTCTATTTTTGGGACGAATGCTCTAGGCCTGTTACTACAGTGATAAATGTGACATTTGAGGCTCTCTTTTCATATGTCACTTTTCAATAATTAGTAATTTTGGATGTATCACTGCTAAAGTTGTTCACACTTACTCAGCCAGCTTATTGTGTGTAACTGCTTTCAGGAAACATCACGTGCCCTCTGATAAGGAACTGAACAAAAGGTTAACAAACTTCAGTAATTTGGCAGCAGTAAATTGATAAAAACATTTAACATTTGTAACTCGCCAGCAAATCTCACACACTGTATGACTTGAACACATATGTGTATAGTATGCTCTGTTTTAATCCTCGTACCAACATAAACTTATAAAACGGCAGAGTTAGCCAGCAATTTGAGGTACTTCATCAAACTAAACTCAACAACCATACATCATCGATAACACTAAAAAATTCTTCTAGGCAGGTACATAAAGCCATGCTACCTTAAATACTCATAGCCTAGTATATTCAATTCAATAAATACAACAAAGAATGCAAACATTCTACAGCTAATACAAAGTAACACTCACCATGCAATATCCAGTTATTATTGGTGATTATCCTTCGTCAAGGTAAGAGATTATTTAGCACTGAATTTTTAACCAAGCAACTCTGTTGCGATATTGTTGCTGCGTTTTTGTATTGTAGAGTTGCATTGGATGTCTGGCGGTAATGTTTAAACACTGTGAATGGAAACAATGGCTAATGTAACAAGTGATTGAATAAATGAACATGCGTTGGCAATGTGTTGTGCTAGCTGTCAAACTCCAGCCAAAAGGAGCCCTCCGGTGGCCATATTATATTGCTCCCCCCAAATCCTTCAGAATCGCTCTTTCAAAATGCAGGGTATTTCAAGCGACGGTGCTGCAGTTATCTGGAACTAGCGTAAGGGTGATGGAAACACAAACAAACATGCGATTTGAGTTGATGGGTGTGCTCTTCTCTCGTTTTTTCCAGTTATTTTCGTAATAATTGAGGCTAAAAGATGAGTAATATAATTGCTTAATTCCGTTGTGCTCTTCAAATTCAACAATTGCCATATCAATGCATTAGTTCCACAAGAACAAAGCTTTTCAGACAGGATGGAATCGATTACTTCGCATCGCAAAGCTGATTTCGAAGTATATGAGCGTATGTGGCTGGCATTTTACAAAGGCGAATTATTTATTAATAAATACTAATGAATTTCTTACAATAACCAGTTCTCTACATTCTCCCCTGCACTACAAACTAGCCGACTTAGGAGGGTCGATTTGACAGCTGTTCTTCCATGTGGCAAACAATTCAACCAACAATTCTTTTAGAGGTTGCTTGATCGTAGGCCTACATGTGGTTGCCTTTCTTTAACTTGCCCCATTGCTGCTTCAAATCTGTAAAGCTCAGTTCTTCTAAGTTTATAATCAGGTGCTTATTAAAAATTTTAAAAATATTTACAGTCTACTTGTACAGTCTTGGATTTATCGAGTTCAACAGTATTAGGCTGAATCTTCCAAATTTAAATGTATCTAACTTACTTACTGAAGTATGTAAAGCAATGTAGGCTACCGACTACACGCTTATTAAAGATTCCTGTACAAATTATTTTTTTCTTGTCAACTGGTGGCCGAATTTAATTTTGAATCTGGTGAGGCACTCCTTTCAAATTACTAATTTGTAAGCATAATGCTTCAAGTCTCGTAAAATCTTCCGTTTCTGGCACATTCCCGCATGTAATTATGTGTTTGGCATCAAAAATTGCATGTCCTTCAACAAGAGCCCACCTAGAATTACCAACAACATTTAATATATAATGAAGTCTATCACCCTTGCGTCCACCATTTTGTCGCGACCGACCTGCCACCTACATTCGATTGAGTTCGCGAATAGTGCACTTGTCTCTACCATCACTGTTATTACCGATTTGTTTGGAGGAATGACGCTAACCATTTCATCAAGATATGATTTCCTTCGTATGTTACATCAACCCATTTCCCATCTGTAATGTTTGAAACAATCTGCATGGGGTTATTAATCTTAATGCTGTTTGCAACCTTAGGAATCTATATGATCAGACACATCCAAAGAGTAAACTTTTTCATGAGACCTTAATCTCTGTTTTGTTTCTTGTGCTGCACTTAACCATTTGAGATGCTGCTTGTCTTTTTGTTTTAAAATTTATTTATTAGAGCATCTGAAAGGCATTTGTATATTTCATTAATTTTCCTCGCTATAAAAGTGTAGTGATTTTGTTCTACTCGTGCAGATCTTAAAATGGTGTCGTTCACTTTTCTGATTGCACAATGTGCAGATACACTGATCGTTTGTTTGATGGAACTTTTTGTTTACACATAATTTATGGTGATGGCTACACAGTGCTAGGCGGATAATTGTGTGGCTTTGTGGTTCGTTGTAGTCCAATCCAGTCCTTGGTAATCATTGCATCCGTTCCAAAGAAGTTTGTCGATATCCTCTGCTTTCCGTTGTCTTGCAGCTATCAGGTTGTTGTATGGTCTGGTAGATGGCAATTGTAATTTTGTTCTCAATTCTTCTATAAAGCAAGTTTCTCTTGTCAAGGAGTATATCATTGTTTGGTATGAATTTTCCTGATCCAAGAGCTCTTTTTAGGAATCTCGTTTTTATGTTTTCAATGTTTTCAGTTTAGTTTCTCCCAAATGAGGGTGATTTCTAGGAGTTATGGTTGTGTCAAAGAGTAACTTAACATAATGTTGCTTGTTCAAGAGATGGCTTATTCATAATAGTAAACATTGCACATATTTTAGCCTTTTAAGATACCATTGCCGATGGCTGAGGTGGGTATTATTCTGTGTTTAAGTTACTAGTATGATGCTGACAGGTACAGTTGCGTGGGTAGGATGCAAATCAGAACCAGTAGCCATAGTCATCGTTCACCTCTACATGGTGACAAGTGCTCCTGTTACGTTTAGCTATGCTGTTGCGAAACAATTAGAAGCTCTGCATTCTTAATTCGGCCATTTTTGTTGTTGTTGTTGATGTCAATTGACGGGTGGGTGAGTAAAGTGCGTTATGTCACAATTCACTAGTTTTGAGAAAATCAAGTTTTAAAGTTCAATTCGAAACTCAAAATCGAGTTGTGGAATATAAGCAATTTGAATTATGTCTTCAGAAGCCTAATACTGTTCACAACAATGGGGTGACTCGTCATAATAAATTCTATAGAAATTCACGTAGTTAGGGAGCCAAACAACACGAGGTGTCTCATAAATTATGACTTAACACACTTTGCATATCCACATCTAGCCTATATAGGCTAATATAAAGCTCAATGTTGGTTTGTCTGTTACAAATCTACACTGTTTCACCGATCTGAACCAAATTTTACGTACATTCCCTTTGGGACCCGACGAGTAACACTGTCCAATTGCAATTTTGGACAGCCCTCTCCATTCACTGCATTTAGGCCCTTTGGCACTAATCTATACCGTTTCACTGAACTGAGCCAAATTTTACGTACTTACCTTTTGAAACCTAGCAGATAACACTGTGTACCTGAAATTCGGACATCCCTATCCATTTCCTAGGTTTAGGCCATTTGGCACATAGACGAAGGATTGAATTTGTAGTAGAAGGACCAATCTAAGCTCATTTTAAGCCTCGCAACGCAATAAACAAAACTCGGGACGTAAACTTTAGTTCAGTTTGGTGAGATGGTGCAGATTTGTATAAATAACAGACAAATGGACCTGAAAACCACGTTTTGAAGCCATAGGACTAATCGTCCCGGAAGTAGTGTAACTGCAAGTATATTTAAATAACACTCTTGTTGGCTGGCATGGCCAAGGATCAGGAACTTATGATCAATGCTTGTTAAAGCTAATAAAAAAATCTTTTCTGCTCTGGAAGACACATTGCTTTTTAAGTAAGCTCATAACATACATTGTGAAAGGCTCCTGTCGGCACCACAACAAGGCTGACTAGCCAACAAGCAGAACAGTTGGGGGAAATGACGATTGGCAATGAACTACATGACCATCCAGTTGGCAGGAATGTAGTTTTATACTCACTGATAATGAGTGATGCTTATTGAAAGAATTCATTATCTATATTGTTGGGCAACTTCACGAGGAGCACGAATGAGTAATGCGATTAGTCACTATCAAACTGACATGCTGCTCTTTGCACGCACAGAATGAAGTGTTGAATAGTGCTCAGTATGGTAAGTCATGACGGGAAGGGCATAACGTACTTTGCACACCCGAAGTCTGGCTGAAGTCAATATAACACGTAATACACAACTCAATAACTTCGTAACCATCCACAATATGACATCACGCACTATACACGCGCAAGCTGATCGTCCTCCTCTCTTCGATGCCAGTATTAACTCGGTTCATACCATTTCTTGACTTAACACACTTTACACACCCACCCGTCAATTCACATTATAACTTCTGCCTAACACAGGTGGTGCTCGCGATGCTGCTGTCCATCATTGCTGTGTCCCTCTGCTCGTCTTGCAAGGCACCTGGTGCTATTATCAACAAATGCTAGCGCAGCCAAAGTTCAGCGGCAATCGTATCTTGAAAGGCTAATAACTGCTGTTGTCCTTCAATGTGCATGCTGTAGGATTGGATGATCGTCTGGAATGTTATTACAAGATATTTAAATTTTGTGAGTGCTTTAGGGAGCCTTTTTTTTACTATTATGGTGTTGTTTTGTGATAGGGCGCGTTCAGCGGGCTCAGCAATCTGCTAACCTGCTAGGTGGCTGCTGACTTGTTGCTAGGCTAGCAAGCGTGAGCCCGCCTGAACGCTTTGTTACAAGCTGACGCGGGAACTTTGAGCAATGCACAGTTCCTTTGAAGCTATACCATACTTATTGGTCTATGATCTATGATAAATACATAGAAAATAATAACTTTTAAGCGACAGAGCTGTAGTCACCCTTGTTAATGCGTGGCGCTAGGCCGTGGAGCCAAGCTATCTGCGGACTCGGGAGATGTGAGTTCAAATCTCACCGTCGGCCGTCATGTAAATGGTTTTCAGTGGTTTCCAATCTTCAGGTCCAGGCAAATACCAGGACATTACCTTCTAATAGCACCCAAAATTGTTGAAAACGGGAATAATAAGGGGTTGACATCCTGACGATAAGAATAACTCTTCTTTTGAAATTCAATTTTATTGTAGGCTAGTCCACTAATTATTAGTCTTATTAATATTAGGCTGATTTCTTATTTAAGCATCCGCCTAAATTTGCAAAGAAATAAAAATTGTCTCTCCTACGTGTTACTTGCGGAAGATGACCTCGCTGTTCCACCCTTTAAGACAACAATTATCATTGAATACCCTACTATCAAACAAGCCAATTGTTTGGGGCAACATAACCCACAAAATTAACATGTATTATTTCCATAAAATCCAATCAAACAAGTTTGTTCATATTACTGTAGCCCTTAGTGGTAAAACACATCAATGTATGTAAATAATTGTAGTGCAAGGCTATTGGCAAGCTATTTTGCTTTAGCTGAAAATTAAGAAAATGAGGGATATCACTTTGTTGCCCCAAGCCCTTCAGTTATTTAATTCCCCCATATATTTCAATAAGGTAGCATATCAGATGCGATTAAAAATGTATATACAAAAACTCTTTTCTACAAAAATGTGTCAAGTAATAAATAACTTAATTCTTGAAATAATTCTTTAAAGGGGCAGATGACCTCATAGTTCCGCCCCTTAAAACAACAATAACTATTTCTTTAAGGTTTGGGTGATAAAATATTAATTGTTGCTCCTCTCCCAAACTAATTGGACAGAATGATGTTGACTGACTGAAAAGCATTCTGTTAATGAAAATTTAATGGGAAGTTTTCACAGCTAGGGGAGACGTTCTCTATTCAGTCAACTAAGACTTGACCAAGTTTTAGAAAAAAAAATCTTGAGTGTCGCCTTTGTTATCTAAGAATCAATTTTCAATCGCTAAACACAGTATGTGCCCGAATAATTTGTCACACTAACTGGAAAGAATTCAATTGGCCACATTGCTGTGTTGACTGCCTGAAAGTAGATTCTTTTAATATTATAAAACTTGAGGGTAGGGCGGATACTCACCATAGAATACTGTAATATTGGAATACAAGAGAAATATACATGTCCTTAATGATATGGATTCAAAATAAGGTTGAACATTTGGAATGGTTTCCCTATGTTGGCTCACAGATGGACAGAAAATATTTATTACAGTAATACTATTTGTATTGAATTGTGCTCTTACCTGGTAATCTATCCATTCGTTTATCCACATTTTGTAATAAGGGTATAAGTTAGGGTGTCCAGAAAAAGAATTGAAATTAACATATTTTTTAAACCATTTATTAACTTAATTAATATAAATTTATTCAAAATTCATTGTTAATTTTTCTCTTTTTAGACCTTGGTTCCATCCCATCACCATTTTACAGGCACTTAATGCAACAGACAATAAAAAAACACAATTAGAAGAGGAAAAAGTTTCATAATTTTAAATATAAATGAGACAGCATGAAATTCACGAGTAGGCTACTCACACATCCCAAGAGAAAAGATGTGAGTTCATCTTGGCTCTATTATACAACTTGCAACAACACTGAAATAACATTTCAGTTCGACTCTGATCGAATTTGGGGGCGACAGCTGAGAACACTAGTCACTGTAACACGAGGTGAACAAGTTTGTTTATAAAGGACCTCCTCCTTCATGTGGACTTGTGACCAGCAGGCGGAAGCAATGAAGTACAACCCAGAGGTGAAGTTGCCTAACCAACACTAAACCTAATTACCCTAAATAAATATTGCAAATGGCATTGCTACAAATAGAAAACGTAAGTAGGTTGTACAATTTACGACTAAACCAACACTTCTTTTTCTTCACAAATTAAACTAATTTTTCCCATCAAATCATTCCTCTTATGAAAATATTTGTTGCATTGTTGGGACAGTTCATTCCCTCTAGCATCTGCCTGCCGTAGGCAGCACAAGTTCAACTTCTAAGCCTCAGTGTCAGCAAGGACTTGTCTATGTAGCTCCATCTTTGCTATACTTGGTCTGCTTCTTAGATCGCTCCTTCCCCCTGGGAACTTCGAACTTGAAGAGTTGCTGGGGCAGATTGTGTGGCTGCTTCCACTGGTAAGGCGATCTCCCTCAACTTTGTCGATATGGTCAGTCGAGGGTTGAATGTCTCATCGTTGGAAAGAATTGCTTCAAACAACTTGTAAATCTCTCACTGGACTGAATCAGATTATGTTGAGCGACCGGAATCCCGGATTTTTGTATACGTGACCTCCATATTGCAGAATATACATCCCCATCAGGTGCCTAAATAAGAAAGGAACACATAATTAAAAAAGAAGTGGACTGCCCACACAAAAGGTACTTCAAAATGGAAAATTCTTTTTTGCCCTAGGGGAACAAATTAGAAATAAGGAGTATGGGTATACAAGTATTTTAGTCGAAGCACTGCCCAGGGTTGCTATACCGTACACAGCTGCTTTTGAGACCATGGGGAGTGTCGGTGATGGTGCAATGATGTCCCTGACAAGAAAAATGTACGTTGTCATGCATGTAATAGATATAAAAATTGGTCTAGCATGGGTGAGTTGAGCCAAAATTTCTCCTTTTCTCTCAATGGCAACAGGTGGAATAGCAACTAGGAATTACTCCTAGGATCACCAACACATTCAAAGAAACTTTTTAAATGAAATCCTTTTGCTTGGTAGGCTCCAACACCAAATCCATAATGAATTTATTGCTTAGTATACAGGTACCTTCCATGGGGAGCATAAGTTTGGAACTCATAATATAGCAGTCTCTAGTCATACTGTTATATGGTCAGTGGTAACAGTAACAAGTCGCAGTTGAACTTTATAAAATACTGGAATTAGCCAAAATACCTTTTCAAATGAAAAATAAATCAGAAAATGATGTAGTAACTTCATAGATGTTTACTCCTCTGCTGACCATAACCCACCCACCATCCCACGTTTGGATCACGACTTATATAGTAAAATTCCAGCTGTGTCGGCCATTATCCACGTGAATTATGTAACGTACAGTATTGTCAACCCCATTCGTACGGTACTAATCTTATAGGCCGTCTAGGGTAGCGTTCTGTGAGGGGTTCAAATGAAAGAAACAGTGGTTTTGACAATGGTTACAACCTAACTCGTCCAGATCAATGGTTACAGCCTAACATGTCATCAACAGTGCTCCGCTTGCCGCACTTCAACCCGACCATTCTAACCTTTGTTTTATCCAATCCAATGGGTTCTGACAATGGTTTTAGCCTGCGGGCGCGCGTTAACCATGCATACACCCCTGCACGCAGTGGGGTTGTCGCGTACCTAATCTTTAATTAGTGTGGTGTGTTTTTTATCCCACATGTTGGCAATAATGTGTGCACCTTGTTGACTCAACGAGATTCATTTGCCGTCGGAACATGGCTGCCGTTGTTAAAAGAGCAATAAATAAAAGTACATATTTATGTAGTTTAGCATATATTTCAGGTGCAGTAATGACTATGGTTACTAATTTGAATTGGTAATGTACCCTAGAAGATGAAAGCCACAATGACGTCTGATGCAAGTATAAAAGCCACGTTCTGGTCTCATTCAGAATTAATGTTTCATCTTCTGGGTGACATACCCAATACAAATTACTAACCATGATCACTACTGCACCGGGAATATGTTTTAAATTACGTAAATATGTGTTTCTATTTCTTGATAATTCAACGACAGCGGGGGGGATGAGGTCTCTTCAACTGGTACCAAGACTTGCACATACTGATTGATGTCACTACTGTTACCAACATGTGAGATACAAAATATACCACATAGGCCTGGTCTGGATAAAGATTATTGATGTGCGAGTACCCTACTGTACGTGACAAAAACCAAAAGTGTATATACGGCTAACGTGGCGGGCCACTCTACCTAATAGTTATTGGAACATGCAAAACCCATTGGTCTGGATCTAACAAATTTTACTATTACAAAAAACAATTACAGTGAAATATTACACACATTAATAACACAGCAGCCAATTATTACACACATCAAATACGCACGTGATGGGCGTTACTCAGTATCGGCGGAAGTTCCTTTTAGCGGATGGGTGGATTACAGTACGGTACCGCCTATATACACAGTAGTACCATATTCGTGGGTCTGGCAATACTGCATTTGTCGATAATTTACTCATAGAATGAAAGACAGTTGGAATTTTGCTATATTAGTCGTGATTTAGAAAGGGGATGGTGGGTGGGTTATGGACAGCAGAGGAGTAATCATCTATTATCACATCATTTCCTGATTTATTTTTCATTATTAGAAAAGGTATATTGGCTAATTTCAGTGGTACTTTAGAAAATGTTAGTATATGATGAGCTCTCATTCAGCGTTACCGAGTGGTTCCTCCCACCATTAGGTAGGGTGGTCTTAATATTGCGATACATATCTTGATGAGGGTAGGTGCCTTCGGTTGCATATAGTTCAAAGCGGTGGAAAGGCAGCAGACCACAGCAACATCGCCACTGCATATACTGTACATGTAACTACCATCGTGTAAGTTTGAAGTGATTTAATGATTGAATAAAAAGTATAATTATATGAACACCCATGGGTCAAATACAATTTGCTGTGACCATCACTAAGGATGATAAAATGATTTCTTCAAAACGCCACCCTTTAAAACTAGGCAGACTTTGCAACTGTCAAAGATTTTTAGAACAACAATTTTCTACAATAAACCAAATTTCTAATAGAAAAATTAGATGTGTTAAGAAGTGCCCAACTGCCTCTCAAGTTCCCAATTAAGGTTATCTCCTAAAGGACTAAAAACTGACATTGACCAGGGTGCCACCAACCACAGAAGTTAGCCTACGGTACCTACCTTGCCTTCTGGTCAAGTCAGCTCCACCATCGCTGGGAGGCCAATCTTAGCAGAATTTATTTATGTACAGACAAAATGAATGTTACAGTGGTACCGGTATGTAATTGTACGAAATATGAACCCTGCTTGCTCTACTATACTGAAATTCATGACTATACCACCTATTCGACAAAAAAGCTTGTAGGCTACACAAAAGGCATAGGCCTAACGGTATCATAGCTGAAATGTAAATTACTGCAATAAAATTCTACCTCTGGTATCTGATGCATGTAGAAAATGCGCAGCATCTTACCCATGGGAATTCATCGCCGGAGCTACCTCTTCCCACAAGACTTTCTGGTATGGCACTTTTGAAAAGATCGTTCCTCTTCCTATAGCCCCTACTCATTCGTCCAAATGTCCCCAAATTAACCACATAATTACCATTTAAGCAAAGTTTAACATGTTCTGCAAATACCATCCCAAGTGCAATACTAGTTTTAAAACTTACCACCAAGAAGTAGGGGCCGATTTTCTAGATTATACAGCCATCTCCATGTTTCTGCAGTTTTCTTGAATATAGGCCTAATTAGTGGCAAACTCGTGACCTAACATACAAGGAAGAGACATCAAAATGCTCAGAAACAGAAAGTCAGAATAATTCCATAAATAACTCATCAGTAGCCTACTCACACATAATTTGGCCATGTGAAATCCGAAAGTAGGCTACATTTAAAACATCTTTCAGCCCAAAAGTATGGTTAACAGAGTTAAGAAAAGCTCCTATTCTAAATATCGCGTTCATGCGCTACCGGTACAAAGTGGCATTTAATTTCAACCCGATTTAACAGCGGGAAGACTGTAATAGGTTTAAATCATACATAAAAATAGATAAAGATTACGAGCCGGATTTGCCTTGACCAAACCAATTCCTTAATACAACATAAAATAACTATTAAAAGTCATCATCCTTCAAGAAAAGAACTAGACCTAGGCCTAGTGAGTTTAAAGTTGAATTGTAGAAGCGTAAAAGGTCCAATTACAACAATTATGCTATTGACAAACATTGTATTATATTACCTGTCGCCATTCTTGAGTGTAGATCTTCGTCTCTAGAATTTAAGAAACATAATAGGTTCATTCGCCGAACGTGCAGAACTTGATCAATTTGATTCCCCGCCATGCGTCGCAAGTCAGCAGAAACAAGCTAGCAGAAAAAAAGTTTGCTGGCTCTGCTGAGCCCTTGCTACCTACGTCACATCCGCTAGCAAGCCCGCTGAACGGCAAACTCAGAATCTGCTGACCGTTTGCTGGCCAGCAATGGGCCCGCTGAACGCGCCCATTATTTTCCCCCTTCTCTAAAAGTCATTTGTTTAGTTTTCTCTAAATTTATTTTGAACTTTTTCTCATCAGCCTACTTTTCAAGATTGTGTAGAGCTAATTGCAGATTCCCTTGTTAGGCGATTCTAGAACCATGTTGTCGGCATATAGGCTAGTATGAGTAATGTTTCGTTAGTTCCTCTCAATACTTTCCCTACGTGAGCAGTAACAGTGTTAAAATGAAGGGGATTAATAGGGTGTCCTTGCAGGACCAGTAAATGATCTGCGGCTGGACTGAATTCTTGGCACATCTGGCATTGTCAGGCACCACTTACAAAGAATCAGTTCTTGTTTTTCCAAGTAGCCTACTGATTCTGTATTCACAAAAAGAAATGAGATTCAGTTTATGTCTTCTTTTGCACTATTGAAGAATTCCCGTGGGTTAGACTTTGCGTTCACACATGTGAAGCATTCCCACCAGTTTCATCAAGTGCTCCTTCTCCGTAGGATATCACTTAGAAGGACTAGTGGAGTTCTACACCAGTCATGTTTTGATTAACATAATGAACTCGTGATAAATTTGTTTTTAAACTGGGATGCTGCACAATCAGAGCAGTTCAGCTATTTTTTTTAATCTGTTGTATTATCTTGCGGAAGAAAGTCCAGTAACACTGAATGAGATATCATTGTAAGATAAAATTTTCTCGAGTGCTGAAATTAGCCAAAATATCTTTTCTAATGATGAAAAATAAATCGGGAAATGATGTAGTAATTGATGTTTACTCCTCCGCTGTCCATAACTCTCCCACCATCCCCTTTTTAGATCATGACTTCTATAGTAAAATTCCAGCTGTGTCTGCCATTATGTGCGTGAATTATCATCAAATACAGTATTGCCAACCCTGTACTTATGGTACTACTGAAAAATTTGTTGAATCCAGACCAATGGCTTTTGTCTAGATCAGTGGTTCTTAACTGGTGGTCCGAGAGCGCCTCGGGAGTGGTCCGTGGGAGAAAAGGGTCCACCAGCATGTATAACAAAGTGGCCAATAAACGGGGATTTCGAAAACAATGTGCGTTGAACGAGAATCGTCCGAATGTATTTATTTGCGGCGATGACTATCAGGTTTTGAATTAAAATATCTTATAACTGATAAGGTGTATTGGGGGAGGGAAGGGGGGTGGGGGTGGTGGTGGTCCATACATGATTCAGTTTCAGGCTGAGTGGTCTGCAGACGTCTACGGGTTCAGAACCACTGGTCTAGATCAATAATTGTTAGGTAGTGCAGGCCACATTAGCTATATATTCACCCCTGGTTTTTGTCAAGCACATTGGGGTACTCGCACATGATTAATCTTTATCCAAACCTGACCTGTACTGTGTATTTTGTATCCTACATGTTGGCAACTGGAGTGATGTCAGTGCGTGTGCCTGTCTAACATGGCTGCCGTCGTTAAATGAGGAATGAAAAAACCACAGCCTATTTAAGTTATGTAATTTAGAACATTTTTCTGGTGCAGTAGTGGCCCGAGTTAATAATTTCAATTGGTAATGTTCCCCAGAAGATGAAACAAGGTATATGAAAGCCACAGTGACTTCTGATTCAGAATTAATGAAAGTCCAGACTGCATATTTGTTATGGGCAAGGTGGTCACTAGAGCTTGAGTCAGCCGGGAAGGTGGTGCTCAGAACACAACGCTACCATTACGTTATGCCTCATTTCCATCCCACCCATCACAGTCAGTCTGTCTTGAGAATCTGAGCTAGCGTGTTGTCAGAAAAGTGAAGTGATTATATCGTAATATTTAAAGATTCAGTGGAAGCGATTGTGTTCATTTCGAGTGCTATGGAAGCAGAGGGAAGTAAACGACAGGTCATGCATAGGCAAACCCGAGAAATAGTTTACAAAGGGCACGAATACTTTAACATTGTATAGCAGTGTGAAAGAGACAGACTTGATGAGGTAAAAGACTGTGTTGCCTCACAGCAGGAACTCAACGGCAGCAGCCGGCGGTGTGGGGACTCGGACATGGTGGACCTTTTGCAACAGTGGACATGTATCTCTGTCTCTCTCGGCGCAAATGCCAGAGAGCCGGCCGCTTTCCTGGCTGATGCTAGCTCTAATTCTTGCAAAAGATTCCACCCCTATATGAGCTCAAGGGAAGTAATATGGATCGTGATACATTACACTATAAAATTCCCCTAGACACAAAATGGCATCAACCATGACGTTATTGGCGACACTAAAGCTTTAAACGATGCATGCATGATGAATTCTGTGTGTTAATTTGGCTTACGCCCCAGACCCCCTTGCTTGTGTTGCAAGCAGTAATTTTCTTCCAGACACTTCTCTAACCTAGTAGCGACCAATGATTTCGCCCAGACACTCGGCTAACCAAATAGCAACCAATGGCTTTACAGGAGTACAGTGCAACTTTTCAATTAAATTGAACAACTAAAAGTAATTCATGAACATTTGTAACTCGCCACCGGTGTGGTGGCTTGAACACATGTGACTACATTGGCACGTAACGATGCACTGTTTGAAACCTCAAACAGCTGACTAATAGGGAGGCAATTCAAGCCACACCAACAAATGAACATCAACGTCATCCGTGATGTCATCAACTACACTAAAAATTTCCTCTACAAGCCGGACTTTTGTTTTAGATGATTGTCCTTGACCTTGAAGCTTAAGGGTGAGCCGTAGACAGTCACTCTCTCGCTTATCAGTTATCACCACCGTTCTGACGTTATGGAATTCCATACTTGAGCACGTGATGACACCACCGTGCAGAACAATCCAGTCCACGTCAAAGTATTGTGTGACGCGGAAGTACACGTAACTTAGTTACAGATTGTGGTACGGTTATTATTGTTGTACGGTAATTATAATTGTTTGACGGGGAAGTGTACGTATCAGACCTACTGATTGTGGTGTGGTATAATTCTCATTGACATGCCCCCTATACTTTTAAAATTGAAAGGAAAGACTCTTCACATTCAAAGTCGGGAGATCATCACAAATATTCACGATTATATGATGGAGGAAGCAAACGTAAAGGACCGATTTTCACCACAGTACTACAAAAAGTGCAAGAAGGAGTTACTGCAGCTACTGGAGTGTCACAAACTTCTGTTTTCAGAGTATTATGGGAAAAGGAAACCCATGAAGATGAAGGAACGTCATTGGGCACCCCTGGTAAAGAACATAATGTCCCAAAAAGAATAACAGGCATCAATGATGTTGACAAGTGTGTCTTTTGACGTACTATTTGTAATAACTACATGGAAGAAAAGGCTGCACCAACAATAAGAAGACTGCTGCACAAATTAAGAGGTTCTCTCAATTTCGAAGGTAAACCCACTAAATCTTAAGACAATAATAAAAAACTTAGATTTCCGGTGGAGGAAAACAAGATCTAACAGATGTGTGCTTATTGAAAGGCACAACATTCATTCTCTTCGTGAAACATACCTGACTTGTCTTCGTCAATACCGATCTGAAGGATGACCAATTGTTTATGAGGACGAGACATATATATAAATATATACAGGGTCTTTCATATAAAGTAAGAACGGCGAGCGGCGGTTTTGTCATTCGCTGCTGAAGCCGGCTTGGCCGAGCTTATGACGCACCACGGCCCCCTGCTGTAGTATTGAAAGCGCGCGCATAGTACAAACTTGACCTTGCAATAAGCGTGCAGGTGTTGTCAGTCGCCAGTCTGAACCTCAGCTGCTAACATGTTGCGACAGTTATCATTGCAACATCGTATTTTTGTATGTAAAATTTATTTTAATTACGATTCGGCTCGGCGGGTACGTGATGCATTTGTTCAGCAATTTCCTGATGAAGTGCCACCTTCACTAGCACAGATTCACGTAATTGTAAATAACTTTGACACTACTGGTTCAGTGCTCAATAAAAAACACAAAATAAAAAATCAGAAAAAATACAGTGGCATGACTCACTCGCGTCAGCCAAAATGTGGTTACCAGATACAATGCCTGTATAACCCAGGAAGGACGACACTTCCAGCAACTTTTATAAGGTAATATTTCATAGAGGATTGTACACACGCTTAGAGCAGGGGGCCACGGCTCGCTACAAGCTCGGTCAAGGCCACCACACTAGCGGATAACAAACCCGCCGCTTGGCGTTCTTACTTTATATGAAAGACCCTGTATACATAGTAGCCATACTGACCCGAAAAGTTGGTCCGATGACGGTAGCTCAGGTTTGATGTCTCAGGTGTCAAAAGGTGAGAATCTTATTATTGTCCATTTATGGAAGGTTTGCATTTGTACCTAATGCACTACTCATTTACAGATCACATTTGAAAACTGGAGATTATCATAAAGAAACTAGCTGTACCTGGCATGCGTTGCAATGTCAATCAAAGAAAGTGTTGGTGTTATAATTTTGTTTGTTGAAGTGCTTTTGGATACAGATTTCTTTTTCTGTTAACTGCCTCTAAACTGTTGTAAAATGGATTTGCTATTACACAAACATTCGTGGGAGCGTGCACAGCAACTCACCCAAGTTTCATCGCGATTGGATGAATGGTATATGAATGCATAGGTGACTATGTAGAAACGATTCGCGCACTGTCACTCATTTGTTGAATCTATTCGTGTTCACCTATTGCAAAATGGAGCGCTGCCTTGGGTTTTTGTGGGTATCTACTCACATAACGTAACGGCGGTACTTTTTGAGGATCCAACCAGCCTTCGGACTGACTACCTAACAGACAAACCTTTGCAGGAGTGTACACAACAACTCTTCAAAGTTCCATCGCAATCCGAGGGGGTATATGAACGCATATGGGACTTTGTTAAAACGATTCGCACGCCATCGCTCATTTGTTGAATCTATTCATGTGCTACCGATTGTAAAATGGATTTACTAAGTCACAAACCCTGCTTGGAGTGTACACAACAATTCTAAATTTTCATTGGAATCGGATGAATGGTAAGTTACATGAACGCATAAAGGACATACTGACAAACTATCACGTAATTTCATTTTTATACCTTGGTATATAGAGATGAACACTGATAATTATGTCGAGTGGCTCCGTACAAAGTTAATTCCTAATTTACCCCCTAACTCTGTCCTCATTGTCGACAATGCGTCCTATCACAATACGCAATTAGATAAACTTCCAATTCCTTGAAAACAGATATGCAGTCCTGGTTAATGAAATAAAACATTCCATTTCCTGAAAACTGTACTAAATCTAAATTATATGATTTAATAGTAGCCCACAGGCCTGCACACAAAACATACTTAATTGACAAAATTTTAGCTGAAAATAATCACAAGGCCTTGAGACTTCCACCGTACCACCCAGACCTAAATCCCATTGAGCTTATTTGGGCAGACGCCAAACAATGGGTTGCAAGTAGATATATGACATTAAAAATAAAAGATGTCAAAATGTTGTGTCGGCAGAGGTTTGAAGAAATCTACCTAACAGAATGGGAGAAGGTATGTCATCAAGTGAAAGACATTGAATAGGAATATTTTGGTAACGATGTAATTGTGGAAGATTGAATTGAGAGAATTATTATTCCAGATAACGGACTGGAAAGTAGTGACGAGGAGACCGAAAACGAGGACGATCCCATGGCAATAGAAGACACTGAAGACAAAGGCATGTCCGATTTAGAAGAAATAGGGGGTGATTGACTGTCCATTCCATATAAGTTAGTATGTGAATGTGTTGTAAGTAGCAATGTGGAGAAAAGTTATAAACTGCTTTGTGTGAAATGTAAAATACGAACAGAATGCCATTATATTTGCCAGTGACTGTGCTTCAGCAGTAGCGTGAGATTGTTTTGTAAATCATCTGACCGCATGGGGCTGCTCACAACAACACAACTACTGTGGTAACTCTCCTCCAGGCTTCCATTATGATTTTTCACTTGTGTAAAACAAACGTCCGGCCTGTATGTATCACAGTATATACGTGAACCAGTTAAAGCACATGTTTTGTATTTTAAATATGTTCTTTCACTTGGTCGAATCAACAATTTTGCACAACAATGGCCGGATCATCGGCATGAATTTAGTGTTCTGTACGATCCAGAGTTGGCTGATTGTTCATGTAAATGTTGAAGAGCAATGTCGTTAGTCATTCTGTAGCATTGTACTATCAGACGATCGTATTCAAGCATGAAATAAATCTTGGAGAATAGAATTTTATTATCATTTATTTACCTAAGAATTCCCAAGTGGCAAGTTCCGCAAAAACACTCTCGTATTTTAGCTCGGCAAGAAAGGAAATTGTTTCAAATAAACCACTGGCCCAGTTCTGACTAACTGAACATTCTTTTCCTCCAATATTTTTCTTTCTGTAATGCTGCTCTTAGTCATCAACATCAGAGTGTTCTCTGGACTATGTTTTACATTGATGACATAGTATTTGCAGTCTCCATTGAAGAGGAACAGCTGTGTTGTATGCAAATGTGGAGTGATCGTCTCTGTCTATTTGGCCCTCACTTTATTGCTAAGACATCCAAATACGTAGAAATGAGCTACAGTGGCTTTCTCGTACTGGGAATGCGAGCATGAACAACTTTTGTGACTCGCCCAGCCCTGCTCATTGGTGATACGCATGTTACATTAGTGGTTATAGTGAGGTCCAAATATCTTTTTTATGTGCACAAGCAAGCATGATGGTGCCTAAACTACAGTGACAGCTAGACAAGTGACCAGTGCTCACCAAATCGGTCTGGTGAGTGGTGCTATCCAAGTTTTCTTGAGAAAGGTCTGGTAGTACCAAATAGTATATATGATAACAGTGGAAACTCTCGCCACTTAACACACAGAGCATGCACGACAGTGCTTAGTGCTGCCATCTAGCTGCTCGAATGGAAAACTACTGGAGCGAACTATTGAAGTATAACACAATTCGACTTCGAACACGCAAAGAAATACAGATTTTAAGTCCTTTGCTTACTTATTGTAGCATAATATAAGGAAGGGAGATGGATGTTGATCCGAAAGGGGCAGTAATAAAAATAAAATACATGTATAAGGTGCGTTCAAAAAGTAACGAGCCGGAGGCTGAAATGCGCACACCGGTGACGACATCGGCTAATCGTGGCGTGTTTAACGAGGTGTGGTTCTGACCAGAGCGTGGAAGGTCACAGCCCATCGCTAGAGGGCACGCGTGCACATCACGTGACAATACAAAACGAGCAGCAGCATGCATCAATCGTCCAACGCTGCCAGTAAAGCTGACATTCTTCTTTGACCAAGATGGCCCCCTTCTGATACACTTCATGCCGCACGGGACACCAGTGAATGCCCAGCGTTACTCGCAAACCTTGCCCACCCTTCGCCGAGCGATCAAAACAAAACGACCAGGCAGTCTCACCCGTGGGGTCATTCTGCTCCACGACAATGCACGACCTCATACGGACAACACAGTCGCGGCACTCCTGCAGTAATTCAAATGGGAGGTTCTCGGCTACCCTCCATACAGTCCGGACCTCTCCCCTGTGATTACGCCATGTTTGGTCCCCTGAAAAGGGCTCTGTGGGGCCAATGGTTCACCTCGGACGTCGACGTCCAGCTGTACGGGCGGATCTGGTTCACATCGCAGCCCAGGGAATTTTATGAGGCAGCCATTCACTGCCTCGTGTCACAGTGGGACAAGTGCCTCAACAGCCAGGTCCAATACTTTTAACGTACAGGTACTGGTTTCTGTAATTATGCCTCCGGCTCGTTACTTTTTGAACACACCTTATATATTGACATTATAACATTTGATCGTCATTTTATGACAGCAGTTTCACTAGCCTACAGATATTTCCAAAAGCAAATTACATGTGTGATATCTCATTGAGCTTGATATATTTTTAGTGGGAAGATTTTTTACTGATGAATCATTCATCATGGCTGGCTGCATGGCTGAGCGATAACATTCTCGCCAGCTGTGTCCAAGGTTGCAGGATAGAATCCTGGCACAGCCAGTTGGCATTTGAGAGTGTGCAAATGCAAGGCAGCCGTGTCAGTAGATTTACTGGCACGTTAAAGATCCCCTTCGGGGCATCATTCCGGTACCCCGGCGTCTCTAAAAGCCCCAGTACTTAACAGGGACGTAAAACCAATAAAAATTAGAATTAACACATAAAATGAAAAAAAATGTCCTGCATAACTCAACAAATTGCTAGTGTTTCGCCCCAGTGTGCCAATTGGGCTCTTCAGTTGGTAAAGGCCCACCTACCAAGACGCGTAGCAGGCACACACTGAGAAGACCATGCAAGACGCTTTGCTACATATGCAGCCACGTCACGAGCATGCCAGTGTACCACGGTAGTGAAAAACTCCACTTGAAAAAAATAAGCCTTGCTTTGGCATTGACTATAATCAAATGTTCTCGAAAGAGAATCAAAATGAATATTGTCCGTTGAGCCATTATAATTAACTCATAAAGTGGTAAAAATGTCCTGCATAACTCAACAAATTGCTAGCGTTTCACCCCTGTGTGCTAATTGGGTACCTTCATTCGAGTCATTAATTGATCGAGAACAACCAGTTAATTTGCTTCTAATCCCATGGGTACTTTCAGACAAAAAATGGCACAAACTATCATGTCCATGACATCTTGGCAGACAACTTTCCCACACACACATTTGGAAGCAGCATTTTGGAGTTATTTGCTTTTCACAAACCACTGAGCACACTTCGAAAAGGATTTAATTTTTTAAAGAAAGACAGAGGCGGCTCTAGCAATATTTTCAGATGGTGCGAGATCTCATTGTGACGCCCCCCTCCCCTGTTGAGACTAAATATAACAAACATTTTTACATTATTAATAACTAATATTTTAATATTTAAAAAAATATTCATTAAACGCTCCTAAAATATTATTTAATATTGAACAATATTGTTCACTTATAGTCGCGCTTAGACCAAGATAGGCATGATTATTCTCTACACAATGTGTAATACGATGTTACTAATATCTTACATTACATAAAAAAACATAGTAAAGTAGTAACATTCTAACAGTAAGTAAAGTTGCAATTTCACTCGTCTCTTGCAACACAGGCACAAATCACAATCCACATGCAGCCACACACGATTGAACACCAAGAAAACAGGTAGCGGATAGAACCCTAGATGTATAGATATTGGTTTCAACTCGTTAATATTTATACAATGTTAAGTGCGAATTTTATGTTATTTGTCTATACCTTTGAAATGCATGCACCCCTGTTCACGTATATGTAAAATTAATTTTGACGGGTAGGGTTAAGTAGTATGCTAATAAGGTGATGGGTTTTTTTTGGCGCTGTCAAACTACCGTTGCATTTTTGCACCCCTCCCCCCCGTATGGCAGCGCCCGGTGCGATCGCACCGTTCCCGCCGCTCCTGGGAAAGTATGGTATGCTCAGATTAATAGAAAGAAAATACAGGTACGTAAACATTAGTAGGTATTAAATCTCGACAATATTTCTAGGTTTGTGCTGAGTTTTAATTCACTGGCCGTGAAAGCCAATATACCATCTTATTAATAGCTATACTCACAGATGTTTGTTTTGGGGAAATCAGTAAAATGACTTGGGATCACTTTTGCATTTTGTAATTAGAACACCCATGCATAGCCCAAAAGTTACACTTCTAACATGTGCTGCATATAAACTCGCCAGCTGATTAAAATAGAGTTCATAGTTGTCTGCGCGAACCGCCAGATAGCACGCAGAATCGGTGTCGCCAGTTTCTCGCTGGAGTTTCCACTATTATCATATTAAGCTATTTGGTAGTACTGAAGATGAATTCATCAATGGCAACAACTTGGCAATCCAAACATTAAGATTTACAGCTCGTATCTTCACTATCCAACTGGTGACCACTACGCAACTTCATCTCTTCCTCAGCACTACCCATGCTGATACACACCGATAAATGAAAAACCCCCAAAATACAGGCACAGAAATATATACCCTTCTCCTTCCACAAATGTTATTAGGTTTTCATCCCCACGTAGGGCGCCAAATGTAATGTTTCTATAGCCCTCACTGTGTGACAAATATACTGTTTTCTACTAAGATATGTTGTTTTAATGGGCGCCAAGACCTCAACACTATGTTGAAATCTAAATTTGTATTTAACAACACCTAGCTCTGGTAGAACACCTTCAAGAATCTTTACTCTCAGATCGTGGTATGATTGGATCATTAACCCAACAAACAATTGTATCAGGAGAAGGAATTGGTCTATATCTAATGCTACCTACTGAAAACAAAGATTGCATGGTTAAAAGAAATGTATTTATTGTATAAAAAACAAGTATAGCAAAATTAATAATAATAATAAGTTTGAATTTAAATTGGAGCGTTGCGATTTAAATATTACCGCTAGAAAATTACGTGAAAACGGAGTCGGATAAATTACTGATTTTACTCTTATTCCCAAGCTATGAATTTACTGAATCACTGAATATGAAACAAAGAAAGACGAGAGATTGCGTAGTTATGTGTCATTCGCGCTTACCACTGGAAATTGCCGTAGCATTTCCCTCGTACTGGATGTTGAAGTGAGCTTCCCATAGCCTCCTGGATGTCGTCATCTTCTTCGTTGTTGATGATATATTTGTAGATATGAAGATTTATGGTCCGAACATCGGAACCAACACGTACAACCACAACGGTTAAGTTTCACAAAGATAGTCGCTAACTCCACTGAACATCGGAGCCACTCACTCGTGCAACCATACTGGTTAAATTTTATAACGATAGTCCTCGTTTCCACGGCGTGCCAACCATATATGCACCCGCCGCATCCCCACTCTTCAGCCGACTTCTTCCCGCTCGCTCACCACTGATTGGCTGACCCCTCACGCGCTACTCCCCTCCTCTAGCTCATTACACTCGGCGGGAGGGTGAAGTCGATTGCCGTTCCATACATCCGCCTTTTCTTGACGATGCGACCCAGCCTTGCGTCATACTACTTGACAAGCATAAGCCTGTATCTGAATTCCCAGTGAGTCATGTCTCTCAATATACCCTAACTGACGAAACTCCGTAAAATTCCGTAATCATATATTTTTCTACGCTAATGTTGATCGTAATAATTTGCTTGATAGTGTTTTCTATAATCATAGAAAACCTATCTGTATGCTTATAATTTTATAAGAAAATGCTCCAAAATCATTTAATAATAATAATAATAAGTTGATGATAATAATAAGTTAATAATAATAATAAATTAACTTGAAAAATTCTCTTGGCTGAACAATTTGCCGCGTAAATAAATATAGAATGGCTTCCTACTGACTTATGCCAGTTGCATAAAAACCCCTCGAAAAACACGTTACAGTGTTGCTTGGTACAGATTTCTTTCATCAGCACTGTAGGATCTCAGAGAGCCGTCCTGAATGATATGTCACACTTTTTGTCTGTCAGTGCTACAACCACACCAAGATGGTATTACTCAGGCAATACTGAAAAATAGCTTGTAATATGTCAATACACACTAATGCAGCCATCACAATAACACTTTATCAGACAAATTCCTTACACACCCAAGTACCGGGGGCTACATGTCCACGAAGTCGCGAAGTCCCTAAATGAATCAACAAGAACAAACTGAGGCACAGTATTCAGCGATAGAGACTAGGGCAACAGCTGAATAGCGGAGAGTATTGGTGCTGGACCTTAAGTGGTACCACAAAGCTTCCGTAAAATGTTATTCCGTGTCTTGAGTTGGTAGCAGTGTTTCTTAGATGATTGTGGAGTGATAAGCATTCTGTCAGAAGCTGACGGTAGGATTTGAAGCTTTGGCCTTGCACGTTAATTCGTGTATCCATCCAGGTCAATAAGAAGAGTATTACACTCACCGGTATAAAAAGCGAAACACTACGAATGTCAGACAAATCGCAATAATAGACAGTTTCATATCTGTTATAAATTGAATGTTGTAACTTTGCAGCGACATGGCACTGTGTAGTGAGTTAATCATGAGTTAATTAGCTCATTTGAGAAGTTTCAAGGCAATAATATTAATAAACATTGTTGATCGTGACAATCACAACACTAATGTTACTTTTTCCCGCCTTTGGACACGAATAACCACAAACGGCTATCTTAAGGTTTATTGCTGTAAATTCTCGTTCCCCGTATTTTTGTGGACATTACTGTTTGTGACATTCGTAATCATACAGGTTGGAGGACAGTACGATGCGTTCGAGGTTTCGATATTTGCAAATTCGTGTTTGTGATTGTCTTGGTCAATAATATTTATCAATTATTGTACTAATTAAGGTACAGTAATTAACTTATCATACATTGCCATATTGTTGTAATGTCATAGTACAATATTTGATTAATACAAGGTTTGGAACGGTCCAACATTGAGTTTAATCTGAAATTCGTCAGTGTTTCGCATTTTTTGCCGGTGAGTGTATATAGTTGTTATTTTGAGCAGTTTGAATGGAAAAGAGGCATATTTTAATGGAAGTATTTTGTATTTTAAAATACTATTTTGTATTTTCCGGAAGTTTGTAAGTGTATTTTGTCTCTTGGCAAATAATCATAGATCTTATTTTGTCTCAATATTATCATTTGCTTTCTTATAACAGTCCTCATTTTCCGGAGGGCCAAAAGGTCAGTGTAATCAAAGTATTGTTCGCTGTAACTTGATGCCCGATCAAAACAAAAGCTTGGAAGAGTTTTTTTTTCAGTGTTGCCTTGAAAATGAAAATCCACAGCCTGCTTCCAGTCTCCGACCGGGTCAGGAATGGAATGAATGAAGCCCCCATCTAGCGGCGAGGATAGGAACTGTGCCGGCTGCCGAGGCCTGATGCACTCCTCTGGGGCAATGATTAAATGAATGACAGATGACATGAAATGATAGTGGAGAGTGTTGCTGGAATGAAATTTTGACAGGGAAAACCGGAGTACCCGGAGAAAAAACCCGTCTGCCTCCGTTTTGTCCAGCACAGATATCACATGGAGTGACCGGGATTTGAACCACGGACACAGTGGTGAGAGGCCGGCGTGCTGCCGCCTAAGCCACGGAGGCTTCCTCAGTGTTGCCTTCTGTCTGTTAGGTAGTCAGCCCGAAGGCTGGTTGGATCCTCAAAAAGTACCGCCGTTACGTTATGTGAGTAGATACCCACAAAAACCCAAGGCAGCGCTATTTTGAAGCGTTCTAGGCAAGAATTAATTTGGGCTACAGAAGAAGGAGAAATCTAGGGGATGACTTGTTACACTCGTAAAGCAAGCATCATTAGACCCAAATATATAAGATAAAAGGCTGGCTGCGTGGCTCAGCGGTAACGTTCTCGCTTGTTGTGGCCTAGGTTGCAGGATCGAATCCTGGCGCAGTCAGCTGGCATTTGAGGGAGCTGTGTCAGTAGAGTTACTGGCACGATAAAGATCACCTGCGGGGCAAAATTCCGGCACTCCAGTGTCTTTAAAAGCCGCTTTAGTTAGTTAGTTATTGTTGTTTTAAGGGGTGGGAACCGCAGTAGATAAAAGGGATATAAAACCAATATTATTATTATTATATAAGATAAAATAGCTCTACAAAACACTATCCAACTACAATGATGCCTACTAATAGCCACTGCCCTCCAAAATTTTAAAAAAATCTGTCAAAAACTTGTGTGGCATCTATTACTGGTAAAATATTAAACCATTAAGCATTGGAAAATGGAACTATTTATATATGGTACCTAGTATATTGCAATCCTCGCCGCTAGATGGGGGCTTCATTCATTCCATTCCTGACCCGGTCGGAGACTGGAAGCAGGCTGTGGATTTTTCACCTAGTATGTTGCAAGACTGAGAAATGATGACCCCATCAACAGTCTCACTCCACCAACTAATCTATGAAGCTGTGGCTACTATTGCTGTGATACATTTAAGCAATAAGCCCTAAACTACTGTAGAATTGTAAATTAGTGTTGCAATGACCTACGAGTCCTCAGCTGAGATGATGGTAAAATAGCTAGAACTGCAACATTAAAAAACGGTGATATGGAGACTTATATGAAATTCTGGAATGTCTACAAGCTGCTTTGACAACCACTTTTCTGATGTAAAGAAAAACTGTATGGAGAGTAGCTCACAAATCACTCTCTAATACTTGTAATTTAAGGAGCTTTTATAAAAGCAGTTAATATTGATAACTTTTCAGATTGTGTAAGAATGATGTACCATATCCAAGGTTACATTCAAACAATAGTGAACTAAGAAAGGAAAGATATAAGATACATCTTAGTCTAAGTAAGCCTAAAACAAAGATACTAGAGTTCAAAGAAAGAATTCAAATTTTGAATTGATTTTGGGGGGAAAACATGTTTTAGTAATACTCTCCTGGGGTCACGCGAACCATTTCCTGCATATGCCGAATGGTTCTGGACCTTTACAGTTTACCTTAGACCAATCTCCCATCCTGTCATTGCCAAGGTCAAGGACTAAAATAAGTCTTCAGTCAGTCTCAAAAGTGGGACACAGACTCATAAACACCGCCCAATCTACTGTAGGACGTTGTAGGTTGTGATAAAATACAAAATATATATTTTACTTCCCTTTTTGATATTTTTCTTTATATGCTACCTCTCCCATTCCTTCGCGTCGAGTTCTTAGGTACAAGCCCTTTTTGATATTTTTCTTTATATGCTACCTCTCCCATTCCTTCGCGTCGAGTTACTAGGAACAAGTGCATTATCTAATAATACATCGGTACATTTCAATTCTCTGGTGTGAGTAGTGGGTGATTACTCGATCATGAGCTTTCTTCAGTGCGCCTTGCTCACTAAGTTTACAGGGTATGCGTCGCTCGGCTGTTTCAATCCCATATGTCACTGTACAGCCACATGGATGCTTTATCAATTATCACTTATGATGCTGATTCACCCGTTTCTAACTTGTTTGTCATTTCTAGTTTTGTCCCTATTGATAGAGCAATTTGTTTAAGCTTATTGACCACGTCTTGCTATTAGGTACTTCAGTCATAGTGAAAATTGCGGCACTGAAAAATGGCCGCATCCGATATCAACTGCCTGAGGCTTGGCATATAATATCAATAATGCATTCCTATTGGTGTCTGTTAACTTAAACGCTTTTTCTGTGCAGGAATGTTTTTTAATCGGCACTGATCAGGAATTTATTCTTGTGGCTTTTTTTTTTTCAAGCTACGCACAGATAATCCACCAACCGGATAATTGCATATTTAGTATTTTGCCACTGGTAGTTGCCACATTTTCTATGTTTTTGATGGGTTTTATATTTTTGGAAGGCAGTGACCATTAGCGTCTTGTCATTGTAGGTTGATAATCCACAAACCGGATAATCCGTGCTAGGTTAATCAAAAGTTTACTGTTTACCATGCTTTTCTTGACCTTTTAGTGTTGATTTATAAGGAGCCCTATTAAACTTGCAATTAGAACATGTTGTGTGTGAAAACTATTAATTGAACCCAACCATTGCTCTCCATTCTGTATTTTTTCTGCAAAGATGATTTCAAAGTTAGTATTAATAATATTAATATGCTTATTAGTGATTTTAAAATGTGACTATCATTGGCTGATATCTCCTTAATTGGAATTAAAACAGTAATTCTGAGCATTCTTCATTATATATGACATTATCAGGGTGTCGAGTGATACAGGATATGCGGGAAATGTACGGGAATTTTCGTGACCCGGAAGAAATGCGGGAAATATATGGGAGTTTTGCATTTGATCCGGGAAATCTTAGATAAGTCTCATTGACTTCTTAGCCTCTGAACGCTCGGTAGAGTCCTGTTGGATTGTTATGTAACGGTAGATTCCTGCTGCTCGGCCGAGGATGAGTCTGCAGGAAAAATGGAAGACCCAACCTCTCTGGTTTAAGGAAGTATACATGGACCTAGAAGTAGGTATGGAAGAAGGAGAAACACAGGACAGGGAAAATTGTGCGAATGTGGGATACACCAGCAACATCTCAGCGAAAAAGTGAGAAAGAAGAAGGTAAAGACTTCCGCATAGTTGTGATGGCCAACGCGTATCAAGGCTATGCTCTTTCATTCCCATAATCCTATGCCTCGCTCCCACCCAACTAGTAATGAGGGTTCGGTGTCAGCTGCCTTTCTCTCAACAACAGATGTCTCTCGTAATTTAAAGGCATTTTAAAGGTACGGTGGCTGCATAGATATTGTCTTGGAGTGAGAAACTTTAACCCACATAAAATGGCCCCCTGCTGGGAGTGAAACACTTGTGTAAGGCTTGGAATTGATTGCATATTATTTTCTTAGGTGTCCGCTGGGGATGAGTTTGCCGTCACGACTGTGCCTTGCTGTAAGAGTGAGTGAATAAGATCATAAATTTGGGAAATAGAAAATGGGTGGATGGTGTACATGTTATCCATCAGTATCAAACAGTGAATGAATAATTATGATAGTAACTAGCAACCCGCCTCGGCTTTGCCCGATATCTTTAACGGTTTACCCAGCGTAAGCTTAAAAGCCGCACGGACGACAGGTTTTTCTTGGACTCCATTCACTGAAATCATTACTGCTCGGTTTCATTTGGTCATAAATGAATGTTTTTCTACAGAAACCTTCCTCGTGAAATTCTTTACAGAATGGTGAAAACCGCAACAAAATCCATCTAGAGTTTCTCAAGATTATCCGTTATACCCGAGAATCGGGAACTTAGTTTTATGTTATGTAGAGGTAATGCAGGAACAGCAATAGGGAATTTTATTCTTCAGGTGAGTAATTATTATTTCTGTTAGTTTGTACACATATCATCTGTTCATGGTGTGACGGTTAACAGTCCCATGTATTTAATTAGATAACTAATAAGTTACATTATTTACAAAATATATTTCTTAATTTTAGTAAAGATTAAATAGGTTACTTGCAGTGGTTCTGGTATTAATTCAATGTTCAGCTGCTGTGACGAGACATTCACTAGGCCATTACCTGTACAACCCTGTGATCAGTACATCTTCTCTTAACGCACTACATCACAGCAGGGCCGCGGGCGATGTTCACCAAAGCAACACATTGCTCGCAGCAACCTCCATGTGTTTTCACGTTTGACACAGCTGGATTACATCATCATCACTGGCATGACAGCCCTCAGTGGGCCTTGGCCTTGTGAAGAAGTTTTCCCCATTCTTGTTAAGTGCTGAGCTCCTCCAATTCTTGATTCCAATTGTCTTTACATCCTCTCTCACGCCATCTTCCCACCTTAGCCTTGGTCTTCCAACTTTCCTGGTTCCTTCTGGCATTGCATTCAATATCCTCTTTATCCTTCTGTCATTAGCACGCAGCACATGTCCTGCCCAATCCAACCTTTTGATCTTTATACATTTAACAATATCTGGTTCATTATATAAATCATACAGTTCATGGTTATATCTTCTTCTCCATTCACCACTTCCCTCCACTGGCCAAAAAATTTGCCTCAAAATCTTTCTTTCAAATATACCAGGTTGTCTTTCATTAGATTTTGAGTGTGTCCAGGTCTCAGCACCATATGTTAATACAGGCTTTACTAAAACTTTATACATTAGGACTTTAGCTTTCCTAAACATCAGCTTGGACTTCAGATGCTTTCTGAGACGATGATAACACTTGTTAGCAGACAGTATACGCTTCTGGATTTCAGAGTTATCTTGGAGATAACTTCTGATCCAAGATAGGTAAAGCTACGCACATCAAACTTATACGAATCAATTTCTATGTATGTGGAGCCACTAGGGTATTCTTTCTTGGTTACAGGCATATACTTAGTTTTCTCTCCATATATCTGTAGATTCATTTATCTTGCTGCTTTTTCAAAGCTAGTGAAAGCTTCTCTCATTGCTCTTGGTGTTCTTGCAATTATATCGATATCATCAGGGTATGCCAAAATTTAAACTGATTTATATAAGATGTTTCCTCGCGTGTTGATTCCTGAATCTCTAATAACCTTCTCCAAAGCTATATTGAACAAAAGGCATGATAATGAATCACCCTGCCTAACTCCATTCTTGGTCGTTACAGCATTTGATATCATGTTCTGTATCTTAATTTGACTCCTAGTATTGTTCATGGTAGCTTTCACCAGAGTGACCAGTTTCTTAGGGATCTCTAGCTCTTCCATTGCTACATTGAGATTATTTCTGTCAATACTGTCATAAGCTGATCTAAAATCAATGAAAAGATGGTGTGTGTCAATTCTAAATTCTTTACATTTTTCAAGTATCTGTCGGATTGTGAAAATCTGATCCGTAGTAGCTCTTCCTTGGCTAAATCCACATTGATAGTCACCAACTGCATTTTCCACATATGAGAAGCTTATTTCCAAAAGATACCAAATCCAAAAAAAAAAATCAAAATTGAGATTATGATGGAAAACGTACGTTGATAGGAAGTTCAATCATATGAAAGAAAAAGAAATTGCCAAAACGACCTAAATCCATAACAAGCAGGGCATTAAAAATCTCATTTGATGCCAATAAGTACCAAATCCTGTGGCCTGAATGTGCCAATACGTACCGTATCCATGCAGCCAATGAGAGGCCATTTCCGGGGTCACGTGAACAGCAGCAAATTATCCATTGTCCAGTTCATGTTCTTTAGACACAAACTGCATTCATAATTCCATGAGTTCAGCACTGGTACTTTGCATAATTTTCACTGTTATGTTCAATTTTATTTAATATTATTTAAATAATCTATATCCCTTCACTGTAAATACCTTAGATCTAATTATTGCATAACTAAATACAGTCAGTTTTCTCGTAGATTCTGATGACTGCAGTGAAATTTATTTATTTCCGTTGAAAGTTTCAGTGCCAAAAAGTACCAAATCCATCATTTTCTTTGAATATTTCCTAAACTGCTAAAGCTTAAACAGAAATACTTGGTATAGCAATGCATTTATTCTATCTAAACATACTAAAAGTGCTCAAATGAATTTTCAGTTGAAATTTTACACTCGGAGTGTTTTTCCTCTCTCCTGTAAAATATTAATTTTTGGATTTGGTACCTTTTGGAAATAAGCTTCTCATATGGTGCCAGTCTGCTAAAGAGGATGTTGGAGAATATTTTATAGGCAATGGATAAGGGGCAATTCCCTCTATAGTTAGAGCACAACATGAAATCACCTTTCTTATGTATCGGGCAGATGATACCTACATTCCATTCATCAGGAATCATTTCAACTATCCATATCTTAGCCACAAGTTTGTGAAAGTGTTTAGTAAATTCACAGCTGGATTACACACTGCTAAATTATTGCATTTTGTAAAATATATTAGCCTATATATCATTAAAATTTGGATGATTTATCATCCCATTGAGGGCCTGTTTAGAAACTTTCAGGGGTTGTTGGCTAAGGTCAGGCAAACTAAATATATACAGTATATGCCTGGATTTTTCATCAGAGTAAAGAACTACTTCTTGAAATTTAAATTAATACATTATACTGTTATACCAATAAGTAGTTACACTTCACACATAATGTATTTTGTTATGTGTGAAGTGTAGTGTCCCCAAATTTTGGTTTTAACGATATCCACAAAAAAAAAATTAGTAGACATATATGTTAGCACAACGATATATTTACCCCAAATATGCCATTTTTCCGATGTTGAAACCCCAAATATCCCAATTTAAGAAATCTTAAATATAACTGTTTAATAAGATATAGAATAACGGAGTCCCTTCTCGAGCTTGATTGCTTGAAGTTGCAGTGTTAGGGGAGCAGGAATGTCTATGCTGTCCGTGTTAATTTTCAACTTTTTATTTACCATTCGCATGCCAATCATATTTACGAATCAACTGGTGGTATGAAAAGCTTGCGTTTATGATGGATAAAATAGACTTTTTCGACCATCGACTACACAGAACATTGATCCAATTTGTTGATCTTTCATATTCTTTGATTCAAGCCTTCTACAATCAAATATTATACATACGTGTCTTACAACAAATTAACTATTGACCCAGATGTGGGTAACGTCATATATCAGAGATAGAAGTAACATTTAAACTTTGCCATCAGTGTATGTCCTTGCACGTTATGAAAATTTAGACAACCTAAAAATGTTCAGCTGTCGAAGTATTTAAATGACTGACACAAATGGGTGCACTAGGCACTGGAAACAACTTCAGTTTACGAGACACTGCACATACCAATACGCGCTACCCAACATGTGTTACACTACAGTTTCTCCATGCTTGCACCATGCGGAGTCTTGTTTTGATTCAAGATTGTGCACGAAATAGAAAAAGATTTGTATCTAGGTTGAAGACCCCACATGGTAGAAGTTCTGCCAAAATCAAAGTTTATGATGTCAAGTACCGTAACAGAAGACATAATACCAGAACTGTTAAAGGGATTAATGGGAGATTATCCTGAATTTTCCGGAAACTTTTGGAAGCTTTTCAGCCCACTCATACAAATCTGCATCCTGAAAATCATGGAAACAATGCTCTGCTTATACTTTAGGGACAACATAAGTTTCACGAGTTAGAGAGGAAAGGACTATGGTAGACTATTTGCTGAAGTAAATGTTAGGTTAGGTCTTAAGGGGAGCCGGAATGTCGACGCTGTCCGTGTTAATTTTCAACTTTTTATTTTCCATTTTCTCAGGAACTATTAACAAGAACTAATTTAATTTTTATAGGGATATCCTTTGATGCTCCCTCCTTACTTCATCACAGGCTTTTTGAAAATGAGAAAATATTTGATTTTTCAAGGATTTTAAAAGAATTGGCCCAATTTTAACAGCTTTTTCATGGACATTTCCGTCGGGCAAAATTAAACTATAACACATATAAGGAGGAATTACTTCTAAACCATTCAGCGTTGCATAATGAAAAGTTGCAGAAAAAAGTGACTTTATATTAAAAAATGTATTTTAGTCAGAAACTGGAACCAAGACAATTTCCACTAGCTTAGGGAAACGGACAGTTTTGGTTTTAGAATGAGATATGCTCAGACACCACAACACCCGTTTGGCTTTCTTAAGAATGTTTTTTTATGTGTGTTGTCTAATAGAGGTAACTAAGAGAGAAATCTACTGACAAATATAGAGGAATAGGACGCATGGTTGTGGAAAAGTGTAAAGAAAGCCAGGACGAAAATAAATCTACCGTCAGGAAGCGGAGGGTCTGTGGCTTAATATGACGTAAATTTTGAAGATTTTCATCATTTCGGAGTCCCTTAACGCAAACATTATAATTCATTTGAGTTTCAGTTCCTTCGAATAAAAATAACTAGAATAAATTAATAGCGTTCATTATTTAACCAAAGCCATGCGCTGTACATATAGTTATTAAGCACACTTGCACCTCACTTTTTTCTTATTTCACCGCTTTGGAGCCTTTTATATTGCCATAAATCAGAGTCCCTAGTGAAGCATAATTGCTGATAGATATAACTGTGAAGTGTAACTACTAATAAGTAGCCCATAACTAGAGCCCTGTGTGGATAAACAAAGCTTTTTCCGCATCCGTGCGACTGTTATCCACATCCGCACAAATTTTATCTGTATCTGCATGTTTGTTGTCCAAATCTGCTGACATTACAATCATATTTTTAATTAGAAAAGCATAAAGTATTAAAGGAACATTTAGACATATGAGGAGAAATTCATTCCCCTAGGCTATGTGTGAATCGCAAGACAATGTTCACTGAGTTTTGTCCCTCTAAGTAACGGCAAGTGAAACAGCGGGTGGCTGCTTACTTAGTCGATGGATATACCCACGCAGGCAAGAGCAGGTATAAGGGACTTACATTTGGCATAAGTCATCACTAATTGAGGGTATTTCCATGATTGGCTTCTCTCACTTCTCTATTATTCTCATACAATCCAAGCGAAAGCTACTAGGGAAATAGCAAGAAATGCAAAAGACGCAGATCTTAGCAAAAACTAAAATTATTTAAAAGGAAACCATCTCAACATTTTTATTCTAAATCCTATCCGCAAATTTACTCTAAATATTATCCGCTCAGCCATGCAAGCTATATCCGCATGACGCATCCGCATAGGGCTTTACCTACAACTAGATAATATTACATATCATAAAAAAGTTCATTATTTAAGAGTTTTGAAATGAGATATTTTACAACTCTGTATCTTAATATTTAGAAGCTTAGAGAAAAAGGGATGTAAGTGACATAGTATTTCACTTGGAAAAATCACCTTTAGGTCGGTATGTTTTAAGGGTAATTTTCTCACGCTCTTCAGCCAGCACTTGTACCCCTTTGCTTCTTAATGCCTCAGTTATGATCCACCCCGCAGCGTAGTAGTACGTGTTAAATCGCTCACTATGACCGTGATGGGGAGCTGCAGCAAGGTTGGAATCCCAGCAATGACAGCGACTATCCTCAGTATGGTTTTCCCCTGTTTTTCCTCATTCCTTCCAGGATAGTGCCAGGATAGCACCTTATTTCAAGTCCTAGGCCACCTACCCCTTCCCTGATCCAAATAATTACAGCTACACACACCACTACGGTCACCACAGACTATCAGACAAATTCAAAACACACCCAAGTACAGGGGGTAGAGGCCCTAAGATATTCCAAGTTCATATTATGAATTAACGATTATTATTAATTATGTTCCGAGTTATAAGCAATTTAATGTTATTTTGTCTGTCATTCATTGGTAAATTTGAAATTTCATGTCAGCTGTAACTACAAAACAAGAACTAAAAGAAATTCTAAGAAATTAAGGATTACTTTCTCTACCAATACTCTAAGAATTTTGTGATTTATGTGATGAATATAAAAGGTTTTTGTTTGTTTGATGTGTCATGGACTGAACCGAATTGACTTTTTCCGAAAAGGCTTTAGGTACAAACCTGAAACTTGGTGCGAGTTTTCTGATAAAATCAAATCAACATGTGTTCAAGAATTTTTCGAACTGACATTATTGGGGAATGAAAATACAGGTTGAATATTTTTTAGGTGGGTACGTATTTTTGAAAATGTTTTTCGGAGAATTGTGTAACTCAGGGAAACACTCGTCTCAAAGAACAGACAAGAAAATACATGTTCGACTGATTTTCCGAAAAGCCTGATCAATTGGCTCAGAGGGGGGATGTTCATTTTAGGAGTTAGCTGTATGTTACCAATTCATTACGTTAGGAGCAGTTTTTGTTCAATGTCAAACAAATCGCCCATACCCGCTTGATTTTGGGTATCTGCTGATTTTTTTTTTCTTTTCTCATGACAAGTTACCATTCTAATATTACATAGGAAAGTAAGGGCATATGAGCTTGATTTCGCTCAGTAGTTCATGATAAGTTTGCTTCTGATCTGTGTAAAATACAAACAAATGAATTTTGGTCCATACTTTCCTTTAAGTTAAGAGAACGTTTTATGTTCTTTTTATATCAGGCTGATTCCAGAGAATAGTCCACCCAATTAGGTAAAAGTAAAATGGTATATAAAACTCTGCAATTTGTTTTCATGATAGTTAAAACATGAAATGTTATTAATTTTATGATATGTATTCATTTGCTGATGTCTTTCAGTTTTTAATTGAGTGGTTAATTGAACCTTTGTCATTCTAAATTCATTTGAAATTTCTCCATGGTTTTAGGAATTACTGTTTATTAAATGATGAAAAGGTATGAAAATAATTATGGTAAATGTTAATTCTAATGTTCTTTCTCTTCACAGTCAAGTACTTATTTAGGTTATTAACCGTTTATATAAGGTGTAATGAGGCGACGAATTTATAGCTGCAGGCCATGTAAACACCCGAAGTAAAAGGTATAAAAGTTTCTGTAGACAAAAAGTGCGTGGCTCAATTTGAATAAAATTTCGTGTGCAAAGCCAATATTGTGTACCCTTTCAAACTGCTATATCATTCGTTTAAAATTTCAACTGGATTCATACAAGCTGGTAGTAAAATACGTCGCGTGTTTACGACGTTCTCGCGAGTAGGTGGCCGGGGAGTTCCCCGTCACATGGAGCCGCTTGTACAGGAATGCACTATGTGACGCAACACGCTGCCCACAGGATTCAGTTTCTGCGTCATACTCACTTGTGAAGGACGTGTTTTAGAACAGCAATCAGTATTTAAACTGAGGTGATTTACAATAATGCCGCTTACTCCCAAGGAACGTTGTAAACTGTATCGCGAGAAGAAAAAGGATGATGAGGATTTTAAAAGAAAGGAAAGGGAAAGGCATGCAAGCAGAAGAAGAAAGATGACACCTGCCCAGCTACGCCTACGCAGCCAACAGGTTCGAGAATCGGTGAAGAAAAACAGAGCTAAAAAGAAACTTCAGAGTTTATCAACAGTTACTTCCTGCTCTACAAGTCCAACAACACAACCATCTACATCGATTGCAGAGCCGAGTACGCCAACGTCTGCGTATAAATGCAAACAAACATTGGGGAAAGCTGTAAAGCGTTTTGAGCAGGCTTTACCAGTGAGTCCGCGAAAGAAACGGGAAGTTGTTTCTGCTCTCAATGCAAAATTTAGTGAAAATCCATCTACCTCCGGCAAGCGCCGGAAGTCTTCACTTCCAAATAAAGAAGTTCTTGAATTTCTCAATCGGGATGATATCAGTTGGCCATCTCCCCGAGCAAGAGATTTTATCTCCGTTAAGGGAAGTTCTGGACAAAAATTAAAACAACAGAAGCGATTCATGTGCGTCACAATGCAAGAGGCATACGAACTTTTTAAACAAGAACACCCACATCACGCAATCGGTCGGTCTTCTTTCTGTGGACTTCGTCCAAAGTACATTTCTCTGCAACATCAAACTCATGTGTGCCTGTGCAAGCAGCATGAAAATTTCCGTTTGTTGATTGACGCTTTAAATAAAGAAGGTCTTAACATTCCTAGCAAATTTAGTGAATTTACTTTTACTTTGGCGTGTGATGACTCTAATGAACAGTGGAAGACTGGTGATTGTAACACTTGCCCTAAAAATGTCTTAAAATATTCACCGACAGAGGAGAACGCTGGAGACGAAATAGAGTGGTACCAGTGGCAAAGTGATGCTGAAAATCACGTATCTCGAATTCAGGTATCTGGCACAGTTCAAGAGTGCTTTGATAAACTTGTAAATTCGTGTCCCTTGTTTATGAAACACACATTTATAAAGAGAATGCAAAGCAAATTTTTCGAGGCACAGAAGAAACTAACAACGGAAAATTCAATGGTTTTGCAAGTGGATTTCGCGGAGAATTTCACTATCCTTCCACAAGATGAAATTCAGAGTTGTTATTGGCATCACCGACAAATTACGATATTTACTGCTGTTGCGTGGTTTGCGGGAAGAAATCATGCTTCATATGTGATTATGTCTGACCATCCCCGAGCATGACAAATATGCCACATACTCCTTTTTAAGCACGGTGTTAACGGACATCAAGGAAAAACGACCAGAAATTACCACAGTGATTATCTTCTCGGACGGGGCGGCGAGCCAGTTTAAGCAAAGGTTCATGTTCGCAAACCTAACGTTTTATAAGGAAACTTTTGGAATGAATGTAACATGGATTTTTTTTGCGTCTGGTCATGGGAAAGGTGCTGTTGACGGTGTTGGCGGGACAATAAAACGTAACTTGACTGTTGCTCTACTTGCAAAGAGAGACCTAATAAACGTCCACTATGTTGTGGAAGTGGCGAAAAGAAATTCAGCAAGCACAAATGTTATATTTGTTCCTTCTGAAGACGTTGAAAAGACTAAACCCCTTCTGGAAAGCCGCTTCGTCGATGTCTGTGCTCTACCAGGAACACATGATATTCATTATGTGGAGCCATTAAAGAAATATATAGTTCAGGCAAGAAAATATTATTCAGAAACAACTACCACACACTCTCTACATCCAGACTACAAGATCGAAGCAGATGACAGAAATGCACCCCGTGATACAGCTTTTGAAGTGGGTGACTTCGTACTTGGAAAATACAGCGGAAAGAAACATTCCAAATATTATGTTTGTACCATAACTGAAAGTGATGGTGATGTTTATTATGTAACCAATTTTCGCAAGTGCAACGATGAAGCTAAACTGTTTTGTGAACCACCGACGAAAGACGAGTGCTTTTTAAATGAAAGTGAAATTACAAGAAAATTACCTGTGCCTCGTTTTACTCGTGGGAAATGGTATTTTGAGGAGTCTATACCAGAAGCAGAATGAACAAAAATGTTTCTTCATTTGATTATTTTTGTAGTTCTGATGAGACTTTCATTCTAACTGTAGGCTACTATAGCGTTTATTGTTCGGATTTTAAAAAAATATTTTAAGGCTATGATTTTGTAGTTTATTTTACATTCACTGTTATTAGTGTTAAATAAATGTGACAATTTATAAAAACATTCTCCTTTATTAAGTAGGCCACATGTCAGTACCAGAATCTCTATTTATATTATTATTGGGAGGAAGCTTGTAGTTTTACGCGACCGACAATTCGCTATCATAAGCCACGGGACCTCACTTTTCACGTGAAATCCGAACTACAGCATGTGACGTTCATCTCGAAAATCGCACATGCATTAATCGGGACTCGAACCCAGTCCGTCTTGATGGATGCTGCGCCATCACGCCCCTTCCTTATAATTACTTACTACGATATTAAATCTACATTTTATCATTCAGTGATCGTATTTGATGACGAGTTTAAGATTTATCAGTTCCTCGTGCCATGTCGCGATAGCACTAATTCGCACGTGTAATCACGCGACGCTTTCAAGTAAACACGCGGCGATCGTATTTAACTATATTACGCAGACATTACACAACTTACACATTTGTTTTTTTTTTTTCGTAAAAACGTACCTTTGTCCTTCTTGTAAACAATATCTTAACATTACCAATAAAAGTTATCACAATTCGCAGAAGTTTGAAAAAACGTAAAGGTATGTGAAGTTAAAAGTCCGTCCCATGTAAACACGAACGCTAAGTTTAACATTTTATAAAATTGCATACATCAAGTTTACAACAAAGAAATTTGTGGAGGTTATTAAGTATTATCTAGACGTTATTATGCATAAATTTCAATTTGTTCAGATGGTAAGTTTCATATATATGTTAAAAAGAAATGTACAAATGTAAACACGCGACGCCTGGAGTTGGCCATTATAACAATACCAAAATGACCATTTGTTTGATTTCTGTTGATATATCTGCTAATATTAGTTTCATCATATTGTATAACATTGTTATTTTTCTTAAACCATTGGCCGAAGAATCTCTACCTGAAACTCAATGTGGTTTTAGACTTAATCGAGGAACAAATGATATGATCTTCTGTGCCAGACAAATGTGGCAGAAATGTAAAGGACAAGATAATCCTGTGTATATAGTCTTCATAGATATTGTGAAGGCTTTCTATTCTGTCTACAGAGAAGCTCTTTGGAAAATCCTAGCTAGAATTGGATGTCCTCCAATTTTCATTCAGATGGAGAACCCCTTAACCTCTAAATGACGGAGGCCATTTTAGTGACTCATTACCCAGCGGGCAGAGGTGAATCAGGCACAAGCACTACAAAAATGCTATGGCCAGTTTAAAAATTCAATGTTATTGCAATGTAGAATTATTTGCAAACTTTTAAAATCCAGACTCTGTAGCTTATACTGTGTAGACCTTTATTTTATGTTATTTTCTTTATTATAATGATAGAGAAAAGACCTGCTATATTTTAGGCAAAATAATACAGGCATTCTTTTTTGCAAGGATTGTTTCAGAATGCAATATAAATAAGGGTTTACCGTTGTCTTGGAACTGTGTACGGAAAATATGGAGATAAATGTTCAATATTTCTTATAGTGCATACCCTAAGTTGATATGACAATTTGTTAATGAGAAAGATGCAATTAATTTTGACGTGGATCACTTTCTGCTATCTCGCCACGTTCCATCTTCCACGTGTCAGGTCTCCTCTTGCTGTACTTTCACATCCTGAATAAAGTCTAAATACCTTTAGATTGAAAGGTTACAGATCATACTATCGATATACTTATTTGTTATTGCAAGTTATTAGTCACAGGTTCTCTAGAGTGCAGCAGAAATCTTAGGCCATGCGCACTTCATTGATGATAGGAGACACTTCTTCAATCTAGATAAAAATAAAACATATCAGTTACTATGGAATAGGAGTGGGCATCTTGGACATATTCAGAGTTGTGGCCCTCTTTGTGCTCTGGCGACTAGGACTATCCAACTCGCTTGTTTGTTCCCTGATGTGAGACTCGGGGGCCCTGTGTAAGTAAGGCTAGCAACTTGTTTCACTTGTACTTTATAAACCTGCTAAAAATGTCATGAGCAAGTCTAGGACCTGTTCGAGTGATGGAGACCCACTCCCATGTATGAGGGACATGAATGGATACTGATGAATGATTAATGTGGATGGATTTGGAAATGCCAGGAAATCAGGTCAGGATTGTTTCAGAGTGTGCTCTATGTGATGTGGCGGATCATGTCGAAGTAGACAGATTTTATGACGCACTGAGTGATGTGGTAGTGGGAGTTAACAATAAGGATAGTGTATTACTGATGGGGGATTTCAATGTTGGGATTGGAAATAGGACTGAGTGGTAGTGGTAAGTGGGGTTAGGATAGGGTTGCAATCACCAATGTGAAATATTTACTGAACATTTGTGATATCATGGGGTTATCTCTTGTGAACTCATTCTCAAAGCACGAAAATATTCAAAGATACACGTGGAAGTGTCGAGGAACCAGGTCAATAATAGAATACATCATTCAACAATAGTTACTATGGAATAGGAGTGGGCATCTTGGACATTTTCAGAGTCGTGGCCCTCTTTGTGCTCTGGCGACTAGGACTCCAACTCGCTTGTTTGTTCCCTGATGTGAAACTAGGGGACCCTGTGTAAGGAGCTTTAGCTTTTGATCATAAGCTTTTGATGGAGTCAAGTCATTATAACCAGGTCATCAGCAAAAGCCAGACTGTTTGAAGTGTTCTTGTCATATTCCCAGTGCTTCCTTGGCATCTACAATGAGTTTCCCTGAATTTCATACTGAATTTGGCTTGCAAAAGTAAAAAGAAGATTTACACAAAATGGCTCCAAACAAGGAATCCGGCAGACGGAGAGCTTTTTGTAGTGGAAAGGAACACAACTAAACAAATAATAGTAAAGCCCAAAAGGAAATCATGGGAGGAATTCGGAGATAAATTAGAAACATTAGGTCAAGCATCAGGAAAGCCTTTCTGGAGTGTTATAAAGAAACTTACAAATGGAGGAAAGTGAGAAATGAGTATTGTCTTGGATAATTCAGAGAAACTCATTGTAGATGCCAAGGAAGCACTGGGAAGATGACAAGAACACTTCAACCAATCTGGCTTATGCTGATGACCTGGTTATAATGACTTGACTCCATCAAAAGCTTATGATCAAAAGCTGAAAGCAAGATGATTTTATTGTTGTCATTATGGCTGCCAAAACATGTGTTTTATTGCAGATTCTAAAATTAGCCTAGCATTGTTTTAGCAGATGATGATAAGGAAAGTTTCCTATTGTTGAACAAGGGTGTGAATTTAGAATGTGCAAGTGAAAGCAATGATGTGTGAGAAAAGATCGGCCGTAGTGTTATTAATGGCGGGATTTTAGGAAGACGATAGTTTTTACAAAGGGATGAACGAATGTTCACTGCAGAATATGAGCCTAGATAATTCTAGTAACTTATGCTATTTGTGTGTTTACGTGTTGTTAACAAACTGTGAACGTTTTGGCGAAACCCTTTGGAACGTTTGTCTGTTATACCTGATTTACTAAACATCCGCACTCCTTGCATGCCTTGCGCTATCCTCCTCCCGCACCACAGGGTAGCCTGGGCGTTCAGTTCGCCCACGCTGAAAGGTTAATATGCTGTACTCAAATACCTGAAATAAAGATACACATACAAATTGTATGCTTTACTACATGAAAATAATTGGGCGAACGACATTCTTCTTTCATCAAGAGAACACCTTTAAATCCAGGTTAATTATTGTGCTAATTATACATGCAAGATGATTAGTTAGTTTCCTAGCTCATCAATCTTCATGATCTACAATATTACTTCCAAACAGTTGTGGCCTTCTGTTATTTATACTATTTGTCAATCCGCAGTTCATATTAGTGCGAGAGGTTTATTAGTGATATGCATTCTGAATTTGATCGGTTGGGCACAAATGAATGGAACACTGTTTACAACACTTAAGTTCAAGTATCAAACTTACCTGACTATGGAGTGCTCCTGTTGACCCATAGTGTCCACTGGTATTATGACGACCCAACTGACTGATAAGTCCATTCTCATTCTGCTGTTTTTGTGTGTTCTTGTCATCGGTGTGTTTTACTTTAAAACACCACTTGCAGTGACTGAACTTTTTAGATTAATACTTGTAATATCTTACTATCCTGCTATTAATTGGTGAAATATAAGTATCGATTAATTTATGTCCTGGCAATGTTGTTAGATTGGAATGTTTGAAATTCTCATCAGTATGTAGTGAACTATGGGCTGAATCAACCAATTCTCTCACTCATGGTCAGGGATGTATTTTGAACTTGCCAAACTATGTTCGACAGACCTGTAGGAAATTTGATACTAGATACAAGAAACGCAGAAACTCGATTAAGTTTAGAAAACAATCAGCAATGTGTGATCACATGTATACAGTACTTTTAGAAGTCCATGCATTTCATCTTAATGGACCTTTGCTGGTCATGACAAGGTGAAACTTGCTAAAGTAGTAGCCTACTGAAAGATGACCAGATCCATTACCATATGCCATAATTTAGTAGCTTCAGTGTGTAGCTTACTGAAAACAGTACTAATGTACTGTAATATTTGTTCTGCCCCTTAAAACAACAATTAATGTAATGTAAATATAATATAATAGAAGAACTGGGCCAATGGCTTGGCAGATAATACTACGAGGGTCGAGTCATAAGTCAAGGCAACTATTTTTTTTTCTCGCGAACAGGAGACAACACGGACAATTTACGATATGCATTTGGAAATATAGGGCATGTACGTATGCATAGTGTCTGAAGATAAATTCTGACGTCAGGAGATGCTCGTAGGTAAGTGACAGAACACAGGCCATTGGTAAACATTGTTTTATGGTATAGACAGCAAATACAAGACTACGTACAAAGGACAGGTCTCCACTGGTTACAGATCTTCGAAGTAATCACCCAAGGTGTCTGTGTGTTGCCAGCGGTTGGACAGGCGCTGAATACAATTTGCTGCATGTGTATCGCTAACGTGTAACACCTCCCTCCGAAATGCTGTTACGATGTCTTCTTTGTAAGCAAACCGTTGTCCACGTAGTGGCTTCTTGACATTGGGGATTAGATCATAGTCACTACGTACGGTATGTACTTGCGTAGGATGCCACTAGATGGTGTATGTAAACAACAGTGTGGATCTGAGCATGCCCCCAAGTTGAGTGTGTGAGTGAGTGAGAGCATCACACAATGGAAGTCAACAAGCAGGAGCAACGATCGTATATTAAAATCACAGTTCTCCGCAGCAGAAATGCACGCCAATGCCATGCAGAGCTGCGGGAAGCATTAGGTGTGCATGCCATGCCCTATAGAACAGTGGCAAGGTGGGTGGAGACGTTCAAACGGGGTAGAGTATCAACTGCCGATTTGCCTCGCCCAGGCTGTCCAATGTCCATGGACAAAGATGTACGGATAATGGTGATCGATCAGTGTTTACAGGAGGACAGGCGCTGGACTAGAGCGGAATTCCAAGAACATACAGCAATACCAGCGGCAACAATACGGCACATTTTACACAAGGACCTACAGATCTGTAAAATTTGTGCAAAGAGGGTGCCACATCACTTAACGTACAGAAGTGGACTCGTTACGAAACATGTTACATCAATCTGGAGAGGTTTCAGCAGGAAGGACAAGCCATGTTGAATTGCATTATTGCCGTCGATGAAACATGGGTACGTGCTTATGAACCTGAACTGAAGAGACAGTCAAGTGAATGGCACCGTCAGGGGTCTCCACTGAGACCCAAGATTCGACAAAATCAGTCGCCCAATAAGGTTATGGTCTTCCTGGCATACGATGTTCAAGGTGTTCTTTTGTGTCATCCAGTGCATGAGGGGCACACTGTCAATGCAGTGAATTACAATTCCTTTGTGTTGTACCAATTGCACTGTGTTGTGCGAACCAAACGTCCTGATCGTTTAGACGACGCCATAATCCTACACGATAACGCGACAGCTCACACAGCAGCCATGGTTCAGCATCTCTTAAAACGGTGGGGATTGGAGGTTCTTCCACACCCATCTTATTCGTCTGATCTGAGCCCGTGTGACTATGATCTAATCCCCAAAGTTAAGTCACAGTTTGCTAACAAAGAAGACATCGCAACAGCATTTTGGAGGGAGGTGTTACACCTTAGCTATACACATGCAGCGAATGGTATTCAGCGAATGGTATACAGCGCCTGCCCCACCGCTGGCAACGCACAGTAGACACCTTGGGTGATTATTTCGAAGGTCTGTAACCAGTGGAGACCTGTCCTTTGTACGTAGTCTTGTGTATTTGCTGTCTATACCATAGTAAAACAATTCATCATCATCATCATTTTCCGTTTTCCAGCCTAGGCCGGGTCGGAGCAAACATGAGTCCCCTCCACTTTACTCGGTCTGTCCACCACTCTTCCTCAAGCACTGAACGCCACTCCATGTTCCGGTTTATCACGCTGCACTTAACAAGGTCCAACCACCGACCTCTAGGTCTTCCTCGTCCTCTTTTTCCCGTCATTTGCCTCTCCATCACTTGTTTTGGCATTCTTTCATCATTCAACCTCTTCACATGTCCATACCATCTCAATCTGTTCTGTTCCAGCTTTTCGTTCAGCTTCTGTACATTCACTTCCTTTCGAATGTCTTCATTTCTCACTCTATCTCTTCTAGTCTTCTGTAACATACTCCTCAAAAATTTCATTTCGGCTGCCTGCATTCTACTTTCATCCCTCCGGGTTATAGGCCAAGTTTCTGCTCCGTATGTCAATATTGGTAAGTAATAAGTCTTGTACATCACTTCTTTAGCCTTCATTGGTACGTCTTTATCCCAAATTAAATTCCGAACTTGATAGTAGAAGGCACTCCCACCTTGTATTCTCTTGCTAATTTCCATATCCAGTCTTGCATTTTCCATCAATTCACTTCCCAAATATTTGAAGTGCTCAACTACTTCCAGATTTACAACTCCAATTTTAACAATTCCTTTCCCTTCTTCCTTATGTCTTGTCATCACCATTGTCTTACTCTTTTCTACACTGATTCTAATTCCCCATTTCTCAATATTTTCCTTTAAAACATCCAGCTGTTCCTGGACCACTTTCTCATTCTCTCCCCAAATCAGAACATCATCCGCAAATAAGATTATGTTCATTCTTGTACCTGTGTAGGCTTCCTTTGTTGCCTTCAGTATATCATCCATCACCATTATGAATAACAGTGGTGAAAGCACACTCCCTTGTCTCAAACCAGTTTCAATTTCAAACCATCCTGTTCTACCTGCTTGGGTCTTCACACAACTGCAACAATTACTGTACATTGCTTTTGTCATTTGTATCATTTCATCTCCAATACCTTTCTGTTTTAAGCTTTCCCAAACTCTGTCTCTAGGGACACTATCATATGCCTTTTCTAAGTCAATAAAGGTCATTACCATGTCTTTTCCATATTCCCAGTGTTTTTCCATAGTTTGTCTTACAACAAAGATAGGTTCCACTGTTGATCTTCCCCTTCTGAACCCAAATTGTTCCTCTTGAATTTGGTTTTCAACCCTTTTTCGGATTCTTTCCTCTAGTATTCTCTCCATGATCTTGGCAACATGCGAGATAATAGTAATTCCTCTGTAATTTCCACACACCTTCTTGTCTCCTTTCTTGAATATTGGTATAATAATACCTTTCTGCCAATCTTCTGGAATTTGTTTTGCTCTCCACACACTCTTGAGTACTCTTGAAGTCCAATATATTCCAATGGGTCCTGCAGCCTTTATCATTTCTACTGCCACTTCATCCACTCCCACAGCTTTTCCCATCTTCATCTTCTTAATGGCCAATTCCACCTCTGCCATTGTAATGTCCGCTTCCATTTCTTCTTCTTCCCCATCCGGCACTACAGTAACTTCTGTGTACGTTACATTCCTGACATTTAACAGTCCATGAAAATATTCTTTCCATCGGTTCTTAATCTCTTCTGGTTCCTTCAATATCACTCCTTCTTTGTTTTTCACAAATCCAGCGTTTACATGTTCCTTCCTTCTACTCTTAACTACACTAAATAATAATTTCTTTCCACACTGACAATCATCTTTAATTTCCTGTGCGAATAACTCCCAACTTTTCTTCTTCTCTTCTGCCACTACTTTCTTGCAGATTTGTCTAGCTTCTACATATCTCAATCTACTCTCTTCAGTCCTTTTTGTTTTCCACTGTTTCCAACTCTTCTTCTTTTCCTTCACTTTTTCTTTAACTCTTTCATTCCACCATGCTGTTTGTTTATCTTTCATCTTCCCCGATGTTCTTCCACATGTTTTCTCTGCACAACTAACAAAAGCATCCGTAAATTGCTTCCATTCTTCTTCCACATGTCCAACATCAGTCTTTGGTACTAGTTGTTGCAGTTCCATCTTAAATTCTTCTTGCACCTGTTTATCCTTCAACCTCCATGTTTTTATGTTTCTTTCTTTTCTTTCCTTCAGTTTTCTAATTTTTCCAACTTTCAGCTTTGCTATTACTGCTCTGTGATCTCCACCAAAAGTCTCGTCCGGCATGGCAGTAACATCCATCAGGTTTTTGCGTTTGTCTTTTTCTACCAAAATGTAGTCAATCAGGATTTTAGTTCTTCTCTCTCCCCATCCATATCTGGTAATCTTTTGGCTGTTTTTCTTTCTGAACCATGTATTTCCAACCATTAGTTGGTTTCTCTGGCAAAAGTCAATTAATATATCCCCTTCTGGATTTTTATTTCCATATCCATAGGGTCCCACGATCTCTTCTCTTCCCAGTCTCTCTGTACCTACTTGGGCATTCATGTCGCCTATTATTATGGCCTCCTTGTCTTCAATGTACTTGTCTACTTCTTCAAGGAAACTTTCTAACTCTTCTTCCTTGTTTCCAGTTTGTGGAGGATAAACTTGTATTAGGTCTTTTGTTCCTGTCTCAAACTGAATTCTCATGACAATAATCCTGTCACTCACGTTCTTTACCTCTTCCACATATTCCAGGATATCTTTCCTCACAATTATTCCCACTCCATTTTGCTTTGCCTTTCCTCCACTGTAAAACAGCCTGTATCCATCTGTCAGGGTTCTTTCTCCTTTACCTTGCCACTTTGTCTCACTCAATCCGAGGATGACAATTTCCTTCTCTTTCATGAAATCTACGAGTTCCTCCGTCTTGCCATTTAAGGTCAATACGTTAATGGTACCAATTTTGATATGTTGTGATCCTGGTCGCCCACTTCTCACAGCTCCCCCAGAGTCCAAAGAGCTGCGCGTCGCTTGCAGGGGACGCCCTAGCATTTTCCGAGGCCATATCATGTTTACACTCATTTTAGGCTATTATTACGATGGAGTCGCCAGGTCCAAAGGCATTTTATACCTACTGCCAGGTATTAACTAGGCCGCTCCTAACATGGAGAACAGACGCCTTCTGTAGCCGCTCCTCTGGAGTACAGACGCTACGGGTTTGCCTCTTCCGCCATCGACGCCGTACCGAAGCCCATCTTCTCCGCCGCCGGTGCCAATGGCCTGTGTTCTGTCACTTACCTACGAGCATCTCCTGACGTCAGAGTCTATCTTCAGGCATTATGCATGCGTTCATGCCCTATATTTCCAAATGCATATCGTAGATTTTCCGTGTTGTCTCCTGTTCGCGAGAAAAAAAGTAGTTGCCATGACTCGACCCTCGTAATAGCAGACATGTCACCAAAACTAATTCTCTGTTGTGTCAAAAAATCATTCTATTTACAGACATTTAGCAATGGTATTGTAACTACAGTAATGTTTCCTTTTCATTCTCCAGATCCTGGTAGAGATACATCTAAGAGTATTCCTGGAGATGAAACACCAGAACAAAACAATTCTACAATACCCATCAAGATCTGTAAGGTACTGTACCTCCCTGCTCTAAGTACTTATTGACTCTTTCTTTCTTTCTTTCTTTCTTTCCTTCTTTCTAACAATAGAATAGTGGGTCATAGTCTCCCATAGGCCTACCCGAGAACTTTGTTTTGTTGTGTAACTGATGGTAAATGGAGGGAAAACAATAGCCATTTGTTTCATAACAAACATTTTATGTAGTTCACCCATGAGTTTAAACATTTGATCAATAAGAAAGCTTTGAATCTAAAAGATTTTCAAATAATTTTTCTTGGTAAGAGACATGACAAATACTGCTTTTAGGTGAATATTAGCAATATCTTCAAACCATCTCATACTCACTTTGTGGGCTGTCTTGCATTCTTCTTTTGAAGTTATGGAATCAAGATTTATATGCTTTATATCTAGTATCATTTGGAATAATTTTCTTCTGGTCTATTTCTTGGGTGTCATTGCTGTAAATGGTTTGTGTAATTCAAGGGCACATATAATAGATTGTTAGCCTTATTTTCTTTGGGTTTCAGTAAGGTAATTACAGACAGACCATGATTTCTTACCCAGTACTTGGTGGAAAGTGGCGCGAGAGCCGAGAGTAGGGAACACCTACTTAGCACAGGCTAGTTTTTACACAAATCAATACTTAATATATATTCATGGTGGCCACTACTCCTGGAAAACCTGGAAATCCTGGAAAACTCCTGGATTTTTATTAGGTCTGGAAAATGACAAAAAATTTGAAAACTCCTGGAAAATAGCCAATGTTAATTAATTATAAACATCTTTCCATCTTAAATCATACTCCCGCTGCGGTTTTAGGTGAGCACTCTTATCATTAACGAAATAAATTTCCTCAGGCTACCTGTTTCTGTGTGGGAGAACACGCGATAGTATTTTTGTAAAACATATTAAGTATAGACAACTTCACCGCAATAAAATTTCAGGCGGCATTCTTTTTTTTTTAAGCGGATATTTGAATCACAAAGGCTTTTTTAAAACAACGATTAAATCATTTGTTTGTAGGCTTGCGTATCAATAACGCAATCACCACTGATTTTTGTCAACATCTGTATAAGTAAACCAATCAGAACTGCTTTATTTTGGTCTTGAAGCAAGTAGGCAACCCATAAATCCCCCTCCCCGACTCGTGCCGATTTTTAAGTCTGGAAAAATGGAATTACTCCTGGAAAATTCCTGGAAAATCGTTGACCGATTTGAGTGGCCACCATGTATATTGAATGCCACATAAAAACGTGGTCAGAATAATGTAATGTGCGCTTACTGTTTGGGATGACTCGACTGTCATTCTAAGGGATATGCTTCGCCTTACCCATGTTAATACCTGCAAAGGGTAAATAATATGATGGTTTGTAGAACTTCTCCAAGAAATAAATGTCATAAAGTTGTGGTTCAAACTGAGCCGAAATAAAGGTAACCCAAATGATGAAACTTCAAATAGGATCAAAAATTGTCTGTAATGTTAAACGTACATTTATTTGAAGTTGTTAATGGGTCGTGAAATACAAGGCCACATGAAATAGTTTTGCTAGCCTTATTTAATATGGGTTTCAGTAAGTTCTGTCTTGATTGGTTCAGCGATCATCCACAGGACTAATAGTGGGGTCCACCTAGTGACTAGCATTATTAGCTGTCACTGTGGAGATCTGGGGCTGATTCCTGGCTCTGCCAAGAAATTGAATTCCGGTCTGAAGGCTGGAATGGGGTTCTCTCAGCCTTATGAGGCAGAGCTGAGAAGAGGAGGGTTTGGCTCCTACCTCAGCTACCCTGAAAGTGGATTTCCATGGTTTTCCATGTTCTACTCCAGGCAAATGGCAGGATGGTACCTAAATTAAGGCCATGGTCACCTCTCACCTAAATCCTAGCACCAATTACAATTATACACACTGGTACAGCCATCTCAATGAGACAGGTTATCAGACAGATTCCACACACACCCAAGTACAAGGGGATATATGTCCATGATGATGCAAAGCCCCTACATGAATCGACAACAACATTAGCTGGGACAAGTGAAGTGTAGATGATTATTTGTCAAAAGCTAATTATCATTGATCTAATTTTTGCACCCTTTAATATCTGACCAAACTTGACCAGGATCGAATCCATGATTTGAGATCATAATGCGGAAATTCGACCACTGCCCCTCCCAGTTGTGGCTTTTTGTTGTAGTCAAACTACACTAGTTACCTGAAATTATGTACTTATTGCAGACATGTGATATTTCAGTTTCTACAATGTGTATGTCTGCCACTTACTATTGATGATGATGATAATTGTTGTTTTAAGGGGCCTAACATCTGGGTTATCGGCCCCACTTATTATTGCTTTTTCATCAGGGCCAAGGATGAGATCTGATGAATTTGTATGCTGTGAGTTGTTTTTTTTATGGCCAGATGATCTTCCTGATGCCAACATCATGAGAGGATTCAATGAGAGATGGAATGAATGAATGAATGAATGAAACTGGAATATTGCGATTTATTCTTTTTATATGTGTTGAGTGTACATTGTTGATTAATAGATAAACCTCCCTCTCCAGTTTGTGGAGGTCCCAGGGCTGGAGATGGGATGGGAATTCATTCATTATTATTATTATTATTAATGTTATCCATATTTTTGGGATTATGCCATGTGAAATAATAATAATAGGAAAACAAAACATGCCTATATGTTTCGTGAGGAACCTTGACTCCTTTTACAATAGAAGAAAAAAAACAATGTGGCCAAAGAATGTGTGCCAATGAGCTTATAAAAAAACTAGAGAAGCTCCTCTGTTCATCACCAGATAGCGTCGTAGTGACTCCTAGAAGAAAAATGGCATATTTGGGATAAATATATCATTGTGATAACATATGTATATTGGCCGCAAATTCTGTTTGTCCTGTCTATATATAATAATATCAAAATTAGTCATAAAAATTAGATAAATCGTAATTTCATGTGGATTATTTTAAAAGGAGGCATATCATATGATAAGAAATGATTACATTGATAATCTGTTCATAAAAATCTCCTCTGCGGGTGAGCCTTAAAACCGGGACCTGATTCATAGTCCGCCACGCTACCACCATGATCACTAGAACTATATACACTCATATTCATAGGTACATGGCACTCAGTATTAGACCGCTTAGTATGCCTGAAACAGCTGGTGTGGGCAGAGTGTTTGCGGCAGCAGTTCTGACCACGTGTCGTGTGAGTGTAGCCATTCTAGCCGTAGGGAAGCAAGATGGTACAGTGAACACATTTGGATGATGTGCATGGCCAGATCGACAGATTGGAGGCTGTGAGCTGGAAGTTGAATGCTGGCCATAACATAATTTCACAGCTGTGGAGAAGATTCTGGGGACAGGGTATGGGACATTCAAAGACAGTTGGGAAAGGCCGACCATGTGGTACAATCCAGCATCGGGATCGTTTTCTTCCCTTAAATGCCCGTGAAGGTATCCCATCAGCACAGCCTAGAATGAAACTGAATGAATGAATGAATATGAAATTGCAACTGCTAGCATCTGGCCTTTGTGGACTAATGTTTTAATAAAGGGAGCATAACTCTCATAGTACATTGGCCCTGCTCGTGGCATCACAGTAGCCTTGCTGTGGCCTTCGAAGCATGTACCAGCCAACGTTTTTGTAAGGTGTACCATACCAACTGACAAGCCCAATGGTACACTGGGGCGAAATGCTGGCAATACTGGTTTGAGCTAACTGGATAAATTTTTCAAAATATTTGAAACTTGATACTGTTCATTATTGGCTGTTAACCTATTGTTGTTCAGTCTAAGCCCCTAATTACCATGCTAATTCTGTTATTCTGCGCAGTCATTTCATTCTTAGTTATTTAGGTTTTAAGGGGCAAAACAGAGAGATCATCTGCTCCTAATCATTTCATTTTTATTTTCGTATTAATTTCACTATTTTTGGCTGAATTTCATGTACTATACTTTTTATGGCATGCTGTCTAGTTATTTATGTATGACTTGGTTATAATTCTCCTCTCTCTGAATCTCAAACAATCTATTGTATGATTTTTTGGCATCTTGTTCCATGTGCACTCAAGATTCTTACAAGAGACAGAAATGCCTTAATATACCCTGAGCTTTTCTTTCTTTTTTTTCTTTTTCTTTGTTTCTTTCTCTTTTCAGCTTGACATTAATTTGGAATGTTGATTTCAGAACAATGCTGTGGGGATTGTCTGTGTAATAAGTAACCCCTTAATTGAGGAATTGCATGAATTTCATATGTGTCTATCTGAAATTATTTATCTTGTGTTATGACTAATCTAATGGTAGCAAATCTTCACTGGAAGGGTGGTGCAACGGTAACATTCTCGCCTGCCTTTCCCAAGGTTGCAGGATCGAATCCTGGTGCAATCAGTTGGCATTCGAGGGTGCGCAAATGTTAAGGAGCCGTGTCAGTAGATTTACTTTTAAAGCCGCAGTAGTTACAGGTGACGTAACACCAATGACATTATTATTATGTATCTCTGGCAGGGCATATGTAGTATCTTTGGCACTCTGGAACTATTGACATTATCTCCTAGTTGTCATAATGACTTGACCATTTACACTTAGTGAACATGAAACTTTATTAGTCTGATGCTGTATGGTGGTGCTCTTCAGATAATCTAGATGAGCCTGAATCATTCTGTTGTAGTCTCATTTGAATACTTGTAAAATTCTTAATCTCTTCATTGTGATATCATTAAGTACTTTGTTGACTCTCCTTCCAATTATCCTCTCAAATTGGTTCTTGTCAATTGATGCCACAAATTGTTCTCAGAAACATAACCATGTTTTTAAATCTCCAAAAATTACTCCAACTTGATGGTAAGCCATAGGAAGCATAGCTATTTCTAGTGTATAACAGTGGGTCACACAAACGAAACGTCAGATATGTGTGCTACTAGTTTCTTACTGCTAGTCCTAGTGAAAATGAAAATCCACAGCCTGCTTCCAGTCTCCGACCGGGTCAGGAATGGAATGAATGAAGCCCCCATCTAGCGGCGAGGATATGAAGTGTGCCGGCTGCCGAAGCCTGTCGCACTCCTCTGGGGCAATGATTAAATTAATGACAGATGAAATGATAGTGGAGAGTGTTGCTGGAATGAAATTGTGACAGGGAAAACCGGAGTACCCGGAGAAAAACCTGTCTGCCTCCGTTTTGTCCAGCACAGATCTCACATGGAGTGACCGGGATTTGAACCACGGACCCAGCGGTGAGATGATGATGATGATAATTGTTGTTTTAAGGGGCCTAACATCTAGGTTATCGGCCCCTGCAGCGGTGAGAGGCCGGCGTGCTGCCGCCTAAGCCACGGAGGCTCACTGCTAGTCCTAGTAACCTTCTGAATTATACGACTCGTGCAAAGACACTATTTTCATGAATTTTTCAGTATACTGTATCTTCAAGTTATTCCAGGACTCATATTCGATTGTTTCTGTAGCTCAAGAATCTCAGGGGACTGGGAGGTCAAGTGATATTCATTATTAGTTTATCCTACACTATTGTGAAATCGGTATTTTGTGAGTCATAGTTGGGTTAAAAAGAATTCTAATCCTGACTTTTCTTTAATATGTCATGGTGCTGATGATGAAGTTATCCCTAGCACCTAAAATGAATCACCAGCAACTAGAAGGAAAAGGGACAGAAGCATAACTTCTCCCCCAAATTATCAAAAACATTTTATGAATGCATCGAAGGTAATAAGAAATTTTGGTTATAATACATTCTATGCATTCAAATTGCCATTAGCATGATGAGCTTCAGCCACTTTACCTGGAATTTCAAGTTTTTTTAAACCATGTATTTACGATGAAATTTGTAAATATAAGCTTAACCTACGTCTATGTATACAGTGTGGTCCACCAGCCCCTTATTATTTTGTTTTATGAAACCCAACTAACATTGCATCTCTCCCGATGGTCGATATTGCTCTGCGCTCTGACTGTGTGACGGCAATGTAATTGGGTCATGGGTCTAGCAAAGAAAAACCGCCCGTAAACTTTTCTCCGCCAAATACTATGGCCCATTCTACTAACATATGACTTATTGCTCCTTGAAATAACACACATACATATAATACGATCGAATTAATAGCTTACACCACGCGATGTGTAATAGTAGAAAGTTAAATCAACACCATAAACCATGATTTAAGACTTTGATATGGACTTAAACGTTTGAGGTGGGACGGCCACAGTAAATACGGCACTTGCAGTGCAGGGTATCTACCATGTGTTGGTGGCTGAGTCAGTTAAAGCCTGACCATACGCGGTGAGCGCGAACGGGTAGAATGGTGCTTCGAGTCTAGTGGTAGGCATACTTTTTTGAACGATAGCTCGCGCTCCATTTTAGTGGGGATGTAACTACATTGCTATATTTATTCCCTTACGATGTATTTTTGTGAAGAGTACGTTGAATTTTGCTGATTTATAAAGAGAATACGATCGATTTGGTACGTTATGCCACGTGACCTGTAATGGCAGAAAATTAAAAAACTGGCATGGATATTAACATAACATATCGAAGTGTTGCTCTGGAGGTCCGGGTTTGGTTCCCAACTCTGCCAAGAAATTGAATACTTGTCTGAGGGCTGAAATTGGGTACACTTAGCCTCATGAAGCAAATATGAGAAGAGGTGGGTTCGATACCCACTTCTACTCCGTCCAAATTCCGGGACGGTTTCTGTCTTAAGGCCACGGCCACCTCCTTCACAATCCTTAATTGCAAATACCACATCATTACAAGTCCGCAATAACTCAGGTTAAATATAAAGGGAACAGAATTCCGCCTGATCAATACAACATTTTCAATTAAGGGGCTATATTAAACCCATTTGGATGGTACATGTTTCGAGGCTCCTCTTGGCCCCTTCATGAGCCATACATACAAACATATTGTCAATACAATTATCAGAATACAATTGAAAAGGTTAAAACTAACATGAGATAACATGATGAAATAAAACATAAAAACCATAAGGACAGTGTGGAACAAATGACTTAAGTAAAACTTAACCTAAGAAAGACTTGCGAAAGTCACAAACAAATGGAAAAAACACTTTAAAAAACAGTTTATGTTAAAATGTGAACTTAAAATGTAATTTGTATGACTCTTGTAAAATCTTCAAGTTTTGATAAAGTAAAATGGCAGAATTCCGTGCCCGAAAATCTAGGGAATTCGATCCATGAAATAAGTTAAAAATATGTAAAAACTGATGGTCATGAAATGACTTTGTAGACTTCATATGAAGGATCGTTGACGAAAAGAACAATACATCTCCATGACGATAGTCAAATCTGTCATTTTCAAGAGGCCTTCAAGCTTGACCGATTTGACTATCGTCATGGAGATGTATTGTTCTTTTCGTCAACGATCCTTCATATGAAGTCTACAAAGTCATTTCATGACCATCAGTTTTTACATATTTTTAACTTATTTCATGGATCGAATTCCCTAGATTTTCGGGCACGGAATTCTGCCATTTTACTTTATCATAACTTGAAGATTTTACAAGAGTCATACAAATTACATTTTAAGTTCACATTTTAACATAAACTGTTTTTTAAAGTGTTTTTTCCATTTGTTTGTGACTTTCGCAAGTCTTTCTTAGGTTAAGTTTTACTTAAGTCATTTGTTCCACACTGTCCTTATGGTTTTTATGTTTTATTTCATCATGTTATCTCATGTTAGTTTTAACCTTTTCAATTGTATTCTGATAATTGTATTGACAATATGTTTGTATGTATGGCTGATGAAGGGGCCAAGAGGAGCCTCGAAACATGTACCAACCAAATGGGTTTAATATAGCCCCTTAATTGAAAATGTTGTATTGATCAGGCGGAATTCTGTTCCCTTTATATTTGACTTTTAATCAATACGGAACCATGAATGATTGTACAAATAACTCAGGTTATCAGACAAATTCTACACACACACCCAAGTACACGGGGCTAATTGACCGCGATGTTCTAGCCCCTCAAATGAAACAACATATCGAAGGAGATTCTGATCGCCACTGCTCGCATCGAAGTATACGTATTCCTTAGAATTTCCCTTGGTATTATTTTGTTATTAAATGTTAGCAAAAAGTCTTAGCATATCTTTAGGCCCGTATCACATGACACTCGCTGGCAAGGATGCTGTTGTGATCGCTGGTACAAAATCCTGTATGATTCTGTTCATCCTCGTCAGTACACCTGCTTGTATGACCGAATTGTATCACACGCTAGCATTTAATGCGCCAAGTTGTATGAAATAAGACATGGCGAAGGGTTGTCGTTTGAGGGTATTATTTGCAGTTCATTCACCTTATTAACGCAAAGCAGTCACAAAACTTGCCTGCAGTACATTTGAAAACATGCCAGGTACTGAATGAATACATTCGAATCAATATTTAAGATCTAACTGTAATAATTGAACATTTTACCATACACATTAATAAGAAGCGCAACAAAGAGTTACTGAGTATGCTGGAAGAGTGTGCGAATGGTATCGTGCCCGCTAGCTGTTTTGAAGATCCCGGGTTCAAGACTATACAACGGCGGAAATTTTAAATTCTTTTTAACTGTTTTATTTTACCCTCACTACATCATACAGGAAGATCTCAACTTAATTTCGTTCACATGATCTGCGAGGACGATAGGGAATGTTGTTTTCTTCTCTCATTTAAATTCCCTAATTTCTTTTTTTAAAATCAAGTTTACCCTCCAGGGTGGTGGCTCCCACGGACTCAGCGAGGGAACTCGCCCCTACCGCCTTTTCAGGCAGTGTCCTAGAGTTGGGAACATCTGGTTGGAGTGGATACAACTGGTGAGGTGGGATCAGCACCTCGCCCAGGCGACCTCACCTGCAAGGCGAACAGGGGCCTCATGAGGGAAGGGAATGGATAGGCAAGGAAGAGGGAAGAAGGCGGCCGTGGCCTTACAGTAGGTATCATCTCGTCATTTGCCCGAAGACGAAGTGGGAAACCACGGAAAACCACTTCAGGGATCGCTGAGGTGGGAATCGAACTCCCTCTACTCATTTGGACCACCCGAGGCTGAGTAGATGCCGTTGCAGTCCTCATACCACTTTTTAAATTACATGGCAGAGCAGTGAATCGAACCCAGTACCTCCCATTCAGCAGCTAACGACGCTGACCGCTACGCTACGGAGGCAACTTAATTTTCCCTAAATACTGTTCAAAACCATGGATGGATGTTATTCGTGATTATTAGAATTTTAATAGTTCAATATTTATCCCAGAATAATAATAATAATATGACACGTTCTGTATTTACTGCCTTGAAGCGTGGCTCAGCGGCAACGTTCTCGTTTGCTGTTCCCAAGGTCGCAGGTTCGTATCCTGGCGCAGTCAGCTGACATTTGAGCGTGCGCAAATGCGAGGGAGCCGTGTCAGTAGATTTACTGTGCTTTTCGCACAGACGCCGTTGAAGGAAATTATAGTTTCGGTCTGATGTATTTATTCGTGAGCCTGTCGTCTGTGCGAAAAGCGCTTGCTATACACATACAGTAATAGTTAGTTAGTTAGTGAGGTTTTAAGGGGCGGAACTACGAGGTCATCTGCCCCAAACATACAGTAGATACTTCTTTTTTATCGAGTTTATCCTCCAGGGTGGTGGCTCCCACTGACTCAGCGAGGGAACTCACCTCTACCGCCATTTTTCAGGCAGTGTCCTAGAGCTGGGAACATTGAATCAGAGTGGATACAACTGGTGAGGTGGGACTAGCACCTCGCCCGGGCGGCCTCACCTTCAAAGCGAACAGGGGCCTCGTGAAGGAAGGAAATGGAAGGTGAGGATGGATAGGCCAGGAAGAGGGAAGGAGGCAGCCGTGGCCTTACAGTAGGCACCATCCCGGCATTTGCCCGAAGATGAAGTGGGAAACCACGGAAAACCACTTTTTGTGGCAGAGCCGGGAATCGAACCCAGGACCTCCGGGGCGGCAGCTAACCATGCTGACCGCTACGCTACGGAGGCGACTATAGTAGATACAGATAATTATAATGTTATTGGTTTTACGTCCCTTTTAACTACTCTGGCTTTTAGAGATGCCGGGGTGCCGGAATTTTGCTCTGAAGGGGATCTTTAACGTGCCAGGATACCTTGCATTCGTTCTACAGATCATGATGTCGTCGTCCAATCTGGCTACGTACCATCGGATAAGTACAGTCCTTATCAGGACCAAATAAAAAATCACTCGTTGGAACAGATAGATATGCGTCCATAATACATCGACAACAAACGACATTAAGCCAAAAAGAAATGTACTAGTTCGAGGTTCGAACCTACTACAATGCGACTTCGTTGACGCTACTCTAGCTATTCATGATTTAGCCACCATAGCTACCGAGAACCTTGGTGTATTGCTGGCATGTATTGAATCTATTTGTAGACACTTCCTGTCCAAACGTAAGAAGGTGTTATTCGGAGCTGTGATCGCCTCAATCATGCATTATATTCGAGGTAATTGAAATAACACTACCACTATGGATTTCTACTATATTGGCAAGCATGTATTTAATGGTAAAGTAGTACTAAGGTCGTAAAGGAGCAGGTACTAATGTTTTTTAGGATGACTGTGATATACGCGTTAGTTGGGTTGCCTACCTCCAAAAAAATAAGGGGCTGGTGGACCACTCTGTATAATATAACAGCATTTTTATACTTAGTTGGTTAATTATTGTAACCAAAATTGCAAATATTTTATTAGAATTGTATATTTCAACCACAACATTTCCCTTCCTAACGATAAAAGAACTGTGTTAACAGAAAAAAAATTAAAAAAATGATTGTGTGGGGCACAATCCAACAGCCTTCAGACTGGTTGTAGGCCAATATTTAGCTCACTGCATCAGATTGTTCGCCGTGATTTTCCTCGAGCTGTACTGTAGGTGGGTGTGCTATAATTGACTCCTTGACGTGGGTTGGCGACCACGGGGATCCAGCTGAGTCCGGCATTGCTTCCACTTACTTGTGCCGGGCTCCTCTCCGTCTTCTTTCCTGTCGACCTCACTTGGTCAACTCTTGTTCTCTTCCGACCCCGACGGTATTAGGGTATCCGAGGCCTAGGGAGTCTCTTCCTTTCCTGCCTTAATTGGCCCTTGACTCATCTTTCCTGATACCCTCCTTCTGGGAGGGGTCAGCCTTCTTTTTCTTTTCCTGTTATCTCCTGCCTTCTGCTCAAGGCCCTCAAGGAGGTAGGGTGTATGTAGCCCCACCACTTCTGGTGCACCCTAGAACGTGCTACACCCTCAAGGACTCACGGCTTGTGAGTTCGGGAGTTGGTGACCCTGAGCGATTCCTGAGCTGGGTCCAGTTTCCCCCTTTTGTCCCTTACCTGTGGGCCGGACCCTCTCCTCTTTCACTTTCCTGTTGTTTTTCTTTTCATTATATTTCCTTTTCCCTTTAAGATTCCCACACTGTTATTTTGCATCTCCACTCCATTTTGTGGGTGTTTTCAATCTCCGTTGCATTTTGTAAGTCTTTTCGATCTACGTTGCATTTTGTGAGTGCTTTTCAACCTCGATTGCATTTTGTAAGGATTGACAATCTAAATTGCTTTTTAGTAAGTCTTTCAATATCGGGGGGGGGGGGGGGGTCCTTTTGTGAGTATTTTGAATTTCAATTGCATTTTGTATTTTCAACCTACACCGCTTTTTTTTGCAAGTAGTTAAGTCTCAATTGCATTTTTGTGGGTATTTTGAATCTAAATTACATTTTGTAAGTATTTTCAATCTAAATTGCATTTTGTAAGTATTGTCCATCCAAATGAGAAGTTTGTATCTACCTTACATATTGTAAGCAATTTCAATTGCATTTTGTATTTTCAACCTAAACCGCTTTTTGCAAGTAGTTAATTCTCAATTGCTTTTTGTGGGTATTTTGAATCTACATTACCTTTTGTATGTATTTTCAGTCTCATTTGCATTTTGTAAGCATTTTGATTTCACTTGCATTTTGTAAGTATTTCGACTATACGTTGCATTTTGTACGTTTTTTGAACTTAACCTACATTTTGTGCGTATTTTTCAATCTATTCCTTTTGTGAGTATTTTCGTTCTAAATTCCCTTTTGTAAGTATTACTGCTCTCCATTTTGTGAGTAGTTTCAATCTGAGTTCCTTTTTGTTAGTATTTTCCTTCTCTCCTAATTTTTGTTCTGGTTTCCACTTCATTGACATTTTCGCTATCACCCAGACCATTAGGGGCCGATAACCTCGATGTTAGGCCCCTTAAAACAACAATTATCATCATCATCATCATAATTGACTCCTTGATTTCTAGTCAAGGGTTTATAATATCGTCTCCAAATGACATCTGTTGCTTCTATGCCAGTGCTCTTATGTTGGCAAGATCAGTGATCCGAAAGTCGTATGTAATTGTATGAGCACGATACTGGCATAAGTGACTGTGCTTTACCGTAGCAAGCTTACGAGATGCCTCATATTCTCACTGTCTGTCTCTGGCTTCGAGCTCAGTTGCCATGCAGATTGTCATCTTGTCAGACACAGCGAGAATCAGCCCAGTCTTATTTTACATCACTAATGCCCGGTAGTATGTTTGTGTTTCAGATTGGTATGTTTCACAACATCAATTCCTCAGTCATTAATAACAGACAATAAAAATACAACCATGGAACTACAAATATTATTATTTTTCTACTCTTGTGTCAAGCTTTGAGTAAACACTACAAATGTTAGCCCAAACTGTAAACTTATCTTTATAGCAGTTTATTCCTTGAAATGTTGGCTGCAGCTTTATCTGTGCATCATGTTTCTTGGTAACTATTTTTTCATCATAACCAACATTGAAGTCTTCTGGTGTCTTATTGTATAGGCAGTTGTAGCAGTGCTGATTATTATTTGCTGTTTATTCATGCTTTAAACACCAAATTTATCTGGAATAAATGTGTAAATTGTGTAGTAGGGTGTGATGGTGTAGCAGTCAAACTAGGAGAACCAGGTTCGAGTCCTGGTTAATGCGTGTGAGATTTTTAAAATGAAAATCCTCATCCAGTGGTTTGGATTTCACCTAAAAAAAAGAAACAGAAAAAAGAGGTCTCATAGCTTATGATGGCCACGTAGAATTACAAGTTTGGTCGTCTCTATCATCCATCTAGCATGCAACAACCGTGGTCAGTACAAGAAAATCATTTCCCTACTATCACTGTATCATCTGCTGGGCAGGGACAAACAGGTGATAAGCTAGCTGTGAATGAAATGCTAATAAAGTAGCTTCAAATACCCGTATGAGCTTTGCCAAGAGTGAAATATGCCAGAAACAGGGTGCTTGTTGCTTTGGGTATTTCTCTGCCATAGTAGCCAAGCTTTCATGAATTAGTTTGGAGGAAGGAGAATGGCCATTCATGAGTGGATTTGTTATCATCTTAACCTGGCAGCCTTGTTGATATTTATTAAAAAGTTATTTTTAAGGGGTCATAGTGCTTCGGTATTTTAACAGCTATATTGGCAGTATTTTTCTGGATTCTGTCACATATTGTAAATATCTTCACCCACATAATCATAGACATAGATTTAAAGTGTAAGAAATCTAGTAATCCAAGTGAATTCATTAATTTCATGTAATCTTTTTCAGGTTTAGGGAATAACACCCATTGCAGTTGGGTACAATCATGTTGACTGACTGAAAAACATTTAACATTTTGTTTCCTAAACTTGTAATTTGAAGTTTATGAGAGAAATTTTTTGTCAAATGAAAGAAAATAACGAGAAATGAGAGAAATTTTTTGTCAAATGAAAGAAAATAACGAGAAATTTGTTATGTTCTGAGACTGCATTTCCGTGTATTCTGTTTCCCACGTATTCTGTCATGCAGGGTTTTTACTGATAGGTCATTTGCATAATTATATATTATGCATATATAATTTGGACATAAAAACTGAAATAATACCCCTAAAACTTTAATTAGGTTTAGGCATTGCTGCTCTTACGTGTGCATGAAATGTCTTGCACAGGGAGATGACACAGCTCAAAAGTTTGCCATTTTGAGTTCATACCATGATCCGATGCAAAAGTTTTGATTATTTGTCTGTTTGAACAACAAACTTAGAAACCTGGTATGCAATGCATCATTCAGTCCATTTATAGCATCAGAAACTATAGGACATTTTGAACAATGGAAGACATCCTATCCAGTATATGTGTTATGATAACGATGCCATTTCCTGGACTGCAAAAGAACTAAAACAATGTTTCATACTCCAGTCGAGAGCCGATACTACATGTACAATTTTTGTCAAATTATAATAATATTACTACTGCTGTCTACCAATGTAGCAGCTGTGCTTTTGCACAATAATTTAATAAGTACTTTTCCTTTTTTAAGATATATTTTATTTTCAATTTACCATTAATTTTGTTTATAGTTCTACAATTGGGCCATGGACCCCCCCAAATTAGAAATGCTGGTCTATACGTACATCCACCATGTCCCCAAATTATTTTCTGGGTATGCCTGTGCAGAGCTAAATTATAATAAAGAACACATTCAAACTGATAATTGGTTGGAAGCTTAAAAATATTACAGGAAACTATAGAATAATGTGAATGTATTAAGATTCTACAGCTTCTTATCATTTAATATTACAGAATAGCAACATCGAATGGAGTTTTACTTCCATTTATCACATGGAAAGACTTCACTCTCAGATCTATTGCAAACACTAGACCGAACACAGAATAGTCCAGTAGCGTGCGTCCTGCTGAGCACTGTTGCCGCTATGAGACCGGCGAGAGAAACAGAGAGAAGACACCTCTACGCTCGCAGTATACACACGACCTTCCCCTTGAACACTCGGTGCTCCGAATTTAAGTGCATGTACGAGATGGAGGGCCTAATCCTATGAATATCCATGCTTATATCAATGGGGCGAGGTGGCTCAGCGGTCTAGCTGTATGCCTCTCACCAAGGCGGTCCGGGTTCGATTCCCGGTCAATGCATGTGAGATTTTCGAAGTGAAATGTCTTGTCCTGTGGTTCGGATTCCACGTAAAAAGGAGGTCCCGTGGCTCATGATCTCAAGATTAACGGTCACGTTAAACTACAAGCTTCCTTTCGCTTATATCAGTGTCCACATTTTTAGCCTATTTTCATCATATGAAAAATTAAGGCTTAGTTATAAGTATCATCTATTGTCGGTGTGGGTGTGTATGTGTGCCCCCCCCCCTAATAAAATCTAAACTGCTGAAGTGATCAATGAAACTCGGTAAGGACATTAGTACTATTTTGTCTGACCCCGACCGTTCCCTGCAAATTTAAATGTTTTTCACCAATCCAACATGGTAACGCAAAATTATTAAACCGGCATTCTATATCTCCGAAACTATTACTGATATCACCCTGAAAATTTCTATAGGCAAGTTCAGCTATATGATGCTTTAAAGCATGTTAGGTACAAAACCAATATGGCGGCCAAGCAAATATTGAAATGGCATTTTCTCGAGATTGCTCAACCTAGCGCAGTGAAAGCTAACATCCTACATGTCTGTACAAGATTTAATCTACTGGTATCTAATTCAATTCAGTTGTTTTCATAAAAGCAAGATGGCGGCACCACGAAATTTTAAATTTAAGTTTTTATTTCTTTGTGTCCTAATCATGCAATCGAAATTAACGTTCGAATAATGAACCTATGAAATAGTTTTCATCTAATGGTACATAATGCTATGGCCTACGTATAGAATAATCCGACATGGCTATCATCCAAAATATTTAGACGGTTCTCAATATCTGCGAATCTATTACAGCAAACAAACTGAAATTTTGTATGTTGATCGAGGCTATTAACGTAAGTTCACCTATGGGACTTTCAATAATGTGATGAAGTATATGGATCTTTCTCACGACAATTGTCCGAGTGAAGTGAATGTTAACAGGGAAAATCTTCATACAAGGCTTAATATATTGGTGTCTAATGTCATTCAATTTCTTTGAGAACATAAAAATGGCGGCTGTGCTAAATTTATAAAATTACGTTTATATTAGAATGTCCCATAAGTACAGTAGTATCGTTTTTTAAGTTCGGTGTTTTATAAGCTAGAATTGGTTTTCTCTGGGTCGCCAATGCTATCTACAGGAGGCCATGACTAGAATTGCGTATATTGCGAGAATGTATCAGTCGTCAGTTGTTGATACACAATCACAATTGGAACTTACAAAGTTGGAGGTTAAGGTCCTTCTGAAGCACTACTGGAAACTAGATTACAGAGCTGCTGCCGCGGCCCGAAGAATATGTAAAGTGGAAGTTATTGTTAGTGAGTGTGTGGCACAACGATGGTTCCAACGTTTCAGCACTGGAGAAGAGAACAATACAGATTTACCGCGTTCTGGAAGACCTAAACTATGGGATATTGAGAATACACGCAGAGTTTTGGAAGAAAATCCACAAAGAAGTACTCATAGGCTGTCAGAAGAACTTCTGCATCAAAAGATACCCTACATTGCCAGATTAAGAAATTTGGAAAATCAAACTGAAGCTGTAGATGTCTACCTCATGAATTGACCCCTAAACAGGCTCAACGAAGAGTGCATATGTGTTGTCAGCTTATCGGTAACCCCATGGATGATAGATTTATCAGGAGAATTGTCACATGTGATGAATAATGGGTCTATTACCGCAATGCTGACTCCACGAAAAAGTGGCTCAGTCCCCATCAACCTGCCAAAGTCATTGTTAAAAAGGATCCATTCGGCCCCAAAGTGATGTTTTGTGTCTGGTGGAATTTTGAAGGAGCGATTCACGGGGAGTTTGTTCCAAACGGGCGTGCAATCTATGCAGATCTTAATCTCAACAACTGGTACGAGTTCATGAAATTTTGAGACGGAGATACCCAGCATTAGTTAACCGAAATAGATTTCTCTTGCGGCAGGACAATGCGAAACCTCATACTGCACGAACAACCATGGCAAAAATTGAGGAATTTGGGAGTCGAACTGCTACCACATCCAGCATACAGCCCTGATCTTGCGCCTTTAGATTACCTTCTTTTTTGATCCATGGCCCATTTCTCGCGTGGAAGAAATGTCGAAAACATGGAAGCTGTGGAAGTGGTTCTCGCCGAATTCTTCGCATCAAAACCCAGAGACTGGTACCGTTGCGGGATAAGAATCCTTGCTGAAAGATGGCTCAAAACCATAGAATGTGATGGTGAATAGTCTAATTTCTTGTCAGAAAACTTACCAAATAAAATTTTCTTTAAAAGACTATATTTCTTATGAGACATCCCCGTATTTCTCGTGTCCTGAATCAAGCGATAGAAATATGAATAATGAGCCATGATTAAAATATTCATCTGCTGGCTTATAATTCTAAAGCACATATAAAGCAATCCAACATAGCGTCCATACAATACATTTCACCTGTTTTAAATATCCCCGAAACTATTTGAATAATCCAACTGAAATATTGTATGGTGTTAGAGGACTGTCAAGTAACAACAAATATGTGACTTTCCGAAACCTAAGAAACACAAAAAACATCATGGTGTTCAAGTGATTTTCAAAATTTTCAAATATTTAAAATAACTTTTCTGGCGATCTAATCACCAGAGTGCAATGAAACTTATCACAGTGAATCATTATTCAGAGCCTAGTGTAGAGACATCTAATAATGTTTAATTGTTTTCAAAAATTTAAGATGACATAAATTTTAAAACCTTATTTTTATTTCTCCAATCTAATTTAGGCGATTGATAAGATGATTCATATGATGGTCTATGATAACAATCAGTATCTAATGGCACTAAATGCTGTAGCTTTTCGTAAATCATAGAAGCCGTTCATTTGATTTTTCTAAAATTTAATTCCTGTGGTTCGTTACATCTTGCATGAGTAGTCATAATGACCGATATTGAATGCTATATGTTATAGTACATAACTTCTCATTGTAATGGTGTTGGTGGAGACATAGGTCGTGAACCTAAAGCTATTTTGTATATCACATGGAAAAAAGTTTTAATGGTAAAGACCAGTGGGATATATGAAAATAGGCTATTTAGTTCTTAACGGAACTACTTGTTACGATTGCGATATGAGGCAGATATAAGATGTCACACAAAAGCTATTTGTGCACATGTTTGCCTCCTGGTGTAGCGACCAGCATTCTTGGCTGTCCCCCAGGAGGTTGGCTTTCGATTCCCGACTCTGGCAACAATTTAATTCTGATGTGAGGGCTGGAACTGGGTACACTCTGCCTCGTGAGGCCAAACTGGAAAGAGGTTCATAAAAAATGCAATGAACAGTGGTTTGTACCTTTCACACATGCATGAGTGCCATCTTTTGTATTCTTCAACTGTGTTTTCTTCTGATAAGAAATAAGTATCACGGATCTTTTGGCTTGGGAACATAGGACACTGCTGTGGAGTTGTTGGTAAATCCAAAAATGGACAACTCTTCTTGTGGAAGAAGTCTTTTATTTTTGGTACCATTCTGACCAAATGATTAGAAGAATTGAAACCGGTTTCATATCTATGAAGTAGTTATCACAGGTGATGTTTCTATTATACCTCTGGTATGGTTTAGAAAGAGTCTGCACAACTCGATGCCCTTAACCAAAAGGTGCCCTTTCACCATTTTCCTTACCTATACAGGGCAAATTATTCCATGCACTCCACTTCCTTCTGAAGGGAGTAAGTTATTTATCAACTGTGATATCGGCTCTTCTTGAAATTAAGAATTCACCATATTCCAGACTTCTGGTGACGGATCGATCTTTTTGTTTGGTCATCAAATCGAATACACCAGCAATGACTATTTTCGATTTAGTCCCTTTGCTTTTCTGAATTTTGGAGGTCCGTATAAGTTCTTGCATACGTTTGGTTCAATTTCAGATGGCCAGCAGTGAGGAGGAGACGACCAATAAGAGCTTGCAGTTCAACAGTATTATTTGCCTTCCAGGTGTTTTTTTATAACCTTACTTCAATATATGCACTCTGCCTTTTGATTAGTATGCATAATGGTCTTAACAAAATCGAGTCATCAATATAAAGATTGAAGGCATCCATAGGATCTTCTAATGTTTTGCTGGGGTGTAAAACACACTTATTTATTGAACCTTATATATATTTTGTGCCCTTACTGTGCCAGAATTATGGGATTCCCAATTCCACTGCGTTTGCCTTTCCCAACAAACTGCTAGTTGTAACTCTTCAGTCGGTCAACACCAGTTTGCCCAAATGACTGGGTGGGGTACAATGAATATAATTTTAAATAAGTAAATAAACACAAGTATACTATAGAGAAGTTACATGAGTTAGCATCAAAGACTGGTCTCCAAATATCGTATGAGAATACGCATTTCATAGTAAATGGACACCAGAATATCCCAATATCCCCACTATAGACGAACTATGGAATAATTAGACATGTACCTTCCTTCAAATATTTAGGAGAAATTATTGTACCAAATGGATTGGACAGGAATGCTAATTTAGAAAGAGCTACCAAACTCCAGAAAGCATACCGAATAACATGGAATCACTATAATAAAAGAGTGATGTCACGAAATGCAAAACTACGGCACTACCAGACAGTTGTTCTTTCGGAAACATTGTACGCCTCCGAAACTATATCTCTAGGAGGCCACTCTCAAATTGGTGAAATCGAAAACCAGGAACGTAAAATTCTCAGGAAAATATATGGCCCCGTTTATGTTAATGGTATATGGATTTAAAGGAAAACCACAGACTTGTACACAGTAATCAATAAGTTCACTGATACTGTGCGTAAGAGACGATTGAAATTTTATGGTCACATCTGCAGAATGGACAACACCAGATATGCAAAAAAATAGCTTGATATAATTAATTCAAAGAAGGTCAAAATCAGTTGGTTAGAAGAAATCAAACAGGACTTAAAAGAAATAAACATTACAGAAGATATCATCATGAATCGCAAGACTTTAGGAACTCGAGTTACACATCACTCTTTCACTGAAAAAGCCACTGGAAAAAAATGGATGGAAGAACGTAAGCAGGAGCATAGTGAGTTCATGAGGAGATTTTGGGTGGAGAAGAGGAAAACACCATCAACCCAAGTCAACAAGTTCAAACAAGTTTGCCCTAAGTGGGCAAAACGAAATAAATAAATAAATAAACACTCCTGAAAAGAACTTATATGTATTAGTTACAATCCCTATAATAAGGGTCAATTTAGGATTACCCCGTTTCGTTCGTCAAGCGGTCAACATCAGATCCTGATCTCAGGGGTTGAGGTTTAAATTTATATACAAATATTAATCTGTGTGGTCTTATTATACTTAATATAATGAGTCTAATTGATGTTTACATTACGATTCTCGGTTTGAATTTTGTTGTATAAGGTTAGTTTGTTTTTTAAGGGTTTTTGAACTACGTATGAGTATTATGCACATGTAGCCTATACAGTTAAAACATACTATAGTAAAATTAGAAGGTGCACTTGAATTCTATTATGTATATGGTTACTTATCTCATCACTGCACATTTGTTGTACAGGTTTATGCTGTAAGCGTGCCTACTCCTGTCTGGCTCACTATAGTGTGTGTCGCAAAAGTTGTACCTAACCTGATTTGAAAGTACTGAGGCAGGAATTACTCACAATAGTGATGTATGTTATGGATGCTGAAATTATTCTCATTACTATTGTAGGCCATTTAATCCATCTTGCACTGCTTGGACTAAAGTCCATATATGCTTGCAACCGGACTTGTAGATGGAATAGGATTGCAGGTATTGCCTGCTTTGAGGCCTTGGTTTGTTGAGAATTAGCACAGTGTGCATTCTCCTCCTATATTTCCCAATTTATTCCTTCCCATATGCATTCATTGCCTCATTTTCCATTATGAGTGTGAATTTACTTTATTTAGCAGTGCAAAAAGTAGGGCTCTTTAAAAAGAGAGGGTTTTTTAGATTTGCTGGATTATCTTTCTTGGTTAAATATATTTCTATGAATGCTACGTGGTATATAATTTCCAGTGAACCTATGGTTGTTGTCATACATATGTTCGCAAATAGCTGAGTGTTTGTTGTGTTCAATCGCATCTCTGTGCCCTTTGTGATGCATTTCAATCTGTCTTCCACTTTGCTGGACATAGTTAGCCTTGCATCCTTCATCTTGGCATGTGAAAAATACACATCTGATTTTGAATGCAGGCTTATCTTTAAGTTACTTTTATGTAGGTGCTTACCGAGCAAGTTGTTAGATCTGAAAGTAATATTGAGTCCTTGTTTCTTGAAGATATTCATTACTTTGTATGTGTTATTGTTCATAAAGTTGAATTGTATGTAGTTGTTTTCATTTTGGGTGGGTGAATTATCCTTTTTTTTCTTCCGTTGATTTGTCAGTATCTAGTCAACCGTGTTAGGTGAGAAATTGTTCTCTGCTGCCACTTGTTTTATAGTTTCAATTTCTTTATTGAAAATTTGGGTTAACATCAGTATACTGATAGCCCTGTTTACCATTGAATTGATGCCTGCTTGGGAAATGTGTTATTGGAGGAGGAGGATGCACTCTCTGCTAATTCTCAACAAACCAAGGCCTCAAAGGAGACAGTATTATAGGATCCTGTCCCATCTTAAAGACCGGTTGCAAGCATATATGCACCTGTGTCTAAGCTGTGGAAGATAGGTTAAATGGCATACAATAAGTAATGAGAATAGTTTCAGCATCCATAACATACACCACTATTGTAAGTCATTCCTGCCTCAGTACTTTTAAATCAGGTTAGTTACAACTTCTAAGATGCACTCTACAGCAAGTCAGTCGGGAGTAGGCGTACACCTGTACAACAAGTCAGTCGGGAGTAGGCGTACACCTGTACAACAAACGTGCTGTGATGAGATAAGTTACCATATACATAATAGAATTCAAGTGCATGTTCTGATTTTACTATATTGTGTTTTAACTGTATACACGTGTATAATACATATACTTAGTTCACAAACCCATATAAAACAACTAACCTTATATAACGACATTCAAACTGTGAATCTTAATATAAACGTCAATTAGACTCATCATATTACAGTAAGTATCAAAGACCACACAGATTATTTGTATATAAATTTAAACCTCAACCTGAGTGATCAGGATCTGATGATGACAGCTTGATGGTCGAAACGCATGATCCTAAATTGACTATTATTTAATAGTGATCATAACTAATACAGGTAATTTTTTTTCTGAAGTGTTTATTTACTTATTTATTTTTATATTATATACATTCCACCCCTGCCCAGTCCTTTGGGCAAAATTGTGTTGACCGACTGAAGAGTTACAACCAACAGTTTGTATAGGCAACACTAAAAATGCCTTCAAAACTTAACATTTTTTCAACAACGATCGTATTTAGCTGTACTGTTGTGGGGATCTCATTGTCACTGACTACTAATGCCGCACCTTCATGATCATCATCACTGGCACTGACGTCATCATCGGTTATACTCCCATTCTGAAGTATATTGTAAATATCTTGGCCAGAAAGTGGCATACGATCGATCAGAACACTAATTACAATGGCGTTATCTTTAGGATATAATAAATGAATAGTTTGCTAACTTATTATGTTACTGGCTTACCTTCGTTTACATGTTTTGGCTTATACCACTTATTAATTGTACACTGCAATTGCAATCAGTCGTATGGCTCCAATAAAAATGCAAGTTTTTTCCCCCCGTGTCACGACAATTAACAGCCAGCATTAATAACGGAGGCTCGTAGAAACATGCTGAAGTATTCTCCTATACAGAGAATTATTGAATAAAATACAGTACTAATTGTACTACATACTATACATGCAGAAAATAGAACAGCAAAAGTTGTTTATGACACCAAAATAAACAAATTCACGAAATTTCAATCCTTTTGTGACTGCAGATCCTGTAACAGAACGAAAAATATTGGCAGCTGGGTCTAGCAGACCCCAGTTGTCCGGATGAGGCTTGAAGCAGCATCAGGGTCAGCAAAGGGAAGAATATGGTGATCAGTGTTGCAACCTGCATTAGGGCCAAGGGTGACCATATCTCTGAAACAAGTCTGAAATAATTACATGCTGTTCTAGGGCCATTCCATAAAAAGAGGGACAAGATGAGTAAATCTAATACATATATATTTATGCACCAAAACATTTTCCACTGATGCGACTTTGTAAAACATTTTTTTTTTTTTTAAATTTGGAGCCAGATTGTGTAGTTGTGAATCACTCACAAACTGGACAGCATTACGGTATGTAGGACACACAATCCTGATAATGTAGAAAACATTTATTATGGGCAATTTATGGTAAGAAAGAACACTTAATTTGTGGATGCACCAAATGATGATGTGGATGAAATATCTGTAGATGTGATATTGTGAAAATTGGATAAACCGAAGGAAGTTTGAGGAATACCTACTTTTCAGAAAACTTGCAGTGGTGGTTGAGCAAGAAGGCTAGTCAGGAGTTATCTATGTGAGAACAAACAGCTTACTGTTAACTAAAATGTGTACATATTTGAAGAAACAAACTATCTGTACAGCAGGGCTCTGTAGTTCTCATAGAACAAAAGTAGGCCTATGGTTTTTGTTTTTCATTGGATTGAAATGTTAATCGAACTGTGTTTTTTTTTTTAAACTTTATTATTAAAAATCCCTATCCTTCATTGCTAGTTCGGAGATCCGAGATTCAAATCTTAGCGTCGTCAGCTACCATCCTGATGATATTTTTCAGTTTTCTTTCCTTTCTTCAGACAAATGTTAGATGGTAGCTCATATCATGGCCGGAGCACCTGTGATGTACAAGGCTCGCATTCACACTAACGTGTTCCAGGAGATATAGCATTAAGAAGGCCTTGTTATGTGAACCATATTATGCTCCTGTAAGCAGTTGTTTTCACCAACTGCCATGCTGTAAAATGTTATATGTCCAATAAAGTTTTATATTATACTGTACAGCTGCGTCTCGCCTGGCAGAGGCAACAAATAGATGCGGGTAGTATCTGAGCATGCCCGCTTAGGGGCAAGGCGCATGGTAGATCGTCACACAAATTTTGGCTTGCCCCCAGCCCAAGAAGAACCATGTCTCTCAGCCAAGAAGAGAATCCTTCTCTGGATCATCGATTGTGTATTCTGTGGTTGCTGTTGGACTTCTACTCCTTACTCTGACCTTGAGTTTGCTGTGGCATAAATAGTTTCTCAATGGATTGTGTTTATCAGATATTGACACTGTACATTGCAACCGACAGTGATAACTGTTCTCACTATGGCCCAGCGCTAGGCCATGGGGGGCCAAACTACCTGAAGATTTGGTAGATATGGTTTCAAACCAACCGTCGGCCGTCCTTGAAAATGTTTTCCACGATTTCTCATTTTCAACTCCAGGCAAATGGTCGGACAATATCTTCTAAAAGACCATGGTTACTTCCTTCCAACTCCTCGCCTAGTTTCATTCACCTTCATTCATTTTATCTCTCTTTGACTACTGTCATGAGGTTGGTATCAGGAAGGACATCCGGCCACAAAAAACCACCTGCCCATAACATCTTGTCCCCAACCCCATTGAAACGTGAATAATAATAGCAATAGGTGGTAGACATATTTACATAGAAACTATACACTGAAAGAGAGTGCAGCCTCTGATATTGTGCATTATGACGCGGCCCACTCCGGACGAAGAATAATCGCTTTATATTTACAATATTAACATGGATATGTTTTTGGGTTGGCGGTCAAGCCAAAATTTGAGTGATGCACATAGCAAGTGTGACTGTCTACCACGCACCTTGCCGTGAACGAGTGCAGATAGGAGAGCGGATCAAAAAGTATTTGCCCCTATTTATATTTAGCCAAACAAATATGCATACAGGTAATTACAAATATACGTACTGTTCTATGTACCTTACACTATTTTTCCACATAGTCTCCACATTTGTTCAGACATTTGTCCCATTGCAGCACTAAATTTGTGATGCCCCTGTGGTAGAATTCAACCGGCTGACTGTGTAACCATCTTCGGACTGCTGTCTTGGCCTCATAATTGCACGTGAATCCCTGTCCTGCCAGGAACTTCTTCAGCGGACCAAAAACGTGGAAATCACTAGGGGCGAGGTCCGGACCTTTGGTGGGTGGTCCAGACTAGGGCTCCCTATTACCCATGTACCCGCACAACCGTGTTTTTAAGATCCGTGTGCTAAGAATCCGGGTCCTACTATTTACCCGTGTAATTACGACCGGGTACACGGGTCGCACCGAATATTGTGAAAGAGTGCCGTGTCCGGTAACCTTGCTCGAACATCTGTTCAAGGCGATATCGTGCCGTTTATACATGAATTTGGAAATCGTGTTTGCATGTGCAATGTGTCTGCGCGCGTCTATTCGAAGCAGTGTGAAATTAATTATTTGATTGATTATAAAGGTTAGTTCCGAGGATGAAAGAAGTGTAGATACAAAACTATATGTAACGGAATAATGATTTATTATTTGCACTGTCATTTGACCAGAATGTAACTAAACAACAAAATGAAAATATCAGGTGTAGGAAACTATTACAAAATAGAACAGTATAATAAGAACAACAATTTCTAGAATTATGACACATTGACCGAAGCCTCCGTGGCTCAGGCGGCAGCACGCCGGCCTCTCACCGCTGGGTCCGTGGTTCAAATCCCGGTCACTCCATGTGAGATCTGTGCTGGACAAAACGGAGGCAGACAGGTTTTTCTCCGGGTACTCCGGTTTTCCCTGTCAAAATTTCATTCCAGCAACACTCTCCACTATCATTTCATTTCATGTGTCATTCATTTAATCATTGCCCCAGAGGAGTGCGTCAGGCCTCGGCAGCCGGCACAGTCCATATCCTCGCCGCTAGATTGGGGGCTTCATTCATTCCATTCCTGACCCGGTCGGCGACTGGAAGCAGGCAGTGGATTTTCATTTTTCATGACACATTGACCAATTTACTGTAAGAAAACTTTGTTTTGGAACAAGAATGCTAAGAGGTTTACATTTTCTGGCAGAAGGCAGTTCCGTTTGGCTGTGACAATGTTTCCAGCAGAGGAAAAGCACCTTTCGGAATACACAAGTATTTTTTCGCTAGAGCAGTAACCGCAGAATATTTGTGTTCCCTTGCTTTCCACCGCTCAAACGGGTTCATGTCAAAACATTTCTGTGCCTCCGAAAGAATATCTTCAAATTGAGATTCAGGGCTGTTCCTTCTCCCACATGGCATTTGATACACGAACACCAGGGCAATACTGGTGGAGGGTTGATCGAGAATAACCACAACTTCAGCAGGTGCATCGCTCTGAAGCTTATGAAGCACTCTGTCGCGACTACGTCGTCGAGCCTCTGCTGTCTCATCTACCAACTCCTTATACCTCGGGTCGAGGAAAGATGGAATCCGATCGTTCAATTCACAGACCCGGGTAGACTGCACGTCCTCTAGGAAGCTGTCGTCCGACAACTCCTGGGTGTTTAGGTAGTTTTTAATTATCGTCTGTATTAGTGGCCGGACCATCGATATGGGAGAATTGTCACCGCACAAGAGAGTGGTTACCACTTCCACAGGTTCAAGGAGTTTGGTTAAAACCTCCATGTAATACCTCGCCTGTTCAGTTACTTGCAGCTTCTGTGCTGTGGCATTTGGCGTGCATGTCCAGTCACCTAGGACGTTGCTGACGGGGTTCCTGTTTTTCAAAAAGCGCTCGATCATGGCAAAAGTTGAATTCCAGCGGGTGTTGCAGCTCTGAATCAGGGGTTGTTCGGGCATTGAAAGCTGTGCTTGCATTTTTGTTAGCGGACTGGAGGCAACGTTAGAGTGTCGAAAATGGCCAACTATCTTGCTTGCTTTCAGACACACATTAGCAGCCTTTTCATGAGCACGAGCCTTGTTTGCAGCAAGCTGTACAGAATGTGCAGCACATGTCTCTTTATCCTTCTCCGGCACATCGTTGTACGCGTTGTCAGTGACAATGGCGCCTTTGGAGCCCACTGGGAGTCGATGGTGTGAGTTGTTACCGTCAGGAAAAACGTTTGTGAGCGGGATGTCCAACAGTCAGATGTAAGGGCAATGCTTGATGCCACTGATAGTTCACCCCGCACATTCTCTCTGACACCATCGGCTAGTAGGGCCAGCCTCCGCTTAAGGGCATCCTCTGAAAAATACACAATTGCCATGAACTGCCTAAACCCATCACTGGCACAAAATGACAAAGGCAGTTGGTTTACAGCAACCATCCTCACAAGAGCCTGGTGTATTTTCTCTGAGCGTATGGTATCGCACGGATGGTGTGCGTGGGCCTTCCACGTGTCGCCTGCGTCGTCTCTTGGCTCTGGATGACCATACCTGCTCCTGCTCCTCATCATCAACAGGGTCACCATCTTCAGTGTCTTCCTTTGTGGCCTCCGCTTCAAGCCTGTAATAATGCCATATAATTTTTAATTTTGGTGCGAAATGAAAGCCTTCACACCGAAGAAGGTCCTGTGCATTATAAGCGCAAATCGTGGAAAGTTGCATTGGAGATAAACAAGATCACCGCCTTTCCATTTCGCCGGTACGCGCCACCACCGAGAATATTGCACTTGGCAACGATCGAAATGCACGCCTGTCCGGCCATTTCTGCGCGGAGAGCAGGATGACGCTGGAAGCACACTGCCTCCGTTCCGTTCAGTTCTGTTGACCTTGGATGACTTGCTGGCAATGCATCCTAGTGTCCAGCCGCACACTGCATCAGTTCCGTACCCATCAGCCCCTTCCCCCCACCATCCGTTCAGTCAAGTTTGCCCTGACGCTGGGAGCACACTGCCTCTGTTCCGCTCAGTCCGCTTCGGTTCGGTTACTCTCGTATCCGTTCGGATCAGTTCGCCAGCCGCACATTGCCCCAGTCTCCGTCCGTTCAGTCCTGGAACTCGACTGTTTCGCTAATATCTGTAAAATTGTCTATGTACACATCACACGCCTACAGGCACAACCCCACCCTGCCGTGCCACCGCACGCCCGTCCTGAAGCTCCCGTAGGCCGCCACCGTTGCGTTCCCGATAAGCCCATCTGTCTAATTGTTGGGACCTTTTCTAATTTACGGCACGCAATTTCCCTCATTTTAACAGTCCACCATCTAAATATTAAACTTCATCGGAAGAGTTGTATGTATTATGTGAAAAACTGTTGCCATTTATTTTAATTCCTTGTTAACGTGTGCGCTAAAGACCGGTGCGCGATGGAGCGTCGGAGGCGAGCGGCGGCGTCCTGCCGTGGTGGCACGCGGTAAGTGGATAAGCTAGTGTGACGGTGGCATGAACCGAAAATAATACAGATTGTAGCGAATCAGTCATGTAGTCTGCACTTGACTGTAATGTCTGGGAAAGCGGTAATTTTCAACATAAGTCCAGTTCCATTCTGGGAAGGCAGCGCCGCGGCACCGGCCTTCGGCGCTGACGACATGGCCTACTGACTGAAGGCGGTGGGAGTGTCGCGGAAGTGCTTATGTCTAGTCGTGAAAGTGTTTTGTTCACAGAAGTTGGTCGTATGTAAACAAAACCAACGTAAGCAGTACTATTTATTGTCAAATCAGAAAGGCATTTCTGTAGGAGGTCGTGGTAACCACGGTACGCTTACGCATATGGCGTTACACAATTTGCATACATAATTACTTACCCGCGTTTGCTTGGCGACGTTTGTTGATTTTCCATCTTCCGGTGTATCATTTTCAAGTGGCGTCCGATGGCTCCCGTGGACCCACCAGCACAGGAATACTCATTGTTTTCGGCAGGAGAACATAGAGAGCAATAGGCCTTATCTTCTTTCCTTTCCGCGTACTTCCATACCCTACTGCTTGTTTTCCCCATTTCTCCTCTACTACGCAGCGCGTGCCAGCTGTGGTTTGACTACTATGATCGTACTGAACTGAACGCGTGTTCTTCGATCAGGTTAGAATTCTGCCCCCTAGGGGTGCCCTAACGAATAAGGGATGCGCGGTGCCGGAAAATTTGAATCACTCGGTGCCGTGTTCATAGTATTTCTAAAACATCCTTATACAAAATACGTACCGTAGTGTTGTCGTTTCACTTATTCTTCGTAATAGCAAAAACTTTTTATTTTTATGTTTGTTGTGTTCGTTTTCCTGATTCTACATTTGTTTTCAATTAAACGTGGCATTAGTGCAACAAAATGTCAAAAACACTATTCCAAAGTTGAGAAAACGCTTCAAGCACCACACGGGCACACGATAAGACATATATATGCCCGTGAAACCCGTGTACGCGGACCTTCATACATGGGTACACGGGCGGGTACTACTTGTGTACCTGTGTACACATGTATTTACTGCTACACGGAGTTTCCGAGCGTACCTACCCGTGTGCACGGGTCCCGGGTTACACGGGTACACGTCAATCCGTGTCTTATCGATAGCCCTAGTCCAGACTCTCACAGTGAAATGACCGGAGCTTGTTGGTGGTTCTGGTTGCCACATTACGTGCCTTTCATATTTATTGGCATTAACAAATACACGTTTCCTAACACTAGCATTCATTATATGCATTATTAACGTTCAATTAGATCAAATGACTAAATGTCATTACTTTGTTACATTAAATACATGTTTGTTTCTTCTAGAAACTGATAAAATTATTTTTAAACGCTTTCATAAGCTCAAATAAAATAATGAAATAAATCGCAGCATACAACTGCTGTGCCCTAGGTAACGGGAGTTTTATAACAAGATAAAATGTTATAAAGTTAAAAAAAAATGTATCCCCAAATAAATTGAATTTACCCCTGACGTAGATCTCAGTCATTACAATAACTATTCATTACGCTATACAATTTATCTCCCGTCTCCTATCACTTAAATCCTTCTCATAGAAGTGATAAAAATTCTCTACTCATATTCAAACTACAAATTAAAAAATTAGAATATGCATAAATATAACTATAAACCTTTCTTTAAATTCTAAATATTATTTATATGCAACACAAATATTAACGCTGTAGATCAGCAACTACTCAATTTAAAAATAGAATATATACAACGGGCCAACTGCCTCCTTTACAGACAATATAGACATAAATTGTCTTCCTATTTCTTCACTACTTTTCAACGGACTTTAGAAAATTATCATTCACCATACTATGTCTTATTCGTGAAACTATTACAATTCGGTATTCTATAATCCCTACAATTAAGTACAGACATAGTTTATAGACCTCCTACAACTGGTCTGTCATCATAACAAAAATACTTGAGACGTCTAGTATCAAAACCGGCCAAGTCACAAAATTTACGAAAATGAGTTAAGGTTATCAATTTGAAGTAGAAGTATAGCACTATCAGGCGAAACAAGAATATGCCTCAAAATCGTCCATGTCTGCATGTTACAGAGCACTGAATTCTTGGTCGTGCAACAAAATGGGCCAAGTCATGCAGGCAGTGCTTTCATAACCGGCCATGTCCAAGAACGAGTAGCAATCTTCATGTCACAGCATTATTGTTTGGAATCTTGCGTTGTTAGATTATGCAAGAATGTGTATCAGTAGGCAACATTATTCCTTATATTGTATACTCTTCGAAGTCATAATAGTTTGTATTTTGTTCGTTTGCAACACTGACTTCCGTATTCGCGGGCTTCTTACCGCATTGGCGCGAAAGCAATCGTATATTCTGTGTGCTCATATTTTGTCATTATTGTACAGAAGCTACTATATCCCGATACTGACCTATGCTTCAGGAACGTGGATAATGAAGAAAAGAGACATAAGCAGAATACAGGCAAGTGAAATGAAGTTCCTACAAAGTAGGATCGGAGTAACAAGAAGAGATAGGGTGAGGAATGAAAAGGTCAGGGAAATAGTGAAAGAGGAGCCCTTGCAGAGTAGAATTGAGACATCAAGACTGAGGTGGTATGGAGACTTAAAGAGAATGGAAGAGAAGAAGATTCCCAAGAGGATACATGAGGTGCAGATGCAGAAGAAACGACCAAGGGGAAGACCAAGAGATAGATGGCTGAAAGGAGTGGAGGAATGTGTCAAGAAGAGAGGCGAGGACTGGACTAGAGTGACAGCGGAGAGGTGGTGGGAAGAAAGGACTAAGTGGCGAGGCGTATGTTCCAAACAGACCCAGCCTGGGGCTGGAAACTGTACAAGATGATGATGATGTGTAGTGTAACGTGTATATTGTTCCTACTTTAATAAGTGACTCATTTTCTTTTACTGTGTTCAAGATCTAAGTGAACTACTAACTTTTAATGATATAATACCTATTTTGTATTCTCCTCAGCTTTCTGATGTTCATCTTCATATATTACTACCCAATTTAAGCAGAATGCTTTCGTTTTTATTGCAATAAAGACAGGTAATTACAATGTCAATTTATTTTAATTTAATTGCCTTTTTTCACTGGAGTTTGGAATTTAAAAAGAAAGGTTTTACAAAACAAAAACAAAAAAGACTAAAATTATACCAACTTGCAACAAAAACGGCCAAGTCAAACTTAATATTAGCAAAAAAGATGGGTTCATTATGAATCAGATTTCTCAAAATAGCAGAACTTAAATATTAAACCATTTCGGATATAACTATGCAATAAAATCTTTTTCATCCATTCAGTGACTTGGCCGGTTTTGATACTAGACGACTCACTTAATAAAAATATAATCTTCCAATTCCTTGAATAATTACCGTAAATTCAATATCTGATTAAGAACCATTTAAATAGAGCTCAGTTTACTCTCAGTTTCAACAAAGATCCATTAATCCTATAATTTCTTTCAGATTCAACTTCATCTAGGATCCGCTGTCCTAATGCTTTCAAGGAGTTTCAAATCTATGAGACTATTGCAATAACTTCCAATATTAATAAACACCAACAATACTGCTTCTTCATAAAACATCTTATTTCAACATCAAAATATGCACAAGTCTGTCACTACAGACATTCCTTCAACAATTGACCAATGGCTTCACAATGCTCATTGTCATACAACAAATACCTCCGTCTGCTACGGGAATAAATAAATCTCTCTCTTAGAGATGCTTCGCAGTTTCTTCCAAAAACATATTATTCTGAGCTAACTTCTCGTTAACAAATTCTTTTCGTAGTCTCATCATCCTTAATAAAAATACTGGTTCTATCGATGAATTAATTTAACAGGTACTACGATAAAATACTAGTCTTCTAATAACAATATTATTTCTTTTATATATCACTCACATTTCCATAAAGCTTCCTATTAGCTGTGATATTTCCTTTCAATTTTTTCTCCAAAATCTTATTACTTCAAAAATACTCTGTAATTCGTATTTACTAACTTCACATTATATTCTTTTACAAATCTTTTCTTTAATATATTTCTTATAAACTTGTATACTTTATGATTTTTTGTCACCAAATATTTATAACCAAATCTGTCTAATAAGTTATCAGATCGTGACTTTACATGGATCTCTACATAAGATCTTTAAGAATCGCATTCTCTACAATATACCTCTGTATAACATTCTTGGAATACATTTCCATTATTATCATCGTTGTCAAAGAACGATATCTTACAATTCAAAAACTGACAAAATGTGATCTAAACACATTTAAACTTGACCATAAAAATATTCTGAACTAAACTGTAAAATCTCCTCATTCAAATTTCAAAAGTCGCAAAATTCAAAAAATTCAAATAAAAATTCGAAATTGTCAAAATCGACGAAAATCGTAAATAAACATCCGCATAATGTAGTTATGAAAATATAACATCAAAAACTATATCAATATTATGTAAACGTAGAAAAATGGCATTAATAAACAGTTGTCGGATATTCTCCGAAGTTTCTACAATACTCTACAAGCTGGGATATATCGTTGGTCCTTAGACTACCTTGTGTTGCGTTATAGATGACTAGAAGTGGGCTTTCTTCGCTATCCTTCAGAAACGGATCGTTCCTAATAGCGCGAGACTACATGATGTCGTGTGGGCTTCTACGGTCTCCTACAGAAGTCCCTATGCGGTCAGGTACGGGATTCGAACTCCCTTCATCTTCGTGTGGCCGTCCTTTCTGCTGGTGAATCTTCTTGTGTGAGATCGGATACCCTTTCTCGCTTGATAGCACTGGGATCAACCCTAGCCGCCTTCATTCGTGAATTCTACTGTCTTCTTTCGCCAAAGTTCTGATATATGTATTCGTCATTTTAGTTGGTGAAATGACATTGTAGATATGTAGAATATTTTACATGGGAGGCACGAGATGTTAATCTCCCCCACGAGATTGATGTGATGTCATTTCGAATACTCTCGTTGTCGTCATAGTTCTGTTCCCATTAACATCTTAGTTTGTCATTATTTCTCCTGTAGATTCAGTCATATATTCCTCCCTCAACTTCAGTAATTCCGACATGGTTAAAAATGTAGATTAATTTCAATAAACTTTTAAATATCGTTGTATGTCGACTTGATATATATTTGCACAAACTAAGTGCCTTCGTTCATTAATATCTTCTTCAGAAATATCATAATCTCTATCAGCTTTGTTATATTGTTGAGTAATTCGTTGAGACGCCCTTCTCTCATGAAGTTGTAAGTATTAAGAGCCTCGATTCTTCTCTCTCATCCCCCTCGTCAATGCTCAAGTAAGCGTCCTTTTCAGAACAAGGATCTGATTGGTTGCTTATTATCGATGATAGTAATAATCCTTAATTAAACATATAATTAGCCGCAATGTTAATAAATAGTTCTTATTTATTATTTAATATCTTCCATGATATTACGATGTGTTAAAATCATGCTGGTAATTAGCTATGCTCATTACATTGCTTGCTCTTATCTAAGTAAGGTCGCTTCTCATTGGCTGTGCGACATGCGTATTACTAGAGTCTTCCCCTACCATGCTCGAGAGACACTTACAGCGTGTGCGGGAATCGGCTCGCCTCGGGAGTCCTTGATTATCTCCGTGCAACATAGTTCCTTTCTTCTAAGAACTGTGCAGTCTAGTACCAAGTCTCCCACGTGACTGCTAATTTTCTCATTGGTCGGCTCTGTTAACTGGTTAACTCGGCGGGGTACAAACCTGTTCTGTGGCTTGTTTCCAGAGTCGCTATATTTTATCATGGGACAGTTTAGAAATCTTTTGAAGAGATGAATATTTCCAAGCTCATATACATATAAGAGCACAGTACCAAAATCTTCTTTTTGAAATTTGCGCCAGAACTAGCTTCCGCATGCTGCCGATACATTGCTGTGTGACCTGCGCACATTCGATACATCGCTCTGAACTATATTCATCCCATCGTTCAACTGGGAATAAGAGATGCGTCCTGATTTGCCTGAATCCTAGTCGATAGATATGGATTAGTTTGTGTTGAATGAAAGCTCTGGAATAATAGTTTGCTTGTTCTTTAATGCATTGATTAGTTCGAAAACCTTTACAGTTCTGTATAAAAATGGTTTTCTTCTTCACCACGAATTACATATCGTAGATCGTATTGTAGTTACGGAATAACATGTGAATTATCAGGGTGTCTACCGGTAACGAAAAGTAGCTAATTTTTGTCTGAATATTTGGAGGTGACGAAAATTCTCTGTGCTCGGTAGTCTCACAGATTGCGATGGAGCAAGTTTCACGCAAGCGGAGCCGATTGCGTAAGCTATTATTTCCCCGTGCCTGCCCTCAAGGAAATGCATACCAGTACCATAACGGCCAAGTGCCTGGCGGAAGACAGACGAGCAACACGGGCAAGCGGGTCAGCGAGGGTCCCCGTCGCATGTAAAACAAACTCTCTGTGTATTATTTCAAGGAAGTCCTGTTATATCTATGCTCCAAACCAAAATTCACCACACCTGCTAATTGAGGGTCATGCTCGTCAACAAATAATTGGCGTATGATGTATGTAAATAAGATTTCATTGAAATGTCCTGTTCAAAGCATGAATTACTGTATTTTGTAGCCCAGGAGGATTATTGTTTCAAGCCGGGGTATGTTGAAATTTGTTAGATTTTTTTGGCGGGTGCGAGTTTTACTGAAAGCCCTTTCTGAAAGTTGGCAGGTATGCCTGTATGTATTTTAATGTGCTAAAAATAAATAGGGGCAAAGACTTTTCGATCCGCCCTCTTACTACCCGTATCTCATTGCTGCCTCTGCCAGGTGAGGAGCAGATGTACAATATAATATAACACTTCAATACTTCATTGCGCAGTTGTAGAGCAACGAGTAACTTGCTCAGTGTGAAAATGTCATCTGCTGAACATATCTCCGCAACTTTAATTCAAAAATTGTTAACTTTGCATTTCAACAACTTTATAAAGAAACTGGGTTACGGACCTATCCTCCTGCAAATTGCTAGTGGTATAATGTGCTCGCCTGTAATATAACTTTGTTAGAAAGGTTAACAGGTACCGTATTTATAATCTAGATCTGAAAACCATATTCATTATTTGTAGTTCCTCAGTGTAGCCGAGGGACTTAATATATTTTTTTATTTAATAGCTCTATTGATTAGTCCCTTTTACAAGCATGCTTCATTTTTGCATGGAGAGCTACTATGGATGCTAAACCGAACACTGCACTGCTCAACACTGTCTGCACTTTCAACTTTCACCAAAGATAACAGCAAATAGTACCCCGGCTATTTTCGGTATAATGACCTTGCCGTAAGGTGAAAAGGCCAGGGGAAAACAATATGTCTTACCAGTACCTAGGAACTCAGTAAAATGGTGAAGAAAATTGTATGAAATCAAAGAATAAATGCGTCGAGTTCGGTAAAAGAAGTTTGTCTCTTTCTACTTGAAACATGACCAGAGTCAGGAGACGTGATTTCCACTAGTTCTATGGTCTCAGATTTTCGGAAACAACGTGTGTTATGGCGAAAATTTGATTGACCAATTAACGTTATAGAATCAATTTGGAGTTTTACAGCTACAAGTTCACAATTACGAATTTAACACTGACTAGTTATTATATCACAAAATTCAGAAGAATGTAAGCAAGTGCAATGCATTTCGAGATAAATTACTATTTGCTGTCCGTATTTGTGCCTAAATAGCAAATCACTCTATCAGTAAAAAAAGGAAAGGTAACTTAATTCCTAAATAATAATCCGGAATTCGCAACGAAAAAAATATGAGCACCAAATCCCATGATAGACATCATACACTCATATTTGTAAATGTGTCACTATTGTGTGAAAAAATAAAAAGTCACGAGTAAAGCATTTCTGAAATTTGACTGTGATGTGTCACTTGATTAAGCTGAATATAATCGCAGGCTAAGTATTTCATGGTACAAAATACTTCTGTACATTTCTGCCCAAATCGCTAAAAAATCGTGTTTCACGAAAGAAAATAAAAAATAAAACTCGCGAAGTCGTGAACAAACTGATAATATGCTCAATTTGCGAAAAGTTGCCAGCACAAAGTGTCTCGAAACAGCTCTAAACCTAAATACTTCATAATAATATATGATAACATATACGTTGTGAAAGAAGCATCCACGAAATTTGGGTGTCCCTGCTGGTTCCTCTTTTAAGAATTGGGGGCATAGTGTGTTGCAGTTGACTATGACTACTTACACTGGTGGTTACATTTCATACATGGCATTTTCATTTCATCATCCTCTCAAGTCTGCAAACCTCTGTTTGCAAACAAGTCACTTTGATGATCCCCTATTAGCACTGTGGCCTCCTCTGCTTCTACATCTCTCACTTGGAAATCGTTCAACACTGAATCTAACCATTGCTTCCTGCCTCTGTTTCTCTTACCCTCTACAGCCAAACTCATTAACTTTTTACGTAATCTCTCCTCTCCCATTCTCATCACCCCCACTGTCTTAGTCGACTCATAAGAACAGCTTCATGATAACATATACATATACGTTGTGAAAGAAGCATCCACTATTCTGAGAGGTTACACAGGCCAAGTATTTAAAATGTTCCACCTGCTCCGCTGTTTTTCATACCCATATTTCATACATTTCTGCTAAAGTTCCATTGTCCGTCCAAAGTTGAGAGTGGACTTCAGCTCTTATGGTACAAGTTTTGCCACGTGTAGCGTTGCAGCTATGGTACAGCACGCAACACTGGGAACTATGACACTTATAACCAAGCCCCAGATTGTTAGATTATAGAATGTTAAAATTAGATTCTATCAGTATATTAGGATTTTATAGGATCTTTTATGTTCAATTTAGGAATTGATAGGATTTTTGGAATTTATATTTGTATGACTCATTGGGCTTTGTGTTTAAAACACCGTAACTTTAAATTTTAAAATGTAAACTAACTGTAACTTTAGTGTGTATTTGAAAGTACCAACCCCGTGGCACATGATCGCGAGATTAACAGTCACTTAAAACTATAACCTTCCTTCCTTGAAAGTACCAGCTTCAATACACCTACTGTACAATTAGTATGACACTGCAAAATACAAATTGATTTCAAGCACTACATGTGCAAAAGTTCTCAGTATACTCGTGTGTATTGTTGCTATGCAAGATTTCATAAGATCATAATTATTTAACATTTCTCTTATTCAAATGGTCTCCATTCGCTTTGAAAATATATTGATATAAGTAAATAAATGTATCTATTTGCTTAAACAAACAAATTAGGCATTTTCAGATTCTATCATGAAAAATAGGTCTTATTAAGTCCTAACGTAAAATTAGGTCAATTTAGGCTCTATAACATAGAAATATGTTAGTTGTTGGTAAGGTATTACCCTTTCACGAATTGGTTGCCGGCGGTCGAGATGGGAACTATTCTTTGTTTACTTGCGTCGTATGTCAGCCTGCTTTGTTGACAGGTACAGTTCATGGTGTCCACAGGCAGGAAAAGTCAGGAATTTTGTTTTTGGTCAGGAAAAGTCAGGAAAAAGTGTGAAAAAGTGGTGCGAGTCAGGAAAAAATGCCAAAAAGTATTGGAAAGTCAGGAATTTTATATTAACCTTACAGAATTTTGTGTTTTACAGCCGAATTTTGATGTTACTAGTTCAAATAATCTCTGAAGATAAAAAGCAATAACTCACTGGTCATTTTGGTAAGTTTCCATTTTTACAGTACATCATAGTAAAAACCTCTTTTACCTAATTTTTGTACGCTTTTTTTTTGCGTTGGTGTAGGGATGTGGCGACCCCATCACTATAGTTTAGGTTATTAAGTAGCCTACTTTGATTTATGTATTGTTGCATTATCATTTATTTTGTATTTTAAATGAATAATGGGCAGATATGGGGATGTTGGAGGCTGCAAATAAAAAGAATATATAGGCCTATATATATTTGCTCAATAAACTTTTTTTTCCGATGTTATGATGACTTCGCGAGTCAGGAATTTTGTTGCAAAATGGTCAGGAAAAGTCAGGAAAATTGACATTGAAAATTCTGTGGACACCATGCGAGTTGCGCGAGTAGGATATGACTCAGATCCAGACCCTGGTCATCGTTTAACAACTGTCCGTAGTGACATGAGCTCCTGAGACGCTTATCTGACGCAATGCTGCTTGACTTACGTGCAGACCTCATTCTGTCAACACTGTGTCCTCCACTGTACCGCACGGGGCTCCTGCTACAATAATCAACAAGCACTGGCGCAGCCATGCTCAGCGGGAATCAAATGTTAAATGGGTAATAACTGTACCGGTTTTCGTCACTGAGCCAGTCGTCGTCACTCCCGTATATAAGTACAAAAAATAAGCATGTCAACGGGTCTTTCTCAACGCACGAAGTCTTACGAGATGCTTCATACCTTCGTTGCCGATAAGGAGCAACTAGGCGAAATCATGCGTGTGATGTAATAGGTGATTCCCAGCGTCAAACATCTCCTGTGAGCTGAGCTGTCTTGACGCGCCATTTGCTTCTCGCATGTGCTAATCAGGCACGCGAGTTAATTATGTGCATACGTGTTATGTTCCGAAATTTTTTTTTAGCGTATGGCTTTTAGTGCCGGGAGTGTCCGAGGACATGTTCGGCTCGCCAGTTTTGTAGCTGCTTCGAGACGGACACCCAATGGGTGAGCTACCAGTACCGTTGGGGAGGAAAGTTGGAAGGGAAGGGCGAGGAGTTGGAAGGTAGCGGCTGTGGCCTATAGTGAGGGACCAACCCCGGCATTTGCCTGGAAGGAAGATGGGAAACCACAGAAGACCATCTTCAAGGTTGCCGGCGGGGGGATTCGAACCTCCTCGCCTCCCGGATGTGAGCGACTGCCATTAGTCATGTTTGAAATGTTACAAGTGCGTGATATAGTTGGTAATTGATTCTGTAATATATGTGATTTGTTATTTCGTGTTCACGTGCCTAGTGAATTGAATCCCACATAGCCAGTTTATGCTCTTCAGCAAATGATCCATGTATAAAATAAACCATTGTGGTGAAAGATTACAGCCTTGCCTCACTCCTGCAATGACTTCAATTCAAAACTCATCCTACCATCAACTCTCACTGCAGCCTTCCCTTGATACCATGCTCCCTCAAGATGCGCAGCATCTTTTCCCTTGGTACGCTGTCAGATACATTATCTATATCTACAAAACACAAACACAACTGTCTATTCCTCTTATAGCATTTCTCAATAACTTGGCACGTACTGGAAACTTGATACTGATATGCTCGTTGTGGTCTAACGCCACACTGGATTTCATCCATCTTCATCTCTGCCAATAATTGAACTATCCTTTCTACAATGTCTGAGTACAATTTGCCCAGGACACTTTCAAAAGAAATGCCTCGATAATTGTTCCTATCATTCCTGTTACCTCGCTTATAATTAGGCGATTATTGTTTTTGTCCAGTCAGAGGGTAGGCTACCTTTCCTAGATCCCATGCCAATTTGATAATCTTATGCAACCCCTTCATCCCTGCTTTCACACTATATTTAACCTTTTCTGGCCAATTTCATCTACCTCTGCTGCTTTGTGACATCGTTTAGTTACCACTCTCTCTACTTCCTCAACAGTCATCCTGTTCCCATCCTTATTCTCCTCCTGCATATTCTCAAAATCAGCCATATTGCCAGATAAGACACCATTTATGCGTAGCAAGTTTTTGAAGTATTCCTGCCATCTTCCCAGTGCTTCCTTGGCATCTGGAATGAGTTTTCCTGAATTGTTCAAAACACTACTCATTTCTCCCTTCCCTCAATTTGTAAGATTCTTTTTAACACTCCAGAAAGGCTTTCCTGGTGCTTGACCTAATGTTTCTATTTATCTCCGAATTCCTCCCATGACTTCCATTTAGACTCTACTATTATTTGTTTAGTTTGGTTCCTTTCCACTACATAAAGCACTCTGTCTGACGGATTCCTTGTTTGCAGCCATTTTTATAAGCTTCTTACTTTTACCAGCCGACTTCACTATGTCATTCCATCAGAATGTGTGCTTTTACCTGTCTTTACACAGTTTTCCCAGCCGACTTCACTATGTCATTCCATCAAAATGTGTGCTTCATCCTGTCTTTACACACTGTTTTCCCAAGACATGCCTTTGCTACTTCTAGTACTGCATCCCTGTATCATTACCACTATGATTCAATGTTCTGCAATTTTGTACCATCTACTCTTTGGAATTTCTCATCAATCATTTCTCTATATTTCTGCCTAAGTTCCTTATTCTGGAGATTTTCAACCCTAATCTCTCAGCAAATAGACTTCACCTTCTGTATTTTAGGTTTAACTATGCTTAATTCACAGGAAACCAGTTTGTGGTCTGATTCATCAAAAAAGTCCCTGAATACCCTGCCTTTCCTTATTCACTAAATTCAAAATCATTAATGATATAGTGTTATTATTGATCTGGTACTGTCCCCGTTTACCTGGATAGTAGGCTGTCAGATATCCGCCCCCTCAATCGGATTGCCAATTATCAATCGCACCGGCACAGTTACATCAATGAAAATGGCACTGACAGATACTATCGAGATAAGAGCACAGAAGTTCACAGGAAATCATTGTGGAACACACCAAAATAGACGGGGGTTCATACTTACCGTTACTTACCTCTTAATTATCTCGGGGTTTGAGTTGACAACAGGATCACTAAAAGTCTGTTCACACAATAACCTCCACCATGACATTTAAAAATGAACCACAACGAAGACGAGAACTTTGAACTGTACAAAAGCTTTATTTCTAATAAAGGGTATGATTTTACTAACACAACAAAAACAACGTGGCTATCAGTAGCCCAAGTCAATCTGACTACGTCTTCCTGTAGGACTTGCAAAATTATCATACAACCTGATATAAAACATTTTAGCTCCCAAGAGCTCCAAATAACGTAATATTCATAACACTATTGGATTGGAAAAGGACGTCAGGGTGTGACATATATAGAGCATTTGGTTTCCTTTTAATAAACATGAGAATGGTATTTATAGTCGCAAGGCCAGAGTGTGGACGACCTCACTCTCTGAGAACCAGATGTTGGCACAGCTGCGGGCTACCCTCCAGCCTGTTGCATACTGGTCAAATGCACTCCCTTCTCACATGCTACGTTACGTAAGAATACAGCCTGCACTCTCAAGCTTTTAAATGTCTACAAGACAACTCACATTAATTTACGCAAATCTTTCAAGTACTTTGCTCACATCCTATTGGATCATTATGTTAATTCCTTAAACTTGTTAACTTCAATCCAGATGTTTAATTAGCTCTTAAATGTTTATAACAAAATCACATAAATTATTTATAACAATTAGAAATTGTTTATAATATTTGTCAAAGACAATAAAAATATTATAAGCACGCCTTTAACATCACTCTCGTTCTACATTATTTTCAAAAATATTTACAACAATTATTTACAATATTAACATTTAAATTGTTTAAATTATTAATTTAAGAAATACATTAACCACATGTTCATTCGGTTGGTAATTTTCATAATCGTGTTTAATATAATCGACCAATGAAGGTTAGTTATACATGTTAATGTCACAATCTGGTTTAATAAAGGTTTTAATAATGATTTGTGACGGCAACCTTCATTCAAAATCTTATCTCAAATTCTTTCAAAACTCGTGTTAATTATAACAGTAATTCACTTGATTAATTTTCAACGAACTATGACAATCTTACTCCAGCGGAAAATCCTTCGCTAACAAGTTAATGCACAATCTGCATTAAAAATATGCCCCAAATCATCATATATTAATCTATATGGCATTAAAAACTTCCACATAACTTACAAAAACTTCCACAAATAATTCTTTAACATTAATTCCTGTGGGAACCTCCTTCATATTCAAGGGCTTTATACATCAGCGACTTTCAACACGCGCTGCACTAGCGATTATACATTCATAGTTCCACTTAAAAATTTTTATAATCATTAATTGTTTCAAAACTGTTTTTCTATAACCTTAGTGGATTTCATTCATGAACCGAAATGAAGTCAAAACTTGCCAATCACAAACAAATTTAATAGTGAATACGCTTATATACGCCTGTCTGGTCTATCAAAATTTAAGATTAACATCTTAAAAGAAATTGTAGTATGAAAATACTATCTTCAAATAAAGTGCGACTAAAATGCAAAGTAGTCGAATAGAATCCAATTAGACTGGGGAATGCAAACATCGTTATATAAATCTCTAATTGAGAAAAACTCCTAACAAAAGTTCTTGACTTTAATGCATTCAATAATTCATTATTAAAGTTAATCTTTCACAAAAGTGTCAATGATGCAATGTTCATTCATAACTGACGATAAATGTCTGTGTTGCAATCAATACAAATAACGACTAGTATTTCCAAGATCGTCGACAACGTAAGAGATTTTAACGCTCTAAAATCATTTAAATGTTCTTCCTTCTTGATGATGACAGAAAATTGGTCAAAGTAATTAAGCTGGGGTAGAATTACTTTAATAAAGTGACACGCTGTCTGAATTTAAATCTACCATAAAAAAAATCATTAACTTACAGTCAAATCGTGACTACAAAAATATTAATTACTGAAAAATCCAAATATCAGTCTCAACTGATTCAAAATCGTTAACTATGCCCATGACATAGCAATGTCTTAATAAATCGTCGAAAAATGCAAAACTCATCAAGGTGTACTGAGAATAAGAATCTCAACAAGAAAATAGGGCAAAAAACATGAGGATAAAAAAAAATATGGGAAAAATGGTTGCTCAAACATCATTAATAAACTCAAATACAATAAACGTTCACGACTACCTTATCTGCCGATTGACGTTCCAGAGGAAAATTCCCCAAAGAAGACTGCTGATGGATCCATTTCACCACGTTAAAGTTGAGCTCCATCCTCGAAATAGGAAATAGCACCCTCGGAGAATCGAACTGCTTCCTTCTCCGTGAATCGCTCTGCTCCTCGAAGACGAATAGACATCCTTCCGGCAATAATCTTCTTTGTGAGTCGGGATATCCCTGACCTCTCTTGAAAAATTCCCTGAAGTTCCAGTAGACAATCGCCATGAAGTTTTGTAGAAATTTCCGAAGAAATTATTCATATTCAGAGTATGAAATTGTTTCTATGGCTGTTCGATGGTATTCAGCCTTTAATTACGAAACATGGGTGTAGATGGTATTCACCGCATGTTCGCTTGTGTGGAATAGCAATTAGCGAAGTTCCATGTCGCTATCTTACTCCGTTGAAGTATGTCCCAATTGCAATAAGCCCTTTTAGCCTTCCATCTGCTCTTCGGTTGTAGTGTTAGAAGAACAAAATGCCGTATTCAATTGCTCCATTATACTGTATCGTTCTGTAACCAAGCAATCTGAAGTCTTTCTATTCCACTCGCAGCGTCAGCCGTTGCGTTGATTCTGGCTATACAAAAGTGCTTCTCTAGTGGCGAGATAATCACTTTTGTCAGTCGTATAAAACTGCTAATATCTTTTAAATTAATCGGTCGAAATTGTTCAGCTTTTCTCTATAACTTTATGTAGCACTGCACAATACAATTAGCTTATCGGTGACCGCTAACTGTTCGAAGCTAAACTTGTAGAAGCTTTCTAAGGTCCGTTTCAACTTCACCTAGTTTGACTTGGATCTCGTTAATATAGTGGCCTCGCCACGCGTTATAAAGACGATTCTTTTCACTGCTGTTCACTTCGACGTCTCACTATAATGAATGTATAAGAAAAGAACTTTCACAATAGACTTCGATGATCTGAGAATGAGATCTCAGAATAATCGGAGAACGAAAGAGACTCCTCTCTTCTGCGCAAGCCCTTTTATTAACTTCACGAGGGGCGTTTCCATCCCTTCCAAAGCGTGATACTACGTCATCGCTAAAAGTTCCAACTTCGTTAATACATGACGGATTTTCAAAATTCAAAAACTGAAAATAAATTTCACAAAAATTCCAAATCAATGCTTTTACTGCAAATGGAGTTCCATAATTCTGCATTCCAAAAGTAATAAAAATACCATAGTTTCAGCAATCTCCGTCTTCCTTTAAACTATCGTTGATTGGTTCATGCCTCTCCTCCAATAGCATAGTTTCTTCCTCAGCAGAATTCCTCGTTTCCTGCGACTGCGTCGTAAATCTTGGAACATTCTCGACTAAATGCTGACGTCACTGAGAATCTCAGCTCAAGTAGCCTGCTGGTATAACATTTACGTCATCCGTGCTTACGTCATGACTACCCACGTTATAACTATGACAGCCATAACTTTCCTTATAATTTCAATATAGCCACCGTGGTCTCTATATAATTCAATTACGGGGGCATTCTCCTCTCACCACGTTTTAAAAACAGTTGCAAATTGTTTTTAAACCCAATGTTACAAGTATCTCAACTCTCTTGAACACGAAATTGAATTATTACTGGCTTACTCGAGGATAGTATCTTTTTAAATTTCCAGCATTGAACTTGCCGTAAACGACATTATTCTCATCATCGTAGAGTTCGTAACAGTTGTTTCCATAAGCGTTCGTAATCCTAAACGGCCCCAGGAACACTAATCCAAATTTGGGGTAGATTTTCTTGGACATATCAGCCTTGACAGGTCTGCGTAATAATACAAGATTTCCAACTTGAAAGGGTGTACCAAAACGTTTTCCAGCTACTCTTTTCAATCGTTTCTCTGCTGCTTTCTGGAGTTGTTCCTTTGCCTTGTCAATCCTCTGCTGTCTTCCTATGTCGGGATCTCTCGGTATGTGGTTGAAAAGATTATCCCACGGCCTTTCTGGGTTTCTTCCTAGATGAAGTCGCATTGGCACTTCTCCTGTGCTCTCCTGCACTGTAGAGTTCAGACATTCCTCAATAAGGGGTACAAATCTCACCCAACCAGAATGATCATTTGGACAGAAAATTCGACAGAATTTCGAAAATTCAGCCATATATCTTTCTGAGGAATTCGATTCAGGGTAACGCACGCTTGAAAATAAGTGCTTAATGCCAAGCCTTTCCATATCCGCTGCAAATTCCACGGACGTAAACTGCGTTCCATGATCTGACAGTAGATATTCCGGTATACCAGCTTTAGGAAATACAGCATTTTCCAGTCTGCTTACTACGTTCCTCGTGTTAGCTTTCTGCATGGGACTCATTGTAACAAATTTTGAGAAAACATCCACGGTCACCAACAAGTATTGGTTACCCTGGTATCCCTTCGGACAGGGGCCAAATATATCCGTCGCCATAAGTTCGTTTGGCTTAGAAGGAATCATCGCCTTCGGTTTTCCCTTTAGTAAAGCAGAAGCATACTTTGCTCTTTGACATTTGTCACAGGATCGAATGACCTTGGCAATGCTGGAACGCATGTTAGTCCAGATAAATCTCTCTTTAAGTGTATTAAGAGTTTTATCTAAACCGGCATGTCCAGTTGCATGATGAGCTACCCACACTAAATTGACAACAAGTTTAGGTGGCACGACTATTCGAAGTTTTGTATGCGCAGGGTCAGCATACTTGCATACAATGTCTCCACTCAAGACAAAGTGTCGTGAATTTCTCCGTGTAGCTTCATAGTCAACATCCGTATTGTCCATGTAACCCTTGAGGAACCTGTACATTTTCCTTATTGGAGCGTGTCTCTTCTGTGACACACCGATTCGGGCTAACCTCCTAACGGTTTCTTCATCTTCTTGCTCCAATTGTACATGGTGTATCTGCACATTTTTAATAGGGTTACGTGATAGAGCATCAGCCAGTAAGTTATCTTTCCCAGGCTGGTGGACGATAGTAGCGTTAAACTGTTGGGTGAACAAAGCCCAACGTGTCAATCTATCACTCGACATGTCAGTTTGCAACATAAACTGTAGTGCTTTATGGTCAGTAATAATGATGACCTTATGTCCCAGCAGGATTTTCTTCCAGGCTTGTAAAGCTGTCACAAAAGCTAACGCTTCAAGCTCTGTCGTGAAGTAGTTTTCCTCGTGCTTTTTCAACTTCCGACTAGTGAACGCAATGTAGTGCTTGTTGCCTGCCTCGTCTTTCTGGTATAAGACTGCACTAATGCCTATTCTTGATGCATCAGACTCAATATAGAACACCTTCTCAAAGTCTGGGTACTCCAGTTTCACATTATTTTTGAGCATCTCTTTTGCTTTCTCAAAAGCCTCGTCTGCAGCGGTACTCCATTTCCATCTGTTGTTCTTCTTGAGTAAGTCATACAGAGGAGCCATAATTTCCGAGTATCTTGGACAGTGGCTGCTAATAAATTGGCATGCACCTACAAATTCTCTGACTTGTTTTACTTTAGTTGGCTTTGGAAATCTCGTGATCGCATCTACTTTTTTCATGTTTGGATGATATCCATCTTTATCAATAGTATGCCCCAAGTAATTTATCTCCTTCTTCAAGAATTGACATTTTCCAAAGTTCACCTTAATATTGGCCTCCCTTAAATTCTCGAACAACTTTCTCAAGTGCACTAAATGTTCTGCGGCGCTGGGTGAAGATACGATTAAATCGTCAATGTAGCAGATTACATTTTCTTTCACTTCGTCAGTGAGCTTACTATCAAGTGCTCGAATAAGTGCTGGTCCACTGTTAACCATTCCAAAAGGCATTCTGGCAAAGACCCATGACGTCTGGTCAAAAAGGAATCCAGTGTACTGCATACTATCCTCTTCTAATTGAACCTGATAAAATGAAGACGTCAAGTCAAGAACGCTGAAACATGCTCTTCCTTTGAATTTCCGAAGCAGATCTCTAATCTTGGGTGGTCTGTCATTTTCTGGAAGAATCTTCAAGTTGATGGTCCTGGCATCGAGACAAAGACGTATCTGACCATTACTTTTCTTTACTACTGTGCTGGGGTTTATATAAGACGACGCCTGTTTTCTAATAATCCCGTCTACCTCCATTTTTCTGATTAACCCTCGTACTTCTTGATAGTATTTCTCAGGAATGGGGTATATTCTCTTCTGGTAAGGGGTTTCATCTGTCAGCCTTATCTTGTACTTATAATCCTTAATCAATCCAGGCTTTTCATCGAAAATATCATGGAATTCCTTTATCAGATCCTCAAATTCCCCCTGAATTTCTTCAAATCCTTCAGTTTTTCTACTGGGTATTTCTTCTAAATTTTCCACTTCATTAATTATTGTATTCAAAATTTCTTCCCTAAGGTCTATTTCCAGACTGTTTTTCACGTCCTGTTCTTCTATCTCTTCTGTGATTATGTACCCATCATTAAAGCTAATACTTCTGTTCTTCATGTCAATAATAGCTCCGACCTTCGATATAAAATCGATTCCAAGCACCATATCAAAATTGATCTTGCTCACCACAATGAAGATCTGTTCATAATTCCTTCCATTGATCTCAAAGTTCAATAACACTTGAATCTTGCATTTCACTGCCTTATCTTGGAATATCCCTCTCACTTTGATGGTAGAAACAGGTAGAACTGTCATGTTCTCTCCTCTTAGCAGACTTTGATAACATTCCTCTGAAATGATGGAAATAATAGCACCAGTATCCATCAGGGCTTTGTACTGCTGTCCATCTATCCGTACAGCAATAATAGGTAAGGCACATGGTCTTTCCTCTTTAACAATACCCCTCTCTTCTAGTAAATCTTCATCGGTAACTTCGTATATCTCATTAATCGTAATCAGGTGTGGTGTGGCAATGTATTTACAGGTTCTCACTGACGTTGAGAAATCGGCGTTTTTTTTTTGTGTTACCGACCTCAAAATTCTGTTGGCTCGTAGAAGGCCCAGGATCGATTACAACATCCTGCCTTTTCCTTTGATTGTCAGCTTCTTTATCCCTTAATTCTTTTAAGTATTGCTGGCTTTCCTTTTCTCTTTGCTGATACTGATCGGGTGTCATAACCTGACCTTGAGTATTCTGGTTTCTATTTTGGTTTTGGTTATTCCTATTATAGTTACGGTTATACCCATTATTGTTGTAATATCTGCCTCTTCCATTGTAGTTTCCTCGGTTGTAGTTCCAACCTCTTCTCTGTTGATACGGTCGGTAACCTTGTGATCTGTAATTTGTAAACTGATTATTCCTGTGAGGACCTACATTGTCAGTTTTCTCCTGCTCTGGCTTGTCAGTTTGTTGGACTTGGTCCATGTATACCGTATTGATTTCTTTAAACTCCTGCCTTTGACCTTTCTGGACTACGTTAGGCATTGGACTTGTGTAGTCTAACCTTCTTAGTAATTCATCCATGCTGGATAAATCCCTGATGTTGGACGAAATTATAAGTCTTCTCACCTCAACTGGCAGCATACGAGAAATCGCATCAATTAGTTGCTCCGTGGACAATGGGGGTTGCAAAAATCTCAAGCGGGACAACTGACTCGTAAAGAAATCAGCGTACCTCGTTGGAAGAGTACCTGAGTATTTTCTTGAATACACCTCCGCTCTTAACGAATTCTGCGCTTCTATGGACCAAAATCGTTTGATTAATGCCTCTGCAAACTCGTCAAAGTTACTGAATGTGTATCTAAATGCGCGAAACCATTCAAGGGGTCCTCCAATCAGATATCTCTCTACTATCTTCATCTCTCTCTCTCTGGGAATGTGAGCTTCGATGAAATAATCTTTGAGATTCCTTACATACTCTATAGGTGTCAAACTATCAGTGTTACTGAATTTTTGTGGTTTGTCTTCTAAATTCCTGATGACCGTCACGTTCCTCGGATATGAATCCGGATAGTTTTTCCCACTATCTCGATAGTTCCACTCAGGTTCCATATTCCTCTCGTCATCCTCCTCTCTGAATCTGGATACACGTTCTTCAGGAGTCACGTCTCTCTCTTCTGGCTCTAGGTTATGTCTTCTAGCATAATTCCTATTCAATTCGCAAGCTAAGCCTTCTGTATCCTTGTCGGTGATTTCTGTTAAGACTTTCTTGATTATCTCTTCTTTGTAGTCCTGCATTAAACTAGCCTCTCCTAACTTCAAATTTTTCAGTTTACTCGTCGTTTCATTTACATCCGAGACAACTTTATGAATTTGATCCTCTAATGTAGATTTTAAAGTTTGCATATCCTGATCTAGTTGTGTTCTATCGTCAACTTGTTTTTCGGATAGCGAATTTATCCTGACACTTAAATCTTTCCTAATCTGTACTACTTCATTGTTAATTTCTATCTGCGTACTGGCAAGTTTTCTTTCAATCCTTTCCTGAATTTGGGTTACATGTTCCCCACTTGACTTATTCCACTCGTCTTTCCATACCGCTACGTTTGCTGTTAACATTTCTGCTATGTCTAATTCGATATCCTCTTTTAATACTCTATTGTGGTCTAATACCTGTGTTCTCATGACCTCTACATCATACTTCAACTCTGCTAAAGACGTTGTTGTTCTAACTGATTCATCAACTAGTCTAGTCGCTAATGCAGTTATATTACGCGTACAAAGAGTTTTTGAGTTTTCGATTTCTTCCCTGACTTTATTTACATCAGTTTGGACTTTAGTCATATCTACGAAAACTGTGTTGACCTCTACCTGAATCTTAGTTATGTCACTTTGCACCTCAGTTATATCCGCACGAATGTTATTAATGTCTACCTGAACATTGGATACATCAGTTCTAGCTTTTTGAATTTCTTTTTGGACTTCCTCGACCTTGTCTTGGACAGTCGCTACATCGTTTTTGACAACAACAACTTCGGCTCTAGCACAAGAAATATCCCCTCGGACATTAGCTACATCTAAATTTAACATTGTAAGGTCTTTCTGTACCTTAGACACATCAAATTTAACATCATCAACACTTTTATGCACAATAGACACATCTTTATGGACATTAGACACGTCTGTGCGCATGTCCGTTACAGTATTCTCAATTCCTTGGGTATTAATCTGTAAACGCGACATATTATCCTCCAAATTAGCAGCACTAGTCTGAAGAACCTTCAAACTTTCACCCATGCTAGCTGTCAAATTAGCAGACAAAGTACTAGCATTCTCCTCCATTCGACTAGTATTCCTAGCTTCCATCTCCTTCATACTACTATTCAAATTAGCAGACATATTACTAGCATTCTCCTCCATCCTTGCATTCAAATTAGCAGACAAATTACTAACATTCTCCTCCATTCTTGCATTCAAATTAGCAGACAAATTACTATTATTCTCCTTCATGCTTTCATTCAGCATCTGCTTCATACTGCGATTCATGTTAGCAGACATCTCCTCTAACATTTTCTTCAAACTTTCATCTGCCATTACAATATTATTCAAAAATGGACTGCTGTAGGGACATATATCAAAAGAGCAAAATAACAACATTTGAGCAACACTTTTCACCATATATAATTTTTGATCAATTTTCTGTCTTAAATCTAACTTATAACTACCTTATAATTAACCTTCGAAGATACTTCATGTTGAAACAAACTCAAGCACATGTTCAAATTTCTCTGGCTCATTTTAAAATATCCTAACACAAATAATTTACATTTACAATCCAAATAATTTAATTTTATCTTTAACATGACTAAAATGTCATAAGCCGGTCAAATAAAATAAGATTCCAGATTATAGGCGATTTTTCTAAGTTTCCTGCCCATTTAACCTTTCTCAAGTTGTATAAGATCTGATCTTTTTTGAGTGTAATTTTCCTAACACAATACAACATTTAATTCCTATATAATCACACTCTTAAATTCTACAATTGGCCTAGACATCTAACAAAGAATCAACCTCTTTATTTGAGTCTAATCGAACCTCACGTTTTAGGTTTGCCACTCTTTCTGGCGTTCAACCTGGTAATCCAGTTTTGTTGAATCGAGCCCCAACGTTTTAGGTGCGCCAATCTTTCTGTCCCCGTTTACCTGGATAGTAGGCTGTCAGATATCCGCCCCCTCAATCGGATTGCCAATTATCAATCGCACCGGCACAGTTACATCAATGAAAATGGCACTGACAGATACTATCGAGATAAGAGCACAGAAGTTCACAGGAAATCATTGTGGAACACACCAAAATAGACGGGGGTTCATACTTACCGTTACTTACCTCTTAATTATCTCGGGGTTTGAGTTGACAACAGGATCACTAAAAGTCTGTTCACACAATAACCTCCACCATGACATTTAAAAATGAACCACAACGAAGACGAGAACTTTGAACTGTACAAAAGCTTTATTTCTAATAAAGGGTATGATTTTACTAACACAACAAAAACAACGTGGCTATCAGTAGCCCAAGTCAATCTGACTACGTCTTCCTGTAGGACTTGCAAAATTATCATACAACCTGATATAAAACATTTTAGCTCCCAAGAGCTCCAAATAACGTAATATTCATAACACTATTGGATTGGAAAAGGACGTCAGGGTGTGACATATATAGAGCATTTGGTTTCCTTTTAATAAACATGAGAATGGTATTTATAGTCGCAAGGCCAGAGTGTGGACGACCTCACTCTCTGAGAACCAGATGTTGGCACAGCTGCAGGCTACCCTCCAGCCTGTTGCATACTGGTCAAATGCACTCCCTTCTCACATGCTACGTTACGTAAGAATACAGCCTGCACTCTCAAGCTTTTAAATGTCTACAAGACAACTCACATTAATTTACGCAAATCTTTCAAGTACTTTGCTCACATCCTATTGGATCATTATGTTAATTCCTTAAACTTGTTAACTTCAATCCAGATGTTTAATTAGCTCTTAAATGTTTATAACAAAATCACATAAATTATTTATAACAATTAGAAATTGTTTATAATATTTGTCAAAGACAATAAAAATATTATAAGCACGCCTTTAACATCACTCTCGTTCTACATTATTTTCAAAAATATTTACAACAATTATTTACAATATTAACATTTAAATTGTTTAAATTATTAATTTAAGAAATACATTAACCACATGTTCATTCGGTTGGTAATTTTCATAATCGTGTTTAATATAATCGACCAATGAAGGTTAGTTATACATGTTAATGTCACAATCTGGTTTAATAAAGGTTTTAATAATGATTTGTGACGGCAACCTTCATTCAAAATCTTATCTCAAATTCTTTCAAAACTCGTGTTAATTATAACAGTAATTCACTTGATTAATTTTCAACGAACTATGACAATCTTACTCCAGCGGAAAATCCTTCGCTAACAAGTTAATGCACAATCTGCATTAAAAATATGCCCAAAATCATCATATATTAATCTATATGGCATTAAAAACTTCCACATAACTTACAAAAACTTCCACAAATAATTCTTTAACATTAATTCCTGTGGGAACCTCCTTCATATTCAAGGGCTTTATACATCAGCGACTTTCAACACGCGCTGCACTAGCGATTATACATTCATAGTTCCACTTAAAAATTTTTATAATCATTAATTGTTTCAAAACTGTTTTTCTATAACCTTCGTGGATTTCATTCATGAACCGAAATGAAGTCAAAACTTGCCAATCACAAACAAATTTAATAGTGAATACGCTTATATACGCCTGTCTGGTCTATCAAAATTTAAGATTAACATCTTAAAAGAAATTGTAGTATGAAAATACTATCTTCAAATAAAGTGCGACTAAAATGCAAAGTAGTCGAATAGAATCCAATTAGACTGGGGAATGCAAACATCGTTATATAAATCTCTAATTGAGAAAAACTCCTAACAAAAGTTCTTGACTTTAATGCATTCAATAATTCATTATTAAAGTTAATCTTTCACAAAAGTGTCAATGATGCAATGTTCATTCATAACTGACGATAAATGTCTGTGTTGCAATCAATACAAATAACGACTAGTATTTCCAAGATCGTCGACAACGTAAGAGATTTTAACGCTCTAAAATCATTTAAATGTTCTTCCTTCTTGATGATGACAGAAAATTGGTCAAAGTAATTAAGCTGGGGTAGAATTACTTTAATAAAGTGACACGCTGTCTGAATTTAAATCTACCATAAAAAAATCATTAACTTACAGTCAAATCGTGACTACAAAAATATTAATTACTGAAAAATCCAAATATCAGTCTCAACTGATTCAAAATCGTTAACTATGCCCATGACATAGCAATGTCTTAATAAATCGTCGAAAAATGCAAAACTCATCAAGGTGTACTGAGAATAAGAATCTCAACAAGAAAATAGGGCAAAAAACATGAGGATAAAAAAAAATATGGGAAAAATGGTTGCTCAAACATCATTAATAAACTCAAATACAATAAACGTTCACGACTACCTTATCTGCCGATTGACGTTCCAGAGGAAAATTCTCCAAAGAAGACTGCTGATGGATCCATTTCACCACGTTAAAGTTGAGCTCCATCCTCGAAATAGGAAATAGCACCCTCGGAGAATCGAACTGCTTCCTTCTCCGTGAATCGCTCTGCTCCTCGAAGACGAATAGACATCCTTCCGGCAATAATCTTCTTTGTGAGTCGGGATATCCCTGACCTCTCTTGAAAAATTCCCTGAAGTTCCAGTAGACAATCGCCATGAAGTTTTGTAGAAATTTCCGAAGAAATTATTCATATTCAGAGTATGAAATTGTTTCTATGGCTGTTCGATGGTATTCAGCCTTTAATTACGAAACATGGGTGTAGATGGTATTCACCGCATGTTCGCTTGTGTGGAATAGCAATTAGCGAAGTTCCATGTCGCTATCTTACTCCGTTGAAGTATGTCCCAATTGCAATAAGCCCTTTTAGCCTTCCATCTGCTCTTCGGTTGTAGTGTTAGAAGAACAAAATGCCGTATTCAATTGCTCCATTATACTGTATCGTTCTGTAACCAAGCAATCTGAAGTCTTTCTATTCCACTCGCAGCGTCAGCCGTTGCGTTGATTCTGGCTATACAAAAGTGCTTCTCTAGTGGCGAGATAATCACTTTTGTCAGTCGTATAAAACTGCTAATATCTTTTAAATTAATCGGTCGAAATTGTTCAGCTTTTCTCTATAACTTTATGTAGCACTGCACAATACAATTAGCTTATCGGTGACCGCTAACTGTTCGAAGCTAAACTTGTAGAAGCTTTCTAAGGTCCGTTTCAACTTCACCTAGTTTGACTTGGATCTCGTTAATATAGTGGCCTCGCCACGCGTTATAAAGACGATTCTTTTCACTGCTGTTCACTTCGACGTCTCACTATAATGAATGTATAAGAAAAGAACTTTCACAATAGACTTCGATGATCTGAGAATGAGATCTCAGAATAATCGGAGAACGAAAGAGACTCCTCTCTTCTGCGCAAGCCCTTTTATTAACTTCACGAGGGGCGTTTCCATCCCTTCCAAAGCGTGATACTACGTCATCGCTAAAAGTTCCAACTTCGTTAATACATGACGGATTTTCAAAATTCAAAAACTGAAAATAAATTTCACAAAAATTCCAAATCAATGCTTTTACTGCAAATGGAGTTCCATAATTCTGCATTCCAAAAGTAATAAAAATACCATAGTTTCAGCAATCTCCGTCTTCCTTTAAACTATCGTTGATTGGTTCATGCCTCTCCTCCAATAGCATAGTTTCTTCCTCAGCAGAATTCCTCGTTTCCTGCGACTGCGTCGTAAATCTTGGAACATTCTCGACTAAATGCTGACGTCACTGAGAATCTCAGCTCAAGTAGCCTGCTGGTATAACATTTACGTCATCCGTGCTTACGTCATGACTACCCACGTTATAACTATGACAGCCATAACTTTCCTTATAATTTCAATATAGCCACCGTGGTCTCTATATAATTCAATTACGGGGGCATTCTCCTCTCACCACGTTTTAAAAACAGTTGCAAATTGTTTTTAAACCCAATGTTACAAGTATCTCAACTCTCTTGAACACGAAATTGAATTATTACTGGCTTACTCGAGGATAGTATCTTTTTAAATTTCCAGCATTGAACTTGCCGTAAACGACATTATTCTCATCATCGTAGAGTTCGTAACAGTTGTTTCCATAAGCGTTCGTAATCCTAAACGGCCCCAGGAACACTAATCCAAATTTGGGGTAGATTTTCTTGGACATATCAGCCTTGACAGGTCTGCGTAATAATACAAGATTTCCAACTTGAAAGGGTGTACCAAAACGTTTTCCAGCTACTCTTTTCAATCGTTTCTCTGCTGCTTTCTGGAGTTGTTCCTTTGCCTTGTCAATCCTCTGCTGTCTTCCTATGTCGGGATCTCTCGGTATGTGGTTGAAAAGATTATCCCACGGCCTTTCTGGGTTTCTTCCTAGATGAAGTCGCATTGGCACTTCTCCTGTGCTCTCCTGCACTGTAGAGTTCAGACATTCCTCAATAAGGGGTACAAATCTCACCCAACCAGAATGATCATTTGGACAGAAAATTCGACAGAATTTCGAAAATTCAGCCATATATCTTTCTGAGGAATTCGATTCAGGGTAACGCACGCTTGAAAATAAGTGCTTAATGCCAAGCCTTTCCATATCCGCTGCAAATTCCACGGACGTAAACTGCGTTCCATGATCTGACAGTAGATATTCCGGTATACCAGCTTTAGGAAATACAGCATTTTCCAGTCTGCTTACTACGTTCCTCGTGTTAGCTTTCTGCATGGGACTCATTGTAACAAATTTTGAGAAAACATCCACGGTCACCAACAAGTATTGGTTACCCTGGTATCCCTTCGGACAGGGGCCAAATATATCCGTCGCCATAAGTTCGTTTGGCTTAGAAGGAATCATCGCCTTCGGTTTTCCCTTTAGTAAAGCAGAAGCATACTTTGCTCTTTGACATTTGTCACAGGATCGAATGACCTTGGCAATGCTGGAACGCATGTTAGTCCAGATAAATCTCTCTTTAAGTGTATTAAGAGTTTTATCTAAACCGGCATGTCCAGTTGCATGATGAGCTACCCACACTAAATTGACAACAAGTTTAGGTGGCACGACTATTCGAAGTTTTGTATGCGCAGGGTCAGCATACTTGCATACAATGTCTCCACTCAAGACAAAGTGTCGTGAATTTCTCCGTGTAGCTTCATAGTCAACATCCGTATTGTCCATGTAACCCTTGAGGAACCTGTACATTTTCCTTATTGGAGCGTGTCTCTTCTGTGACACACCGATTCGGGCTAACCTCCTAACGGTTTCTTCATCTTCTTGCTCCAATTGTACATGGTGTATCTGCACATTTTTAATAGGGTTACGTGATAGAGCATCAGCCAGTAAGTTATCTTTCCCAGGCTGGTGGACGATAGTAGCGTTAAACTGTTGGGTGAACAAAGCCCAACGTGTCAATCTATCACTCGACATGTCAGTTTGCAACATAAACTGTAGTGCTTTATGGTCAGTAATAATGATGACCTTATGTCCCAGCAGGATTTTCTTCCAGGCTTGTAAAGCTGTCACAAAAGCTAACGCTTCAAGCTCTGTCGTGAAGTAGTTTTCCTCGTGCTTTTTCAACTTCCGACTAGTGAACGCAATGTAGTGCTTGTTGCCTGCCTCGTCTTTCTGGTATAAGACTGCACTAATGCCTATTCTTGATGCATCAGACTCAATATAGAACACCTTCTCAAAGTCTGGGTACTCCAGTTTCACATTATTTTTGAGCATCTCTTTTGCTTTCTCAAAAGCCTCGTCTGCAGCGGTACTCCATTTCCATCTGTTGTTCTTCTTGAGTAAGTCATACAGAGGAGCCATAATTTCCGAGTATCTTGGACAGTGGCTGCTAATAAATTGGCATGCACCTACAAATTCTCTGACTTGTTTTACTTTAGTTGGCTTTGGAAATCTCGTGATCGCATCTACTTTTTTCATGTTTGGATGATATCCATCTTTATCAATAGTATGCCCCAAGTAATTTATCTCCTTCTTCAAGAATTGACATTTTCCAAAGTTCACCTTAATATTGGCCTCCCTTAAATTCTCGAACAACTTTCTCAAGTGCACTAAATGTTCTGCGGCGCTGGGTGAAGATACGATTAAATCGTCAATGTAGCAGATTACATTTTCTTTCACTTCGTCAGTGAGCTTACTATCAAGTGCTCGAATAAGTGCTGGTCCACTGTTAACCATTCCAAAAGGCATTCTGGCAAAGACCCATGACGTCTGGTCAAAAAGGAATCCAGTGTACTGCATACTATCCTCTTCTAATTGAACCTGATAAAATGAAGACGTCAAGTCAAGAACGCTGAAACATGCTCTTCCTTTGAATTTCCGAAGCAGATCTCTAATCTTGGGTGGTCTGTCATTTTCTGGAAGAATCTTCAAGTTGATGGTCCTGGCATCGAGACAAAGACGTATCTGACCATTACTTTTCTTTACTACTGTGCTGGGGTTTATATAAGACGACGCCTGTTTTCTAATAATCCCGTCTACCTCCATTTTTCTGATTAACCCTCGTACTTCTTGATAGTATTTCTCAGGAATGGGGTATATTCTCTTCTGGTAAGGGGTTTCATCTGTCAGCCTTATCTTGTACTTATAATCCTTAATCAATCCAGGCTTTTCATCGAAAATATCATGGAATTCCTTTATCAGATCCTCAAATTCCCCCTGAATTTCTTCAAATCCTTCAGTTTTTCTACTGGGTATTTCTTCTAAATTTTCCACTTCATTAATTATTGTATTCAAAATTTCTTCCCTAAGGTCTATTTCCAGACTGTTTTTCACGTCCTGTTCTTCTATCTCTTCTGTGATTATGTACCCATCATTAAAGCTAATACTTCTGTTCTTCATGTCAATAATAGCTCCGACCTTCGATATAAAATCGATTCCAAGCACCATATCAAAATTGATCTTGCTCACCACAATGAAGATCTGTTCATAATTCCTTCCATTGATCTCAAAGTTCAATAACACTTGAATCTTGCATTTCACTGCCTTATCTTGGAATATCCCTCTCACTTTGATGGTAGAAACAGGTAGAACTGTCATGTTCTCTCCTCTTAGCAGACTTTGATAACATTCCTCTGAAATGATGGAAATAATAGCACCAGTATCCATCAGGGCTTTGTACTGCTGTCCATCTATCCGTACAGCAATAATAGGTAAGGCACATGGTCTTTCCTCTTTAACAATACCCCTCTCTTCTAGTAAATCTTCATCGGTAACTTCGTATATCTCATTAATCGTAATCAGGTGTGGTGTGGCAATGTATTTACAGGTTCTCACTGACGTTGAGAAATCGGCGTTTTTTTTTTGTGTTACCGACCTCAAAATTCTGTTGGCTCGTAGAAGGCCCAGGATCGATTACAACATCCTGCCTTTTCCTTTGATTGTCAGCTTCTTTATCCCTTAATTCTTTTAAGTATTGCTGGCTTTCCTTTTCTCTTTGCTGATACTGATCGGGTGTCATAACCTGACCTTGAGTATTCTGGTTTCTATTTTGGTTTTGGTTATTCCTATTATAGTTACGGTTATACCCATTATTGTTGTAATATCTGCCTCTTCCATTGTAGTTTCCTCGGTTGTAGTTCCAACCTCTTCTCTGTTGATACGGTCGGTAACCTTGTGATCTGTAATTTCTAAACTGATTATTCCTGTGAGGACCTACATTGTCAGTTTTCTCCTGCTCTGGCTTGTCAGTTTGTTGGACTTGGTCCATGTATACCGTATTGATTTCTTTAAACTCCTGCCTTTGACCTTTCTGGACTACGTTAGGCATTGGACTTGTGTAGTCTAACCTTCTTAGTAATTCATCCATGCTGGATAAATCCCTGATGTTGGACGAAATTATAAGTCTTCTCACCTCAACTGGCAGCATACGAGAAATCGCATCAATTAGTTGCTCCGTGGACAATGGGGGTTGCAAAAATCTCAAGCGGGACAACTGACTCGTAAAGAAATCAGCGTACCTCGTTGGAAGAGTACCTGAGTATTTTCTTGAATACACCTCCGCTCTTAACGAATTCTGCGCTTCTATGGACCAAAATCGTTTGATTAATGCCTCTGCAAACTCGTCAAAGTTACTGAATGTGTATCTAAATGCGCGAAACCATTCAAGGGGTCCTCCAATCAGATATCTCTCTACTATCTTCATCTCTCTCTCTCTGGGAATGTGAGCTTCGATGAAATAATCTTTGAGATTCCTTACATACTCTATAGGTGTCAAACTATCAGTGTTACTGAATTTTTGTGGTTTGTCTTCTAAATTCCTGATGACCGTCACGTTCCTCGGATATGAATCCGGATAGTTTTTCCCACTATCTCGATAGTTCCACTCAGGTTCCATATTCCTCTCGTCATCCTCCTCTCTGAATCTGGATACACGTTCTTCAGGAGTCACGTCTCTCTCTTCTGGCTCTAGGTTATGTCTTCTAGCATAATTCCTATTCAATTCGCAAGCTAAGCCTTCTGTATCCTTGTCGGTGATTTCTGTTAAGACTTTCTTGATTATCTCTTCTTTGTAGTCCTGCATTAAACTAGCCTCTCCTAACTTCAAATTTTTCAGTTTACTCGTCGTTTCATTTACATCCGAGACAACTTTATGAATTTGATCCTCTAATGTAGATTTTAAAGTTTGCATATCCTGATCTAGTTGTGTTCTATCGTCAACTTGTTTTTCGGATAGCGAATTTATCCTGACACTTAAATCTTTCCTAATCTGTACTACTTCATTGTTAATTTCTATCGGCGTACTGGCAAGTTTTCTTTCAATCCTTTCCTGAATTTGGGTTACATGTTCCCCACTTGACTTATTCCACTCGTCTTTCCATACCGCTACGTTTGCTGTTAACATTTCTGCTATGTCTAATTCGATATCCTCTTTTAATACTCTATTGTGGTCTAATACCTGTGTTCTCATGACCTCTACATCATACTTCAACTCTGCTAAAGACGTTGTTGTTCTAACTGATTCATCAACTAGTCTAGTCGCTAATGCAGTTATATTACGCGTACAAAGAGTTTTTGAGTTTTCGATTTCTTCCCTGACTTTATTTACATCAGTTTGGACTTTAGTCATATCTACGAAAACTGTGTTGACCTCTACCTGAATCTTAGTTATGTCACTTTGCACCTCAGTTATATCCGCACGAATGTTATTAATGTCTACCTGAACATTGGATACATCAGTTCTAGCTTTTTGAATTTCTTTTTGGACTTCCTCGACCTTGTCTTGGACAGTCGCTACATCGTTTTTGACAACAACAACTTCGGCTCTAGCACAAGAAATATCCCCTCGGACATTAGCTACATCTAAATTTAACATTGTAAGATCTTTCTGTACCTTAGACACATCAAATTTAACATCATCAACACTTTTATGCACAATAGACACATCTTTATGGACATTAGACACGTCTGTGCGCATGTCCGTTACAGTATTCTCAATTCCTTGGGTATTAATCTGTAAACGCGACATATTATCCTCCAAATTAGCAGCACTAGTCTGAAGAACCTTCAAACTTTCACCCATGCTAGCTGTCAAATTAGCAGACAAAGTACTAGCATTCTCCTCCATTCGACTAGTATTCCTAGCTTCCATCTCCTTCATACTACTATTCAAATTAGCAGACATATTACTAGCATTCTCCTCCATCCTTGCATTCAAATTAGCAGACAAATTACTAACATTCTCCTCCATTCTTGCATTCAAATTAGCAGACAAATTACTATTATTCTCCTTCATGCTTTCATTCAGCATCTGCTTCATACTGCGATTCATGTTAGCAGACATCTCCTCTAACATTTTCTTCAAACTTTCATCTGCCATTACAATATTATTCAAAAATGGACTGCTGTAGGGACATATATCAAAAGAGCAAAATAACAACATTTGAGCAACACTTTTCACCATATATAATTTTTGATCAATTTTCTGTCTTAAATCTAACTTATAACTACCTTATAATTAACCTTCGAAGATACTTCATGTTGAAACAAACTCAAGCACATGTTCAAATTTCTCTGGCTCATTTTAAAATATCCTAACACAAATAATTTACATTTACAATCCAAATAATTTAATTTTATCTTTAACATGACTAAAATGTCATAAGCCGGTCAAATAAAATAAGATTCCAGATTATAGGCGATTTTTCTAAGTTTCCTGCCCATTTAACCTTTCTCAAGTTGTATAAGATCTGATCTTTTTTGAGTGTAATTTTCCTAACACAATACAACATTTAATTCCTATATAATCACACTCTTAAATTCTACAATTGGCCTAGACATCTAACAAAGAATCAACCTCTTTATTTGAGTCTAATCGAACCTCACGTTTTAGGTTTGCCACTCTTTCTGGCGTTCAACCTGGTAATCCAGTTTTGTTGAATCGAGCCCCAACGTTTTAGGTGCGCCAATCTTTCTGTCCCCGTTTACCTGGATAGTAGGCTGTCAGATATCCGCCCCCTCAATCGGATTGCCAATTATCAATCGCACCGGCACAGTTACATCAATGAAAATGGCACTGACAGATACTATCGAGATAAGAGCACAGAAGTTCACAGGAAATCATTGTGGAACACACCAAAATAGACGGGGGTTCATACTTACCGTTACTTACCTCTTAATTATCTCGGGGTTTGAGTTGACAACAGGATCACTAAAAGTCTGTTCACACAATAACCTCCACCATGACATTTAAAAATGAACCACAACGAAGACGAGAACTTTGAACTGTACAAAAGCTTTATTTCTAATAAAGGGTATGATTTTACTAACACAACAAAAACAACGTGGCTATCAGTAGCCCAAGTCAATCTGACTACGTCTTCCTGTAGGACTTGCAAAATTATCATACAACCTGATATAAAACATTTTAGCTCCCAAGAGCTCCAAATAACGTAATATTCATAACACTATTGGATTGGAAAAGGACGTCAGGGTGTGACATATATAGAGCATTTGGTTTCCTTTTAATAAACATGAGAATGGTATTTATAGTCGCAAGGCCAGAGTGTGGACGACCTCACTCTCTGAGAACCAGATGTTGGCACAGCTGCAGGCTACCCTCCAGCCTGTTGCATACTGGTCAAATGCACTCCCTTCTCACATGCTACGTTACGTAAGAATACAGCCTGCACTCTCAAGCTTTTAAATGTCTACAAGACAACTCACATTAATTTACGCAAATCTTTCAAGTACTTTGCTCACATCCTATTGGATCATTATGTTAATTCCTTAAACTTGTTAACTTCAATCCAGATGTTTAATTAGCTCTTAAATGTTTATAACAAAATCACATAAATTATTTATAACAATTAGAAATTGTTTATAATATTTGTCAAAGACAATAAAAATATTATAAGCACGCCTTTAACATCACTCTCGTTCTACATTATTTTCAAAAATATTTACAACAATTATTTACAATATTAACATTTAAATTGTTTAAATTATTAATTTAAGAAATACATTAACCACATGTTCATTCGGTTGGTAATTTTCATAATCGTGTTTAATATAATCGACCAATGAAGGTTAGTTATACATGTTAATGTCACAATCTGGTTTAATAAAGGTTTTAATAATGATTTGTGACGGCAACCTTCATTCAAAATCTTATCTCAAATTCTTTCAAAACTCGTGTTAATTATAACAGTAATTCACTTGATTAATTTTCAACGAACTATGACAATCTTACTCCAGCGGAAAATCCTTCGCTAACAAGTTAATGCACAATCTGCATTAAAAATATGCCCAAAATCATCATATATTAATCTATATGGCATTAAAAACTTCCACATAACTTACAAAAACTTCCACAAATAATTCTTTAACATTAATTCCTGTGGGAACCTCCTTCATATTCAAGGGCTTTATACATCAGCGACTTTCAACACGCGCTGCACTAGCGATTATACATTCATAGTTCCACTTAAAATTTTTTATAATCATTAATTGTTTCAAAACTGTTTTTCTATAACCTTCGTGGATTTCATTCATGAACCGAAATGAAGTCAAAACTTGCCAATCACAAACAAATTTAATAGTGAATACGCTTATATACGCCTGTCTGGTCTATCAAAATTTAAGATTAACATCTTAAAAGAAATTGTAGTATGAAAATACTATCTTCAAATAAAGTGCGACTAAAATGCAAAGTAGTCGAATAGAATCCAATTAGACTGGGGAATGCAAACATCGTTATATAAATCTCTAATTGAGAAAAACTCCTAACAAAAGTTCTTGACTTTAATGCATTCAATAATTCATTATTAAAGTTAATCTTTCACAAAAGTGTCAATGATGCAATGTTCATTCATAACTGACGATAAATGTCTGTGTTGCAATCAATACAAATAACGACTAGTATTTCCAAGATCGTCGACAACGTAAGAGATTTTAACGCTCTAAAATCATTTAAATGTTCTTCCTTCTTGATGATGACAGAAAATTGGTCAAAGTAATTAAGCTGGGGTAGAATTACTTTAATAAAGTGACACGCTGTCTGAATTTAAATCTACCATAAAAAAATCATTAACTTACAGTCAAATCGTGACTACAAAAATATTAATTACTGAAAAATCCAAATATCAGTCTCAACTGATTCAAAATCGTTAACTATGCCCATGACATAGCAATGTCTTAATAAATCGTCGAAAAATGCAAAACTCATCAAGGTGTACTGAGAATAAGAATCTCAACAAGAAAATAGGGCAAAAAACATGAGGATAAAAAAAAATATGGGAAAAATGGTTGCTCAAACATCATTAATAAACTCAAATACAATAAACGTTCACGACTACCTTATCTGCCGATTGACGTTCCAGAGGAAAATTCTCCAAAGAAGACTGCTGATGGATCCATTTCACCACGTTAAAGTTGAGCTCCATCCTCGAAATAGGAAATAGCACCCTCGGAGAATCGAACTGCTTCCTTCTCCGTGAATCGCTCTGCTCCTCGAAGACGAATAGACATCCTTCCGGCAATAATCTTCTTTGTGAGTCGGGATATCCCTGACCTCTCTTGAAAAATTCCCTGAAGTTCCAGTAGACAATCGCCATGAAGTTTTGTAGAAATTTCCGAAGAAATTATTCATATTCAGAGTATGAAATTGTTTCTATGGCTGTTCGATGGTATTCAGCCTTTAATTACGAAACATGGGTGTAGATGGTATTCACCGCATGTTCGCTTGTGTGGAATAGCAATTAGCGAAGTTCCATGTCGCTATCTTACTCCGTTGAAGTATGTCCCAATTGCAATAAGCCCTTTTAGCCTTCCATCTGCTCTTCGGTTGTAGTGTTAGAAGAACAAAATGCCGTATTCAATTGCTCCATTATACTGTATCGTTCTGTAACCAAGCAATCTGAAGTCTTTCTATTCCACTCGCAGCGTCAGCCGTTGCGTTGATTCTGGCTATACAAAAGTGCTTCTCTAGTGGCGAGATAATCACTTTTGTCAGTCGTATAAAACTGCTAATATCTTTTAAATTAATCGGTCGAAATTGTTCAGCTTTTCTCTATAACTTTATGTAGCACTGCACAATACAATTAGCTTATCGGTGACCGCTAACTGTTCGAAGCTAAACTTGTAGAAGCTTTCTAAGGTCCGTTTCAACTTCACCTAGTTTGACTTGGATCTCGTTAATATAGTGGCCTCGCCACGCGTTATAAAGACGATTCTTTTCACTGCTGTTCACTTCGACGTCTCACTATAATGAATGTATAAGAAAAGAACTTTCACAATAGACTTCGATGATCTGAGAATGAGATCTCAGAATAATCGGAGAACGAAAGAGACTCCTCTCTTCTGCGCAAGCCCTTTTATTAACTTCACGAGGGGCGTTTCCATCCCTTCCAAAGCGTGATACTACGTCATCGCTAAAAGTTCCAACTTCGTTAATACATGACGGATTTTCAAAATTCAAAAACTGAAAATAAATTTCACAAAAATTCCAAATCAATGCTTTTACTGCAAATGGAGTTCCATAATTCTGCATTCCAAAAGTAATAAAAATACCATAGTTTCAGCAATCTCCGTCTTCCTTTAAACTATCGTTGATTGGTTCATGCCTCTCCTCCAATAGCATAGTTTCTTCCTCAGCAGAATTCCTCGTTTCCTGCGACTGCGTCGTAAATCTTGGAACATTCTCGACTAAATGCTGACGTCACTGAGAATCTCAGCTCAAGTAGCCTGCTGGTATAACATTTACGTCATCCGTGCTTACGTCATGACTACCCACGTTATAACTATGACAGCCATAACTTTCCTTATAATTTCAATATAGCCACCGTGGTCTCTATATAATTCAATTACGGGGGCATTCTCCTCTCACCACGTTTTAAAAACAGTTGCAAATTGTTTTTAAACCCAATGTTACAAGTATCTCAACTCTCTTGAACACGAAATTGAATTATTACTGGCTTACTCGAGGATAGTATCTTTTTAAATTTCCAGCATTGAACTTGCCGTAAACGACATTATTCTCATCATCGTAGAGTTCGTAACAGTTGTTTCCATAAGCGTTCGTAATCCTAAACGGCCCCAGGAACACTAATCCAAATTTGGGGTAGATTTTCTTGGACATATCAGCCTTGACAGGTCTGCGTAATAATACAAGATTTCCAACTTGAAAGGGTGTACCAAAACGTTTTCCAGCTACTCTTTTCAATCGTTTCTCTGCTGCTTTCTGGAGTTGTTCCTTTGCCTTGTCAATCCTCTGCTGTCTTCCTATGTCGGGATCTCTCGGTATGTGGTTGAAAAGATTATCCCACGGCCTTTCTGGGTTTCTTCCTAGATGAAGTCGCATTGGCACTTCTCCTGTGCTCTCCTGCACTGTAGAGTTCAGACATTCCTCAATAAGGGGTACAAATCTCACCCAACCAGAATGATCATTTGGACAGAAAATTCGACAGAATTTCGAAAATTCAGCCATATATCTTTCTGAGGAATTCGATTCAGGGTAACGCACGCTTGAAAATAAGTGCTTAATGCCAAGCCTTTCCATATCCGCTGCAAATTCCACGGACGTAAACTGCGTTCCATGATCTGACAGTAGATATTCCGGTATACCAGCTTTAGGAAATACAGCATTTTCCAGTCTGCTTACTACGTTCCTCGTGTTAGCTTTCTGCATGGGACTCATTGTAACAAATTTTGAGAAAACATCCACGGTCACCAACAAGTATTGGTTACCCTGGTATCCCTTCGGACAGGGGCCAAATATATCCGTCGCCATAAGTTCGTTTGGCTTAGAAGGAATCATCGCCTTCGGTTTTCCCTTTAGTAAAGCAGAAGCATACTTTGCTCTTTGACATTTGTCACAGGATCGAATGACCTTGGCAATGCTGGAACGCATGTTAGTCCAGATAAATCTCTCTTTAAGTGTATTAAGAGTTTTATCTAAACCGGCATGTCCAGTTGCATGATGAGCTACCCACACTAAATTGACAACAAGTTTAGGTGGCACGACTATTCGAAGTTTTGTATGCGCAGGGTCAGCATACTTGCATACAATGTCTCCACTCAAGACAAAGTGTCGTGAATTTCTCCGTGTAGCTTCATAGTCAACATCCGTATTGTCCATGTAACCCTTGAGGAACCTGTACATTTTCCTTATTGGAGCGTGTCTCTTCTGTGACACACCGATTCGGGCTAACCTCCTAACGGTTTCTTCATCTTCTTGCTCCAATTGTACATGGTGTATCTGCACATTTTTAATAGGGTTACGTGATAGAGCATCAGCCAGTAAGTTATCTTTCCCAGGCTGGTGGACGATAGTAGCGTTAAACTGTTGGGTGAACAAAGCCCAACGTGTCAATCTATCACTCGACATGTCAGTTTGCAACATAAACTGTAGTGCTTTATGGTCAGTAATAATGATGACCTTATGTCCCAGCAGGATTTTCTTCCAGGCTTGTAAAGCTGTCACAAAAGCTAACGCTTCAAGCTCTGTCGTGAAGTAGTTTTCCTCGTGCTTTTTCAACTTCCGACTAGTGAACGCAATGTAGTGCTTGTTGCCTGCCTCGTCTTTCTGGTATAAGACTGCACTAATGCCTATTCTTGATGCATCAGACTCAATATAGAACACCTTCTCAAAGTCTGGGTACTCCAGTTTCACATTATTTTTGAGCATCTCTTTTGCTTTCTCAAAAGCCTCGTCTGCAGCGGTACTCCATTTCCATCTGTTGTTCTTCTTGAGTAAGTCATACAGAGGAGCCATAATTTCCGAGTATCTTGGACAGTGGCTGCTAATAAATTGGCATGCACCTACAAATTCTCTGACTTGTTTTACTTTAGTTGGCTTTGGAAATCTCGTGATCGCATCTACTTTTTTCATCCATCTTTATCAATAGTATGCCCCAAGTAATTTATCTCCTTCTTCAAGAATTGACATTTTCCAAAGTTCACCTTAATATTGGCCTCCCTTAAATTCTCGAACAACTTTCTCAAGTGCACTAAATGTTCTGCGGCGCTGGGTGAAGATACGATTAAATCGTCAATGTAGCAGATTACATTTTCTTTCACTTCGTCAGTGAGCTTACTATCAAGTGCTCGAATAAGTGCTGGTCCACTGTTAACCATTCCAAAAGGCATTCTGGCAAAGACCCATGACGTCTGGTCAAAAAGGAATCCAGTGTACTGCATACTATCCTCTTCTAATTGAACCTGATAAAATGAAGACGTCAAGTCAAGAACGCTGAAACATGCTCTTCCTTTGAATTTCCGAAGCAGATCTCTAATCTTGGGTGGTCTGTCATTTTCTGGAAGAATCTTCAAGTTGATGGTCCTGGCATCGAGACAAAGACGTATCTGACCATTACTTTTCTTTACTACTGTGCTGGGGTTTATATAAGACGACGCCTGTTTTCTAATAATCCCGTCTACCTCCATTTTTCTGATTAACCCTCGTACTTCTTGATAGTATTTCTCAGGAATGGGGTATATTCTCTTCTGGTAAGGGGTTTCATCTGTCAGCCTTATCTTGTACTTATAATCCTTAATCAATCCAGGCTTTTCATCGAAAATATCATGGAATTCCTTTATCAGATCCTCAAATTCCCCCTGAATTTCTTCAAATCCTTCAGTTTTTCTACTGGGTATTTCTTCTAAATTTTCCACTTCATTAATTATTGTATTCAAAATTTCTTCCCTAAGGTCTATTTCCAGACTGTTTTTCACGTCCTGTTCTTCTATCTCTTCTGTGATTATGTACCCATCATTAAAGCTAATACTTCTGTTCTTCATGTCAATAATAGCTCCGACCTTCGATATAAAATCGATTCCAAGCACCATATCAAAATTGATCTTGCTCACCACAATGAAGATCTGTTCATAATTCCTTCCATTGATCTCAAAGTTCAATAACACTTGAATCTTGCATTTCACTGCCTTATCTTGGAATATCCCTCTCACTTTGATGGTAGAAACAGGTAGAACTGTCATGTTCTCTCCTCTTAGCAGACTTTGATAACATTCCTCTGAAATGATGGAAATAATAGCACCAGTATCCATCAGGGCTTTGTACTGCTGTCCATCTATCCGTACAGCAATAATAGGTAAGGCACATGGTCTTTCCTCTTTAACAATACCCCTCTCTTCTAGTAAATCTTCATCGGTAACTTCGTATATCTCATTAATCGTAATCAGGTGTGGTGTGGCAATGTATTTACAGGTTCTCACTGACGTTGAGAAATCGGCGTTTTTTTTTTGTGTTACCGACCTCAAAATTCTGTTGGCTCGTAGAAGGCCCAGGATCGATTACAACATCCTGCCTTTTCCTTTGATTGTCAGCTTCTTTATCCCTTAATTCTTTTAAGTATTGCTGGCTTTCCTTTTCTCTTTGCTGATACTGATCGGGTGTCATAACCTGACCTTGAGTATTCTGGTTTCTATTTTGGTTTTGGTTATTCCTATTATAGTTACGGTTATACCCATTATTGTTGTAATATCTGCCTCTTCCATTGTAGTTTCCTCGGTTGTAGTTCCAACCTCTTCTCTGTTGATACGGTCGGTAACCTTGTGATCTGTAATTTCTAAACTGATTATTCCTGTGAGGACCTACATTGTCAGTTTTCTCCTGCTCTGGCTTGTCAGTTTGTTGGACTTGGTCCATGTATACCGTATTGATTTCTTTAAACTCCTGCCTTTGACCTTTCTGGACTACGTTAGGCATTGGACTTGTGTAGTCTAACCTTCTTAGTAATTCATCCATGCTGGATAAATCCCTGATGTTGGACGAAATTATAAGTCTTCTCACCTCAACTGGCAGCATACGAGAAATCGCATCAATTAGTTGCTCCGTGGACAATGGGGGTTGCAAAAATCTCAAGCGGGACAACTGACTCGTAAAGAAATCAGCGTACCTCGTTGGAAGAGTACCTGAGTATTTTCTTGAATACACCTCCGCTCTTAACGAATTCTGCGCTTCTATGGACCAAAATCGTTTGATTAATGCCTCTGCAAACTCGTCAAAGTTACTGAATGTGTATCTAAATGCGCGAAACCATTCAAGGGGTCCTCCAATCAGATATCTCTCTACTATCTTCATCTCTCTCTCTCTGGGAATGTGAGCTTCGATGAAATAATCTTTGAGATTCCTTACATACTCTATAGGTGTCAAACTATCAGTGTTACTGAATTTTTGTGGTTTGTCTTCTAAATTCCTGATGACCGTCACGTTCCTCGGATATGAATCCGGATAGTTTTTCCCACTATCTCGATAGTTCCACTCAGGTTCCATATTCCTCTCGTCATCCTCCTCTCTGAATCTGGATACACGTTCTTCAGGAGTCACGTCTCTCTCTTCTGGCTCTAGGTTATGTCTTCTAGCATAATTCCTATTCAATTCGCAAGCTAAGCCTTCTGTATCCTTGTCGGTGATTTCTGTTAAGACTTTCTTGATTATCTCTTCTTTGTAGTCCTGCATTAAACTAGCCTCTCCTAACTTCAAATTTTTCAGTTTACTCGTCGTTTCATTTACATCCGAGACAACTTTATGAATTTGATCCTCTAATGTAGATTTTAAAGTTTGCATATCCTGATCTAGTTGTGTTCTATCGTCAACTTGTTTTTCGGATAGCGAATTTATCCTGACACTTAAATCTTTCCTAATCTGTACTACTTCATTGTTAATTTCTATCTGCGTACTGGCAAGTTTTCTTTCAATCCTTTCCTGAATTTGGGTTACATGTTCCCCACTTGACTTATTCCACTCGTCTTTCCATACCGCTACGTTTGCTGTTAACATTTCTGCTATGTCTAATTCGATATCCTCTTTTAATACTCTATTGTGGTCTAATACCTGTGTTCTCATGACCTCTACATCATACTTCAACTCTGCTAAAGACGTTGTTGTTCTAACTGATTCATCAACTAGTCTAGTCGCTAATGCAGTTATATTACGCGTACAAAGAGTTTTTGAGTTTTCGATTTCTTCCCTGACTTTATTTACATCAGTTTGGACTTTAGTCATATCTACGAAAACTGTGTTGACCTCTACCTGAATCTTAGTTATGTCACTTTGCACCTCAGTTATATCCGCACGAATGTTATTAATGTCTACCTGAACATTGGATACATCAGTTCTAGCTTTTTGAATTTCTTTTTGGACTTCCTCGACCTTGTCTTGGACAGTCGCTACATCGTTTTTGACAACAACAACTTCGGCTCTAGCACAAGAAATATCCCCTCGGACATTAGCTACATCTAAATTTAACATTGTAAGGTCTTTCTGTACCTTAGACACATCAAATTTAACATCATCAACACTTTTATGCACAATAGACACATCTTTATGGACATTAGACACGTCTGTGCGCATGTCCGTTACAGTATTCTCAATTCCTTGGGTATTAATCTGTAAACGCGACATATTATCCTCCAAATTAGCAGCACTAGTCTGAAGAACCTTCAAACTTTCACCCATGCTAGCTGTCAAATTAGCAGACAAAGTACTAGCATTCTCCTCCATTCGACTAGTATTCCTAGCTTCCATCTCCTTCATACTACTATTCAAATTAGCAGACATATTACTAGCATTCTCCTCCATCCTTGCATTCAAATTAGCAGACAAATTACTAACATTCTCCTCCATTCTTGCATTCAAATTAGCAGACAAATTACTATTATTCTCCTTCATGCTTTCATTCAGCATCTGCTTCATACTGCGATTCATGTTAGCAGACATCTCCTCTAACATTTTCTTCAAACTTTCATCTGCCATTACAATATTATTCAAAAATGGACTGCTGTAGGGACATATATCAAAAGAGCAAAATAACAACATTTGAGCAACACTTTTCACCATATATAATTTTTGATCAATTTTGTCTTAAATCTAACTTATAACTACCTTATAATTAACCTTCGAAGATACTTCATGTTGAAACAAACTCAAGCACATGTTCAAATTTCTCTGGCTCATTTTAAAATATCCTAACACAAATAATTTACATTTACAATCCAAATAATTTAATTTTATCTTTAACATGACTAAAATGTCATAAGCCGGTCAAATAAAATAAGATTCCAGATTATAGGCGATTTTTCTAAGTTTCCTGCCCATTTAACCTTTCTCAAGTTGTATAAGATCTGATCTTTTTTGAGTGTAATTTTCCTAACACAATACAACATTTAATTCCTATATAATCACACTCTTAAATTCTACAATTGGCCTAGACATCTAACAAAGAATCAACCTCTTTATTTGAGTCTAATCGAACCTCACGTTTTAGGTTTGCCACTCTTTCTGGCGTTCAACCTGGTAATCCAGTTTTGTTGAATCGAGCCCCAACGTTTTAGGTGCGCCAATCTTTCTGTCCCCGTTTACCTGGATAGTAGGCTGTCAGATATCCGCCCCCTCAATCGGATTGCCAATTATCAATCGCACCGGCACAGTTACATCAATGAAAATGGCACTGACAGATACTATCGAGATAAGAGCACAGAAGTTCACAGGAAATCATTGTGGAACACACCAAAATAGACGGGGGTTCATACTTACCGTTACTTACCTCTTAATTATCTCGGGGTTTGAGTTGACAACAGGATCACTAAAAGTCTGTTCACACAATAACCTCCACCATGACATTTAAAAATGAACCACAACGAAGACGAGAACTTTGAACTGTACAAAAGCTTTATTTCTAATAAAGGGTATGATTTTACTAACACAACAAAAACAACGTGGCTATCAGTAGCCCAAGTCAATCTGACTACGTCTTCCTGTAGGACTTGCAAAATTATCATACAACCTGATATAAAACATTTTAGCTCCCAAGAGCTCCAAATAACGTAATATTCATAACACTATTGGATTGGAAAAGGACGTCAGGGTGTGACATATATAGAGCATTTGGTTTCCTTTTAATAAACATGAGAATGGTATTTATAGTCGCAAGGCCAGAGTGTGGACGACCTCACTCTCTGAGAACCAGATGTTGGCACAGCTGCAGGCTACCCTCCAGCCTGTTGCATACTGGTCAAATGCACTCCCTTCTCACATGCTACGTTACGTAAGAATACAGCCTGCACTCTCAAGCTTTTAAATGTCTACAAGACAACTCACATTAATTTACGCAAATCTTTCAAGTACTTTGCTCACATCCTATTGGATCATTATGTTAATTCCTTAAACTTGTTAACTTCAATCCAGATGTTTAATTAGCTCTTAAATGTTTATAACAAAATCACATAAATTATTTATAACAATTAGAAATTGTTTATAATATTTGTCAAAGACAATAAAAATATTATAAGCACGCCTTTAACATCACTCTCGTTCTACATTATTTTCAAAAAATATTTACAACAATTATTTACAATATTAACATTTAAATTGTTTAAATTATTAATTTAAGAAATACATTAACCACATGTTCATTCGGTTGGTAATTTTCATAATCGTGTTTAATATAATCGACCAATGAAGGTTAGTTATACATGTTAATGTCACAATCTGGTTTAATAAAGGTTTTAATAATGATTTGTGACGGCAACCTTCATTCAAAATCTTATCTCAAATTCTTTCAAAACTCGTGTTAATTATAACAGTAATTCACTTGATTAATTTTCAACGAACTATGACAATCTTACTCCAGCGGAAAATCCTTCGCTAACAAGTTAATGCACAATCTGCATTAAAAATATGCCCAAAATCATCATATATTAATCTATATGGCATTAAAAACTTCCACATAACTTACAAAAACTTCCACAAATAATTCTTTAACATTAATTCCTGTGGGAACCTCCTTCATATTCAAGGGCTTTATACATCAGCGACTTTCAACACGCGCTGCACTAGCGATTATACATTCATAGTTCCACTTAAAAATTTTTATAATCATTAATTGTTTCAAAACTGTTTTTCTATAACCTTCGTGGATTTCATTCATGAACCGAAATGAAGTCAAAACTTGCCAATCACAAACAAATTTAATAGTGAATACGCTTATATACGCCTGTCTGGTCTATCAAAATTTAAGATTAACATCTTAAAAGAAATTGTAGTATGAAAATACTATCTTCAAATAAAGTGCGACTAAAATGCAAAGTAGTCGAATAGAATCCAATTAGACTGGGGAATGCAAACATCGTTATATAAATCTCTAATTGAGAAAAACTCCTAACAAAAGTTCTTGACTTTAATGCATTCAATAATTCATTATTAAAGTTAATCTTTCACAAAAGTGTCAATGATGCAATGTTCATTCATAACTGACGATAAATGTCTGTGTTGCAATCAATACAAATAACGACTAGTATTTCCAAGATCGTCGACAACGTAAGAGATTTTAACGCTCTAAAATCATTTAAATGTTCTTCCTTCTTGATGATGACAGAAAATTGGTCAAAGTAATTAAGCTGGGGTAGAATTACTTTAATAAAGTGACACGCTGTCTGAATTTAAATCTACCATAAAAAAATCATTAACTTACAGTCAAATCGTGACTACAAAAATATTAATTACTGAAAAATCCAAATATCAGTCTCAACTGATTCAAAATCGTTAACTATGCCCATGACATAGCAATGTCTTAATAAATCGTCGAAAAATGCAAAACTCATCAAGGTGTACTGAGAATAAGAATCTCAACAAGAAAATAGGGCAAAAAACATGAGGATAAAAAAAAATATGGGAAAAATGGTTGCTCAAACATCATTAATAAACTCAAATACAATAAACGTTCACGACTACCTTATCTGCCGATTGACGTTCCAGAGGAAAATTCTCCAAAGAAGACTGCTGATGGATCCATTTCACCACGTTAAAGTTGAGCTCCATCCTCGAAATAGGAAATAGCACCCTCGGAGAATCGAACTGCTTCCTTCTCCGTGAATCGCTCTGCTCCTCGAAGACGAATAGACATCCTTCCGGCAATAATCTTCTTTGTGAGTCGGGATATCCCTGACCTCTCTTGAAAAATTCCCTGAAGTTCCAGTAGACAATCGCCATGAAGTTTTGTAGAAATTTCCGAAGAAATTATTCATATTCAGAGTATGAAATTGTTTCTATGGCTGTTCGATGGTATTCAGCCTTTAATTACGAAACATGGGTGTAGATGGTATTCACCGCATGTTCGCTTGTGTGGAATAGCAATTAGCGAAGTTCCATGTCGCTATCTTACTCCGTTGAAGTATGTCCCAATTGCAATAAGCCCTTTTAGCCTTCCATCTGCTCTTCGGTTGTAGTGTTAGAAGAACAAAATGCCGTATTCAATTGCTCCATTATACTGTATCGTTCTGTAACCAAGCAATCTGAAGTCTTTCTATTCCACTCGCAGCGTCAGCCGTTGCGTTGATTCTGGCTATACAAAAGTGCTTCTCTAGTGGCGAGATAATCACTTTTGTCAGTCGTATAAAACTGCTAATATCTTTTAAATTAATCGGTCGAAATTGTTCAGCTTTTCTCTATAACTTTATGTAGCACTGCACAATACAATTAGCTTATCGGTGACCGCTAACTGTTCGAAGCTAAACTTGTAGAAGCTTTCTAAGGTCCGTTTCAACTTCACCTAGTTTGACTTGGATCTCGTTAATATAGTGGCCTCGCCACGCGTTATAAAGACGATTCTTTTCACTGCTGTTCACTTCGACGTCTCACTATAATGAATGTATAAGAAAAGAACTTTCACAATAGACTTCGATGATCTGAGAATGAGATCTCAGAATAATCGGAGAACGAAAGAGACTCCTCTCTTCTGCGCAAGCCCTTTTATTAACTTCACGAGGGGCGTTTCCATCCCTTCCAAAGCGTGATACTACGTCATCGCTAAAAGTTCCAACTTCGTTAATACATGACGGATTTTCAAAATTCAAAAACTGAAAATAAATTTCACAAAAATTCCAAATCAATGCTTTTACTGCAAATGGAGTTCCATAATTCTGCATTCCAAAAGTAATAAAAATACCATAGTTTCAGCAATCTCCGTCTTCCTTTAAACTATCGTTGATTGGTTCATGCCTCTCCTCCAATAGCATAGTTTCTTCCTCAGCAGAATTCCTCGTTTCCTGCGACTGCGTCGTAAATCTTGGAACATTCTCGACTAAATGCTGACGTCACTGAGAATCTCAGCTCAAGTAGCCTGCTGGTATAACATTTACGTCATCCGTGCTTACGTCATGACTACCCACGTTATAACTATGACAGCCATAACTTTCCTTATAATTTCAATATAGCCACCGTGGTCTCTATATAATTCAATTACGGGGGCAGTACCTTCTCCCTCCCATGTGTATCTGTGAATCTCCTTATGCTTGTGAATGAGTCCAATCATGCTAGCACAGAAATCCAAAATATATTTCCCATTGGTCTTCGCTTCCCTCTCCTCACTCCACTTTCCTATTACCTTCTCATACCCTCCGTCCTATTTTCTGTCCTAGCATTGAAATCCCCTATCACTACTACACTCTTTATTGTTAACCCCCACGACATCATAAAGTCCGCCTACCTCATTGTGGTTCGCCCCTTCACATGGATCGTACACTGAAACAATTCTGACCCCATTTCCTGACATTTCCAAGTCTATCCACATTGATCGTTTATTTTCGTACCTAACGGAAACTATGTTACATTCTAAGGTTCTGCTAATATACAGCTGTACTCCCCACACGCCCTGTCTCATTTTACACTGACAGGTACACCTTATAATCTCCTACTTCCTCCTCTCTATCTCTCTTTATCTGAACTTCACTAATCCCTAGAATATCCAATTCTACCCTACTTGCTGATCCAGCTAGTTCTACTTTCTTCCTTCCATACCTTACCTTGATATTAATACCAGTTCAATTGCCTCTTCCCTGATCTATCAGATGGGAATGGTACTCTCTCACTCCTATAGGTCCGAGGTATGCTCAAGACATTTTTAGCAGATTTAGAAAGTACAAGTGAAGCGGGTTGCTAGCTTTACTTACACAGGGCTCTGAGATTCACATCAGGGAGCAAACAAACCAGTTGGGTAGTCCTAGCCACCTGAATACAACTCTCTATATGTCCAACATGCCCACTCCTATTCCATGCTAACTGGTATCCCGACTGTCGGTACCACTTACTAGGCCACTCAGTCGTTGCCCATTTCACGAACTAGGCTGTGGCTACACCTTGAACCGTAACAATTATTATAGGGTTCTTTATGAATGCGGGGTTAGTATTTGAGTTCAAGTCCCGCCGCTACAACTTATCTATCTATGCATATGTGGTGCACAAGAATGAATATACAAGCCTGTTAGTATGCAAACAAACATTTGGAAACAGGGGCAGATCTAGGGGAGGGCGAAGAGGGCGACCGCCCAGGGCCCCGCAGTCTGGGGGGGGGGGGGGGGGGGGCATTTATTTTTTTAAATGTAATTAATTAATTAATTATACTTTTCAAACTAATTTATAATTCATATTCCTTTTTTTTTTTCAGTGCAGCTATGACCTCCCGTGACCGTCTAGTAAGTTTAGATTTCAGTGAAATAATAGAAGACTTCAGCCGGGAAAAAAGTCGCAAAGTAATATTTTAATATTTCATAGTTTACATAATCTTCTTCAAGGGGACCTAAATGTTTCTTTATTATTAAGAAATGTACTGTAGTGTATTCAGAATATTGTCTATTCTTTATTTGATTATTATTACAAAACTATTTTCCATTTGATTTAATATTTTTTTTATTTCCTATTGTTGTGGGCCCCACCTTATCATATCAACCAGGGCCCCGCAAGTCCTGGATCCGCCACTGTTTGGAAATAAATATCTTGAGAAAAATATCCCTTCTACCTGTCTTCTATCACAATGCTCATTTGCAGTCAGGCAACTATCTTACTGTGAACAAAATAATTAAAATATATACAGTACATGGTGTAGATCTAGAGAAAATGAACGATCGAGTACCCAGGGAGAAGATGCTGAACATTTAGAGATTATGGTATCAAGGGAAGTAGCTACAGGCAATTAAAAGTATTTATGTTGATAGTCAGGCTGCAGTGAGAGTTGTTAGAAAATGAGTTCTTGGTTGAAGGTTTTACAGGATTAAGACAAGGCTGTAACCTCTCACCACTAATGTTTATTTTGTATATAGGCCATTCGTTGAAGGGCATAAACTGGCTCTATGGTTTTCAGTTAGGTGAAAACCAGGTAAGCAGTCAGGCCCAGGCTGATGACCTGATTGTAATGACAAACTCCGTCGATAGCTTGCAAGCCAACATGTTTGAACTTGTGCGGAGATGTAGGGAGTATGGTATGAATATCAGCATTTCAAAGACGAAGGTTATGTCAGTAGGGAAGAAACGCAAAAAATAGATTGCCAGGAACTAAATTGGAGGAGGAGGAACATTTTAAATACTTGGGCTGTGTATTCTCCCAGGATGGTGGTATAGGGAAGAAAATAGAGTAGAGGTGTAGAAAAGCCAATCCAGTGAGTTCTCAGTTGTGATTTACAGTATTTAGCAAGAAAGAAGTTAGTGTTGCAACGAAACTCTCCCAACATTGCTCAATATTTAGACCAACCTTGCTGTATGGAAGTAAGAGCTGGGTAGATTCGGGATATCTGATACATAAGCTTGAGGTAACCGATATGACGGTAGCACGAATGATTTCTGGGACAAATAGATGGGAGCAATGGCAGGAAGGTACTCGTGATGAAGAGATCAAGATTAAGTTAGAAATGAACGTGCCAGATGAAGCTGTTCATATGAGCCGACTCAGATGGTGGGGTTGTGTGAATGCAATGGAGAGGAGAGATTACCTAAGAGGTTAATGAGTCCGGCTGTAGGGTAAGAGAAGCAGAGGTAGACATAGGAGGCGATGGTTAGATTCAGTGTTGAACAATTTCAAAGTGAAAGGTGTAGATAGAGAGGAGGCGATAGTGCTAATGGCGACTTATTCACAAACAGAGGATTGCAGACTAGACTGGATGCTGAAAGGCAAAACAGTCTCATGATAATTTTATATTATAATTTTGCAGCAGCGCCTCCAATGCCGCTGAATTGACCCTCACCTACTGGACAGTAAGATGTGCGCCTTATCTGTGCACTTCCCGATATCTGGTACCGTAATTGTCATAGAAAGCTATTCCCGGTAAAACCATTGCTCTGAAAACTTCCCTAGCATTACGTGAGATGCTCGAAGTGATGTTTCTAGATTTAGAGGGTCATCTTACCAAGAGAGCTTCTGATTTCATTGAACTTTCATTTGTTGCCACATATTGTCTCTTATGTTTCTTCTGGTTAAGAATGGATCTGGTAGTGCAGAATGTAGTCAATATATTGTCTCATGCATTCCTGTTTGGAAGATTGACACCAGCATACTTGCGAATGAATCGAAACCCGCACACGCTGACAAAAGAATACTTTGCATTCCACTCCAGTTTGAAGAGGCGTTTTAATGTAAACATCACTTTTGAAACAACACTTAAACCAAAAATTATTTACACTGTCTAAAAAGTAAACTGCTAACTAGAGTGAAAGTGAGGATTCTAAACTCTTCGTTCAATCAATCAATAAGGTGATTTATTTTTATCACTATTTACATAATCATTAGATCATGGTAAAGACCCTGTACTATAGAATAAAGCAGTTCTTAGAATTGACTTACGAAAATAATAGGTCTTGTCCAGTGAGCAATTTTTATGTACGTGTTTGATGCAATTAATTGTTGGTCCTAATTATTGCAAAACCTTGGTCTACTGTGCACTAATTTTGCCTTAGACAGTTTCTAATCTGACTTTGTGAATTATGACTTTCTCCATGTATAACCTTTGTTTATGTTGTTCTGTTCTTTCAGGTAGCCTAAGTAGTGCTGCATCTTCAAATAATAATGGCATCTACTCAAGGAGAGATTCGAGTTGGCCCTTCGCATCAAGTAAGACTATTGAAGATGCCACAATGAATTATGATTTCATGTTAGACAAATGCTAAATGATTTAAGTAAAAAAGTTCTTTTGAATAATCTGAAGGTCGGTTTAATCCTTTTGATATGTGGTCTATTTGGGCTGGCAATGACTAGGCATTTAAATCCAGGGTCAAATGCAAGAACGATTAATGTTAGAAGTAGAGTCTTAGGTGAATGTTCCAGGGTTAATCCCTAAGATCTGAGAATCAAAATATTTACTTATATTTTTTAGAAAGACTTTTGTTCTGTTAGCTTTGAAAGTCTTAAATTGTAGTTTTTTTTTTCTGTCTTTGAAATGGATATAAGTTGTTCATGCATTGAGCCTCAAAAATATTATTCAATATGTTTCATGAAATAATGTTTTATTAATCAAATCTTGCTAAATATTAATGGCAACTTCATGTGTGTGATACTGTGCATTTGCTTCATTAAAACCTCTGGAGAGGTCTGGTGCATGTCTTTTAGGTTGATGCGCTGCTCATTGTCAATAACGGGAGGGTATATTTTATTAATAATGACTTGATGGTGAGTAGGCTAGGCGTTTTAAAGTACACACAGAGTTCCACTGCCACTTGTTCAGTCAACTGGCCAAGAGAGGAGTTAACACCAGGACTGGCAATAGCAAGCCTACTGGGTGCATGAATAAAATTAAAAACTTTTCTTCTGCACACCCAACGGCTCTTGACTGTCCAAGAGGTAGGTAGGCTAGTCATTGCATTTCAACCAAGTCAGCTAATGGGTTCATATTTGTAGAGTATTTGGTGCTGTGGATTAGACCATCCACTAATGATTCATGGCTTTAAGTGCTACAGTAGATTTCAATAGATGCCTTTATATAGTTCTTTTTATCTACGAGGATTTGAAGCTCGGTGTGAAGGAAATATGTATAATAGCTTAAAGATAAAATGAGTGCACTCTTGATAACAGCACAGTTTTTCTTTTATTTCATTCTTATTTAGCTCATGAGCCCTTAGCCAAAACTATATGATGGGTACAGAAAATGAAGGGGCTAAAATGTTCAGTAAATGGCATTTACGGATTTTAACTGTGTTTACCGAGTTTATTTTTAAAATAATAATCAGTTATATGTTTCCTATTCAACAGTGCTACATATACAATTTTTAAACCATTTTTACCTTATATTAGGAGTAAAAATAAACATATGGTTGAAAAGATGAACTTATGACCCCTTATTTCCTGGTGCACTGTTTTTGTTAACTCCAAGTGTACTTGGACCTAAGTAATTGTTTCCAAACCCACCTTAGGTATTGTTTAGGACCGCGAAAAGACCTCTCATTCACATAAAAAATAAGAAAATATTTAAGTATAGACATAGCCCTTTCTTTCCCAACACCCTTCATATACCGGGTGATCCGCCAGCCCATTGCGATCCAGTTGTATGCATCCCGTCACATGTACCACAATTCTGAAAGATGTCTTCCTAAACCGGGGTAATATAACGAGATGTGTGGTTACGGGCTAGAAGACGGCAGGAATCGTGAGCGCAACTATTAATCAGTTTGGGTACCTCGAATGAACCCGCAAAATGAGCACAGATACGCAGAACACATACTTTAAAACAGGAGGTGCACGCTCAGACCGAGAGCAGGTATTGTATAGACTGGGAAGTGCGCGCTGCAGGTCAAGCGTCGCAGTAGCTCACATGGCAAGCACGCGGTAGTATGTGTATTAGTTGAGAGTGCTCGAGGGTTCGAAAGTTCAAGTCCCATGCAATGTTTTTTTTAACATGCAGTTGCCTGGGATGTGGCAAGGTTGTATAATTAATATTTTTTCATAGACTGATTTGTTTATTTGGTCCTGAAAAGGGCTGTTGGTATGGAGCTGGGTTGATAAGAGGCTAGGAAACATGTGACAGGATTTCAGTTATCCACGGCGATTAACGCAGCACCTGCTCGAAGTGACGACCTCCATGGTCGATATAGAGCTGCGTGCGATGTTGTAAGGACTGTCTGGCTCGTTGCAACATCTCTGCCGAAACGGATCGGCATGCCTCGGTGATGAGCTGTCTAAGGTGACCATTACCGGCCGGCTCCTGTGCATACACCAGTTGTTTTATATGGCCCCACAGAAAAAAAATCCATTGGCGTAAGATCTGGCGGGCCAGGGGAGAGGTTCTCCCCGTCCTATCCATTTATCAGGATACGTCGCATGGAGACGGATCCGGACGACCGCCGCCGCACGCGGTGGAGCTCCATCATGTTGAAACCACATTCTGCAGCGGCCGAGGAGTGGCACAAATTCCAAAAACGGTGGTAGTTTATTTTGGAGAAACCGCAGATAGCGTTGTTCCGTCAGATGGCCCTCAAAGAAATGGGGACTGATGAGATGATCACCCATGATGCCACACCATACATTTATGCCCCATTGTACATGAAAAGCTGTCTGTCGCACCCAATGGGGATTATCCACACTTCAGTAATGCATATTATGGCGATTAACGGTTCCATTGTTGTGAAACCGGTGGATATGCAATATCCGCATAACAGACGCTCGGCTGATGTTCGTCTCCTGTGCAATGGCCCATGTGCTAGTATGAGGATTACGCTGGATAGCGTCAAACACAACCTTTTCATTGTGAGCAGACGTCTCGCGATGATCTCGAACAGGCCTTGTCCTTCCCAGGGATGCAGTATCCCGCAGGCGTCTTTCCACACTCCAAAATGCCATGCATGTCAGTTGTCCTCGGTCCGGATAGTGTTCTTGGTACAGGCGTTGCGCCTGGTATGCATTCTGTCGAGCATCTCCATAGATAAGTAACATATCCACATACTCATCGCTGGGATACATCTCGAGGCAGTGAACAAACTTTGTTTTGTGAATTGCTTCGAAGGAGGGGAGTTGGCGCAGCTACATACTGACCTGCCATCGCATGTTGTTATCATTCCAATGGGGAATTCTTTGCCCTACGTATGGTCTACGAAGCTTGGAACATGTATGACATAGCTAACTGGTTGCCTGTGCCCTAGCCACAGACCATCACCTCCTCATCCTCGTCCAACCCAGCACTATAGCTTATCCCATGATACTTACGGTCTTTTTATTTTGTCCTTATATTTTTGCTTGATCGCTTACCATCCAAGCTCGGCTTCACCCTCGGACTCTGCGAGGGATCAGTCCTCTACCATAGCATTCCTGGACGGTGTCTCGGAGCTGAACACACCTTGTCAGCAGATACAACTGGGGATGGTAACAAGCCAATCGCCCAGGCAACCACAAACTTGGGTCTAATGAAAGAATAGACAGTGAAGGGAGTGGGGAGGAAGATGGCCGTGGACCTGTCAAAAGGAACCATCCCAGCAATCGCCTGGAAGAGAAGTGGGAAACCATGGAAAACTACCTCCAGGATGACTGAGACAGGAAGCGAACCCGTTTCGACTCAGTTTGTGTGCCCTACGAGGCTGATTGAACCCCGTTCCAGTCCTCAGACCAGAATTAAATTTTGTGGCAGAGCCGGGAATCGAACCCAGACTTCCACGGTGACACGGTCTTTTTCAGGGCCAAATAAACAAATCAGTCTGTGAAAACTATTAGGTATACAACCTTGCCATATCACTGGCAACTACATGTTAAAAAAAAAATTGCATGGGACTTGAACTTTCGAACCCTCAAGCACTGTCAACTACCACACGTCCAACCGCAGGCTTGCCATGTGAACTACTGCGACGCTTGACCTGCAGCGCGCACTTCCCAGTATATACAATACCTGCTTTCGGTCTGTGCGTGCACCTCCTGTTTTAAAGTACGTTTTCTGTGTATCTGTGCTCCTTTTACGGGTTCATTCGAGGTACCCATATTGAATTAATAGTAGTGCTCTAAATTCCTGCTGTCTTCTAGCCCGTAAACACACATCTCGTTATATTACTACGGTTTAGAGAGAGGGACCTATGTCTTTCAGAATTGTAGTACATGTGACGGGATGCATACAGCTGGATCCCAAGGGGCTGGCGGACCACCCGGTATATTATACTCTTATATCCCATCACACTCCTGTAAAGGTACTCGTTTAAACTTGTCGTTGGGACTTAACCAAAACAGTTCAAGCACGACTGTACATTTGAGAAAGAAAGAGCAGGGAGGAATATACAGATAAACCAAAAGAAGCTAGCAAGGGCAATAAAAAGTTCATTTACAAAATTATGAAGTAGGAGGATCACACGTTCAGTAATTAAGGCACTCATGATAGAAGAGGGAACCATTGCACAGTGGGTAATTTCAGGAATCTAGCTAGCCGAATTTGTGTCTCGGAAACTAATGGACTGATTTACTTAAAATTTAGTAACTGCTATTATTGAAGATAATTAAGGGTCTGGTCAGTCAGGTACAAATAACAAATTACCATGCCAAAAATGCAACTAGTATTTTATTAATACTTTTTTGATATAGCTTAAGGAAATTAAATTGATGTTAATAAAGGGGCATACCCACCTGTTGACCATCTCTTGATGGCTGTTGGCAACGGCTTTTCACCGATGTCTCATTCTCATTCATGGCTGTGAAGATTTTGGAAGATGCTGAGGTATGAGTGGTACTAAGTAATGGCATTTGGGGCACAGGTATACTAGGGCCATCCTTACTTCCGACTTGAAGTTTCAGTGCTACGTCACAACTACACTCTAACCAGCCAATCACAGGCAGCCATTCAAATTGATACATCGAGATAAATCGAGTTTCGCTGACGATGTTGCCAGCTAACATCTTGCGTTCACATGTTGTTGTCAGCTGTTTGCATTGTGCTTGGTTAGTTTCATTGGCGGTCTTTGTGTAATCTCGTATTTCTCGTATATTTTTCTTTTTGATATTAATCTAGTCTTGTTATTTAATAATGTCGTTTGACATAGTGTAGTATAATTACGTGTTGTTGTAGGTTAGCTTTAGGTGAGTGTTTGTGTTATTTCTGCCATGCACGTGTGTAGGCCTAATAGTGTCATGCCGGGGTCTAGCATGAGGAAGCCACGCGCCAAGAGAGGTAAGGTCTTAGGACCAGGGACTCCACTAAGTAGTCAAACCCGGGAAATGATTAGTAATGTGCGAGCACAATTGTTATGGACAATGCCCCGTACGAGGGTCACTACGAAAGTTTTGAGATACACCAAAAGTATTTTTATTTAAATTATTCCGATTATTGCACTTTCTCAAAGTACTCAGCCCCACACTGTATACACTTTTGCATTCGCTGAAACCACTTCTGGAAGCACTCCTGCTACACGTTTTCTTCGATGGCTGCAAGCTCATCTTCGTAGGTCGTAACAGCTGCTTCAGGGGTTGAAAATCTCTTTCCACGCATGCGATTTTTTACCATTGGGAAGAGAAAAAATCACACAGGGCCAGGTCAGGACTGTAAGGTGGATGAGTCATTAGTTTGACCTCCGTAGAATCCAGGAACTGAATTGTCATGTTGGCCGTGTGTGCAGACGCGTTGTCGTGATGGAGAAGGATCCCTCGCATTCCCGTGCGTGGCCGCCGTTCTTGAAGTTTGGCAAAAACTTTTGGCAGGCAAACCGTGTTGTACCAATTAGCGGTAACTGTCCTTTGTTCCTCCAGAGGAATGGTTGCCACATGACCAGTCTTCGAGAAGAATGAAGCCACCGTTTTCTTGCCAACACTTCGGGAGCGCTTCACTTTTGTCGGTGTCTTGTCATCAGGAAATATCCACACTGCTGGTTGCCGCTTGGTCTCCAGATCAAATTGATAAATCCAGGTTTCGTCACCCGTGACGATGTCAGAAACCCGTCTTGAGTCCCCTCCTTTGAATCTAGACAGCATTTCCTCACACCATTCAACACGGGCGTGCTTTTGTTCTTCTGTCAAATTGTGAGGCACCCATCGGGATGAGACCTTCCTCACACGAAGGAATTCATGCAGGATTTTCAAAACTGCTGGCGAAGCAATCTGCAATGCTGACTCAATTTCTTTGAATGTTAGACGATTATTTTCGCGAAGCATTTTCTCCACGGTTGTGATGTTTTCCTCAGTCACCGCCGTTGCCAGACGCCCGCTTCTCTCCTCATCTTTCAAAAATGTTCGGCCCCTTTTAAATTCCTGAAACCACCGGAAAACTGTGGTACGGGAAGGAGCTATCTCCCTAAAAGCCCGTTGCAAACGATCAAAACATTGAGACTGGTTTAGCCCACTTTTAAAATCGTAGAAAATCATTGCACGAAAATACTCTCTTTCCAGCTCCATTGCAGCAACTGACTACCTGCGCGCTGCGGCTTGTTCGACCTTGCACTGCGGGACTTCCCGGAGCGGGAGAGTCACTTCCTGCTACCAGGTTACTCATAAAGGATGGGGCTTCCGCACCCTGTGTTCAATTCAAGTGGGTCAACCTCCACTTTCTCACATCTCAAAATTTTCGTAGTGACCCTCGTATCATAGTGTCATTCACGACAAAGCTCCAACAATGGCAGCAAGAAAGAATGTGCTCATTGAGTGGGGTCAGATGGCAATAGTGACTCCGAAATGAGTGGTGTGTTCCCTTTATAGGTTTTATAATACATTTTCTCGAACTCTGAACATCTTTGACTCCGGACGCGAGACGTAATGGTGAGTAATTTATGTGTTACAATTTTTGTCTGCTTCATTATCAGAAATATTCTGTTAACCACAGTATACGTGTAATTTCTGCTACTATGTACTTATTCACGAGTATGATGTGTGTAAACATGTATATTGACATTACGAGTGTTTTGTTAACTTAACGGCTATATTCATGTACGTCAGCTGATTCGCGTTAGTGGACTGGCAACACTGTATCGCCAGCCGGTGAACTGTCAAGTCGGAAGTAACGATGGCGGCACTATAGTGCCTGTGGATGCTGTGAAGGGTTCAATTCATAGGGTTAGTACTGCTGAACAGACTCTGAGAGGAAAACAATGACAAACTACCTCACTCCTCACCTTACCTTGTGCGCCTCAATATAGTTAGCGTTTTTGTGGGTTTCAGCCCACATAACCTACGGTGGCACTTTTTGAGGATCCACCCAGTCTCCGGGCTTAGTTAACAGAATGGGACATGCTGTTTAGAATGTTTAAAAATTGATACAGGAATACACATACTTACCATACAATTTAGAAATTAGATGCAGTTCCATCAGAATCGGTAACTTCACTGCTACATCCTTTGGCAGTACCAGATGCAGGAGACTTGGGCAATAAGTTTAGCACTTCTCTTGAAACCATAACGAAATTTCTCCTCCTTGATTTCCCTAAGCTGGCAACATAACACATTTCTTCTTGTGATTTGTCTTCAAGAAGTGATCTCGTTTTCCTCCTCTTAGCACTTTTTTCTCAATTCTCCAAACAGTTTATGTGGACGTCCTCAACTCCTAGGTCTGGGAGTCTCATCCTGACATCGTTGTGATGCACGAGGCAGTGATTTATATACTCCTTATTTAAGGTTAACTTTCTGGTCCAACCAAGTTTTGTTGTACTTCAGGAATTTGTCCCTTTTGCTACTGTATTTTGTCCACTGTGATCAAATTTTTGCACACAAAAGTACTGACCGATGCCCTGAAAAACAAGCAACATACTATCTTATCCCTTTGCATGTACTATTCAATAAGCAATTATTGAATGCATTGATTTATGCTATCACATTTTTTAAATATTTCTCCTCCACTTTAAATTCATCAGGAAACATAACATGAATATCATTCATCTCCTTTGGCAATATTAAACCATCTCTTATCATTTATGGTAAATGTTATTATATCAACTCAGGACAATCCTGAAGGCCTAAATGTTAAATTACAATATTCACAATGGCATTGTTCCACTTAGATTCCCTGCTGTTCCTCCACAGCTCGAAATCTGACCTCTGGGTTACAGACTACATGGTTTCTGGAGAAAATAATTTCTATCATGGTCATGCCTGTTCACTGCAAACAGTCACAGTTTCCTCTTCATTGAAGTATAAATAATTCCTCCAAAATCTTTCATTACAAGAATCGAAGGCAATACATTTTGAAAGTCAATTCAAATTTGTAAGATTAGATAGCGCCTGGACACAGTGTACCTGACGTTTTAAACACATCCTGGAGAATAATATAGTAAATTTTCAGCAAATGCTACATACTATATAAGAATTCATACCTTCATCTAGTATATTCACACTGCACTTTAAAAGAAATATTTCGTTCTGACTTTCTTACTTAGCCCTCACATATCAACTGGAATCCGAACCACAGGACATAGCATTTCCATGGCTGGTGGTCATCCTTCGGTAGCACGAGAGCGCCTGGCATGAGGTTTGGTTCTCCACTGCTAAAGCATGTGCAGATAGTCCTCGGACCATCACGACCACCAATGCTGTTGTATTTACTGAACATGTCATCTGCTTAAATGATTTACATTAAGCTTGGTCACATTGGGATCAGGTAATGACATGAGAGGAGAACAAATAAGGAAATTGCCAGGTGTCAGTACTGAAGGATCGTTAGGGTCATCAAAAAGTATACACAATGGCCTCGAGATGACATTCTTTAATCTGCGTTTTATGGGATCGTCGACAGTTGTCAATCAAACACTTACATTAGGCAATTAGGTGCAACAGTTCCTTTAAGAAGACAATTTTGTCGTGATTCGATGAGCTGAATTGGACGTATCACCGCCGCACTTCGGGAAGTTCTTCAGCAAGATCTTGTAGTTCCCTTTCCCATCAGAATTCACGCACATGACTGAACAACCACATCTGAGTTTCTAGAAGGATTACTGGGTCCACACCATGAGATACCAGATTGGCAGGATTGTTATGTGTTGAAACATTACCCCAGAATTCTACACTGGTATTATTCTGAATGCAAGCCACTCTGTTTGCAATGAATATTTTCCAGCATGTAGGCAGAGCATTCTAAGTCGGAACAATACTTGAATTTGTGAAGAGGTGAATGGAGTTAACTTGAATACCAAGAATATTTTTGGTCAACTGTGCAAGCAAGACAGCTCCACACAGCTCAAGACATAGAAGAGTAACCAGACACTAACAGGGGTGACACATGACTTAAAGCATAGCAGTCCAGTGGTAATATTTCCCTTACAATGTTTGGAGCAGGGGTGCTGACATGTGCCATAGGCCTTCTCACATAACATCACGAAACTTGTGCAGCTGAATGTTGGCTGGATTCTTGTATTACAAGACGATCAATATTGTGGCTGTTGATTCATCCAACATGAAGAAATGAATAATTCCATTTTGACACAAGTTCATTTGGAAGCGGGGTGTCCCAACATTTCTTTGAAAGTCACAGTTCCTGCAGAGATATTTTGAACATAATTACAATTGGGTTAATTAAACTGAGTCGTTGAACGTAGAAACCACGGTGGAAGCGACTTCACACTTAGTGGCTCTGTGACTGACAGAACCATAGGACGATGTATAACTAGAGTAGCTGGATATCAAGAACTGATCTGCTGATGGATTCCATAGTGGGCCAAGCGTTTTGGCACTGTCTCCATTGTTTCTGGATTGGGAGTATGAATTGGCACTCCTTCCAGTAGTGCTGTGTGATTAGCAGAGAATTTACCCAGCAGAAGTGCCACTCTTTCAAGTAGTGCGATAAGGTCTCTCTGCACTTGTATTGCTTCTGTGGTGGTAGCAGTAGCAGTTACTGTATTAGGTTATAGAAATTTCTCCATAAAACTTTTGCTGCCTTGGCTTCTCATCCTCAGCTACTTGATGCAGTGAATGCATGGCTAGAAATGGAGTGTAGCTGGTCCCATACAGCACTGTGGGCAATTATAACATCTTGGTAGGCTGATCTGGTGAAGTTGGCTACAGTATTTGCTGTAAGGGTGTGTCGAATGGATCAACCTGAATCTGCCTATACATTTTAGAAATGTCAGCAGAGAAAGTGATGGGAAGTGAAGTACAGTAATGAAAGACATCATTTGCTTACAAGAGGAATGAATGGGATTTCAAATTATAATTATTTTATCATTTCAAATGATCTTGTCGACTTCGTCGTTATGGTTAGGGTCCATCGTTATGCATTACGGACACGGACACAGTGACGGACGTGACGTCATGCAGCTGCGCGGAAATGTGACGTCATGCTCACGCAGGGAGCGAGAACCAGACGCTAATGATTATTGGAGTCTGTTGAAAGAGGCCTGGCGTCGAGCGACCTTTTAAAAATCAAAAACTCACTCCACAAATCTGTAAACCAGTATTCTTCCCTTATTTCAGATACACTATTCATTAAGCAAACATATATGGAATAGTCATGACCCCTTCATGGAGTAGGCTATTGTCTAAATCTGGACACTCATACTACATCCTTACACTAATTCAAATTTACGGCCAAATGATCCTTCTGACAGGGAGGCAAAGGTTTCCGCCGGCTTGCCTGGGATGATGGGCCACAAAACCGCTATCAAAAAGTACACAATTTACGCTTTATTCAACCAATCACATCTCTAATACAAGTACAAGAAACACATTTCTTCCCGTGACCCTTAAAGAGGTGCCCGCGCGGGAAGCCTAAGTTAATGGGTAATGCAGTCTGTTGAAAGAGTCCTGGGGCTTCGAGCAAAGCGAGAAGCCTTCCTGAGCCTTTCTAACATGTGTAGCATTTGTAGCATGCGTCATTTGAAATGATACAACGTCTAGTCTTTCAGACTGACTGTGATTTTTTTGTTTATTTTTCTAGCCAAAGAAAATGTGAGCATTCACTACATTGCATCAATAGCTTCAATATTTCTGCAAGGATATCATTTTCATTCAATAACCCAATGAAGATTAAAGAAATTTGTATAATTTTAGTCCAAAAGATTTGATGTCTCAAATCATCCACACTCCGCTACATCCGTTTCATTCATAATCAAGTGTTAATAAGAATCTTTTAAGATCAAGCAATTTATTTAAGGTTGAAGAAGGACCTATAGGCCTGAAACATGTGTCTGTTAGGACATAAAAAGCATTGATTAGGTGGACAAATTGTTATAATGTAAGAATTTATAGAATTACATCTCAAAAGTGAGATTTTAATCTTTTAATGGAATGTAGTCTTGTTGGATGGTAAGCCTAACTAGCAAGGTATCATTTAGGAACAGTCCATTATTAGAGAGTACACATCCATTGAAAATGACTTGTGTCTTAGTTATAGTACTTAAGGTCTTAAAGATCGCATGGTGGGGTGAATAGATGGTTTCAGTAGCTATTGGACTGCTACAAACCCCAACTTCTTTCATGTGTCCCAATTGCTCGTATCTGCACATTAATTCAGTAACATTAACACAAGAACGAGGAGGGAGGAGGAACAGATCCCTCTCCCAATATGACTCGAGTATTTCCACCCTCAAGTCAGAATATCCTCTGGGATAACCAAGAACAAGATGTGAGGGATATGGTGCATAATTTTCAGTAAACCTGGGGTCACATTTTGAAGATCTATATAGAGGGGCTTGATGGTGCAGTGGTCAAGCTGCTTTCCTCTAAACAAGGTGGACCGGGTTTGATTCCTGGTCTTGCATGTGAGATTTTCAAAGTGAAATACAGGGGATGTCGCATAAGTAATGTCGTTATTTAAAGAAAATTTTATTTGGGAAGTTTTCTGACAAGAAATTAAACTATTCTTCAAAGTAGAGACCATCAGATTCAATGGTCTTAGCCATCTTTCTGCGAGGTTTCTTATCCCGCGATGGTACCAGTCTCTGGGTTTTGTTGTGAAGAATTCGGCGGGACACACTTCCACAGCTTCAATATTTTCTAAATATCTTCCTCACAAGAAATGGGCCGTGGATCGAAAAAGATGGTAATCTGGAGGCGCTCGATCTGGGCTGTATGCTGGATGTGGTAGTAGTTCAACTCTCCCAATTCCTCAATTTTTGCCATGGTTGTTCATGCAGTATGAGTTCTGGCATTGTCCTGCTGCAAGAGAACTCTTATTTCGGTTAACTAATGCTGGGTATCCGTCTCAAAATATCATGAATTCGTTCCAGTTGTTGAGAATAAAGATATGCATTGACAGCAAGCCCATTTGGAACAATCTCCCAGTGAATCACTCCTTCAAAATTTCACCCGACACACATCACTTTCGGGCCGAACTAATCCTTATTAGCAGTGACTTTGGCAGGTTGACGGGGACTGAGCCTCTGTTTTCTGACAATCAGCTTTGTGGTAATGGACCCATTTTTCATCACATGTGACAATTCTCCTGATAAATCTATCATTCATGGGGTTATCGATAAGCTGAAGACCCACTCTACGTTGAGCCTGTTCAGGGATCAATTCATGAGGTACAGATCTACAGCTTCTGTTTGATTTTATAAGTTTCTTAATCTGGCGATGTAAGGTATCTTTTGATGCACCAAATTCTTCTGACAGCCTACGAGTACTTCTTTGTGGATTGTCTTTGAAAACTCTGCGTGCATTCTCAATATGCCATATTTTAGGTCTTCCAGAACGCGGTAAATCTGTAGGGTTTTCTTCTCTAGTGTTCAAACGTTGGAACCATCGTTGTGCTACACTCTCACTAACGACACCTTCTTCTTTTACTTCACATATTTTTCTAGCCGCGGCAGCAGCTTTGTAATCAAGTTTCCAGTAGTGCTTAAGAAGGACCCTAACCTCCAACTTTGTAAGTTCCATTTGTGATTGTGTATCAACAACTGACGACTGATACATTCTCGCAATATACGGAATTCTAGTCATGGCCTCCTGTAAATAGCATTGGCGAACCAAAGAAGACCAATTCTATCTTATAAAACACCAAACTTAAAAAACGACATTACTTATGAGTAGGGGCCGTATTCTTTTGGTAATAGCGATACGCGCAAACTTTTTTCATATCATCTTTCATGCCTATATATGACCTTCTATGCACTTAAAGTAGCGTATTTTAGCAAAATAAACTCTCAAAATATCATGAAATCTGATTTATTGAGCAAATTTTACAAATAATCAAGAAATATACTCCACTTGGTACGAAAAATGCTCTCCAATACACGTTTAAATGCTTGTGAGGAATTGACCGTCGTGGTTTCCTTCTCATTTGATTGATAGTGCTGCATATTCTCTAAACAAAAGTCCGCAAAGTCCAAAGTATGTGTATTCAGTTCCGTGATCTCTAAAGCTATCGATGAAAATCGATATCTGCTATCGATTACATCAAATGGCTTTGTCGTAGATACACCAGTGCGAGTTTGCGACTGATAAAACTGATAAACCTTGAATACCATAGTTCCTATTACATCATCATCATCGGCTTTAACTCGAATCCGAGTATAAATCTTCTTCCTTCAGTCCAGTTTGTGGATGTGTTTCCGGTGACTAAAGAGTCCAATCCTGGCATGGAACAAGCGACCACACAAGTCGCATAGTATTGCTGGAGGAGGACGTGGTTGGGCTGCTCGAAGTTTCCTAGCTTGACGCTTGGCCTCTTCATGTATGCGTCGATCCCTTTCAAACGTCTTTACAGTATCCGAGATGGTACGGCGCCAAGTTGAGCGGTTTTCAGCCAGCATGTCCCAGGTTTGTGAATCAAGACCTGTCAATTTCAGGGTCTGCTTAAATTGGTCCTTGTAGCGCCTCTTAGGACCACCATGAGGTCTGGTGCCATAGCATAACGCACCATATAGCATTTGACGAGGTAATCTCACATCATCCATCCGATGGACATGACCAATCCATCTAAATTGGTGACCTATTATGGATGATTCTATGCTGTTAATTTGAGCCTTTTCCAGAACAGCAATATTGGTAATGCGGTCTTCCCATTTAATCCTCAGGATTGATCGAAGTTTTTGTAGGTGGAAACGCTCAAGCTTCCTATTACATACACACATCAAAAAAAGTTTTGCATCACCTCGGTTCCCAGATCTCCGGCATATAGACGTTGACTGTGTATATTGTATCCAAGATACAGTCCCTTTGACTGTTCATAGATGTCACTAAAACTGCTCAAAGATGTAAACAACCATGCATGAGCGGGGCCTATTAGACGGAGGGGGTACGACAGCCGATCAGTTCCAGTCATTCCACCAGGACGAAGGTACGCTGCTCATGTTGTCTGTAGTTCTACCATGCCTAGAAGGTCAATACCGCAGTTCGATCGCGTCCACATTGTTACTTTGTGTCAAGAAGGGCTCTCAACAAGGGAAGTTTCCAGGCGTCTCAGAGTGAACCAAAGCGATGTTGTTCGGACATGGAGGAGGTACAGAGATACAGGAACTGTCGATGACAGGCCTCGCTCAGGCCGCCCAAGGGCTACTACTGTAGTGGATGACCGCTACTTACGGATTGCCGCTCGGAGGAACCCTGACAGCAATGCCACCATGTTGAATAATGCGTTTCGTTCAGCCACAGGACGTCGTGTTTCAACTCAAACTGTGCGCAATAGGCTGCATGATGCGCAACTTCACTCCCGACGTCCATGGCGAGGTCCAGCTTTGCAACCCCGACACCATGCAGCGCGGTACAGATGGGCCCAACAACATGCTGAATGGACCCCACGGAATTGGCATCACGTTCTCTTCACCGATGAGTGTCGCATATGCCTTCAACCAGACAATCGTCGGAGACGTGTTTGGAGGCACCCTGGTCAGGCTGAACGTCTTAGACACACTGTCCAGCGAGTGCAGCAAGGTGGTGGTTCCCTGATGTTTTGGGGTGGCATTATGTGGGGCCGACGTACGCCACTGGTGGTCATGGAAGGCTCCGAAACGGCTTTACGATACCTGAATGACATCCTCCGACCCATAGTGCAACCATATCGGCAGAATATTGGAGAGGCATTTGTCTTCATGGACGACAATTCTCGACCTCATCGTGCACATCTTGTGAATGCTTTCCTTCAAGATAACGACATCGCTCGACTACAGTGGCCAGCATGTTCGCCAGACATGAACCCTATCGAACATGCCTGGGATATGTTGAAAAGGGCTGTTTATGGACGTCTTGACCCACCAACCACTCTGAGAGATTTACGCCGAATTGTCGTTGAGGAGTGGGACAATTTGGACCAACAGTGTCTTGATGAACTTGTGGATAGTATGCCACGGCGAATACAGGCATGCATCAATGCAAGAGGACGTGCTACTGGGTATTAGAGGTAGTGGTGTGTACTGCAATCTGGACCACAAATGCTGAAAGTCTAGCTGTATGATGGTACAACATGCAATGTGTGGGTCTCATGAGCAATAAAACGAGCTGAAATGTTGTTTGTGTTGATCTCTATTCCCTTTGTATTTAACGGTTCCGGAACTCTTGGAACCGAGGTGATGCAAAACTTTTTTTGATGTGTGTATTTTTGTGTTCAACTTCGCTGCAAATTGCATCTGCTCATTTTGATCATGGAAAAAGCCTCATGTGGTGTGAGAGTGTTCCGTATAGTTACCAGGATGTGCCAAAAGAAAAATGTGACCCCTTAAGTGTGAATGTTTCTCCCTGTAAGATTAGAATGCTCAAACAATGAATTGGCATCATAGTTAAATCATCTCCAACAAAAAAATAGCTGTGATATAACACACCGACTAAACAATTTACCTATATTATATTTTAAGACATCCACTTATCTCATTTAAACCCTAATAATAATAATAATAATAATCGCAAAAAAAACAACTTAAATTCACGTCCCTTATTAGTCCGGTGGCTTAATGCCATATATTCAGCCAATTGTGCAAATCGAGGTAAAAGCGATTTTATTTTTTAGTTACGTTAAGGGTTCCAAAAGGAACGTTTTCAGCCACGGAGGCATTCTGTACCCCCACTGGTTAATTTTTTACAGCCCCCCAAACATGTGATGGGGCTCGTACCCTTATGTTTTGGGTTAAAAATTCATAATTATTTGTTATGGGCAAAATTAATAAAATTAGTATCATTTCCGATGTTTTTGAGGGCAAGGAATTCATTTTTGCGGTCATTTCTCGTCGGGGGCAGGGTGGCGGCACTACAGGGGGCGGGGTGTCAAAAGCCGTAAAACGTGGTTGATGCATATCATTTTCAAGGTATCTTGGGGCGTAGAATTCATTTCTGGGTTAGTTTTTGTTCTAGAGGGTAAGGGGTGGGGGCAGTTCATAGTGGGGGTCTGGAACAACGGGGGCGGTACACACAATGATAGCAAACTGGTGCTTATAACGATTCATTTCCAAGGTTTTTGGGGGGTGTAGAATTCATTTCTGGGGTAGTTTTTGTTCTAGGGGGTAGACTTTGGGGCTGTCCATATTGGGGGTGGTGCTACAGGAGGCGGGGGGGTCAAAACTGGAAAATTGGTTGATGCATATCATTTTCAAGGTATTTTGGGGCGCAGAATTCATTTCTGGGTTTTGTTTTGTTATAGGAGGTATGGGGTGGGGCCAGCGAATCCCCTGGGGCGGAACTACGGGGGCGGTGCAGAGAATGAAAGCAAACATCTGCTTATAACCACTTATTTCATATTTATTGAAAGAACAAGAGAAGGTTTCAGTGATAATTAAGAACCTTGCCGATACGTCACGTCTCGCAACCACCACATTTGTAAAGGGAAGTGCAAGGAAAACCTGCTTTTGCACATCCGCACTGTATTGTACTTCACGTCGCTCTGCACGAACAGGTCACAATTTCCTGGCACACTTTTGCCGCAGGCGGAATTAGGGTCCATTTTACCTAAAAACCAGAGTTTTCTTTTGCGGTTACTTGGTATTCTTATAAAGTAAAATGAAAGCCCTTTTATACGAATGCTTGCCTACCTTCCAAGTTACTGGAGTTTCGCTTGTTCGCATCCATCCGCACTCTTGTGAATCCGGAAGCAACAATGTTTTGTCCAGGCTCCTGCTCCATACGTGCCCTGCTTGCAGAGATGCTCGCAGACCATGTTGGATGAGAGCGTTGTGGGTTGGGGGGATGTTACCAATCTCCCTCCCTTTTAAACAGAACAAAGTCTTTCTAACTGCGTTGACGCTGTCTTCGTCGCAGCATCGGTCGTAAAGGATCACGGCGTACTTCTCCAGTGCAGGTACAATTTTCTGTACTTCTGCTGGAGTGAAGGGTTGAGACATGGATTTGAAAACTTTTGTCGGCTTCTGGAGAAGCTTTCCAGGCTGCCTAGGAAGATCGCTTTCCCTTGCTCCTGAAGGACGACGTCGTATCGCAACCTGTGAAGGCGGGAAATGCCAGCACACTTCTCCGGTCCTATGTGATGTGCAATAGCAAGGATGTCCAGTAATCGATATGATTCCCCCGTGCCTAATCCAACGTACAGCTGTTCACATCAATGGAGATTATCCAGCAAGGCAGTAGCCAACACGACGTCGGTGTCTACTGTCCTGATTAAGATTCTACTGCATCCTTGCCTTGCACCGTCTGCGGTATGTAGAAGCATTCTTCCGTCAGCTTCTTCGTGATTGCAAGGCATCAATCCTGATAAATAGCTTCGGACATTGGAAAGAACTCTTTCTTGAAGCATGACGACAACTTTTCTGGAAATGCTGTCGTGCTGATGTAATTAGCATGATACGCAAATAACTCTTGTTTATTCGCATCGCATCTCAAAAAGTCTGACCATTTTTTCGGAACTTGTTTTGTTGACTCCATTTTTGCCGAACACCCTGTCCTCTTTTCATTCGTAATGCAGACTTCAATGATGTAGTGACGTATTCGCCGAACACTACATCAATCCTTCACGCTTTCAAATACGCAGAACTGTTCGTGTAAGAAAGGAACTTCCTCCCATAATCGGCGAAGGTGCTTCCAGGATCTGGAAGGATGTAATTGACTGCGGCGGCACCATTAATCACCATGTCGAAGTCGAGGCACTGCTGCGCTGGGTTTTCTTCATCAAGTACCAAGCATGGCAAGAGGTCTGCTTTCTTTCCAAATCGAAGTCCACCATTTTCAGAGAATGCTGAAGGGTAAGGGTGATTTTCGTGGCTGAAAAATACTTCTAGATTGCCCTGACGAGTCTGACATGCTATGTACAGTCTTGCAAAATAAGCTACGATCTTCTTTAACCCAGACAAGCTGTCGTTCCTTCGAAGATAAAATCTTTGCTGGAATCCTGCAGTACAACTCCTCGGTGCGGATGTGCAAAAGCAGGTCTTCCTTGCACCTCCCTTTACAAATGTGGTGGTTGCGAGACGTGACGTATCAGTAAGGTTCTTAATTATTACTGAACCTTCTCTTTAAACACAAATTGTGCTAAATGTTCCGGCATAACTCGACAAAATGACAGTGTTTCGCCCCGGTGTGCAATTGGGCTCTTCAGTTGGTTAATGCACACCTCACCAAGACACTGTCTAGTACACACTGGGAAGGCCATTGCAAGACGTATTTGATATATGTGTATCCACGTCACGAGCAAAGCCAGTGCACTATTGGAGTTGAAACTCCACTCCAAAGCAATTATAACCTTACCTTGGCATTGAATATATAATTTTCCAAAGAAAAATATATGTATTGTCCGTTGAGCCATTATATATTTAAACACAAATTGTGCTAAATGTTCCGGCATACGTGGATACACATGTATCAAATACGTCTTGCAATGGCCTTCCCAGTGTGTACTAGACAGTGTCTTGGTGAGGTGTGCATTAACCAACTGAAGAGCCCAATTGCACACCGGGGCGAAACACTGTCATTTTGTTGAGTTATGCCGGAACATTTAGCACAATTTGTGTTTAAATATATAATGGCTCAACGGACAATACATATATTTTTCTTTGGAAAATTATATGAACCTTCTCTTGTTCTTTCAACAAATACGAAATTTTTATCAACTTTTTTTCTTTTCAGGGCACCAGTAACTTCGATTTGTGTACATAGGATTTTCGAAGAAGAAGTTATCGTCAGAAATTTTGATTTTACTGTATGGTATTTTGATTAAACAAATTATCCAAAGAATAAATAATACTTAACAGCACTACTGTCAAGCATAATATTTTTGCAACAGCATCCTTTAAACCACCGCGCTCGACACCTAAATACAAAATGACCTCAGAAATGAATTCTACACCCCTAAAAACTTTGGAAATGAGTTGATATAAGCAGATGTTTGCCGTCATTGTCTGCACCGCCCCCGTAGTTCCGCTCCAGGGGATTCACTGGCCCCACCCCATACCTCCTATAACAAAACCAAACCCAGAAATGAATTCTGGGCCCCAAGATACCTTGAAAATGATTATACATCAACCAAGTTATATGGTTTTTGACCCCCCCCGCCCCCTGTAGCACCACCCCCAATATGGACAGCCCCAAACTCCACCCCCTAGACAAAAACTACCCCAGAAATGAGTTCTACACCCCCAAAAACCTTGGAAATGAATTGTTATAAGCACCAGTTTGCTATCATTGTGTGCACCGCCTCCGTTGTCCAGCCCCCTACGATTCAATGCCCCCACCCCTTATCCCCTAGAACAAAAACTAACCCAGAAATGAATTCTACGCCCCAAAATACCTTGAAAATGATATGCATCAACCACGTTTTACGGCTTTTGACACCCCGCCCCCTGTAGCACCGCCCCCTTGCCCCCGACAAGGAAAATGAGCCCAAAAATGAATTCCTTGCCCTCAAAAACATCGGAAATGATACTAATTTTATTAAGTTTGCCCATAAAAAAAATTACGAAGTTTTAACCCAAAACATAAGGGTACGCGCCCCATCACATGTTTGGGGGGCTGTAAAAAATTAACCAGTGGGGGTACAGAATGCCTCTATGGCTGAAAATGTTCGTTTTGGACCCCTTAACGTAACTAAAAAATAAAATCGCTTTTACCTCGATTTGCACAATCTTCCCTTAATCCACCGGACTATATAACCTTATTATTTTATCACAGTTTATTTAGATACTACGCCCACCTGCACAAATTTCAGTAACTACTACCCAGTCAGATTTACATATAAATTAACTTGTGGTTTCTGTACCTTTCTTGCCACATTGATCTTGGTTCCGTCGATGCATTTCCTATGGATATTGGTTCCAAGTTCTCCCAAGGAACCTACTGTACTCTCCTCCTGTCCTGGATCCTGCTCACGATCCCTGGGTCTCCGTCGTCATCGCTCGCCTTCATCGTAACGTCGTCGTAACAGCCCCCACGTATATCGTCTAGCCGGTCATACTTCCGTCACGACAGTTTATAACACGTAACTCGCACTGACGCACACTGATAGCCATATTGTCCTTTCTGTGATTCGCTTCAATGTTCATTTTAAAATGCCGAGAAAGATAGATTCGTGGGCGTGCAAATATTTTACTGACCACACAAGTTGTCGTATATAATTTTACATGGGCTCGTCTCGAAATAACTTGCACTTCCCTTGACCCAGAATGCCGCACCATATAAGGACTTGGCGCAGATCCTGTTTACTGCGAGTTCACTGACCCAGCAACCTTCACTCATCAACTGTTCAGACAAAGCAAAGCATGACGCTTGCTTTCCTGCGTGCAAACACCGCAGCCCCTCCAATGTTCTCGAACTTTGTAGAAGTCTTTGAGTTCCCACGTGTCTTTACTTAAACAGCGTCTTAAAATTTTGGAATTTCAAACCATGTTCCCATATGGAAGACGTAATAATAAAATGTTATCACACTTTAGAATACGATACTGCTCGCGTACAATATGACAGCATATTTTCCGACTATTTTTTGCACTTCGCAAAACTTCGTAACAAAACCCCACATGGGTTACAAATTGACCCGACGGGTCTGCCTCGTGCAGCCCACTGACGGTACACTATTATGCCGCACAGGATTGAAGTTGTACTTCTTCGAAGCCCGGCGATATAGAAGTGAACTTCCTTCCAGCCTTGACCTTGCCAAGTAGACTTCGCCCGGGGTTTCATTAGCGCCCTCTACGCTTCTTGATATCTCGGAACTATTCCTAGAGTCAAGCTGTCGACTATTCTCATGACGTGCTTGTGACAACCTGAGCTTACTTCCGCTCACTTCCGTTAGATCAATAAAATTGCTGCATACAAGATACTAAAAAAAAAAATCCCAATTCTTGTCTTATATGGGTTCCTTCCTCACGCATTTTCGGCGCTCATTTCACTCCCTAGCATCCTCACTTTCTTCTCCCTGTCATGCGATGTTGCCAGAGCTCTCAGAGTCATGCGATATCGGTGACAGTACCAAGCATCTTTCCTGAATGTTACAAGAGAAAATCTCTCAACAGATTTAAAAGACGGAAGAAAACAAGTGAAAAAAGGGAAATGATATAATTTCAACACTTTATACATCACAACCTTTTCAAAGTAGTGAACCAAACCTAGTGGAAAATAAATATGATGCATAGGTTCAAAGAAATGGAAAATGTGACAAAGAAAGCAGTTTGAACACACAAGCATGTATATCAGCATTTCACACATTGTATTCTAAACCTATACATGTTAGTAAATTGTCAGGACTACATGAAAGTAATGGATATTTAGGTTCTAGTTCAACTGCGGATGAATCACAATTAAATCTTCTAGCTGGTGTTAGCTTATTACTTAATATAAAACTATTAAAGAAAATAGTTTTAGCCTTTTAAAATTCAAATGGAGTTACCCTTGCCATTTGTTGCCCTTAGTGTAATTTTTAATATTTTCCATAAGGTAAGTACTCTTTGTAGGATATTCCAGTATGCTTTTTCTATACTTGCATAGCAACTGAAAAGTTTGTTTTCTGGCCCAGCAGTGATATTAATGTTCCATTGCCTATTGCTTTTAAAGAATAAAGATCTATACTCTACAGTCGTTATTTACTGCACTGAAATTAAAACAGCTGTAGTTTGTCTACCTGTTGTTATCCCCTTCCCCCCCAATTGGGTCAGGGATGAGGTGAGATGATTTCTATGTGGTGGGTGTTTTTTACAACCGTATGTCCTTCCTGATGCCAATTAGAACTTTCAGGGAACTTTTCAAAACACAAATTAAAAGTAATCACTTTGAAAGTAAGTTACCCGCTGATTAAAAGTCAAGATGGCCAGTAAAGAACATGTAGTCTACTTCTTAAATGTATGAGTACAGTTATAACTTGTCTTTATAAAGCAGTATAATTGAATATTTTTGTAGCGAACATTAAGAGTTACGTAAGACTCCTCGTTTACCAAGTTCTGTTATAAGCCAATAAGGTAGCTTGTAGTTTTACGTGACCATTACTCTCGTGTTCATGAGCCATGGGACCTCCATTTTTACATGGGATCCGAACCACAGGACATGATATTTCACTTCAAAAATTTCATATGCATTGACCGGGAAGCGAACCTGGTCTGTCTTGGTGAGAGGCAAGCAGCTTGACCACTTCACCACCATGTCCCAGTTTTGTTGTAATTCCACTATTGCATCCTGAGGAATTGATTATAACAAAAGTATGTCCATCCACCATCTGGAATGTATGGAATCGTTGCTCTTGTACCTTCTACAAAGAGAGAAAGCCTCTTGTTTGGGACCACTTACTTGCTGCGTTTTTTCATTGTAACAGTGGATTATCAATATTAATGTCTTTATCTTTTCAAGATTGCAGCTACGTGCTATATGCAGTGTGATAGTCTTAAAGACTAATGATTCGATGTCTCTGATATGATACTCCTCTTACAAAGCTTTATGTTAATCGCACAATTGGATCCTGATGTTGATGGTTTAATAGTCTGCTCAGCCACAATCTTGTTTATATGGTGAGGTTGAGGTTGCTCTTTTGCCTTGGGGATACAAAGCCACATATATGGTTCTACATTACTACTAATTCTCGTTGTTGTAGCTTAAAAATTCTTGAGTTATTCATTATCATATTGCATATTTTCAAGGTTGCTGCTGCACGTTGTATTCATTGTCTTATTCTTATCGCTTATTTCAGCAAGGTCCATTGTATGGTACTTCTTTCTTCCTATGTTTTGTTTTAATCATGCAATTGCATTCGGAATGATTCATTATTACCTTCTAATAGTATGCCCAGACGCCATATTCAATGTTTGGAGTCACTTTTATTTTGCTTTCGGCAATTACATTCCGAGTTACTAATTTGTATATTTTAATAGTATGCCTAGCCACCATCATCAATGTGGGGAGTTGCTGTTGATACAAAGGTTCTATCTTACTATTGATTCCTATTATTGTAGCTCTAAAATGGAGAAAGGAAGCTTGTAGTTTAACGTGACCGTTAATCTTGAGATCATGGGCCACGGGACCTCCTTTTTACGTGGAATCCGAACCACAGGACATGGCATTTCACTTCGAAAATCTCACATGCATTGACCGGGAATCGAATGGAGAGTTATGTCCTGTATTATATAGGTTCAAGATTGCCACTGTGCACTATATTCAGTGTGATGTTCGGAGGAGTTTATATAGGTTAAAATAGGTATGCAAAATAGCACTTAAAATAATTAAAATGGGCAGTAATATAATTAAAATACGCATTTATTAAAAGTGAAAACAGAGAGTAAACTCGCTCATTGTTAATGAAAATAGGTATTTAGAATACTCAGTCATTTCTTTATGACATAATTAACATGCTTACTCTTCTTGGTTACAAGCAACAAGATGCTTTTTCAAGGTATCAACTGTCATAGCTATTTGTCAGAGATAATGTTTTTCATCATGGAAGAGGAACATTCTACTTCCACTGAAGTGATCGGTGAAAATGTAAAACAAGCTATTTTGGAAAGACTCGTGCCAGTTAAAACAGAACTTTCATCTTTCAGGACATCACGAATGTTCTTAAGTTTTTCTATGTGCACATTTAGCACTCAGAACATGTTTACTTTCTTCACTAACATTGCTTTATTTCTCTCCTGGTGCTTGCAGCAGTTGATTTACTGCATCTTCAAGGATCGCCATGGAGGACACGAGCATATCGCCATTTTTCTCCAACTTAGATATTGCTTTCGGTTGCACACTTCAAGAAGTTTTTATAAATGGGAGTTCATTGCTGAGTTCTTCATAGTACAACTTTCTTATTTTGTAAAGTGAAACAACTTTGTCTTTTGATACAGCATGAAGTACCTCTTGTCCAAATTGTTGCTGTAATATATTGCTGCTGAGATCTAGGTTCCCCATCTGGTGGGAACTGGCTATGCAGGTAAAGTGAGCTGTGGTGATACAACCCTAAAAACGATTCGGGAAGGTGATTTTAATAAGTCTTTCTTAATATTTGAAACTAACATCCACGTGAGGATACAAACTTTTTACCTCTTCAGTGATTCTGTGCAAACCTGTGGACTAGACATGTGAGGTGGAGCATTTGAGGGAAGAGAACTTTCAAGGCTTTAGCTGCGTTTTTCATGTAAGGTGTCAACTCTGTGACAAAAAAGCAGGACATCAACATGCCATATTCCTTGACCAGAGATACATAATTTGTGAACAATTGTGCCACTGTGGAACTATTTGCTCCCTCCATTTCTTCCATTGTCAAAAGATGTGATGTCACTTGGCGTTGCTTTCATAATTCCGATGATGACATTGGCGATGTAACATCCCATTGCATCCGTTGTTTCATCAAGGGAGATACAGATTTTCTGCAACTCTGTTTCGAATCCTCTGCAGGGCCTCTTCATAGCAGACATTCTAATACGTTTCTCTTATTGTGGATTCTGATGGAACCTCTTCTTTAGTGTACTTCTGTAGAAACATCCTGAATGATTGATTTTCCAGTTTCCAGAAAAGAATTCCCAAGTCCAAGAAAGCTTTGCATAGATCTAGGGAAAATTGAGATTGTCTGCTGGATGTTGCAACTGCTGTTATTATCAAATTGATCTTAGTCTCAGCTATTTTAAAAACCCTAGGCTTGTGTTTTGTTGTGAAATGTTGAGTAATAATTTCACAGATTTTGCAAAAGGTATATAGTAGCTTCATCAGTAGAAAGTGTGTCCGAACCGAAATCGCGAGCATAGCCATGTAATTTATCACTCAATGATGAAAATATCGGTGTGATAAATCAGTTAGCGAGAACAATCAAGTTTCCATTAAAAAGTTAACAGCAGACTAACAGCTTCTTTTATATTTGGCCTGTTAGACACAAATGATTATCTACCTTCCTCTGCATTATCTTATCTTTTCGAAATCTGGAAAAACAAATTATGCATCATCACAGCAAAAGGGTTGTGAGGAACAATAGCTAATGTTAAAGGCATGCTTCCCTCATCCTCTCTTTCCTGGTATTCATTATGCTTGGGGTAACCGTGCATTCCTTTCACTAATGAAGGTTCTGCTATTTAAAGTGCTTAAAGAGGGGTGAGGAAACAAGCTTTCGACTGCTTGGAAACAAAGAGATGATTTTTCAGGAAACAACATTTTAAATAGATATTTTTGTAATATCATTATGTAAATTAATTTTTTCTCTTTGATATATCACAGTTCTATGCTTTTTAAGTTGTGTAAATCACAGAAAAAAATGCAGTATGATGCAAAACTGGAAAAAAAAAAAGAAAGAGGCTTTAGACCTTAATCTAGGCAACAGAAGTCATAATATGCAAACAAAATATAAAAAAAAATGGCAAAATAAAAACTGGCCCTGCTGTCCCCAAATGCACAGAAACATATTTATCTCTATCTGACTCTTTGATATATCCAACCAGATAGAAGAGGTCCATGCCCTTAACTAGATGGAATTTTCAACATGCCAACTGGGATGCATTCTCAAAATATCTAGACAAAACACTGGTTGCAAAGAACTTACAACCGACAGCAAACTACTATGAATTTGTTGGCCTTGTCATCAACATTTCTAGATGCTACAGAAAGGAATTTGTTCCTAGTTGGAATCAGGAAAGTGAGTCTTTGTATAAAGAATATTTTAATAATGGAAACCAAACAGTAGGCATACCGCTACTCCAGTCCCTCAATAGGAACAAGCGAGAGAAAGGGGAAGCCAATGAAATGGGCTTTGCAAAGTCGAGTAGGGAAGCTTGGAGAGTTTTCCATGGGCTGACTGGCAAGAAATATTCTAGAAATGCATATGCGAAGTTGAGCCTGACGTTATTGCTAATAGAATGGTAGATTTCACAAGGGCAAAGAGAGACAAGAGTTACACCAAAATGGTGAGATGTAACCTCACTCATTTCAAGAAGAGTGCTCAAAGAAACGATCAGCTGTCCAGGCCCTTTCCTGTTGAGGACGTAGAAAATTCTATCAAGCAGTTAAAACCCGGAAAAGCAGCTGGTCCTGATAACATCTTATGAATTCATAACAAACATGGGGCCCTTCACGATAAGCTGAATTACTTCTCCCAAATGCGAGGTAGCCGTATCGGGACAAAATTCCGGCACCCCGGCGTCTCTAAAAGCCAGAGGTGTTAAAAGGGATGTAAAACCAATAACATTATTAGCAGCCTACAACACTATTTGGAGGTAGGGGTTGATCTAAAAACTGCTGCAAGTTATTCCTAGCTGTGAAATCGAGTACATAATATCGAACATGCTTAGCAAACGTCTGTTTGAGGTGTAACTAGGTGACTCTAAAAGTCATAAGAGAAAGCTAAATAATGGCCTACCCCAAGAGTCAGTTTTAACCCGATTTCTTTTTAATCTGTACATTCATGACCTGCCAAATATGAAGACTAGAAAATTCATCTATGCTGATGATATTGCACTTGCCGCACAGAGCAGGAATTTTGAAGATGCGGAAAACATCCTTACAGAAGATCTGAAGAAAATGTCAGCATTTTTCAAGTCCTGGAGATTGATTCCTAGCACAGCCAAAACTGAAGGATCCTGTTTCCATCTTGCACATCGCTTTGTGAACTACGAACCAAGTGTGTTACTCGACGGATAGAAGCTCAGGTACAGTCCTTTTCCGATATATCTTGGAGGGACTCCGGATATAACACTGAGCTACAAAGAACAACTCACCAAGCTCTCCCATAAAGTTCCTGTAAGAAACAACATATTGCATAAGCTTATTGTTACTTCCTGGGGAGCCTCTGATGACTGTCTAAGTCTAACTAGCATCAGTCTTGTTTACTTGGCTGCCGAGTATTGTTCACCTGTATGGTTGGAAAGTGCACATGTGCAAAATGTGGACTCTAAGCTAAACGATTCAATGCGTTGCATCACTGGTACCGTAAAGTCGACCCCGTGCCACTGGCTACCTGTTTGAGCCACATTCCTCCACCACATGTAAGGAGGAAACTAGCACTGATGAGAGAAGCTAAGAAGATCCGGGCATAACAAACTGTATTAAGTATAATGGGTAAAATTTTCGCCCATTATACTTAATATTGTACGCGTCAATACAGACCTCAAAAATGGAAAACATTCCAAACAATTTTCATAACAAACTATGAGTTTGATTTCAACCAAAGTCGGAAGAATGAATGGTCTACAAAACCAATGTAAGCACACGTCCACTCCTTGGATCCTACTGAGAAGCCTAGAGGTTTTGGTCTCCCAAGGAAGCTTGAGTGCCGACTCAAGTCTTAGGACTGTACATAGCTGTTGTAACTACTCACGGCACAGGCTGGATCAGTTCAGCAACGTGTGACACTGGTCTGGAGGAGCAGACGATGCAACACCTGACCCAACGCTGTCCTCTGTACTCATACCCTAGGAACTCAGTCGATTGGTTCAGTGTCACCTCGGATGTTATCAAATGGCTGCAGAATGTGGACTTAAATGTTTAGTCATTGTATATACACGTACAGTATATATTCACCATACAATTATATAAATAAATAAATAGATAGAAGAGGCATTTTTCCTAACTTCCGGGCTTTACTAATGAGTAATGCTAGCGAGGTCTTTTATACAGCACTCCTCTTTCACCAAATTTCATATTAATTGTGCTATTACATCATGAGTTGTTCATTTTATAGTTTTAAGAATATGCCCATCTGCCATCTTGAACATATGAATTTGCTCTTCTTTTGCTCTGGTCATAAGGAAGACTCATACATGGTTCTACATTACTGCTTATTTTTGTTAATGTAGCTTACGTAGTTTGATTTTTTTCAGTCGGTCAACACAATTGTACCCAAGTGTGGGTTATTCCCTAATCCTGAAAATAATTTACATGAGATTAATAAATACACTTGAATGACCAGTTTCGATCGTCAAGCGATCATCATCAGATCCATTACACTTGGGCTATAAGATCTGTCTGAAAGTATGGGTGAAAGTATTTACAATAGTCTATATACACTTATTTATTGTAGTTACAGCATTAGTTAGGATATTGCAACTCGTCACCGTTGACTCCTGACATTGGCAATGATATATCTCTGATGCTGGCCTGTTCTAGCCTATCATACTGTGATTGCTGCCTGCTTTGGGCTGCCCATAGATTCCAAGAATTGAATTTTCACAACCGCAATGATGACAAATGAAGGCTTCAAGCTATTGTGATGCACAAACAGTGCAAGTGATACAGAAGGAAAGGAAGCTTGTAGTTTTACGTGATCATTAATCGTGCGATCATGAGCCATGGGACCTCCTTTTTACGTGGAATCCGAACCTCAGGACAAGCCATTTCACATCATAAATCTCTCGTGCATTGACAGGGAATCGAACCTGGTCCACCTTGGTGAGAGGCCTACAGCATGACCGCTGCACCACCACGCCCCCCCTAAGTGATACAGATAAAAGATAGATAGTTCAAAAGTCTTCTCTCCGCGATCTGTAGTGGTCTTGGGCGTACTTCTCTGGTCCCAAAGGTCCTGTGTTTGATTCCTGGCTCTGCCAAGAAATTTAATTCTGTTCTGAGGGTTGGAGTGGGGTACACTCCTTGGTTTCCCACTTCTACTTCCGGTTCCTAACTTACGGCCACAGCTACCTCCTTCCAAATCCTAGCCTCAATTACAAACACACACACACACTCTTCTACAGACACCACAATAACACATGTTATCAGTCAAATTCTATACACAGGACTGAAATGATCATGCTGCCAAACCCCTAAAAAAATGACAATAATGATACCAAAATTTCTTCCATGTACGGTACATGACTTGCACTGTTTGTACATTACATGACCTCATAGTTGAAAGCTTACTTAATGACATAGAATATAAATTATGTCAGCATTAATATTATTTGGCAGTATTGTATTTGTTATGTGAATGGTGTAATTTCATCTTTGAATCTTAATTTTGTTGTTTTATTTTAGGGGCTTGGATTAGCCTTGTGTCCATTTTATCTGGTAGTTGTGTTATTGTGGCATCTGTAGTCATATTTGAATTTGTAAGCGGGGCAAGGATTGGGAAGAAGGTGGCCATGGCCTTAAATTAGGAACTATCCCAGATTTTTCCAGAGGTGGGAAAACCACTAGCCCATTGGCAGAGACTGAAATTGAGCTTGGATTCTTGGGATGGCAGCCAAGAGCTATTACACCATGATGCAATCAGTTTTAATTTTCTTGGCAAGGAGAGCATACATTGTGTTCAGTTAAAACCATCCATTTAAACTTGGAATATGGTAGTGCAAAACGAAATAGGTGCGAGTGTGGTGATACGACAGTTACTATGAACATAATTAAATGAAGGTCTATTAAAATAACACATTGTTGCCTGGGCGCGCACTTCTCTATTCTTGACTGGGACCCGGGCAACTGAAGCACTCCTAGCATGAGAAGTAAGATGAAACATAAATACCTGTAACTTAACTTACTTGTCAATCCATCAACCTCATCTTCACTTCTTTCACTGCTATCATCGTCATTTTCACTCTTATTATTATCATCGTCAACAGACTCGTCTGAACTGATTATCGCACTGTCAGTTCCGTGCTTTCCACGCTAACACTTGACAATACACGCTGTAACTGAGTGTAATAAAACCTCACTTCCTGTACCGAAAGCATTATCGAGTCAACAATTTACATATCTGCATTTCGATCAACAAAGACCTTAGTTTGTAAATAACACGTAGTATTTTGATTAATGAACTGCGGAGAGGAGTTAAATTACACAGAATGAAGCACTGTGAGGAAACGTTAATTTACGTAGCCGGTCGCCCATGTACTAATACAAAACTACGTACATTCAGAGTTGGACAAAATACTCCCAAAATGTATTTTCTATACAAAATACTCAATACTCACAAAAAAGTATTTTAGATACAAAATACACTTATAAAATTCCTGAAAATACAAAATTCAAAATAGTTTTTTAAAATACAATTCATCAATTCTCCACTCCAGCAGGCCGAGTGTGGGAATGAACAAGCCCCTTCCATAGCTGTCTTCTTCCATTCTTCTTCCACCGCTGTCCTCCATTCTACGCTCCTCCTAGTCAACGCTCTGTGGACCTGCTTCATCCACCCATCTTGAGGTCTACCTCTTGGTCTCTTGCCAATTATCTCCCTTTCAAAATAGGCTTTATTTGTTCTACAAGAGGGCATCCTCATCAGATGACCGAACCATTTCAACCTCGACTGCTCAAGAATGTCACACTTCTTTTCAGCCCTAGCTTTAGGCGGACTGACTCATTTCTAATTTTGTCTTGTCTGGTCTTCTGAATACTTGATCCTAGAAATTTCATCTCGATTGCTTGTAACCGGCTGTTGTCCCGGGGAGTCATTGTAGCAGCTTCTAGACCATCTCAATATGGGAAGTAAGCAGGAATTGTACAGTGATATTTTAGCTTCCTGAGGAAAGTTTTTGTCCCATAGAAGCTGTAAAAAAGAGTTGTAAAAGTTCGCAGCTGCTTGAACCGTACTGCTGGTTTCTTGGGTTAACCTGTTATCTGTCGACAAAACGCTGCCAAGGTATTTAAAATGTTGAACTATTTTGATGTCATGTTTTCCCAATTTCAGCTTGATAGGTTTGCTTTCCCTGCTCATCACCAAACATACGGTTTTCGTTTGGCTGATCTGTAATCCAAACTTGTCAAAATCTGCCTTCCACCAATTTATTCGTTGTTGGATGCCATCTTCTTTTTCTCCCCAGATCATGATATCATCTGCAAACACCATTTCATTGGATGTCATATCTCATGTCGTAACCAAATTAAGGACTTCATCCATAATGCTTATGAAAAGAAGAGGAGACAAACAACTCTCTTGCTGAACTCCACTTCTATTTTCAAACCAGCTCGATCTTCTGTCTTGAACTTGGACGCAACTCTTGGTGTCTGCATACAATTGTTTTACTCGGGCCACTAAGCCTTCTGGAACACCCTTCTTTAGCAGTACCTCCCAAATGTGATGGCGAGGGATATGGTCATACACTCTCTCTATATCAAGTGTCTATGTTTAACTCATCTATCCCTGCTGATCTGTTGCTTTTCAGGCTCTTAATAGCTTGTTTCTCTCCCAATATTTCTCAAACAGCATCCTGGTAGCAAAGATGAGATCCACAGCGGACCGCCCTGGTCGGAATCCATGTTGTTCCTCTTCAAGATCTTGTTCTATTATTTTCTTGATCTTTCCTAATAGCACTGATTCATAGATCTTGCGACCATGGGGGAGGAGAGTGATGCCTCTGTAATTCTTGCATCGTTTCCTATCACCCTTTTTAAATAGGGGGATAATCACTCCTTCTTTCCAATCATCGGGTATATCATTCTCCTTCCATATGGCTCTTAAAACTCAGTACATCCATTGTACTCCTATTGGCCAAAGTGTCTTTATCATGTCTATGTTAAACTCATCTATCCCTGCTGATCTGTTGCTTTTCATTTTATTAATGGCTTGTTCAACTTCTCCCCAGGTTATATCCTCTATTTCATTGGAATTGAGAAAATGGATACATCCTTCCACCTCACTTGTGTTGGTTCTTCCATTTCTGTTGAGTAGATTATCGAAATGTATTTGGAATTCTGGCGTTATATTGTCTAAGTTATATGCTATAACGCCATTACTGCATTCAATGGATTTAATTCCCTCTGCTGTTTTCCTTTTATTTTTTATGATACTGTAAAGCAATTTCCTGGTATTGTTAGCTAGCTCTTGTTTCGATTTCTCTTCTTCTTTCTGTATCATTTTCTTAACTACAAATTTTTTCTCTCGGTACAGGTCCAGTTTTCTGCCAAGTTCCGGGGAGTCTCTGGTTTTTCTTACCTTATGTAAGGCTGATTTGGCTTGGTTTCTTTTATAGCTTTTTTGTTACTGTTATTTCACCATGGGGTCTCTTTCGGTTTCCTTGTTTTACTTTGCCGGCCATAAATGTCTTCAGCCGCAGTTACAATCTATGTTTTTAGTTCTTCCCATTCTGCTTTTCTTGATCTCATTTCATATTTGGGAATTCTATTCTTCACTTCCTCAATAAAGTTCTCCCTTTTTGCTGGTTCAGAAAGGTTCCATACTTTGTTCTTTGGTATTCTTGTGATTTTTACTGTCCTTGGTTTCTTCTTTCATACATCAGCAACAAGAAGACGATGATCACCATTCAGGAATAACTTTTACATCACATACCAACTTCCAATCTTGTTGATCGAACAATTTATAATCTATCACTGTCCCATTGGTTTCATCCCAGCTGTATCGTGTGATCTTATGAGCATCTCTCTTCTCAAACCAACTGTTGCCAATAGCCAAGCTATTCCTGACACAAAAATCAAGGAGGTATTCTCCTTCTATATTGTGATTTCCAAAACTGTGGGGGCCAATTACAGTCTCACATCCATTTCGATTTCTTGTGACTTGTGCATTGAAGTCTCCCATTACAACTAATTTGTTGGTGTCCACTTGGTCTTCTAACTTATCTAGAAAGTCAAGCTTGTCTTCAGTTGAGCAACCCACCTGGGGGGCATAGACCTGTAATAGGTGGAGTTTGTGTCCGTTCCAAGTAACAGTGAGTTTGATTATTCTATCACTGATACACTCTACGAGACTGTGTACATGCAGAACTTAGTGGACGATAAAACCTACTCCATTTTTCATTGTGGTTTCATTTCCACTCCAGTATAATTTGTAATCATGTCTCAAAGTTCTGGAACCTGCATTTTTCCATTTAGTTCCACTCAAGCCCAGTATAAGTAACATCCTTCTTTCCATAAGATCCACTAATTCTTCAATTTTACTCGTCAGTGATAGGATATTCAAGGTTGCAGTCCGAGACCTATGTCGATGCTTGGTTTTGTTGTTGGAAGAACATGAGGCTTGTAGCCATCATACACTCCAACATGGGGTCGTCTCCTTAATGTGTTATCAACACTCGATCTGAGGCTGTTCTGGCATTGAAAGCAAGTATATTTATTCAACAATTCAAAATACAAAATACTTAAAATAAAATATGCTTCTCTTCCATTCAAACTTTTCAAAATATTATTATTATTATTATTATTATTATTATTATATGTATTATTATCAGTGATCTGGATGGGTGCGCGCATTAACGTGCAAGGCCAAAGGGTTCACATCCCACCGTCAGCCTCCATGAAATGGATTTTCGGGACAGTACTTCCTGTTGGTCACTTTCTTCCAACCCTTTGCCCTATTGTCATTTTGTTTCCCATCAAGCTATGTGTCCCAGTTGAAACGGGAATAATACGCATTGTAGTGAATTATTTTTATTACCGTATTGTTATTATCATCTTATCATCACCGACAACGGTAGCTACGTTCGCTAACGTGCAGCGCTAGGTCATGCGGCCAAGCCCTCTGTGGACTCGGTAGACGTGGGCTTGAGCCTCACCGTCGGCCATCCTTGAAATGGTTTTCTGTGGTTTCCCCATTTTCAACTCTAGGAAAATACTGGGACGGTACCTTCTGACAGGTCACGGCCGCTTCCTTCCACATCCTTGCCCAGCTTCATTCTTCTTCATCTCTCATTAACTCCTCTATTGAGGTCGGTGTCAGGAAGGGCATCCAGTCATAAACACGTCCGCCACATAGACTTTCATCGCATCTCATCCCCGACCCCGTTAAAACGGGGAAAATAAGGAGTTAACATACATACATACATCATCATCGTCATCCATCCTTAACGTAGTGGGGCATGGTGGCGCAGCGGTCAAGCTGGCCTCTCACCAAGGTGGACCGGGCTCGATTCCCGGTCAAAGCATGTGAGATTTTCAAAGTGAAATGCCATGTCCTGTGGTTTGGATTCCACGGACAAAGGAGGTCCCGTGGCTCATGATCGCATTAGTAACGGTCGCATAAAACTAAAAGCTTCCTTCCATCCTCAACGTATGCAACTATCCAAGACAATTAAAGAGATCCAAGTTTCTTTGTCTGGCACTGACAGCAGTTTGCTGTTTCTTTTCCCCCACATGCCGGAATGGCACCATATTTCAAGTCCCATGGCATCTGCTCAATCCTAGCCCATAATAAATAGAGCCACGCATACTGCTACAAAAATCACTCGGAACACCGGTTATCAGACAAATTTAACACACACCCAAATACATCATGCTGATGATGAATAAACACACAAGAATTTTAAAGAAACGATCTATTGGCTGTACTCCACATATATACATAATGTACAACACAAGAAAAATACCCTTCAATGCACTTCAGTGTAGTGATACAGTAAAATACCTTGGTTCACTGAATTTACACATGATAGATAGGAAAACACTTGTGGTCGCTCAGACCGAGGCATGACAGCCTCCTATACATTTTTGCAATCGTACAGTTTGTACACAAATTTTACACACGTTTCAGACGGTTTCACTTCTGATGCTTTTTCTTCGATTTTGATACACAGTTCTCCCTCTCTCCAGGACTTCACGAATGTCTATGAGTGGTGATCATCCTTGTGGGCATGATAAAAGAATTACCAACAGCCTCTGGTATTTGGACCGAACAATGAAATATAATGTAGCTACCAATAGCCCCTAAGAGCTCAGTGGTTTGCTAAAAGTCTTTGCTGTTCGTTTTACGGTACCATGACCTGTAACAACGACCCTGGGTGCATGATTACTTGGCGATGAAATGTTTGTTATGTTTATCCTTCTGGCGTGATAAAAGTTCTACCAACAGCCAATGGTATTTGTACCAAACCATGACATATAATATCCTTCGACCCAAGACTGCGCTTCGACCAGCTGGAACTAATTTGGCGCGCGCCTGCTCCAAACGGATATACGTGGCAACATACGACCAATTGATGTAACAGCTTAGGCTTTCACGGCTGGAGTTCATAATTAAGTACAAGTTTTTCCGGTTTGTAGGCCGTGGTCCAGACAGGATATTTCCTGGCGTTGCACCGGAAACTGCGTCCAGCGTTTTCAAGAGTTCCGCTCCTTTCCTTGGTCAGCAGTGGAATGAGGAAGTGGCTTGAAATAATGGGTAACAGTTTGTAGTGAGGTGTTGTTGCTTGAATATGGGAGCGGGAGAGGATATGACAGTTGGCTGGGTGGAGCTTGGTGGTGGCGATGAATTAACGGCTGGAAGGCAGTTGGATCATCAATTTGGCATGGTGAGCCGAGCGTCCTCTGCGCAGTCCGGCTAGATCATCTGGTCTCGCGTACATGTTGTGGGGTGCGGCGCGTGCACAGGCTTCGGCGACCGAACTTGTGAGGGCCAGGTGTTCCCTGGGCAACTGCCGGGCTGTAGCGGGAAGGTTCTTCAGGTTGATGTATGCGTGATACCTTGGCTTGGTGTTCCTAAGGGCGGGGATCAGTGTATTACGCACACGTTCAATTTCCTCCTTTCGATTGAAGTTGTCGGGGTGTTTGATTATTTTTATGGCTTCCCGTTGCAGCCTGGCATGGTAGTGTGTGGTTGTGGAGAGTATCTCCGTGTCCCCGTACTGTACATCGTGACCGGGCAAGAGAGAATGCTCAGCGAGTGACGATTTCTCAGTTTGACCCAGGCGGCTGTGTCTGTTATGTTCCTTGTGCCTATACTTTCCGTCACCTTCTTCACGTAGGGCAGGAATGCGGTGGCCACCGAAGTTTCCAACTGCCTTCCAGCTGTTAATTCATCGCCACCATCAAGCTCCACCGAACCATCATATCCTCTCCTGCTCCCATATTCAAGCAACAATACTCCCCACAACAAACCGTTACCCATTGTTTCAAGCCACTTCCTCATTCCACTGCTGACCAGGGAAAGGAGCGGAACCCTTGAAAATGCCGAACGCAGTTTCCGGTGAAACATCGGGAAATATCCTGTCTGGACCACGGCCTACAAGCCCGCAAAACTTGTACTTGAATACGAACAATTGACGATCGTAATTTGCCTGAGCTCACTCTGACATCACTCAGTACTTTTCCTACGGAAAGTTCATGGGACACGCTATTAATAGCCCAGGTATTTCTTCACTTGACACAAACAAGTCCAATTACTGCTTATCTTTTCCTCATATGCCAACTTCCAGGCTTCGAAATTCTGATTCATTTGTACCTTGCAGTACAGCCAGCAATTGAAACTTTAACAGTACCGGTACTAGTTAAAATAAACACATTAACCCCAAACCAAAATGAAATAATGCTTCTACTGAGGAAATAATAGAGTCTTATATAGCCCTGTTCCCAAAACGTTCTAAATTGCAATAAACCCCTTATTCTAAAATACCAAACATCCAAAAACTGATAATTTTAAACAGCGAGTCGAGTCGGCCCGGAACATCCGAAAATGAATCCGTCCACAAAAATACACTTGGCACAATAAAAATCACCGCTCCTCCCCGACTTTAGCCCAATATAATAATATATGAATAAAATACCCCAAACTAGACGCACAAGGCGAAACCCGAGGGTGAGCTTATGTAACTGAATAAATTCGGTTACAACAGGTTATCAGACAAATTTAACACACACCCAAATACATCATGCTGATGATCAAGATTTACTAACAACCACCACCATATTTATTTTCGTTTCCTTCGTGACACAGTGGATAGCAAACCTGCAAAGAGCAGGGTTTCGATTCGTACCTCTGCCATTCTGCTGGAAGTGGTTTTCCCCTTTTACTTCAGGCAAATGCTGGGATGGTTCCTAACTTAAGGCCACGGCCGTCTCCTTCCCAATCCTCCCCTGAATTAAAAATAAACACACTGCTACTACTACATTGACTCTCAATAACATGGTTATCAGTCAAATGATATTTATATTCAGTATATATATATATATACATACATACACGCACCCAAGTACACAGGACTAAATGATCACGATGTCCAAGCCCGTCAAATGAAAGATCAGCAACTTATTTTTCAACTCAAAGTTTTATACCACTGTCTCTCTTACGGGAGTCAATTGTTTCATTTTGTACAGCCCTTGTGTGAGCACCTCCTGGAATTTTTGGACAATACTAGTTAACAGGTTCAGACAACCTCTTGCGTTTGGGAATTTCATACTAGGTAGCTTGAGGCTACTGCTTGTGGAAAGATTTCCAAGATTAACCAAGCTGATAACAGATCATCCGGGCGACATTCCTCGGGATATTTTGTTCTAAATGCATCCTAAATAAATAGCATTGCACATGGTCTTACAAGGTCGCTGTATTGCTGGCACAGTTGTCATCATCATCTTGCACAGTTTCCAGCCACTGGCCGGGTCTGTTTGGAACACAATCCTCTCCAACGTCTTCTGTCTTCCCACCATCTCTCAGCCTCCACCCTTGTCCAGTCTTCTCTCTTCTTCACGCTTTCTTCCACCCCCTTCAGCCACCTGTCTCTCGGTCTTCCCCTCGGTCTCTTTCCTTCCCACTTCGTCTCATGTACTCTCCTGGGTATCCTCTTCTCCTCCATTCGTTTTACATGTCCATACCATCTAAGTCTAGATTTCTCTATACCATCCTGTAATGGTTCCTCCTTCATTAATTCTCTGGTCCTCTCATTTCTTATTCTGTCCATCTTTGTAGCTCCAATACTGCTTCTCAAGAACCTCATCTCACTGGCCTGTATTTTGCTCTTCTCCCTTCCTTTCATAACCCAGGTCTCCGAGGCATACGTCAGGATAGGGACATAGTACGTCCGATATATGATCTTTTTGCTGTTCTGAGGGACATCCTTGCTCCATAACATGCTTCTCACACTCCTCCGAAATGCTTCTGCCTGCCTCCCCCGCTCATTTATTTCTCTATCGTTTCTTCCATTATCTTGTATCAGGCTTCCCAGATACTTGAAACTCTCCACTTTCTTCAGCTGTTCCCCACCAATTGTTATTCCCGTTGTGGTTCTTTCCTTCTTCCTTGTTGTGATCACCATCTCACTCTTATTTATGCTAAATTTCATCCCATATCCTTGTATTATTCCTTCCCACACGTCCAACTTTTCCTGTACCTCCTCCTTGTTTCCCCAAATCATCAAATCATCTGCAAACACCATTGCTTTCATCTTTCCTTCCCCAATTACTTGTGCCACTCGGGTCATTATGTCATCCATCACCACAATGAAAAGTAACGGTGACAGTGCACTTCCTTGTTTCAGGCCGTTTCTCTGTTCCAACCAGTCTGCTCTCTCTCCTCCCACTTTCACACAGCTCACGCTTCCCTTGTACTTCTCCTTTATCCTCTTTATAGTCCATTTCTCTACTCCTCTATCCTCCAGGGACTTCCATACTTTGTTTCTGCATACACTGTCATATGCTTTCTCAATGTCCAGGAAGGCCATCAGTAGATCTGTTCCATACTCATAGTGCTGTTCTTGTAACTGCCTTACAGCAAAAATCAAATCCACTGTGGACCTTCCTGCTCTGAAGCCATGTTGTTCTTCCCTCATCCCTCCTTCTATCCTTGTCCTAATTCTCTTTTCCAAAACTTTCTCGAAGATCTTTGCATAATGACTCATCAGTGTTATTCCCCGATAGTTTCTGCAATCTGTTCTACTACCTTTCTTGAAGATCGGGACAATTATTCCTTTTTTCCAGTCCTCTGGGGTCTTCCTTTCCTTCCATGCTGTCCTCATCACTCGGTACAACCACTGTATCCCCACCTCTCCTGCTGCTCTCACCATCTCCACACTCAACTCATCCACACCCGGTGCCTTCCCTCCTTTCATCTTGTTCACTGCATCTTCCACTTCTTTCCATGTTAAGTCCTTTTCTGTTTGCAGTTCATCTTCCTCTTCCCCGATTTCTTCCTCCTCACCATCTTTTCCATTTGGGTTCAGTAGTTCTTCAAAATATTCTTTCCACATTTTCTTCAGTCTTCCCTATTTTCTATCTCTTGTCCCCTTTAGTTCACCATTCTAACATAATCCGTAGGATCCTTCCGCCTCTTATTTTTTACCATCCCATACAGGACCTTTTTTGTAACTTCACTATCCTCCTTCATCATCTTTGTCCACTCTCCCATCCACTTTCTTCTCTCCTCAGCCACTACTCTCTTCGCCTCCTTCTTTCTTTCCTGGTACTCTTCCCTTGTCTCTACCGTCCTATTTTGATACCACCTCCTAAAGGCTCTATTCTTTTCCCTTACTATATCTTTTGTCTTCTCATTCCACCATGGTGTTTCCTTCCACCTCTTCTTACTACTTGTCCTCCCACATACTGCTTCTGCTGCACCTACTAGTGTCTTCTTAAATCTAGCCCATTCCTCTTCCACCCCTCTTTCTTCATCTGTTGGAATTCCTTCCTTTACCATTTTGAGGTACTCGACCCTTCTATCCCCTTCTTTCAGTTTCCATATCCTTATACGTCTTTCCTGGTTCTCAGTCCCTTTCTTCTCCTTAGCCCCTCTCAGGTTCATTACCAGCAATCGATGGTCGCTATCCAGGTTCTCCGATGGTATAACCTTGATGTCCGTGATGTTCTTATTTAGTTCTTTCTCATACAGTATATAGTCGACCACAGACTTCCTGGTCAAGTCATCACTGTACCATGTGATACAGTTTGATTGGCACAGTTGTATTGATCTCAAACCTACCTGTGCCATATCTACCAATTAACTTAAGTTATGAAATGGGATGATAATGGAGGTTAAAACTGAAAATTGCCTAATGCAATGACTGTATTTTGATTGTATTGTATGTATTTTGAAAATACAAAATACTCGTGAAAAGTATTTTCAATACAGATACAAAATACATGTTCCAAAATGTATTTTAGATACAAAATACAAGATACAAAAGTATTGAAAATAAGTATTTTAAATACATGTATTTTCGATACTGCCCAAATCTGCATACATTAACGTAGCCCGTCATCAATGTGTTAATGGGACAGATACACTAGTGTCCAAAAGCATCAACTTTGCTTGATTGCCATACATGCTGTCAATGTCACATAATTATGCTTTTGATTGAACATTAAACAAACCGCAGTTCATTAGACCAAGATTATCTGAATTCTGCTGATGGCCAAACTTGGACATTTATCGTTCAGGGCAAGTCTGAATTTGGCTTTTTTTATAATGGAAACCAACAAGTTTAACACTGCTACAAGATGGACCTTGCTGTCCTGGTCTGCGTGTCGTGATTCACAAATAGTAGAAGGAAAGGGAACAGGTTGGAGGGGGTTGTACATATTAGATTAGTCTCACTTCTTACTGTCATATTATATAAGGCGTGATCCAAAAGTTTCCATTTGAGGGCGAATGCTGGTGTCACAACTGGGTACCAAAGGCGTCAATGATGTAGTGGTGTCATCCATTGTCCCTCGTCCCAAGAAGTTCAAGAGCCAACCATCCGTTAGAAAGGTGATGCTCATCCTGTTCATTGATTACCGGTGCCCATTGCTTATTGATTTCAAGGAACCTGGTGTCTCCATTACCGGGGAACGGTACTGCACAACACTGGGGAAATTACGGCGTGCAATTAAGGTGAAACATCTGGGAAAACTGCGACAAAGGGTGCTGCTTCATGATAACGCATGTCCCCATACCGTTAGGGTCATAACGCAGAAGGTACGCCAACTCAATTGGGAGACACTCGAGCGGGTGCCCTATAGTCCTCATCTCTCCCCATGCAATTATCATGCCTTTGATCCCTTAAAAAAGGCCTTGAGGGGTTGATGATTCTTGTTGGACGAGCAGGACATGGTGTTTTACCGCTTGGGGATCTTCAACCTGATGAGATGGTGGGATGAGTGCCTCAATGCTTACGGTGAATTTGCTTGATTGGCACACCGATTTTGGACTGTACGGCCGTCAGACGGAAACCTTTTGATTACCCCTTATATATTGGGATCTCATAATTTGCTTTCCTGAAGGGGAGACAGGTGTGTGTCTTGCTGCTTCCATAGAAGGATTGGCTGTTGCTATGGAAACAGACATGGCACATGCCAAACATTGGCAGACCTCCTTGAACATCCTACTCTGCTAGTAGATATGCCAGTGATCAATAGCCTAGTGTAGCCCTTGAACGCCCAGTCAAAAGATGATGTGCCTGTCTATTATCTTAAACACATCAAAATAGGATATCTGTGCCTGTCTGTTATCTTAAACACATCATAACAGGATATCCACATAATTTTGTGTTCATAAAAGGTAATTTGCCTAATATGAATTAAAACTTTCAACCTGTAATTCTTCATTGCATTAAGAGAAAGTAAAGTTAATTTGACTTATCACATTGTTAGCTGAGGGATAGTAATTTCTCAGCTAAATTACCCGGAAATATCTGATATGTAAGTTAAACTGTTTTGGCTGTTGAGTTGCTGAATTTCCTTATTCTCTGGTTGTATTGTCTAATCCTACTTCAATTTGTGGGGTCGATTATGTCGTACCGTCATATGGAGATGATGATATTATTGCTCAAGGAGCCTATCATCTTGGTTATCAATCCTAGTTGACGATTGTTGGTTTTGATCTTTCTTTCAAAAGAGGGACAAGAATTACTTTCAATCTCAATAAACGAATATGGGGATGCTAATAAATGTTATTGATTCTCTTTAGGGGCTAGGGCCTCTTTGATGATCAATCCTGTGTGCTTGTGTCTGTAGAAGTTGTGTGGTTTTTGTAGTAATAATATGCAGCACAAAAGGTATGTGGTAGAACATCTGGGAAGAAAAAAAAAAAAAGGCAGACGAATTGTTGGGATGATACCATAATTCAAGCAGTTAAAAGAAAGAATGGACCATGGAGAAAATGGTGGAAAACTAAAAATGAAGTGAATCATAAAAGATACATAGAGGAAGAAAGGAAATTTAAACAAGTAGTAGAAGCAGCAAAGAAAAAGTCATGGGAGAAGTTTACAAATAAACTCGAAGAGATGAACGGCAATAAGGAAATGTTTTATAAGATGATCAAATATTAAAGGAAAACTTCTGAGGTATCAGTAAAGATAATGAAATTGTGATTGGAAGGTATAAAAAATCTTTGGAGAGAATATTTTAAAAAGTTCTTACGTAATGACGAGCAGTCAGGTGAAGACGCAACAAATAATGGAGAAAATGGGAGTAGTTGGGAAGCAGAATTAGGACAAATTACATGGAAAGAGATGGAAACAGATGTGAAGAAGATAAAAAAAAGGAAAAGCTCCAGGACCAGATCAACTATCAGTATACATAAGAGCAGCGGGACCAGTGAGAAAGCAATGGCTGTGTAGAGTACTGTCATGCGTATGGAGAACTAGTAAAATACCTGATGAGTGGAGAAACGGAGACATAGTCCCTCTATTTAAAAAGGGTAATAGAAGACTTTGCAAAAATTATTAGGACGTAACACTTATGAACCATACAGCCAAGATTTTTGAAAGAATTCTATTAAATCGAATAATTAAAATGATAGAAATTGAGCAGAGGAAAGAACAGCATGGGTTTAGAAAAGGAAGAAGTACGATTGACTTAATAGTTTCTACTTGTCAATTTATGGAAACAAGTTGGGAGTACAATAAAAGGGTGGTAATGGTATTCGTAGACATAGAAAAGGCATATGATTCAGTCAACAGGGAAAGACTAAGGGAAGAATTGAAGATGATTGGTATACAGAATGGATACATTATGTAATAAAGACTATGTATAGGACACTCTTGTAGAAATAGAACACCACTAGGTAGCTTCAAATGGTTTGAAATAGGACAAGGACTAAAATAAGAAAGCAATCTATCTCCTGCTCTATTTAATGTTGTGGGGAAGGAATGAATAGATTGTTTTTTGTTTTTGTTTTTCGTGTGGCCTTTTGAGAGGCCGAGTGCAGGTCTTTCTAGTTGACGCCTGTGGGCGACCTGCACGCCATAATGATGATGAAGTGATGATGAAGATGTCACATATACTCAGTCCCCAAGCCATGGGAATTAACCTTAGAAGATTAAAATCCCTGATGGCCCGGCCAGGAATCGAACCCAGGACCCTTCGGGCCAAAGCCTAGCACGCTAACCAATTAGCCATGGAGCCGGACAATAGATTAGTAAAAGAGATGGAGAAAAGGACACAAAAACATATTTTTGCAGATGATATGGTAATATGGGGTGATACAGAGGAAGTTGTCCAGTTACAACTAGAAGCATAGAAGGGAATCATGAAAAGGTATGGACTAAAAATGAATAAAAACAAGAGTGAAGCCATGATATTCAGAAGAGATAGAAAGATAGATGAGAATGCAGGGTGACACATAGGAAGCGGATGTTTTTAAAATGGATTGTACTCAGCTGGGAGGAGCGGTAGAGGGATGGGAGAGTAGCCATGCTCCTCGGCATAGTATACCATGTAGCAGTGGACCGTGCAACACCACGTGTTCGCACATGAAACCTGTGTGCTAAATGGGGAGTCGGTAGTCACAACACACCGGATCTTGTGCCGCCATTTCAATATCGGTCGGAATGGCGCAGTTCCAAGCTGAAATTCGATCCTGAGGTGGGTTGAATCGTACAGAGCAACAGGAAACATCATGAAGAAGAAGCCCCCTGGTCGTGCACAAACTGTGAGGACGCCTGAAAACATCGGCAGAGTGAGTGGGGGCACTCATTCGAAGCCCCACTCTATCCGCACGTCGACATGCGCATGAATTACAGCTGAACCGTGAATGTGTGCGAAGAATGTTACGGTTCGATATACGCTTCTATCCATACGCAATGTTGGGAGTTCAGCTGCTCAAACCTACGGATTATGCAGCTCGAGAAGACTTCGCTGTGGGTATGCAAGTGATTATGGAAGAAGACCAAAATGCAGTAGTGATGATGAGCGATATGTTCCCTGGTCACCTCATTTTGCAGTTCGGTGACGTTCCAGGAACTTATCCCTACTTATCCTGGGGCCGATAACCTAGATGTTAGGCCCCTTAAAACAACAATTATCATCATCTACTTATCCTGTTGTGATATTTTCTTGCGGGGGTACCTAAAGGAACGTGTCTATGCCCACAAACCCCGTACAATAATGGCGCTGAAATATGCCATTACAGAAGAGGTGCATGCGATTGGCCAAGCAGTGTTCGGCAGAGTTATCAGGGTGTCTACTACTCTGGAAAACATGGAAAACAGGGAATACTCAGGGAATTCTTAATTTCTGGAAACCTCAGGGAATTATCAGGGTATTTAAGTGACACTCAGGGAATTTTAGTTTCACAAGGTCCAACCATGAATAATTGGAAATTAAGAATTTAAATTTTGATGGGGGAAAAGTATATTCTGGTGATTGTTATAGATGTATTTTCGTACTGACATTAAATCAGTAAGCTCTCATTTCTTGCAAGATAGAGCACACAAATTACATGTGTAGACTGTGCATTTGTATATAAATGTGGAACTGTATGATTTTTGAGAGCATCACTGTTGACGAGCTACTTTCAATACTCGCAAGTACAATAGTCTTTCTGGATGAAAAATTTAAAAATTGACAAAATATAGAAAAATATATTTTTCTGTCTTTTTTTTTTTTTGTCTTTTCAACTTTTGTCATGCTACCCTTTATTGTTCAAGCACGTTTTGAAATGCTCTTTAAGTACAAACTCTGTTTTATATGTTTATTATGGCCGATACTGTTACTCTGGGAATTTTCTGATTTAACCTGGAAAAATCAGAGAATTGTCAGGGAAATCTGTTATTTGGTTTTGATAGACATCCTGGTTATGAATGCTTTCTCTCGGCGACTTGACACTTGTATTCAAACGGATAGCCACCAGCTGAGTGACATTATCTTTCACACCTAACGATGGTAAATGGTGAATGAAATGGTGGACTGTATTATTAACTGTGGTAACAATAAAATCAATTTTCCTTGCAAATCGACCGAGTACTGTTCATTTCAAAAACATCCAGTTCCTATGTGTCGCCCTGTATTTAGTTGGATAGAGAACCACTCAAATTGGTAGACAGTTTCAATTATGTAGTGAAATATCTAGTGACTGCAGGATAACAAATGAAATTAATAAGAGGTTGCAAAAAGGAGGAAATTTTTATCAAACAATAAAACGTCTTGTTTGGAACAAGAACTATACTCGCCCATTGTCACATATGGAGTAGAAACTTGGACGTTGACGTAAAGGGACTGGAGCAGACTGCAAGCAGGGGAAATGAAATTTCTCAGAGCAGTTAGAGAGAATATGAGAGTGGTAGTCGAGAAAAAGAGATTACAATGGTACGGACATGTCAAGAGGATGATTGGGCAAAGGTTACCAAAAATAATGGAAGATCTAAAGGTTGGGAGGAAAAGACCTCAAGCACGATCAAGAATGCAGTGGAGTATAGGAATGAGAGTCTGTATAGAGAGAAGAGGAGCCAACTGGCATCAAGTGGTGGGAAGACAGTATTGGATGGAGAGGACTCGTGAACACCCAGACCTGGCATAGCTGGAATGGGATTTGGATATGATGATGATTAATATGCATACTGTAATTGTAATTATTTGAGTCTGGGATTGGGATAGGTGTCTACAGGCTGGAATTAAGAATATAAGCTTTAATGATTTTTGTTTGGCATATGTACCATTATACTATGAGCTTTAGCTCATCTACTGTTTTTTTTTTAAATACTGCATCCTTATCGTTCTACATAATGCAGATTGACAAACGTATGCAATACGGTTTAGGAATGTTTGGAATCAGATTTTTACACCAATACATTTTGGGATAGTTAGAAATTGTGTGTCAGTAATTTTATCAATCAAATCTAACAAATTCCTTATACTGTGTTTGGAAGAGAAAAGGAGGATCATTTATAAGCCTGTATTACTTTTAACTGATTGAGAAGAGGTTAATGATCAGAAATGGTATGAGATTAACTATTCAGGCAAGTCAAGCTGCAATGTGCAAAGGATGCTGAGACAGGAAAACTATAAACTCTAATTTAATTGTCACAAGAACTTAAGAAACTTGTTTGAAAATAACAAACCCCTCGGCATAGCGGCATGTGATAAATTGCGCAACACGGGGTGCTGCAGCAAGTACGGAGATTGGAGGTTTGAATCCCGGCTATTCATAGTGTGGATTTTCCCCCAGATTTTTCCCCACATTCCCTCCAGGCATATGTGGGAATAGCACCTTATTTCAAGTCCTGGGGCACTTACCCAATCCCTGACCCTAATTTGCAGCTACACACACTACAGTCACCATAGTAACACAGGTTATCAGACTAGTTCAACATACACCCAAGTACACAGGCTGTCTCGAGCCCCTAATACAAATTAACAACAACATGGGCAGAAAGAAAATATGGCACATTGCAGAGTATGTAAACTGCAATGTTGTAATCATCAATCTGCATATGTAAAACAAAGGACCAGCTCTGGAATGAGTTTTCATAGCGCATGCACCTGAACCGCGTTCATTTACTGAATAATCCAGCATTTAAATGCTTCGTGATACTGAAGGGTTGAGAAAGTAATACTAACAGTACAATTTGAGGTAATGACCGTTAAGTTTAAATAAATACCTCTGAATTCATTGTAAAAATTAAGGTTTCTCCAAAATTTGACTTGTAATGGTAGGTAATGCATATTCAAATTCTAGGATGTACACCTGGCCTAATAACATTTATTGTTGCAACCAGTGCTTTTTCTCTAAATAAAATTTAAGGGGTACTCTCAGTTGTCGACAAAACATCATGATCTTGCAATTTTCGGCAATTTTCAGAGTCCCGTTATTACTTTATGGGCTGACATGTTAAATGAAAGGTTGCATTGGGGTAATTTATTAACTCATTAATTCATTAACTTTCAGCTTTTTCGATGCCTGGGTGGATGTAAAATAGTTCGTTATTTTCTTCATTCCTTCAAAACAAACTAACAACCTACCCCACCTCCAAACACTAGCATGCGTGCTTATAACAACAGAACTTCCTTTTCACGATTGTTAGAGTAAGTTACTTATTTTTGCCTAAACAAGTAAATTTCTTCAAATAAGGCAGCAATTACACAAAACTGTTGTCGAGCAGGAAATAATCTGGCCTATTGTTTCGATTATGCTGCTGAGTGCAGAGTTGCCGACCAAAGGAAACGGATTCGATAGATCGATTTAAATCGAGGATTACTCGAAATCTGCTCCAGCTGTTGTGAACAGCGCGTTGTCGCCAGCTGATCGATAAACTTTCAAGTCGGAAGTTATATTTGCCGGACTAGATACAAATGTACCAATATTTTTTCTTAAACAGTTTTCAAATGTTTAAGGAGTACGCGTACCCCCGCGTTCCTCCCTGAAAAAATGCCCTGGTTGCAACAACACTTGACCATTAAATCGATCCTTGTTGTATTAAAGTTATTCACAAAGAGTTTTTTGTTGTGGAATTCTAGACATGGTCTGTTTTTTATCGGTTAGGCCATTTGTGTGGCTCCTTCTCTATTGCCCCTAGAGATGCGTGGTCACAACCGGTTATCATTTCAGTGAGCTTAAATGTGAGAGAATCGTGTCATTAAAACTCCCTGTCTAGGGCAAAATTTTGGCAGCCTAAAACTACTACAGTTCTAAGGAACTTGAAACCTATTCTTGAGGGAACTCGTACACAGTTTCTCTCACACTTCCACTTACAGAGAATTATAAAATCATAGCTTCACTTGTACAGTTTACTTCACTGTTTCCTGCTGATGGGGGTTCTTGATGTGACTCAGGATTCTGGGCCATGGGCATTGATAAGTAAATCATCGGTCCTGTGGAGATTTTAGCCATGTCACAATCCTGGATAAACCATGAGCTGCGTGCCCTGCAGTGCCTCCAGTGGGCTATTTACTAGACTACTAGACTCTCTTCGACACGAGCTGTCAAGGATACTGGCAGAAATTGATGGAGTAAGCTGTATGTAATAAAATAATGAAAATTATACTTACAGTAGATATATAGCGCTTCTCCACGGCCACTTCCTTCCACATCCTTGCCCACTTTCTTCCATTCATCTCTTCTCTTATTCCGACGCGCAGGTCGCCCACGGGCGTCGACTAGAAAGACCTGCACTCGGCCTCTCCGGAGGCTACACGAAAAGAAGAAGAAAGATTTCATATATGAATGGGTATAGCATATAAAGACTTACATGTCTGTCTGTTAGGTAGCCAGCCCAGAGGCTGGTTGGATCCTCAAAAATTGCCGTCGTAGGTTAGGTCAGTAGATACCCACAAAACCTCAAATAAGCACTATAATGAGACATACTGGGCAAGATGAGTAGTGAGGTAGTTTGTCATTGCTTTCCTCACTGAGTCGGAACAATAGCACTAACCCTATGAGCAGAACCTTTCACAGTACACACAGGCACTAGTTGTGCCCTGAGGCACTCAGCACCACCCATAACCCAATAGCTTCCATATAATCACAGCCATGATTGAGGCTGAGACATCTGTTGAAAACCACACTTTACTCTAGCCTATGCCAATAGACAAATGCAAATGTACTGCATTCATCAAGGGGTGCTATAATTGTGATTTTTGAACTCGATTAATAGAAGAAAAAAAAAAAAAACAATCCTGCAAAAAAAAAAAAACTCTTGCAAAGCTGAGGTTGAACCATCATGAATACATTGGACTTTATAATGAAAATATTTAACCTGTCTTTCATAAATTTAAATTTGTTTTGTGAAGTTGACCAAGGATAACATCATTATTTCCGAAGAGAATTTCATGAATGTGGTTCATCCTCTTGAGGGCATAAACATGGTATCTGTGCCAAATTGCATCCAGTTTTATCAAATGGTTCCGGAGATATTGTTTTTTCCCCCTCCCAAAATCAAACTTCCTAGAAAATAGCTCTGAATGTTCAGCATTTCATATCCGGATGTGTACATGATTTCCAAAAATATGCTATATCTCTGCCAAAATGCTGAGTGCAGCTATAAATCTTAACCGATATACTAAGAACAGTACGGTCTTTCAATTAAACTCAAAAAAGAAAAGTCAGAAATTTTGACATTTCATGGAGCATGAGAGAAAATATTTGAAAACTTTTGGAAGTGAAATAAAAGCAGTTATGTGCAGTTGATGCTCTGGGGTTTGTAATTTTAATTCCATATTAGAAAACCATGTAATTTTTCCCCCCACCTTTATATAACTACTTGTGTAGTCTTCTATGAGAAGTTGACCAAGTATAGCATCCAAAATTGTTATGGTTTTGCATTAATGTTATGTCATACCTGAATTGAGGGCTTCGGGTGTAAACCATGGTAATTAACAAATCACTCATTTTGGCTTAGTAGTCTTTTTTTTTTTCTCGCATACCACACTGTACATGGAGCAGAGCGGTAGTTACCTTAGATACAAGCATTCACCGTGCTGCTGTATTTTGTCAGTTTCAGGTACTGCTTACATTAGATTGTTCGAACATCACTTGCCATACTATACATGCAGTAGTAACGCTTTTGATCAAAATGTCACTTACCATGATTTATACTCGAACACCTCAATTATTAATTTAGTTAGTAGTTACTAGTTTTTTGTGCCATGTTTGTGGTAGGCACGATTACCAGCGCATCGTCCCAACATACTGCTGTGTTCAGAGGTATCACATCCACCTTCAGATCCTGATTGGGAACGAGAGCGTGAAGACCTACGTTGGGTTCCAGGAATGACTTTGGACACAGATCTCTTGATGTACCTTCGTGCAGCAAGGTCAATGGCTGCATTTGCTGGAATGTGTGATGGTGGCTCTCCCGATGATGGATGTGTTGCAGCTAGCCGAGATGATACTACTATTAATGCCTTGGATGTTGTAAGTATATACTATACATAATAAAATGTGTTAGGCAGATTACTAATAGTTCTCTTGCATTATTCTTCTATGACGTTGAGACAGACAGTACAAATTATATCAAAGAAAATTTTTGAGCACTCGCTTTAGTAATGATCCATTTATTTTTACCTATTCTAGGATGCTTAGAAAATCCTTGAAGAATAGATTCTTTTAAAATCATTGTACTTAGACTAAAGCTTAAGTGTTACAAAATAAGATCGCTCTCAGAACTCAAAACTGTATCTCCTTCAGACATTTTAAAATTTCTCTACGATGTTCCACGTATGAAGGAAGTACATTTCCAACTGTTAAGTATACATTAGCTGCTGTCTATGGAGTGTTTATGTGGAGAAAGAATTTGATTTTGAATTCTGAGGGCAATCTAGGATTATCTTTTATGCCATTTTGAAAAGTGTTATGTCCTTATGTTTGCTCCCAAACATTCTTGCTGTGCTCAAAATATACCTTTTATATGATAGTGTCTTTAAAAGCAGAGACCAGAAGGTTGAAAAGGGGAAAGATCTCATTAGTCATGTATTCAAAACTCCTCTGCATTTGGTAGAGGTGCCATTTCATACCTGGAAGTTCCTTCCTTGTCTTTTCTCATTCACCTTCTGTCATAAAAATACTGAACCTTGGTTTACCCTATCCATATAAGCTTCCTTGAGCAGCTACAAATGGAAGGGCTGAAACAGTGACAGTTTTCTTTATGTTTTTGTGTTATCTTGTTAGAGAGAAGTATCCTAACTTCGGATTGGTTTAGTGTGCACTATTTTGATGGTTAACCATATGATATCAGTACTAAGAAAGGCATACTGACTTGAAGGAAGCATATTACACCTGCCAAGTGTGGAGTGGGTAGCTCAAAGCATTAAAGTGCAAGGGCTATCTATGTATTTTGAGGTGAGTGGGTTGAAACCCCACCATTGGCCATCCCCAAAATGGTTTTTCTTGGTTTTCTATTTTCAACTCTAGGCGCAGAATAACCAGTGATGGACGAAGCAAAGAGGATATAAAAAGTAGGTTGGCTCAGGCAAGAAAAGCATTTCTACAAAAAAGGAATCTGCTGACATCGAATATAGATTTAGGTATTAGGAAGTCATTTTTGAAAGCCTTTGTCTGGAGCGTGGCGCTCTATGGAAGTGAAACTTGGACTATTGGTGCAGCAGAAAAGAGGAGAATTGAAGCATTTGAAATGTGGTGTTACAGGAGAATGATGAAGATCAGATGGGTAGATAGGGTTACAAACAAAGAGGTATTAAGACGAGTGGGAAAGGAGAGATGTTTCTGGCGACTGTTAATGCAGAGAAGGGATAGGTTGGTAGGACACATACTAAGACACCCAGGAATAGCAAGCTTAGTTATGGAAGGAAGGGTCGAGGACAAGAACTGTAGGGGTAGACCAAGGTTAGAATATGTTAAACAGATTGCCTCGGATGTAGGGTGTGGTAGCTATGTAGAGATGAAACGATTAGCTCAGGACAGGGAGGCATGGAAAGCTGCATCAAACCAGTCAAAAGACTGAAGACTCAAACAACAACAGGCAAATGACAGGACGGTACCTACTAATAATAATAATTCAATAATTTTATTTCATCTCTCTTTTACTGTGATGAGGTTGGCAGAAAGGGGAGGTAGAGCATTTATTTGGCCATAAAAGAACATTTGCCTCATACTCGCCTCACCTCACCCTTAACCCCATGAGAAACTGTATTACTAATACATGAATATGAATTGGTCCAACACAGGATTGGGAAAGTTACTTTTTTTAAATGAGTTATCGTTATTTACCAAACATAGTTACAAAATTACCGTTACTGTAACTTTGTGTAAAAGGTAAACAGTGTTACAGTTACACTTGTTGAGAGAATATTACTGTTAGTTTCCATTTCGGTCCATATTGATTTGTATTATTTGAAAGATACTGTTAATGATCCGCCTAATAATATATTTTATATTGATTGGGCGGATCATTAACAATTTCTTTCAAATACACTTGTTTAAGTTATGCTGTTACTTTAGTATAATAATAATGGATTTTAGTATTTTCCCGCTCCTATAATTTGCTTGATTTTGACGGAATAGTTTATTCCAGTAATATGGGAAAACAAAATTAATTGGCAATGTGTAAATCATATTTAATAGTTAATAAATTATTATTGTGACAGTCTTCTCTCTGTAGATTTACGGCTCATAAATCAATTTCTTACGGACAAAATCGTTATACCCTGACTTTCCCAGTAACCCAATTCCATTTCCTTCTCAAATCTTGGTTGAATCACAAGTTCGTCCCAAGACACATTTCATACGGTGAAGGAAGTTTCCAAATTGGTTCTATATTTTCCAAGATACAGTATTATCAGAGATAATTGTGGACACAAACCATGTGTGTGCTTTTTTCATTCTTCCAAATTTTTGGAACATACAGTATCTCTATATAAATCTCAAAGTTGTTTTTTTTTCTTTCTGGACTCCTAATCAAAATGCCTATGCTAATCTTGATAAGGGGGATATTATAGTTATCCGGCACACAGTATAGGCTATATGTTGTATCCCAATATAGTGGGGGGAACCAGGGGCACAACTGGGAATAAAACTTATGTTTCTCACTACAATAATAGCCTAAGGTCCTGACTAAAGTCGACCTTCACTCCTCTGTTTTCCTAATGAAAGGTATTTTTTTTATCAAACATAATATATAACCAAATCGTGGATGGGTTGTTTATTTAGGGAAAACAGTTGGGTGAAGGTTGATCTTAGGTGCGGTCTTGTACTTTAATATATATTATGTCATTTTAAGGCCTTATGTGACGTCTACTCCAGACAAATGTTTTCAGTTTTTTGTGTGCGACTACAGGAGGGGACACGTGGCCATATACTGTAATTCACGGAACCCCAATTTTTATCTACTAATTTCATTCGGTAACTTGAAAATTGCTGTAATTCAACATGAAATTGGGGCAAATCTGGCTACAGTACTAAAAAATTGATAGGGGGTTATCAAGGGACCCAAAATTTTAAATTGTATTAATAGACTGTATGGTGTGATATATCCTAGGAAGGGTCTTCCTGAGCAGCATTTAGAAAAATGTAAAAGTTAGAAGGTAGAAGCTTTTTATGAAAAGAAAATGAACTCGTCTGTTCATCATTGATAGTTCAAAGGAATTTGCAAGCATATACAATATACTGGTAGGAGGTCGTAGGGAACTAGTAGGCTGAATGAAGAAAGCATCAATCTTGAGTTGCTTTCCTGTTACACGTTGTTTCTTTATTCCCCCCAGGGACTCGTGACTAGTGAGACATGGGTTGGCGACCATGGAAACTCAGCTGAACCTGGCATTGCTTCCACTTACTTTTGCCGGTGTCCTCTCCTTAACAGTTACTATTGACCTCCCTTGGTCAGCTCTTGTTCTCTTCTGACCCCGACGGTATTAGGGTGTCCGAGGCTTAAGGTGTCTTTCAATTTCCCGCCTTAATTGGCCCTTTTCTTATCTTACCCAATAACCTCGTTCTACGAGGGGTCAGACCTCTTCTTCATTGGTCTACTTCCTTCGAAGTCTCCCTCAATCACAATTCTTTGCAGGTTGAGGGCATTTCTTTTCCTTGTCTTTTATTTCGCTTATTATTCTATTGTTTTCTATTTCTTCTAGTATATAAGTCAGTAGTTAGTGTTAGTGGTAAGTCTGTAGTTAGTTTTACATTGTAGGAGGAAATTTTAGGAGCATCTTCTTGATACCACTGAACTTCAGGGACGAAGAGAATAAAGAACCAGTCAGCAAAACTAAGCAATCCTTGTGCTGAAATAATCGACTGGCAATTGGTTCATGATGTTTTTCTAACCGTCATTGACATAGGACGATGTGTGCCATTCACGTTTATGCACAACAGGGCTAAAATACACTCCTTGTCTAACTTGTAACTAGGGATGCTGGTTTGGTGTTGGTAGGCCTATTTTGTGGAATAGCATTAAGACTCTCAGATACAATCAGTTCTTCAATTTGTTTAGCTAAAGGGCTCAACTTAATAAGTGTCTGCGCTTGATGATCTACCACAATTTTTTTTTCATTTGTAGTGGTACCATGGTGTTTACAAACATGCCATCCATCACTCAGCTGGAATGATATGCCCATATGCTTTACTAATTTTTCAGCAGCTACCCACGATTCAACACCATGTACAATGATACCACTAGACCACTTTTGAACAAACCATTTTCTCTAGCTTCCTCTAGGTAAGCTGCTCTCACATGTTTCTTATCATCTATTGTGAAACCACTCTTTGAGCTGATGACACAGTATTTCAGTGAAAATTGTGTTTGTTTTTATTATGATTTCTTTTTCCTATCTCTCCCACTCTGCAAAGCTCACAAACACATACAACAGATACACCACTTTCCAGCTTATTTATCAAGTCTAGTCTCTGTGTGACACTTGAATTTACAAGTTTTCTCTCAACGTTGGCAACACAAACAACAATATCTTTATACTACACTGTATAACAACAACAAAAACGACGCACCGGGAAGGCGTTGTCCGATTTTAAGGAAATTACGTATGCAAAGACATTCGGACCGAGCATGCAACTGATTAAAGCTTCGTGTCCAATGAATGAATAGCGGGAGCTCCCGTGCATCCGAATTGCGCATGCATCATGTATATATAAGGTGTGATTCTGAAGCGTATGCTCAAAGTAGCCGTTGCATTTGACTGTGATATCTGAACGTCGGCTGTAAGAATGCCACGCCGAAGGATTCGTGCTCGTTACGAGTAGATGTCAGAGTTTGAAAGAAGTAGTGCGATCGGATTGTAAGAAGCTGGTTGGTCGAATCGAACTGTCGCTGGACAAAGTGATCAGCAAACAGACGATGCTGGCAAGCGTGGGTCAGCAACAGCAGGCATCAGCGTCAGGACGGCAGTGGTCGACCGAGGGTCACATCAGCACGGGAAGACAGAGCGATTGTAAAAACAGCTGTCACAGCACCGGAGTTGTCGTTATCAACGATCCAGCGTGTGACCCGTACAGATGTGTCCACCATGGCCATCAACAGATGCCTGAGTGACAGGAATTTGCGCTCGCGCCGCCTGTTACGCCGTTTACCAATCACGCCTGTTCACCGTCAAGTCAGATTACAGTGGTGTTACGCTCGAGCAACGTGGAACTACGCTGAGTGGGGACGTATAGTCATTAGTGACTAGTCCAGTTTCCAACGGTGCCCTGACGACAACCGCAGACGTGTTTGGAGATGTCTAGGCCAGCGTGGGGATCTTGCCTTGCCTATCACACGGCACACAGCCCCACAACAGGGGGTGATGGTCTGGGGTGCCATCTCCTTTGATAGCCGGACCCCTCTGGTAGTCATTCCTGGCACACTGACAGCACAGCGGTATGTTGATGACATTCTACGGCCGCTTGTGTTACTGTTCCTTCAGCGACATCCAGGCCTTACTTTCCAACAGGATAATGCCTGGCCGCATACGGCATGTGTTGCTATGGACCGTCTTCATGCTTGCTCTATCCTTCCTTGACCAGCTTGGTCTCCTGATCTCTCTCCCATAGAGCACATTTGGGACGTCATGGGAAGGTGATAACGAACATCCCTGAATGTCGCCGATTTAGCCCAACAGTTGGAGACCATTTGGCACAAAATTCTGCAGGACACCATCCGGGAACTAGATCAGTCCATGACATGTCGAGTGACAGCTTGCATCCTGGCCAGGGGTGGACCAACACCTTATTGACGTCCTCACTTTGTAACACTCTAACTCTGCAATAAATCATTCGATTGTTCTGCACATTTGATCGTTTGTTGTTCTATGTCTGCTCCCCTCATCCACCGATTTTTATCGCCATTGGACAATTCTTTCCTGGTGCGTGGTTTTTGTTTTGTTTCACAGTGTATATGTAAGCACAGTTTCCAGCCACTGGCTGGGTCTGTTAGGAACATTAGCCTCTCCATCATCTTCTGTCTTCCCACAATCTCTCCGTCACCATCTTGGTCCAGTCTTCTCCCTTCTTTCGCATTCAGTCCTCCTCACCTTTCAGCCACTTATCTCTTAGCCTTCCTCTTGGTCTTTTTCCCTCTATTTTCATCTCGTGTATCTTCCTGGGTATCCTCCTCTCATCCATTTGCTTAATATGCCCATACCATTTAAGCCTTGATTCCTCTATCCTATCCTGTAATGTTTCCTCCTTGACTAATTATTTGATCTTCTCATTTCTTAACCTGTCCACCTTTGTCACTCTAATACTGTTTCTCAAGAATTTCGCCTCGCTAGCCTGTATTCTGCTTCGCTCCCTTCCTTTCACAACCCAGGTTTCTGAGGCATACGTCAGAATTGGAACGTAGTACGTCCTATATATAACCCTTTTGCTGCTTTGAGAGACATCCTTACTCCATATCAGGCTCCTAACACTTTTCCTGAATAATTCTGCTTGTCTCACCCGCTCATTTATTTCTCTGTTGTTTCTTCCATTTTCTTGTATCATGCTTCCCAGATACTTGAAACTCTCTACTTTCATCAATTCTTCCTCGCCAATAGTTATCCCCGTTTTGACTCTGTTCTTCCTGGTTGTGATCATCAACTCACTTTTGCTTATGCTAAACTTCATCCCATATCCGTGTACTATTCCTTCCCATACATCCAACTGCTCCTGTACTTCCTCCTCCTTGTTTCCCCAGATCATCAAATCATCTGCAAACAACATTACATTCATCCTTCTTTCACCAATCACTTCCGCCACTCTGGCCATTATATCGTCCATCACTACAATGAAGAGTAATGGTGAAAGTGCACTTCCTTGCCTCAAGCCATTCCTCTGTTCCAGCCAATCTGATCTCTCTCCTACTTTCACACAGCTTATACTTCCATTGTACATTTCCCTTATCCTCCATATTGAGCCCGTCAGAGGAGCTGCCAGGATAGCCAACAACCGCAATGACTTCCCTAACATCTCATCCGTCGGACCTAACTGCCGTGAACTTCCAAATAGGCCAAAGCGGCACGAGAAACTGTAGTCCACGGGGATCGTGGTACTTAGTGACGAAGGTCATAGACTGCCTAAGGAAAGGTTCACCTTAAAAGCTAGACTGAGAAAAGAAACATCCAGACTTATGTAAAACACCGTGAAAATTTATTATAAATTTTACAAACTCCTAGCCTAGTTCGGAGGGTTTCTATCGGCTAATCCGCAAGCTAATAAATAATCAAAAATAAAGAGCAGGTCCCTACCTGAGAAGTTACAGTAAACCCTCGCGAAAGATCTGTCTCACAATAATAAAGCAACAACAGCAACACTAGGAAAATGGTACGACGCAAATCCCTAGGCCAAGTTACAAGATCAAGCTAATATCAGAATCTACATTTAACAGGGTAGCAAAACAAATCTAAGTTAGGATGATACCATCTCCACATTTACATTTAACATTAATTCATCTAGCTAAGTCCTATCAATTAATAACAAAATTTACGGCGATGACGCCCGTAATAACAAACAATTCCATTCAAAGCTAAGTGAACAGCCATATAAAAAAAAAAACATCTAAGTCATTCTTAGGAACTAAGTGCTAATCAGCTCACAATAGGGTAACATGGAGGATTCGTACACTTTTACATCATTAATAAATAACAAAAGACCACAGTTTTATTCAAATGCCTGCCTGCACTTTGGTTTACTCTTTGTAAGCCATAGTCATCTAATGTGTGTAATTATGGTGACGACTGCGTAGTAAAGACTACGTCTAACATCGTATGGCCTGCGCCCCACCAGCTGCGAACACTAGGTTCGAGCAAGCTTCAGTCACAACAAAAAGAGTGTCAGCTGTCCTCAAGTCATTTCCTCCAGGAAATACCTCCATAAACACGGCTATGTCAGCAGGTTCCAAATGCAAATGAACAAGGTTAAATAGAAAGAATTCGTTAGTTAGCTTTTGTTTTATCAAAATTATGCGTTTTATTATTAAGGTGTCGGTTTAGGTTATCGTTGGTTTATGGCGAATAATACTGACAAGCCTGGGCACGGAGTGTCTCCCCTGAGATCATCTCTGCCAAAATCCTCGACTCAAAAGTCGGAATACAATCAACGAGCAATAACAACTCGGACACACAATAACACAAGTTACCAGCGGCGCACAGCTCGCGTTCAATAACTCTGGGATGGGCCTGGACACAAGCAGTTACCCTCCCTAAATATCTGGTCAACGGGACAATCCCGGACATGGTACACACAATACCATCATACATGAAAAACCTCCCTAGCGGGGCTAGCCTACAACGTACTATAGAAACCTGACATAACTGTACTCATCAAAAACAACGGTACACGCAACAGCGTTTAACTAACAAATGACATTCTACAGAACATATGATCAGATACAAGAATGAACGCTGGGTTCCATAAGCTATAATTGCAATGAAAGGGAAAGTGAATGCTAAAAGCATTCTGTCCAATGTTAACATAAGTCCGTCTCACTCAGAAGCAAGCGCTCTCACACGTGTGCTGGGTAGAATTCACAAAACCTGTTCGTGTCGCCGCAGGCTACAAGATTCCTGCGCTGTATGACACAACACACTAACTAGGCCGGCAATTTAAGCAAGTAAATAACAGTAAAACTGGCCTCATCATAATACCTTTACCATAGGTTATAAACCTCGAAGAATATGTGCATAAAAAGCATGCTATTAAACTGAATACGATCATATAAATCTGTCTTTCACATCAAAGACTTTTAAAAGGTATAAATGTCACTAATTGCTGGAGCTCTCTGCTCTCGAAGATAAAATACATTATTTCTGACTTGTATCAAACATGAAATAAATACGTGCCATCACTTGACACTACCAAAATAATAATTGTGGTGCAAATACCACTCTCTGCTGGATCTGCTTAATGATACGTTGGGAACTGAGTTCGATGCTAGGCAACGATGAAACGTCCCTATTACTTATAAGGTCTACACTTGACCTGGATGGCTTCTGAGCTCATCTCAAATGAAATATAATGCAGTTACAAAACTGGTAATTACAGTCGATTACCCAAATGATACGACTACTCTAACAAAGTCAGGGGTGTAACATTGACTGGTTGCAAAAAGTGCAGTTAAAGAAATATAACTATGGCATCTGATTGCCATAACTAAAGTCTGCAAAGACGGAAAATCACCCCAGATACAGTCACGTTTAGCAATAGATAGAAATTGACGTTCTACGACGTCCATCAAGCTGCACCAGGGTTGACCAAAATGTCGAACCCAAGGGTGACTCACAATCACTGCAAATAAATGACATCTAATTAGACTAATTACATTCCCTACCTATGAAATGGTTGTCACTAAGTTCGGTTGGTTCACAAACTACACTAATCTAACTATACCACCAGAAACTAGAACAAGGAAGGGTGTACAAAACTCACGATACGAAGGAGTCCACACTTAGCTCTCTGTCCAACGACAAGGGTTGAACAAAAGCGCCTCTGGCTTTCAGGGTTGGCATCGTCCTCATCAGAACTTCCATCTGGGCTCTCCCAAAGACCAGGGTTCGGTTTGTTCCTGTAGTTGACCTCGTGAATGGACTGGACATGCCTAGGAAAGGCATCCTCGGTTCCTTCCTCCTCGTCTGATGTTCTAGAAGTTCCATCATCATGCTGGTCCCATCCGAGACATCTCCCTCATACCATAATGGTATTAGCCCATGGTCTCGGTCTCGAACATGGTGTTGAAAAAGTTGACCACGTGGGCGGTAGAATAAGACTTGTAGTAGTTCATTATTTTCACTTGAAAATTACAGTATTCGTCGCAGATATCACAGGCTTTAAATATAACTGATAACACGGCCTCTACACTTTGCAGATGTAAATGATGAATGGCCATGCACTGTTCTGCGATTCTACACGTGTACAGACGCTACTTTCTCTATCACGTGGCATCCGTGAAATGGGCGTCGTTTTATTACAAATAAATTCACCGGAGCAATTACTGTATAATGTACTTTTATAATCACACTTGTTCAAAGCAGGGCTGGCATGCGAAACGAAATGCATTATCAATTTAATTCAGCGTCGCGAAATGAAATTGTTCAATGGAATAACATTTCGCTCCTGGCGCGAAATGATATTTGTTACAGACTTTTAATTTCGCTCCTGGCGCGAAATTATATTCATTACGGACTTTTAATTTAGCTCCCGGCGCGAAATGATATTTGTTACAGACTTTTAATTTCGCTCCTGGCGCGAAATTATATTCATTACGGACTTTGAATTTAGCTCCCGGCGCGAAATGAAATTCGTTACAGACTTTTAATTTCGCTCCTGGCACGGAATTAAATTCATTACGGACTTTTAATTTAGCTCCCGGCGCTAAATGAAATTTGTTACAGACTTTTAATTTCGCTCCTGGCGCGGAATTAAATTCATTACGGACTTTTAATTTAGCTCCCGGCGCGAAATGAAATTCGTTACAGACTTTTAATTTCGCTCCTGGCGCGAAATTAAATTCATTACAGACTTTTAATTTCGCTCCTGGCGCGAAATAAAATTTGTTAACGACCATCAATTTCGTTCCCGGCATTTAGTCCCCCCCTCCCTCCGGCCTGAAATTAAAATGCATGGAACATTTCATTTTGTTTCTGAAATGAAATCTGTTTCTTTTCTTCCCCGAAAGCCTTATTTGTTCCCGCGTCCTACACCTAGCCACCATCTACATTCGTCCCTACCTCCCCATCCTCAAAGACTGCATTACTCACGTGTCTGAAGTCCTCCCCCATTTAATTCTAATGGCCGACCTCAACCTTCATTCCCGTTCGGCCCTAGAACTTCATAGCCTAGACATCTACCTACGTCACATCGACGCCACCCTCGTCCATCTCCCAGAATCTACCCGTCCTTCCTCCATTACCACCCAGACGCTGTCATTGCTCATAACTCCCTCCTCCATCTGTTTGACGTGTCTGTCCTGCCACTCAAAGGAGGTGATCATGGCCCCGTTTTACTCAACTTCCCTCTTCCCCCACTACCACCTCCCAGGATGGTCCAGAATTTCTGCACAGCAAACTGGCAGGAATACCGCGCCTACGTCAACAATCACCTCCGTGCGGACCATCTCCCACTGGATAACCAGACGACGGTCGACGCATATACTGCACACATAGATACTATACTACGACAAGCCTCCCAGGTGCCCATCTCCCTCATTCCAACGACCCCGTGCAGTACATTTGAGTCGTCCAGTTGCAAAAATCGTTTAATCCACTTGTGAATAAGGATCATGTCGTAAAAATATTTATTTAATTATTTTATTTATTTTACCTCATTTTATTTCGTTTTATTTTATTTTGCTTTATTTTGTTTTGTTTATTTTTTGTTTTACTTTATTTCGTTTTATTTTGTTTTAAATTGTCTTGTTTTATTTTGTTTTTTTATTTTGTTTTGTTGATTTTGTTTTATTTTGATTTCCCAGAAAACAAATGCAAAACCAAAAAACACAAAACACGAAGTAAAATGCTAAATTCAAACACAAAAGCAAAAGCAGAATAAAAAAGAAACACAAACCAAAAAGCAAAATTCAAAAACAGCAAAAGCAGAAAACAAACACAAAACCAAAACAAAAAAAGACGAAGCAGAAAGCAAAAGCAGAACAAAAAAAAGCAAAAGCAGAAAACAAACACAAAACAAAAACAAAAAAGACGAAGCAAAATTCAAAAACAAAAGCAGAGCACAAAAAACAAATAACATAGGCTAAAGCAAAATTCAAAAAAGCAAAAGCAGAGCACAAACACAAAACCAAGAAAGAAAAGCAACAAGTCAAATTCAAAAGCAAAAGCACAAAGCAAACACAAAAACACCAACCAAAAGTAGAAAACAACAAACACAAAAGATACGTGAGGCAAAGTCCAGAGAAACGTTTCTCATGAAAATGATCCTTATTCACAAGTTGATTAAACGAGTTTTGTAACTTGACGACTCATTTGCATTTGACTGTTGGCACGGGCTAGAGTAAAATGTGGCTTTTTACCGATGTCTCAGTCTTACACATGGCTGTGATTATATGGAAGCTACTGAGGTATGGGTGGTGCTAAGTAATGAAACTCGGGGCAGTCAGTGCCTGTGGATGCTGTGAAGGGTTCTACTTATAGGGTTAGTACTGCTGTGCTGACTCAGTGAGGAAAGCAATGGCAAACTACCTCACCCCCCTTCTTGTCTAGTACGCCTCACTGTAGCGCTGCCTTGAGTTTTTGTGGGTATCTACCCACATAACCTACCGGCGGTACTTTTTGAGGATCCAACCAGCCTTCGGGCTGACTACCTAACAGACAGACGTCAGGACTTTGAACATCGTACAGAACATTATTTAACTCTCGAAACGAATATACTGTATTTTAATTTCAACAACGAAATTAAATGTTTCATGTATTTTAAATACACGTCGGAGAGCGAAACTTAATGCCGTTTGGGAATTTTATTTCGCCTCGGGAGCGAAATTAAAAGTCTGTAACGAATTTTATTTCGCGCCGGGAGCGAAATTATAAGTCTGGAACGAAATTAATATCGCGCCTGGAGCGAAATTAAAAGTGTGGAACGAAATTAATTTCGCGCCGGGAGCGAAATTATAAGTCTGGAATGAAATTAATATCGCGCCTGGAGCGAAATTAAAAGTCTGGAACGAAATTAATTTCGCTTCGAATTAAGTTTCGCTTTGATTTAATTACGCGCCGATAATCATTATCATTTCGCTCCCGAATATCGCGCTTACGGCGAAATTAAATTATTTTCGTCCCCACAGCCATGAATTTAATTTCGCATGCCAGCCCTGGTTCAAAGTAATAATGTCACATTTACCTGTATATTTTGCACCAGGCTCTCGGCCCTCCACAAACACGTGGGTGTAAAAATGTGGTGCTACAGCAATGTCGTAAATTTCACAATACTTGCCAATTAATTCACTGTACAATTTGCGTTGATCACTGCACATCAAAAACAGCGATTCGTAGAATACTTGTGCTCGATGGCACTCTATAATGATTTCCACGCTGAAAAGCGGACTGTTTGCCTCGTCTAATGCGACGGATATAATAACATGCCTACACAGGGCGGATTCTCCAGACGTAGTGCAAGGAACTGCGTTCCTCGTGGAAGCAAGTCGTCAAAACTAAGTCGTTGAGCGACTACTTACATTCCTGTTTGCGTATCTGCAATGATATTACCATACCTTAAAGTGAAAAAAACATTCTCCAAAATGTTTCAATAATACTGAATGTTGTGGTGTTTGAAGCCATATTTTCAGTGTTGCCTTAGTAAACAAGTGTTTAGTGCTTTTCAGTCGGTCAACACGAATGTACCCAAAAGAGATGGGTTATGCCCTAATCCTGAAATAAATTACATGAGATTAGTAAAACACTAGGATGACCAGTTTCGATCGTCAAGCGATCATCATCAGATCCATTACACTTAGGCTATAAAATCTATGTTTGAAATACAGGTGAAAATATTTACAATATGTACAATACTGAATGACGAAATGGAATATTCTGAGTCTCGCGGAAAGATAAAATTGATTAATAAGACCTCAGATAAATAATTAGCAGACTTCACCAAAGTCAAAAGTGCGATTCTTCGCTACTTCAAAGAGAATAGTATTAGCCCTCGGCTTCTCGTAGCTTTCTGGGTGTGTTCAAAGGTACTACATCCCATCATAAATGTGCTGTCGTGAAAAATATCACATGAACCTTAGCTCAGCGGGTTCATCTGCCTCTCCGTCGTTTCAAATAAAATGTTGGGACGACATTTTTATTTGACTCAAAGTTCATTCATAAGTGATATTTTTTTAGATTAGCTGCGTTGAAGGTTCCAATGCGCTCTCCTGTCCGAATGTCTTCAATCACGTAACTTCCATTGTTCAGAGGTTGTCGGATACGACTGGGGCCATAATATAAAGACAGAAATTTCCCATATATGCGGTCTATAGGACTTGAAATTCCGGGTCTCCTTATAAGGACAAGGTCTCCCGCGACTAGTGGTTCTCTGAATCTCTGACGTCTAGTTCTTCTCAAGCGCTTGGCAGCTTGCCTGTCCGATGTGTCCCTCGCAGCTAAAAGTCTGCTGGCGTGTGATGGTTGTAAACAAGGTGGATTTACAATCACACGATCCCATATTCTCATCGGCATCTGGTTCAAATGCAAAAACCAAGGGTATTTGACCAGTGCTCTCATGGACTGTTGAGTTAATACATTTCGCCATGATGACTAGGACTTCGGTCCATCGCCAGTGTTCTTCCTGACAATATAACCGACAGAATTTTGCGATAGTAGACATTACGCATTTTGCTGGGTTGCTCTCTGGATGGCGAATAGATGATAAAACATGACCTATTTCCAACTCGTTCATAGCATTGGCGAATTCTGCGGAGGTGTACTGTGATCCATGTTCAGTCAACAGGAATTGTGGCTTTCCTGCCTCCGGTATCACTTGTCGTCTAATTCTCTGAATAATCTGGTGTGCGGTGGCTTTCTGAATCGGATGAAGCATCGTATATTTCGTGTACACATCAATAGTTACAACAATGAAGCGATTCCCACGACGGGTCTTAGGTATTGGGCCATAAAGGTCCTGTGCGTATAACTCTCTAGGTTGAGTTGGGAGTATTGGTCTAGGTGGTTCCTTCAACAAGTGTGACGTGTACTTGTTCCGCTGGCATGCGTCGCAAGCACGTAAATACTGTCTAACGGTGGTTCCTAGCCTTTTCCAAGTAAAAGACTCCTTGATGGTTGCAATGGTCTTGTCAGTCCCACCATGTCCAATGGATAGATGAACCATAAGAATAACAGATTCTTGATATCTCCTCGGAATAACTGCACGCAGTTGAGTGTGGTCCTCGTCCACAAACTTATACAAGACATGATGATAGATCAAATAGTCATCTGCAACAGCAGCAATCCTCGCATAGTGAGCATCCTGTGGATCCATTCGTCGTTCCAGGAAACGGATAATATGCCCGAGTTCCTCCTCACGTCGTTGTCCTTCAGGTAGATGACGAAGTCGGCGAAGGTGTTCCTCGCATTCTCCCTCGATGTCAATGGCATTCACAGTGGCTTCAGGATTCCGGCTGAGAATGTCGGCCAACACATTCTCTCTGCCTGGTCGGTAAACAATTTCCAAGTCAAACTGTTGGAGAAACAGCGTCCAACGTGTGATCCTGTCGCTTGCCAGTCTTGTTCGTAAAATGAAGGTCAGCGTATGGTGATCGGTCCTCACAATAATCCTCTGGCCTAACAAAAGTTTCTGCCAGTACTCAAGTGCGTAGACAATCGCAAGTGCTTCAATCTCAGTGGTGAAATAATGAGATTCATGCGCTCTCAAACGTCGACTTAAGAAAGCGATGTAATGACGTTTCTTCTCATCATCCTCCTGCAATAGGAGGGCACCTATTCCAATCGCAGATGCATCAGTCTCTAGAATAAAATTCCGGGAGTAGTCTGGATATTCTAACTGAATCGAATCAACCAGCATCTGTTTAGCTTTTCTGAAAGCTGTCTCGCACTTTTCTGAAAGCTGTCTCGCACTCGTCATTCCAAGCCCATCTGCAATTCTTTTTCAGTAAACCTTGCAGTGGTGCGACAGTCTCAGAATACCTCTCACAATGAGCAGCAAAGAATTGGAGAATTCCTAGGAATTGTCTCACGTGTTTCACACGGGTTGGTGTTGGAAATGCAGCAACGGTTCTCATCTTTGCCGGATTCGGCCTGTATCCATCTCCATTAATTATGTGTCCCACAAATTTAACTTCTCTCTGGAAGAATCGACACTTGTTGAATTTCACTTTGAAATTAGCCTGTCGAAGATTCTCAAAATCAAGGCGTAAAGTTGTTAAATGTTCTTCCTCTGTTTCCGAAGCTATGATGATGTCATCCACGTAACATATCACCTTCTGTTTCACTTCAGGAGTCAGCTTCGCATCAAGTGCTCTAATTAATGCAGCTCCGGCATTTTTCACTCCAGAGGGTAGTTTTCGAAAGACATAGGTGGTCTGATCGAACAGATACCCTGTATACTTCTGAGTATGCTCAGATAATCTTATATGGTAGTAGGATTGTACCAAGTCCAATGACGAAAATATCTTCTTTCCCTTAAACTTCCTGAGGATGTCCCTAATCTTGGGCGGTCTGTCGTGCTCAGGTGCTAAGCGTTCATTTAAGGCCCTTGCATCGAGACAGTCTCAAGCTTCCATCCACCTTAACCACAAGGTGTTACAGGATTCAAGAAAGGAGTCGGTGACTTCCTGATTGTACCTGCTGCTTCCATCTCATGGATCTTCTTAGCAGCTTCCTCGCGGTGTTTCTCTGCGATAGGATAAATCTTCTTCTGGAATGGGGAATCATCCAGTAGTACAAGATCATATTCGTAGTCCAATATCTCACCAGGCGTGGTGTCGAATATATCCTCGTATTCGCTTAATATTGCATCTAGTTTCTCTCGTATGGGTGCTGATAATGGTTCTGCCTCTTCGTCGGCATCTTGTCTCCTTAATTTCCTTGCCATTTAAATTCTCAACAACGTTGACTTCGGATTCAAATCCCGGTTCTTCTTCTACTAAGTTCATTTGAATGGGTTCGTTCGGCTTAAACTCGACCGTATTACGTCCCATATCAATGATTCCATCATACTTTCTAATGAAGTCTGCACCCAATATGGCATCGTGATGCAAGCTTTTCATCACAAGAAATTCGTGCAAGTACACGTGGCTCGAAATTTTCAAAGTGCATAGAATCTGGATTTTGCACGTTACAACACGGTCAGGTATGACTCCTCTGACTCTTACTGGGGAAACTGGCAGCTCTGTTACCTCAGAGTTTGCTTTCAGTCTGGCATGGCAATCGGCGGAAATGACACTTATCATCGCCCCAGTATCGATGAGAATGACTACGTTACATCCATTCAAGGTAGCTACAATCTTCGGTAGACGCGTCAATTCGTAGTTGTGGTTCGTCGTTCGTCTAACAGATCTTCCTGAATTGGCATCCCAGAGTAAGATGGTGGCAGTTACTCTGTGCTCAATCGGGTAAGAATCTATTGATTTTTCGGCGTTTTTTTTTTTTTTTTCCCTTCCTGGCGGGAAGTATCGGGCTGGTTTCGCTCCGTTTCTTCCGCGGTATTACGTGTTTCCCTCGAAGTAGCTCCCTCTTCTTGTATCTCTTGGAGTTCTCGGAGTTGCTGAATATATTCACGACTCTCCCGTGCTCTTCCTCTCCAGTCTCGATCGGTTTGGTATCTGGGGTCTCGATCTCTATTGTAACCCCTGCTATAGCGGTAATCCCTACGGATGCTTCCGTGTTGTGGGTTCCGGCCATTATTTCCTCGGCGGTCGTTTTCGTGACGACGGTCTTCGTTCGTCCCTCGATCGAAGCGCCGGTTCCAGTGACTACGACGGTCACCTCTCTGGTCTCTAGCATATGGAGTGTTGTTCCATTCTCTCCGACCACGATTATAGTCATCGCGCTGTCCAGAGCTCGCTTGAGTTTGTGTCTGCTGTGGCGTCTGGCACACTTTGTCCACAGTTGTCAAGTTGACATGTCGTTCTTCTCGCCTGTCAGCCTTCTGCTGACGGTGTGTCGGAAACTGTTCGGTGTTAGCATCCAATCGTCGCAAGATTTGGTCGCATTGCTGAAAAGTGGATGCTCCAGCAGCGATCAATACACGTTGCACATCTGCAGGGTATTGCCAAACGATGGTGTTTACCAGGTCTTGCTCTGACAGTGGGGGTTGTAAACAACAGAGTTTTGCAAGCTGGGTTGCGAAGTAGTTCGCATAGCGCATCGGAGTGTTTGAGCTGTATCAGCGCGTGTACATCTCAGCTCTGATACTCTGCTGGATGTCGCTTGACCAGTAAGTCCTCAACAAGGCTTCTCTAAAATCTTGGTAGCCTACAAATGAGTAACGGAAGGCTCTAAACCAAGTGCTGGCTTGCCCCTCAAGCAAATGCTCAATAACTCGGAGTTCTCTCTCCGGAGTCACCATTGTGTCTCTCAAGTAGCTTTCCACATTAGCCAAAAATTCGACTGGAGTGATGCCACGTCCAGTACCTGAGAATCGAGCTGGTTGCTCCTCTCGTGAACGGATGATAGTCACATTCCCCTGCGTGTGCGCGGGTCTGAACGAATTCGGCATATAGTTATGCATTGGCGTACTCGTCTCTTGACTCTGTCGGTTAGGTACAGGTTAGAAAGGATGTGGGTCAAAGTTTAACGCCTGACTCTGCGCTGAACCGGTGAATTGAGATGGTTGCGGTTCTATGGGTGCGCTAGGCTGAAAATGTGCAGGCATAATCCCTGCGGATTGCGATCCTGGTGTCGCCTGAGAGTCTCCCATCTGTGAGGGTAAACGTGTCTCTCTTGGATGCGTCTCCAGTCGGTCGAGACGTCTCTCTATAACTTCGAGTCCTGGGATGGTCTTAGCTGCGACCTTATTCCCTAGATCGTTGAGCTGTAATTCAATCCTTTCAACTTTGCCTTTGAGATTGGTGTCGACTTCGCGAATAGCCGTCCTCAAGTTATAGCTGAGGTCTAACCTCTCGGTTATCGCTACTTCCTCGAATCGTTTCTGTAGGGAATCGATTTCTTCCTCGACTTTTGACACGTTGTCCTGGATCCTACCAACGTCATCTTTGACCTCGGCTACCTTTGCCTCCATAGTGGTCTTATGTTCATTGAGGTCACCTCTCAACATCATGACATCGATCTTATTCTCCTCTCGATGAACATCAATGGTTTCACGTAACCCTGTCACTGTCTCTGTCAATTCTGTAATATTCTTTCTGTTTGTGTTCAACTCGTCCTTGACCTCGATCATACCATCGACGATCGTCTTGACGTTGTTGTTGACTGCGTTCGCTGCACCTCTCATCAGTATGAGACCTATATTCATGGTGGCCATGTCCTTCTTGACGGTGTCCATGAATCCCTCGACGTGAGTCGAACGAGTCCCAAATTCTTCTTGAGTGTGCTCCAAGTCGGCCCTCATGTCGATCTGGACTCTGTTAATCGTTGTCTGGATCTGAGCGGTGTGCTCCTCTAATCGGGTCTGCACGTCCTCCCTAGCTCTATTCATCTGATCAGTTAAACTATCGATACGCTGGATAGCCTCCTGATGGTGTCGTATAACATCAACTCTAACAGCCGCTAAACCTGCCGTAAGATCATTCCTAGCCTCTACTCTATAAGTATCCATGTCGGCCCTGACCTGCGTTAGATCAGCCCTAACATTATTGATTGACTGTGTGTTGATCTCAAGATCCAGTCTAACTTGGTCCACTTTTTGACCACTCACATTGTTAATTAACTGGGTGTTAACCTCTAAATCACCCCGGACATTATTGATTGACTGGGTGTTAACTTCTAAGTCCTGTCTCACATTATTAAGTTCCTGTCTAACTTGGTCCACATGACCACTTACAGTGTTGACAGCTTGGGTATTCTCACCTAAGTCACCTCTGACTTCACCTAAATCACCTCTTACAGTACCTAAGTCAGCAGTAATCTGCTGGAGATTGGCATTGACACCTGCCATCATCTCTCCAAACACACGACGAATTGTTTCCTCATCCATGACCAGAAAATTATTTGAGAATGAGAGGGATCAATCTCTAATGGAACTTACAGCTATGATTAGTTACTTGGTGGTATAAAGCTTGTTTCATTTAAATAAACATCACGAGTACAGCTGGAGTATGCAAACTAAGTGCTTCTACATTTACAAAGACAACGGCGAGCAAAGCAAAGTATTACATTTACTCAGGACGAGGCATCATCAAAGAAAGTCCTATCACTCATTTATCTAACACAAAAGCCTCACCCCATGGACTTGCATCAAACATGAATGCCATGCGGTTAATTGATCTGCAGTACGACTTTCTAAGTTCGTCCCAGTCCGGTCAAGTTACCATTAATCAACATTAAGATCCTCTTAAATAACATGGAACTGACGGTCACCACGTTAACGTCGGCCCCACGTTGGGCGCCATTAAAGTATTAGAGTTTATGAGCCCGTCAGAGGAGCTGCCAGGATAGCCAACAACCGCAATGACTTCCCTAACATCTCATCCGTCGGACCTAACTGCCGTGAGGATCAGGTGAACTTCCAAATAGGCCAAAGCGGCACGAGAAACTGTAGTCCACGGGGATCGTGGTACATGGTGACGAAGGTCATAGACTGCCTAAGGAAAGGTTCACCTTAAAAGCTAGACTGAGAAAAGAAACATCCAGACTTATGTAAAACACCGTGAAAATTTATTATAAATTTTACAAACCCCTAGCCTAGTTCGGAGGGTTTCTATCGGCTAATCCGCAAGCTAATAAATAATCAAAAATAAAGAGCAGGTCCCTACCTGAGAAGTTACAGTAAACCCTCGCGAAAGATCTGTCTCACAATAATAAAGCAACAACAGCAACACTAGGAAAATGGTACGACGCAAATCCCTAGGTCAAGTTACAAGATCAAGCTAATATCAGAATCTACATTTAAGAGGGTAGCAAAACAAATCTAAGTTAGGATGATACCATCTCCACATTTACATTTAACGTTAATTCATCTAGCTAAGTCCTATCAATTAATAACAAAATTTACGGCGATGACGTCCGTAATAACAAACAGTTCCATTCAAAGCTAAGTGAACAGCCATATAAAAAAAAAAATCTAAGTCATTCTTAGGAACTAAGTGCTAATCAGCACACAATAGGGTAACATGGAGGATTCGTACACTTTTACATTAATAAATAACAAAAGACCACAGTTTTATTCAAATGCCTGCCTGCACCTTGGTTTACTCTTTGTAAGCCATAGTCATCTAATTTGTGTAATTACGGTGACGACTGCGTAGTAAAGACTACGTCTAACATCGTATGGCCTGCGCCCCACCAGCTGCGAACACTAGGTTCGAGCAAGCTTCAGTCACAACGAAAAGAGTGTCAGCTGTCCTCAAGTCATTTCCTCCAGGAAATACCTCCATAAAAACGGCTATGTCAGCAGGTTCCAAATGCAAATGAACAAGGTTAAATAGAAAGAATTCGTTAGTTAGCTTTTGTTTTATCAAAATTATGCGTTTTATTATTAAGGTGTCGGTTTAGGTTATCGTTGGTTTATGGCGAATAATACTGACAAGCCTGGGCACGGAGTGTCTCTCCTGAGATCATCTCTGCCAAAAGCCTCGACTCAAAAGTCGGAATACAATCAACGAGCAATAACAACTCGGACACACAATAACACAAGTTACCAGCGGCGCACAGCTCGCGTTCAATAACTCTGGGATGGGCCTGGACACAAGCAGTTACCCTCCCTAAATATCTGGTCAACGGGACAATCCCGGACATGGTACACACAATACCATCATACATGAAAAACCTCCCTAGCGGGGCTAGCCTACAACGTACTATAGAAACCTGACATAACTGTACTCATCAAAAACAACGGTACTCGCAACAGCGTTTAACTAACAAATGACATTCTACAGAACATATGATCAGATACAAGAATGAACGCTGGGTTCCATAAGCTATAATTGCAATGAAAGGGAAAGTGAATGCTAAAAGCATTCTGTCCTATGTTAACATAAGTCTGTCTCACTCAGAAGCAAGCGCGCTCACACGTGCGCTGGGTAGAATTCACAAAACCTGTTCGTGTCGCCGCAGGCTACAAGATTCCTGCGCTGTATGACACAACACACTAACTAGGCCGGCAATTTAAGCAAGTAAATAACGGTAAAACTGGCCTCATCATAATACCTTTACCATAGGTTATAAACCTCGAAGAATATGTGCATAAAAAGCACGCTATAAATCTGAATACAATCATATAAATCTGTCTTTCACATCAAAGACGTTTAAAAGGTAGCAATGTCACTAATTGCTGGAGCTCTCTGCTCTCGAAGATAAAATACATTATTTCTGACTTGTATCAAACATGAAATAAATACGTGCCATCTCTTGACACTACCAAAATAATAATTGTGGCGCAAATACCACTCTCTGCTGGATCTGCTTAATGATACGTTGGGAACTGAGTTCGATGCTAGGCAACGATGAAACGTCCCTATTACTTATAAAGTCTACACTTGACCTGGATGGCTTCTGAGCTCATCTCAAATGAAATATAATGCAGTTACAAAACTGGTAATTACAGTCGATTACCCAAATGATACAACTACTCTAACGAAGTCAGGGGTGTAACATTGACTGGTTGCAAAAAGTGCAGTTAAAGAAATATAACTATGGCATCTGATTGCCATAACTAAAGTCTGCAAAGACTTGGAAAATCACCCCAGATAGGGTTAAACAAAGTAGCCTCAAAATGACTACAGTCACGTTGAGCAATAGATAGAAATTGACGTTCTACGACGTCCATCAAGCTGCACCAGGGTTGACCAAAATGTCGAACCCAAGGGTGACTCACAATCACTGCAAATAAATGACATCTAATTAGACTAATTACATTCCCTACCTATGAAATGGCTGTCACTAAGTTCGGTTGGTTCACAATCTACACTAATCTAACTATACCACCAGAAACTAGAACAAGGAAGGGTGTACAAAACTCACGATACGAAGGAGTCCACACTTAGCTCTCTGTCCAACGACAAGGGTTGAACAAAAGCGCCTCTGGCTTTCAGGGTTGGCATCGTCCTCATCAGAACTTCCATCTGGGCTCTCTCAAAGACCAGGGTTCGGTTTGTCCCTGTAGTTGACCTCGTGAATGGACTGGACATGCCTAGGAAAGGCATCCTCGGTTCCTTCCTCCTCGTCTGATGTTCTAGAAGTTCCATCATCATGCTGGTCCCATCCGAGACATCTCCCTCATACCATAATGGTATTAGCCCATGGTCTCGGTCTCGAACATGGTGTTGAAAAAGTTGACCACGTGGGCGGTAGAATAAGACTTGTAGTAGTTCATTATTTTCACTTGAAAATTACAGTATTCGTCGCAGATATCACAGGCTTTAAATATAACTGATAACACGGCCTCTACACTTTGCAGATGTAAATGATGAATGGCCATGCACTGTTCTGCGATTCTACACGTGTACAGACGCTACTTTCTCTATCACGTGGCATCCGTGAAATGGGCGTCGTTTTATTACAAATAAATTCACCGGAGCAATTACTGTATAATGTACTTTTATAATCACACTTGTTCAAAGTAATAATGTCACATTTACCTGTATATTTTGCACCAGGCTCTCGGCCCTCCACAAACACGTGGGTGTAAAAATGTGGTGCTACAGCAATGTCGTAAATTTCACAATACTTGCCAATTAATTCACTGTACAATTTGCGTTGATCACTGCACATCAATAACAGCGATTCGTAGAATACTTGTGCTCGTTGGCACTCGATAATGATTTCCACGCTGAAAAGCGGACTGTTTGCCACGTCTAATGTGACGGATATAATAACATGCCTACACAGGGCGGATTCTCCAGACGTAGTGCAAGGAACTGCGTTCCTCGTGGAAGCAAGTCGTCAAAACTAAGTCGTTGAGCGACTACTTACATTCCTGTTTGCGTATCTGCAATGATATTACCATACCTTAAAGTGAAAAAAACATTCTCCAAAATGTTTCAATAATACTGAATGACGAAATGGAATATTCTGAGTCTCGCGGAAAGATAAAATTGATTAATAAGACCTCAGATAAATAATTAGCAGACTTCACCAAAGTCAAAAGTGCGATTCTTCGCTACTTCAAAGAGAATAGTATTAGCCCTCGGCTTCTCGTAGCTTTCTGGGTGTGTTCAAAGGTACTACATCCCATCATAAATGTGCTGTCGTGAAAAATATCACATGATCCTTAGCTCAGCGGGTTCAATATAGTCTGCTTTCCTACTCCTCGGCTCTTCCAAAGCCTTCCATTCCTTACTTCTATCAGGGGCCTATAGCCTAGATGTTAGGCCCCTTAAAACAACAATTATCATCATCACCTTACTTCTATGTACACTTATCATATGCTTTTTCAATATCCAGGAAGGCCATCAGTAGAACTATTCATATTCATAATGTTGTTCCTGTAACTGTCTTAAAGAAAAGATCAGATCTACTGTGGACCTTCCTGCTCTGACCTCATAGTACCGCCCCTTAAAACAACAATAACTAACTGACTTACTGCTCTGAAGCCATGTTGTTCTTCTCTCATCCTTCCTTCTACTTTTTCCCGAATTTGCATTTCCAAAACTTTCTCAAAGATCTTTGCACAATGGCTCATCAATGTAATTCCCTGATAATTTTTGCTCTCCTTTCTGTTACCTTTATTGAAGATTGGGACAATTATTCCCTTCTTCTAGTCCTCAGGGGTCCTACTCTTCGTTCCATACAGTTTTCATTACTCGATATAGCCATTGTATCCCCACCTATCCTGCCGCTCTCAGCGTCTCTACACTTATCTCGTTCAGACCTTGTGCCTTCCCTCCTTTCATCTTCCTCACTGCGTTCTCCACTTCCCTCCATATTAAGTCCTTTTCTGATCCTGGTGTCTCCCCTCCTTTCATCTTCCTCACTGCATCCTCCACTTCCCTCCATGTTAAGTCCTCTTCTGTTCCCAGTTCCTCTATTTCTTCATCAGGTTCACCATTCGGGTTCAAGAGTTTCCCTCCACATGATCTAGAGTTAATCCTTATTCCCTACTTCTCAACCACTTTTGTTCACCATTGGAACATAGTCCGTCATATCATTCCTCCCCTTACTTTTAACCATCCCATATAGGACCTTTTTTGTACCTTCACTATCCTCCATCCTCCACTCTTCCATCCACTTTCTTTTCTCCTCAGCCACCACTCTTTTCACTTCCTTCTTTTGTATAAGGTGCGTTCAACAAGTAACGAGCCGGAGGCATAATTACAGAAACCAGTACCTGTATGTTTAGAAGTATTGGCCCTGGCCATTGAGGCACTTGTCCCCACTGTGACACGAGGCGGTGAAAGGCTGTCTCATAAAATTTCCTGGGCTGCGATGTGAACCAGTTCCGCATGTACAGCTGGACGTTGTCGTCCGAGGTGAATCGTTGGCCCCGCAGAGCCCTTTTCAGGGGACCAAACATGGCATAATCACAGGGAGAGAGGTCGGGATTGTATGGAGGGTGGCTGTATGAGGTCGTGCATTGTCGTGGAGTGACCACGGCGGCTATGGCGTTCACTGTCACTCGGCGGTTCTGGGTAATGAGTGCATCAACCAGCTGGACGTTGTCATCGGTAATGCAGGGGGGTGCCCCAGATCGGGCATCGTCGGCTAATGACACCCGTCCTTCCCTGAAGTGCTTGTGCCACACCTTGACCCTTGCAAGGGACATGCAGTGTTCGCCGTACACTTATTCGGCGATGAATGTCCGTTCCCCCTACTCCTGCTGTCAGAAACCAAACAACACCTCTTTGCTCTTCGGTTGACGCCTCCATGTCACTGTTTGCAATGAGACTGGCAGAGTTGGACAATTGATGCATGCTGCTGCTCGCTTTGTATTGTCACGTGACGTGCACTTGTGCCCTCTAGCGACGGGCTGTGACCTTCCACGCTCTGGTCGGAACCACACCTCGTTACACACGCCACGATTAGCCGGTGTAGTCACCGGTTTGCTCATTCCAGCCTCCGGCTCGTTACTTTTTGAATGCACCTTATATTTGATACCCTTCTTCTTGTCTCTATTGTCCTATTTTGGAAGCACACTCTAACGGCTCTATTCTTCTTCTGCACTATATCTTCTGTTTCCTGATTCCACTATGGAGTTTCTTTCCATCTCTTCTTGTTGCTTGTCCTTCCATATACTGCTTCTGCTGCCCTTACTAGTGTCCTCTTGAATCCACCCCATTCCTCTTCTACTGTCTTCAGTTCATCATTTGGAATGCTTTCCTTCACTATTTTTAGGTATTCTATCCTGTTTTCTTCACCTCGCAACTTCCATACCCTTATCCCTCTATCCTGATTTTCTGTCCCTTTCTTATCCTTGGTCCCTCTCAGGTTCATTACCAGCAGTCGGTGGTCGCTATCCAAGGTTTCTGATGGAATTACCTTAATATCTATGATGTTTTTATTCATATCACTGTCGTACAGGATATAGTCAACTACCGACTTTCTAGTCAGGTCATTTCTATACCTGGTAATCATATGGTGCTCTCTTTTCTTGAACCAGGAGTTCCCAACCAACAAGCCATTCCTTTTACAAAAATCCAACAATCTTTCAACTTCCTCATTTTGACTGCCCCAACCCTCTGGTCCAAGCACATTTTCATACCCTTGTCTTTCCCTTCCGGCATGCACATTATAATCATATTCTTTCCTCCCACTTGTTTCTGCATTTTCTCTTCATACTCTTGTTTCTCTTCAGCAGTGCAGCCTAACTGTGGGGCATGCACTATTAGTACCTCTACAGACTTTCCGTTCAGTGATATTTTTACCTTCATCATCCTGTCACTTATTCTCACCATTGTATGTAAGCACACCTTATTGAGTTTAAAAGTTCAAAATTTCACAATTATTTTTGTACGAGTAGAACCACAACACATACAGCAGCAGACTGTAGTACTAATTAGTAGTTCATTAATGAACTAAGACGGGGCTGAAACAACATGGTTCGGCACGGGTTCAATGCTTTTTCTATAGTGGAAATAAATGGCTACTACTATCTGCATTTGGCTCCATGTGCGTGTTTGTTGGGAAATAGTCTGGAAATAGGGATGTTAAAGTTGTTCCTTAAATCCGAAGTTCATTGAATTGAGGTCCATTAAATCAAGGGTTTCTCTCTCTACTGATTTTATAGTCAGTCTCTTCTATCTACATGAAAATGACTAACACGAAATTGACTATGAACTTCTATACCATACTTGAAAATTGATTTTGGGCAGAGGGAACTGTGGGACCTAAAATAATAAATTGTATTAATATATTGTGTGATATGTCCTTGGAAAGGTCTTTCTGAGCAGAATTCAGAAAAATATACATAGTGTTTTTAGGATATACCTAAGAGTTGAGGCAGGGGGATCAGCTCGGGAAAATTTTAATTATACTGTATTAATATTTCATGCTGAATATCTCTGAAGAGGTCTTTCTGAGCAAAATTGCGAGAAAAAATCTTATTTATTTAGTTTGTAAGATCCTAGTTGTAGGAAGATGTACTTGGTTCTTCCTTCTCTGCTTCTTTGTCATATAACATTGCCTTTGAGCTATCCAAGCTAATTTTATGTATTTGTTCTTTGTGCACCATGATAATTCCTCAAAAAGAGGTGATATGAATGTGTGAAGATGTGATAGAGCTTGATCAGTGGAGCAGACCATGGAAACTTTAACCAAGGGATGGAGGGTGTATTAGCTGTTCTCTTGAGATTTGGAGACAAAGGTTAAACATTTGAGGATAAAGGAATTGATAGTGTTGTTCATTTTTTACTGTTGAGATATAACAACCTGTACACATGATTTCATTTAATATTTTATTTCTAGTATTAAAAAGACAATAAAAGTCAAACTTTTCTCGTTCTAGCTACATGATTCCAGCTATGATCCAGGAAAAGCACTCCAGGCTTTGGTGAAGTGTCCTGTGCCCAAAGGTATTGATAAGAAATGGTCTGAGGAAGAGTCGGTAAGTACAGAATGTTTGTATTTATACATGTATTCCATTTCCTATGAAAGCCGCACACCCTGAGTTTAATAACTAGTGATAAAATAATTTTTTTATGTTGTAGCAATTTAAAAGATTTTTAAAGTAAAAAGTATATACAACAAACTATTCCTAGTCATATTTGTCGCATTTGTTTGAAGATGATGTAGTGGTTGTCTCACTTGGTGGTCCATTCACTTAGTGCAGAGGAGAAGAGGGTGGAGTTACAGTCATCCGTCCAAGCGTATACTATCACATCTCCAATACTTTGGGCTGCCAGACTGGCTTCTTGATACAGTGACCCCGCTGAGACATGTTCCATATCAAATGGTTTATGGCTATGTTTTAAACACAGTTAATACAGTGCCACATGTTGTAGCAACCGCGTTGGCCCACCAGGAAGATGTGCCTTAAAGCTCTAAGGGGCACTCGAACCACACCAGACAAGCACTGTACCTGCAATACAAGACTCAACATTACACAAGGCGAAATAAAACACATTTTTACCTGAAGTGTATTTCCTTTCTGTCATCTTCTAAAGAGTGAATGAAATCTTCACTTCCATCATTGACTTTCGAGTTGCAGAGGAGTTGTAGAAGAAGAAGCTGTGTGTAATTTTAACAGCTGCAATAGATTTTTAGAATTTCATGCATGTATGCTGGGGTTTCTCCAGTCTGCTGGCTGACATAATTTTGTGTACATCTGTTGCCGTCCATGTTCTGTATGAAAGCTGTGAGTGAATCTTGAAAGGCCAGTTGCTGTGCACATCTAAAAGCTGTAGCAGAGACATAAGAATGGCAACCAAATCAATATTTCTTTTGTGGAGACATTTCCTAACCTTCTCCAGTAGAAACTATTGGGAACCAACATCCTATGTAAATGTAGGAGATTGCCAGTTCATCTTTCCCTTATGCACTTCAGCCCTGTCGAATGAGCGTTGGCCTTCAATACCTAAGATTGGGGGTTTGATCATGGCTTAATCAGATGCAATAATCTTGTGCTAGTATATCTACTAGATTTTTCTAGGGCAAAATTCCAGCACCCCAGCATTTCTAAAGCCACAGCAATTGAAAGCAATTAAAAGCCTATAACATTATTTCACTTGTGTTTGTGAAAATTACAACACCAAGAAGGATAATTGTAATGAAATTTGTACCACAGATTAGATTCATGACAATACACAAATGATTAGCATTACAGAACTGTACATGATCTCTGGCCTTCAGAAATCAGTATGGTGTGAAGTCACCATGTGCTTTATAGCCTCTTAACCCTAGAACTGCGGACCGTCTTCCAGGAAGACGGTGTGTTGTTTAATCAAGTGCGACCGTCTCTCCGAAAGACGGTCTCGGAATTCAAATATAGTACTACTGTTAGCCATCAGATGGCACTAATTTCAAGTCATGCTGGTTCCCGATGCTTTTATCTTTCATAGTGTAAGTGTTTGACAAACAAATGACAATATGCAGGCTATTATTTGGCTGCAGAAGTGGAAGTACTTCCATGTTGACATTGAAGTTGCATTGAACAAAATGGCAGCCTACTATGTAGCTGACGATTCAGAAATTGAGCGCTTGATTTTTGACGATTCGTGTGATAGTACGGACGATGACAGTGATTATTGTGTGGATTCGTATGGTAATGAAGATGGTGTAAGTAGTGGCTGTGATACCGGCGAACAGGATGTCACGCAAGTTATGGAAATCCCCATCAATGCGAGGGATGTTTATCATGTTCCTACAGACGTAAACATGCCTAAAGTTAGCCGTGAAGGAGTAAGTGTGAACTGGACTGATATTCAACCCGAAGTAAGTGACTTTCCAGGTAAAAATGTACTGTTTGTCGTTCATCATCCTGGGCCTGTGAACTTCCCTCCCCGTAATTTTGCGCCGATTATGTACTTCAAAATCGAAAATGTCATATTGTAAAAATAATTTTCTTTTTTAGTAAATAACAGGAATTATTTAAAACTGGTTCTTGAAATAGTAACATAAAACTGTGAACTTTTCATTTATGATGTCTCTGACAAACATTTAACTTGGCAATATGGTTTTCTAGAGCAGAAAAGTCAATAATTTTATTTTTATAATATACTTCTTATGATATAGTAAGGGAAAAGAATAGAGCCTTTAGGAGGTGGTATCAAAATAGGACGGTAGAGACAAGGGAAGAGTACCAGGAAAGAAAGAAGGAGGCGAAGAGAGTGGTGGCTGAGGAGAGAAGGAAGTGGATGGAAGAGTGGACAAAGATGATGGAGGAGGATAGTGAAGGTACAAAAAAGGTCCTGTATGGGATGGTGAAAGATAAGAGGCGGAAGGATCCTACGGATTATGTTAGAATGGGGAACAAAAGGGGACAAGAGATAGAAAATAGGGAAGAACTGAAGAAAATGTGGAAAGAATATTTTGAAGAACTTCTGAACCCAAATGGAAAAGATGGTGAGGAGGAAGAAATCGGGGAAGAGGAAGATGAACTGCAAACAGAAAAGGACTTAACATGGAAAGAAGTGGAAGATGCAGTGAACAAGATGAAAGGAGGGAAGGCACCGGGTGTGGATGAGTTGAGTGTGGAGATGTTGAGAGCAGCAGGAGAGGTGGGGATACAGTGGCTGTACCGAGTGATGAGGACAGCATGGAAGGAAAGGAAGACCCCAGAGGACTGGAAAAAAGGAATCATTGTCCCGATCTTCAAGAAAGGTAGTAGAACAGATTGCAGAAACTATCGGGGAATAACACTGATGAGTCATTGTGCAAAGATCTTCGAGAAAGTTTTGGAAAAGAGAATTAGGACAAGGATAGAAGGAGGGATGAGGGAAGAACAACATGGCTTCAGAGCAGGAAGGTCCACAGTGGATTTGATTTTTGCTGTAAGGCAGTTACAAGAACAGCACTATGAATATGGAACAGATCTACTGATGGCCTTCCTGGACATTGAGAAAGCATATGACAGTGTATGCAGAAACAAAGTATGGAAGTCCCTGGAGGATAGAGGAGTAGAGAAATGGACTATAAAGAGGATAAAGGAGATGTACAAGGGAAGCGTGAGCTGTGTGAAAGTGGGAGGAGAGAGATCTGACTGGTTGGAACAAAGAAACGGCCTGAAACAAGGAAGTGCACTGTCACCGTTACTTTTCATTGTGGTGATGGATGACATAATGACCCGAGTGGCACAAGTAATTGGGGACGGAAAGATGAAAGCAATGGTGTTTGCAGATGATTTGATGATTTGGGGAAACAAGGAGGAGGAGGTACAGGAACAGTTGGACGTGTGGGAAGGAATAATACAAGGATATGGGATGAAATTTAGCATAAATAAGAGTGAGATGGTGATCACAACAAGGAAGAAGGAAAGAACCACAACGGGAATAACAATTGGTGGGGAACAGCTGAAGAAAGTGGAGAGTTTTAAGTATCTGGGAAGCCTGATACAAGATAATGGAAGAAACGATAGAGAAATAAATGAGCGGGGGAGGCAGGCAGAAGCATTTCGGAGGAGTGTGAGAAGCATGTTATGGAGCAAGGATGTCCCTCAGAACAGCAAAAAGATCATATATCGGACGTACTATGTCCCTATCCTGACGTATGCCTCGGAGACCTGGGTTATGAAAGGAAGGGAGAGGAGCAAAATACAGGCCAGTGAGATGAGGTTCTTGAGAAGCAGTATTGGAGCTACAAAGATGGACAGAATAAGAAATGAGAGGACCAGAGAATTAATGAAGGAGGAACCATTACAGGATGGTATAGAGAAATCTAGACTTAGATGGTATGGACATGTAAAACGAATGGAGGAGAAGAGGATACCCAGGAGAGTACATGAGACGAAGTGGGAAGGAAAGAGACCGAGGGGAAGACCGAGAGACAGGTGGCTGAAGGGGGTGGAAGGAAGCGTGAAGAAGAGAGGAAAAGACTGGACAAGGGTGGAGGCTGAGAGATGGTGGGAAGACAGAAGACGTTGGAGAGGCTTGTGTTCCAAACAGACCCGGCCAGTGGCTGGAAACTGTGCAAGATGATGATGATGATGACTTCTTATGATTAATTCAAACTGATGAGTATGAATGATTCACCTCTATCAAAATAATATAGAACAGTCTTTCAGCTTTCTATTGATGTATGATAAGTTATATTCATGAACACAGTATGCTTACAGATACCAAATTCCTTTAGTGTTTACTTACTGCAGCATTTAACAGATAACCCTGCAGCAGTTCTAGGGTTAATAACATAGCATGGAATCAAAGAGGCCCTGGATATATTCCAGGGGAATCTCCCCTTATGTGGTTTGTACGCGAGTTCACAAAGTATCAACAGTGGTTACTGGAGGACCATAGCGACCAAGTTGCTGACGAACCATATGCCAGATAAGTTCGATGGGTGACATTTCAGGCAACAGTGCAAGCCAGCAAAGCAGTTCTTCAAAGCAGGATTGCATATTCCCTACTACATGTGAGCGGGCAATGTCCTGCTGAAATATGGCATGTGGAGTTGCCTGAAGGAGGGTTAGTACCTCGGGCTCTAAAACTTCCCTGAAGTAGTGGTTGCTGTTCAGATTGCCCTCTACGTAGGAGTTAAAATCACATGTTGTATCCAATGGTGCCCCAAGTTATCACACTTGGCATTTTTTCGCTCAACAATGCAGGTTGCCAGACTGCGGTCTCCACAGTAGTTTGTAAAACATATGCGGCCACCACTGTAGGACAGGTTGAAGCAGGACTTTTCGCGAAAACTAAAAATTTGGCCACTCAGCTCGCCAGCGATGGCGTTCACATGCCCCTTGCAGTATGAGACGTTCGTGGTTTCTGAATAATGGCAAGTGTGCCACCAATCCAACCTGCAGCAGACGACATCAAACTGTTAACGCATATGGGTCCGCACCCATTGCAGTGCTCCAGTGTCAGTCAACACTGTGGATGAAGGAGTACGGCCTATTATGGTCTTGTGGGCAAGTCATTCTATGCAGTGGTCACATTACGTGACGTAACGTATGACCCTCTTCCATCCACTGGAGCATTTCCTGGCAACTGATCATTCTCCCCCATTCTAACTCACACATGATAATACTGCACCGTTTGTTATCAATGAGGCACTTGCTTTCATGTTTCCACTACATTTAATGGCTCGTAACTGACTGAGCTTGGTGTTACACTGACCTTTCTGGTCAAACAAGAGAAGGCACTACTGGACTCAAATGTATGCCATCTCTCTGCAATTTTAATCGCTTATAGCTGGCTCACTGTTGTACACATTCTTCAAGTTTATACCGTATTTCCTCGCATAATCGTCGCCACCGCGTAATCGTCGCACCCCACTTTTCAAACACTAAAATAGGTTTATAAAATTTCCTCGCATAATCGTCGCATAGCATATTTGTATTTGAGTGCCAGTCAGTTGCACATGCTGCCGCGACGTAATAATCTGGCGCAACTTTGTCAGAAGAAAAATATCTCGTCTTTATGCTTGGGGGCTATGAACTGTGACGCGAGCGGCAAGCTTCGTCACTTAGCATATTCCGCGAGCGTATAATCTGGCGTGATCTTGTCAGGAGAAAGTAATCTCGTCTTTATGCCTGCGGGCTATGAACCGCGACGCGAACGGCCAGCACACATTCCGCAAGCTTATAGGCCTAATTTGGCGTGATCTTTTCAGCAGAAAGTAGGCCTAATCTCGTCTTAATGCCTGCGGGCTATGAACTATGACGCGAACGGCCAGCGCATATTCCGCGAGTTTATAGGCCTAATCTGGCGTGGTCTTTTCAGGAGAAAGTAATCTAGTCTTTTATGCCTGCGGGCTGTGAACCGCGACGCGAACGGCCAGCGCACATTCCGCGGACTTATCGGCCTAATCTGGCGTGATCTTGTCAGCGGAAAGTAGGCCTAATCTCGTCTTAATGCCTGCGGGCTATGAACTGTGACACGAATGGCCAGCGCACATTCCGCGAGCTTATAGGCCTAATCTGGCGTGATCTTGTCAGCAGAAAGCAGGCCTAATCTCGTCTTTATGCCTGTGGGCTATGAACTGTGACGCGAACGGCCAGCGCACATTCCGCGGGCTTATAGGCGTAATCTGGCGTGACCTTGTCAGCAGAAAGTAGGCCTAATCTCGTCTTTTTGCCTGCGGGCTATGAACTGTGACACGAATGGCCAGCGCACATTCCGCAAGCTTATAGGCCTAATTTGGCGTGATCTTTTCAGCAGAAAGTAGGCCTAATCTCGTCTTAATGCCTGCGGGCTATGAACTATGACGCGAACGGCCAGCGCATATTCCGCGAGTTTATAGGCCTAATCTGGCGTGGTCTTTTCAGGAGAAAGTAATCTAGTCTTTTATGCCTGCGGGCTGTGAACCGCGACGCGAACGGCCAGCACACATTCCGCGAGCTTATATGCCTAATCTGGCGTGATCTTTTCAGGAGAAAGTAATCTAGTCTTTATGCCTGCGGGCTATGAACCGCGACGCGAACGGCCAGCGCACATTCCGCGGACTTATTGGCCTAATCTGGCGTGATCTTGTCAGCAGAAAGTAGGCCTAATCTCGTCTTTATTCCTGCGGGCTATGAACTGTGACGCGAGCGGCCAGCGTACATTCCGCGATCTTATAGGCCTAATATGGCGTGATCTTGTTAGGAGAAAGTAAATCTCGTCTTTATGCCTGCGGGCTATGAACCGCGACGCGAACGGCCAGCTTCGTCAGCACATTCCGCGAGCTTTAACCTGTCGTGACCTTGTTAGAAGAAAGAAGCCTGTCTCTGACTGCAGGCTATGACTCATGCCAGACTCACGCTATGTATGTATGTATTCTTTATTGTCAGACAGATAAAATCCACTAGAGACAATATAATAATTAACAATAAAATTTACAAGTATAAACAAAACAAAAACAGCAAACACGAACAAAAAAATAAAAATACACTAGTCTATTATAAATCAACAACCACAACCATACAGACACGCAATCAAACATCCTATCTCAAGCATTCATTCATACAATCCATTTGTACAAGAAACATTGAAATAATTATTACAGAAAAAACAAAACTATCTACAGTAAACGGAAAAAGGCAAAAACCTAAAATAAAAGATAAGAAGAAAAAGTTCAGAAACTGGGAAAAATGTAATACGAGAGTGACATTCGAGGATCTAGATAACAGCAAACAAAATATACATTACTTCAGTCACTCGTACATTCAATCAAAAAATCAATCAACCGTTCATTCAACCACATGTTCAATCTATCAATCAATCAATCAATCAATCAATAAACGCAAATAGAAAATAACACAAAATGCATACACTATTTTACAGCCCACTTGAGATGTTTCTCATAACAGTTGATAGAGAGTCGAAGTGAATATCAGTAGCACTTTTCCTCTCCATCAAGCTGTATGTTGACTGCAACCGGATCAGACATGAATTTTTATGTACATTAATTCTCGATCTGCCCCCATCGAACGTGTGCTTCCGTCTGGTGGTTTTCTGAGGGACGTGAAAACCCAAGTCAGCTAGCAACTGATTAGAGTCAATTCTGCCATTTACCAGCTTCCACAGGAATCTCACGTCACCCACTGTGCGCCGACTGCTCAGTGGAGGAAGACCGTACACGTTGCAATAACTCTCATACTCAGCTCTATGGTACGATCGTCCACCCCTGTAACAGAGCCATTTGACAAATCTCTTTTGCACACGTTCGATGGCGTCAATTTTATTACTGTGAAAAGGATTCCAGATCACACTACAGTACTCCAATGTAGGCCGAATGAGTGACTTAAATAATTAGGATAGAGTTATGTCCGAAAAATAATTTAAACAATTTCTTTTAAAAACCCCAGGATCCGGAAACTTTCACGACATATTTTTGAAATATGTTCATCGAACGAGAAATTATTTGTGGTTGTCACCCCTAAATCCTTAACGGTTGACACTCTACCCAGCGTTTCATTATTAATACAATAATTAAACCTGGGTAGGAGGTTACGTTTCAATGAAACTGACAAAACTTTACACTTTTCAGTATTCGGTTTCAGTTTCCATGTTTCACACCATTCACTGAGTTGGTGTAGGTCTTCTTGCAACAACTCACAGTCATTTATAGTACTGATGGGTATATACAGTTTAAGGTCGTCAGCGTACATCAGGCACCTAGAATTATGCGAGGGATATCATTCACAAAAAGTATAAAGAGGAGAGGGCCTAATACAGAACCCTGAGGGACACCGGAAGTAACGTTAACAGATTTAGACTTATTATTATTAATTACAACTGATTGGGTTCTATTTGAGAGGTAGCTTTTGAAGAAACGTAAAAGATTACCAGTTATACCAAAGTTTGAAAGTTTATGAAGCAGTAGGTTGTGATGTACGCTGTCGAAAGCCCTAGAGAAATCAGTATAGATAACATCAGCACTACCACGGTTATTCATAAAGGTGGATACATCATGAGTGAAGACTGCTAGGTTGGTAGCAGTGGATCGCCTAGGAAGAAAGCCGTGCTGAAGTTCAGTAATGAATGGTGACACGTGAGCGTACACTTAGTCTCGAACAATTGATTCAAAGACTCTCGCGAAAATAGACATTAGCGTTACTGGCCTGTAATTCACTGCCTTCTGCCTGGAGCCTTTCTTTAACACTGGGGTGATATGAACTGATTTCCAGTAATCCGGAAACACTCCTTCACTGATGGCTTGGTTGAATAGAATGTAAAGTGGACGAGATAGCTGGTGGCATAAAGATTTAATTATCTCTATAGGAATGGCATCAGGACCGGGAGACTTGCCAGAGGATAGATTATGTAATTTATTCTTGATGCAGTCTTCGGAAATATGGAAGTAAGAAATGCTGTCGTTACTGGAGGGTGGCAAATCAGGTAATGGTGGCAGTATAGAATTTACAGGAAGGAATAAGGTTTCGAAATAATCAGAAAACAGCTCACAGGCAGAGTTTGCATCAGTACTGGTACGTCCGTCGTACTCGAGCGAGACTGGTAATCTGGTGTTCCTAGATCTCTGCTTAATGAAGGACCATAGTCTGTTCGGATTAGTTTTAACACTGGAGTCTATGTCATCCAGGTAGGCGTCATACTTTCGGCGTTGAATTTCTTTGAATTCGAGTCTCCTGACCACAAATGGCATTCCAAAGAAGAGCGTTTTCATTGACGATGAGCCCTATTTTTCGAGTGTAGCGCGCTGATTACATCTGCATCAAACCAAGGTGGATAACGGTAGGGATTAACCTTCACACGAGGAACTGCTTCTCGAACTGCGGACATCAAGAGATCATAAAATATCTCACAATTCACATTAATGTCGTTCCTGATATCAAGGAGGGACCAGGGACAATAATCCAGCAGAAGTTTCAGGTGGTTCATGTCTGCCTTCTTCCAGTTAAAAATTTCCCTGCGAGGTGGTTTTTGAAATAGACTTGTGTCATGAAAATCTGTTCCATATTAGAGCACTATGGTCGGATGGAATCCACCCCGGTTTTTCTAACTCTACAGACTGAGAGATTTTAGGAATATTAGTGAACAGTAGATCGAGGTAGTTTTGTCCGCGGGTGAGATGTGGATTCAATTGATGCAGGGAGAATTCCTCAATTATCTCGCAGAAGATAGAGTTCACTGCACTTTCAGTTAATTTTGAAGGTACAAGAGAAGGCCCTTCCTGCTGTCCCCATGAGATGTCCGGCACGTTAAAATCCCCACACAATATAACTGTATCCTTGTCCTTCAACTGGGCGTGCACCCTGCTGAGAGAGGTATGTAGCTGCTCCAGGCGGTTTAACGAGGCAGGCGGGGGTAGGTACACACAGCCCACGAACACACTAGACCTTCCTTGGATTTCCAACCAAATAATCTCGCATTCACTTTCTAAGTCCGCTCTTCTCCTGGCACGCAACTGAGACTGCGTAGCAATGACAACACCATCCCCACGCCCAGCCCTGTCTCTCCTAAATATGTCATGAGTCCTAGAAAAGGAGAGTTCAGAGTCAAGAAAACTGTCAAAAAGCCAAGACTCATTTAAGGCTATTATTGACATGTTATTAAAATCACTGCTGCTCAAATCTATTTTGTCCAGCTTGTTGGCCACGCTCTGAGTGTTCTGAAAGTATATGGACATAGAACTGTTCGAACACGGCCCAGGATTAATTTCTACATCACCTGATAGTAGAAGAAGTATGAAGACTGTGGTCACCGTTGATGTTGATGTGACCGTATCTCTCCTAGTTAAAGGGCTGGCTCCTTTTAGCAGCATGGCAGGCGACATTCCAGCAGCAGAGAAACAACAAAAATTAAAACTCCGATTGGAGCACTTCCAGTTTACTGAAGCTTCATAATTCTTTTCACAAATCATGGACACCCCCACATCACTACCACTCACAAGAAAAGAACTAGTTACGTGATAGAATAACATAATAAAACAGCACAAAACAGGAAACCGAAACACACGCACGTCACTCACCGACGCCATTTGTGTGAATGCTTTATTATAATTTGAACATGCATGCGTTTAATCTCCGCTGTGTGTCTTCCGAAAGTCTTGAGTGCACCCGTTGAGAATTCCTTGCCTCCTTTGTTACACGTAAGCTGTCTCTATCTCCTATGACGTTCGCCAGTTGATAATGCCATGCCTCCTGTGTTACACGTAAGTTACGCGAATGACTGGCCCGTGCAGCAAATAATGATACAGTATATTCTTTGAACTTAAATATTCTTCGCATAATCGTCGCACCCTGCTTTTTTTCACGAATTTTAGGCTCAAAAAGTGCGACGATTTTGCGAGGAAATACGGTATTCATTTGGGCAATTCACTGCCTGACACTTGCTAAGGAACAGAGACATTGGTAGAAAGGAATATTCACAGGCAAGGATGGAAGACATGCAACACAGTACTTACGTAATATATGTGGAGTGGTATATTTATAATTTTTAAAAATTAGTAGAGATTTCACCTCATGGGAAAGAACGATAACAGATATAAAGAAATCAATACATGACGTTCTTATTGGAAACAATTCAGACTCACAAAATGAAGGTCAATAGCAGTCTCTCAGTAAGGAGTATGCCCTCCTTGGACACGAATGCTCATTGTGCACCTGTTATTCATGCTGTCTACTACACTGTTGAGGAATCCTTGGGGGATATTTTCCCACTCCTATCTCAAGGCGATTTTAAGGTCGGTGAGGGGGTGTTTGTTGAGAAACACGTCTGCCAAGAGCATACCAGGCATGCTCAATAGAATTCAAGTCCAGGAGTATGCAGGCCATTCCATACGTTCAATATTTTCACTTTCCAGTGTGTCCGCTACTGCAGTGGTCCTGTGTAGGTGGGCATTGTCGTCCAAAAACAGAGAGTCAACACCTACCGCACCCCTAAAAAGACGAACGTGGTCCAGAATAATCTCACTGTAATAATGCTGTGCTGTAACAGTACCTCGTTTGAAGGTATGCAGCGGTGTTCGCCCATTGTGCATAATGCCTGCCCACACCATAACCGCGAGGCCATACCGATGGCGCTGATGAATATTCTGTGGTGCGTAACGTGTTCCCCTCTCTCTATACACTAACTGGTGGCCAGAATCACTTGTCACTGTGAAGCGAGATTCGTCAGAGAACATCACTCTGGACCCTTGTTGCTGACCCTAACCAACATGTTCCTTATACCGACTAACTCGCTCACTCTTGTTCGACAATGGTGTGGTAAAAATGGGAGGGGGGCATTTAACAGGCTTCAGAGCATACAAAACAGCCTGATGTAATCGTTGTGAAATGGTTCTGGCAGATGCACGTGTAACGGTTGCAGTTGCAAGGTCTGCAGCTATCTAACGAAGAGTGAGATGTCTGTTCCTTTTCGCTGCAGATAACACGTCCCGCCCTCTCGAGTGCCTTTTACTCTCTGGTCCGTTGTTCCTTCGCATTTGTCCATCGTTTCTGGGCAATAGTCCCTTGTTTCTTAGCAATTGTCAGGCAGTGTATTTTCTTGGTGTAGCAATTTCCACAAACGTTAGTTCATTGTTAGTTATTGTTGTTTTAAGGGGCAGAACAGCAAGGTCATCTGCCCCTTTTAGTGTGTTATTGTTGTCGTCATAATTTACATCAGTCCATTATCTATCATGCTTTCTTTCTGTGTTCTTACTATAACCCCACATGTGAAAGTTCACTTACGCTGTGCTGTACTTTGGAGCTCAGAAAGAGTTTCTTTTTGCATGCTAATATCGCTAGCATAAATTTACAATGCTACATTTCATTGCCATTTTTCCCCCCTTTTTGTTTGTGGTAACATTGAACAGTAAATTGAGTAATATGGAAGTTTTATATGCATTGCTGATTTGTTCATACAAATACACCTTCTCATCCTAAAATCTGATGATGTAGTGCTCGCATTGGATAGAGATGGAGATGAGGTACACTAAACAAATGTTTTAGCAGGCATATGCTTGCCTTGAAATCTTATTGATCCATGCACAATTCCTTAATAATTTGAATACTGTTCAGTTGACACATTGCTGTTAGAACTGCCTATCTGAATTGTCTTGCTTGTTATGTAATAGTTCTTCCATTTAGGGGTATGCCTTACTTCGAAGGCCACAAGATTTATGAACAGTTTTGCAGTTCTCTTCCCCACTGTTGAATACATGATGCAGATATGTCATAATTTTTACCCTCAGCAGGCTTCCCTTCTTCAGTTTCCTTTAACCTTTAAAATATTCTATCTTTTTTGTATACATTTCATAATTTTTCACTGTTGTTTGCACACAGGGTGTAGATTGGGTCTGGCATGCTAAGGTGCTGTTAACGATGCTAGTCTAAATAGTGACAGGTCTTAACTACAAGCTTAATGTTGCTTGATATTAACTCTTAAAGTGACGAAGACCTGCTGGAGCTCGCCAAAAGGGCCGGAGGCGCGATCACGCTCCTCGTGCAGTCTCTTGTTCAACTGGTGGTAATAATTCATGAATATCAGGAAGGTGACTCTTGCAGTCTCTTGTTTAACTGGTGGTAATAATTCATGAATATCAGGAAGGTGGCTCGTGCAGTCTCTTGTTTAACAGGTGGTAATAATTCATGAATATCAGGAAGGTGACAGCACTATGCACTTACAATATGGGAAAGGAAGCATGCACTTTCTTTACAAGACGACACATACATTGATAATAGTGACGTGTTATGTGGCTTGATGGTGACCGTTATTAGTAAATCCTCTGATTCTGATGTTGATGACAATCGTGACAAAATTAACAATGACGCTAAAAGTGAAGACAATGATACGCAAATAAATAAAAATGCTCAATTGGTTCTGCATTAGATGTGGGAGCTTGCTTTGGTCCAGCTCTTGCCAAGAATGCAGGGGGTAGTTGGTAAGTTGGTATCGGATATTGTTCCCGGGCTGATTTTTTTTTTCCTGCTCAAAAAGTATGTAGGATAGTGAGATTTTCTATAGTGACTAACAACAAGACAAGGTGACATAAGAAAAATATACTGGAAGAGTGCTCTCAATGTTACTAGTATTTTACCGCTTGTGAATTAGGTTTTTTTCCTTTACAAGTCTCAACGCAAAATGTAATATTTATTTAAGTTAGATATACAGTAAATGATAATGTTTTAATATTTCAAGATTTTTTTGTCAACAAGGAACCTTTAGTAACTGTGGTGAAATTCCTAATGAAATAGCACAAACAATGAGGAAGCTGTGCTTGTTTCCCTCCTACTCTGCATAATGGACTATTTCCCACTGACACTCTTAGCAAGGGCTCGCAGCTAGGGGCTGGCACTAAGAGGGTTAAGATGCTACTTCTGTGATATAAGCAGAAATTGACAAGGTAGTTACGCATGGTAAGTCACTAGGCAATGGAGCCAGGTTACTGTTGGACTCTCCATAGTGTGTCCTTAAAATCGTTTTGTGTGGTTTCTCCAATACAGTAACAATATCAGGCAACCTGAACAGTTTCTTCTAATAGGTTTCAGCTGCTTCCTTCCAACTCCTTTCCCAGTTTCAATCATTTCATCTCTCATTAATTCCTATCATGAGGTTGACATCTGGAAAAGCATCCAGCTATGAAATCCATCTGCTCCATAGAACGTCATCCCACCTCATCCCTTACCCCGTAGAAATAGAAATAACAAGGGGGAAATATACTACATAAGCATAAACTGAAGTAACCAGATGAGTAACCTTTTTGGGAAAGAGAATTAAATAATAAATTAAATGATGGAATTTCATTTATTGCTACCAGAAACATGACCTTAAGTGTATAGATAGCTTTGAAGTCATTTTCATATTTTAATCGCATGTAATTTCTTCAGGTTATTTTTCGCATGTCCCGGTAATAGAGATTCCATTGTGTTGGCCGACTGAAAAGTTGTAATATCAGTTGGTTTTAAGTGGTCGATGTTTGTATCTTATTGTGAAACACACATTACATCCTCAGTAGGGTTGCTGGTTGCTAAATGATCCAATATAAAAATCATCATAATTCCCCTTTGTTGTAAAGTAGAACTGATTTCTATACTTCAGTACATTGTTTTACTGTGAAAGGGAAGGGGGGGGGGGGGGGAGAGGAGATGACATTTCCATAACTTCTGCCCTCTTAGTTATCAGTATGTTACCCAAGCCCTTCGGTTTTTGTTCACGGTATGCTGGGTTTCCAAGGGTAATATAATCCAGAATGTGTCTTCTGTACTTATATTACAGTAAATCTTCCTTTAGGGAGCACTGCACACTATACACAGGAAATCGTTGTATGCAGGAATTGGGAATTTAGCACATTTTATTTTGCCAGTATACATAAAGATAATTACTGGACCCTACCTGCTTACCAGCACATGTATTCTTTTGACGAAGTCTGTCGCATGCAATTTTTTCTCATACACATAATGTTATTCTCAAAGTAGCGGTGATTATGAAGTGAATGTTCTGACACATCACTGCGAATACTCAAATACGCTCCGATGGTGGACAACATATCCATGGTAATTTACCATATTAGTCTCTAGGCTTTCAGCATTGAGCCGTGTCGTATGTCAGTGATTGTCTACCATCAGTGGTTGGTGGGTTTCAGGGCGACAATATGCACGCTGGCAGAATTTGTAAACAAGGAGGCATCCACTAAATGTATTCATATGAGTAAGCAATGTGAAGAGAACCTCATTTGAATGACATAACAGCCAATGAGACTGGTCTTCAGAAAATGTGTTATTTTTCTTTAAGAAAGAAATTTCCCAACAAACTAATATGTGAGTTAGAAATGTAGTAATTAATGAGCATTAATTTAAAATTAATGAATCCATATGAAAAAAAGTAATATTAATAGTTTTTGAAGGACTGAATGAGATACTGAGAAATTCTCACAAGGAAGATGGTATAAAGGTAATATTGTAGGTAATAATCACATTGTTCCAAAGGATTTAATTTCTCTACTTTTTTTTTACTGTCAATATGGTTTTCCATGTCGATCTTGTGATGGTGTATGCTAATGGTAAAGGATGATCTCAACTATTAACAACCAATCTCTTCCCCGCCTCGCGTAAACTAATGAGTCCTCTTTAAGCTCAACAGGTCAATTAAAAGCAGTTTCAGGCATTTATAAACGTTTATCCTTCTTGGTTTTTTGCTACCTAACCTTTCTGTTTTACCATCCGAGAATTTTTAGCTTTCTTATGTAAAATTTATTACCCAAGGAAGGGAAAGAGTTCGTTCTATCAATACCAGGTGATCCCCCCAAAATTATCTTAATCTTTTTTGGTCTTTGGTTTGATATCTCTTGTCTGGTAGGCTAAGGTTTTTATCTAAAAAAATGTAGATTCATGCCAAAATGATGTAATTCTGTGATGATTTATGACTTTTATTTTCATGTCATCAGAAAGAATGGACAATTCTTTATAAGACCATGTAATCAATTGAAACCAATGCGGGAACAAACGTCTATGTTACATTTCTTACTTATTGAGGAAAACAGCAATAAAGGTGACTGTTGTCCGTGGGACAGGGCTATACAGTAAGACGTAACTTAGACTTTTGTTCCGTAAACCAACACACTACAGTGCCCACGCTCACTCGCTCGCACATTATGGAGGCAAACAGAATAGAATAGCATTATTTTAAGTCTAATGTTATTGTTTGAACATACTTATAATATATTAGTCTGAGAAAATAATGTTTTTTAAAATGTAAAACGTGAATGAACTCGTTTCTTTGCCGTGGCCAAGGTATGTTTATTAAGTTTCAAAATACAACTATGGTGCTTTATCTTTTGGTATGTCAACACAATAATTTGCATAAATAAGCTTAGTAATACACAGCTGAAAACACCAGAATAATCTCCTGACTAGAATGTGTTCATTATATGCATTCTTTTCAGAACATTATTGCCGCATTCGAGCGGGAAGCTATGTAACATAGACTTTTGTTCCGTGATTTTAAAGTGCGTTTCACTTCACAATTTCTGGAATACTAAAGCCATCTGTTGAGATATGCTCGAACTACTTGCAAATACGTATTCAGAAAACATCACAGTTGTTTGTTCCGTGAATATCTCAAATTACACAAAATGTAACATAGATTTTGTTCGCTTATACGCTTTAATTTATTAAATTTATAATTTTGAATTATTGGGGAAATAGCCAGCATTGCGGGGATAGAGAATTATGAGGCTAATTGTGTGAGTGGGATGCAATTACTACATCTAATTCCATGACTAAATATGATGTGATGAATTCAACTCGCACCATTAGCCACCCATCTGGCTTGAATTTCAGGCCCTCTTGACTGTCTCTAAAACTGGTAGTTTCATATAGTATAAAATACTTAAGAGATCTGGATGTGAAACAGCAGTTCTCAATTGGAGAAGACACATTTTGGCTATTTTCTATGTGTTTCCAAGTAGCATGTGTTAATATTAGAACTAATTTGAAACTGTGCCATCTAAACCCTCCAAAGTCACTATATTGCTGCTTTTTATGAGTTGGGAGGTCCTATTCTCAGTTATCCATAAATGTTAATGGCATTTGGGAGAACTGATGTGAAAAGAATTCCAAGGGATTCAGAATATACGGTATTTTTGTATGAGACATTACTAGGGACCGGAAAAATTAGCATCTATTTGTTTCAAAATTAGCATCTATTTTCTTCAAAATTAGCATCTATTTTCTTCAAAATTAGCATCTATTTACAAAGTTAAAAATCATCACATTGTAATATTATTTTAACGACTTCATGGTTATGAAGTGCAGTTATAGTCCTCAAACAAAAGCATTGTCAGTAGTTCAGCATTGCTTTCTTTCAAATTGTACCGTCTGTCTGTAACCACTGTGTTGTAATGGGACAACACACGCTCGCTATCAACATTGTTCGTTGGGGTCCACAAAACAGTATTTACAAATATGCTGAACTCTGTCTGAACTGCAGTTAATGCAAGCATGATATCACATTTTTCACTTTCTTTCATCTGGGTTTGAATTGCATTTAGCCAACTGTGGCCGAAGACGCGGCGAACAATGTACAGCGTGCTAACACTCACGCTGCGCCGTATGCTTGCACGCGGCCGAGTTCTGATGCGACGCAATGCGTAAAGACGAAATCATTGAGATTCGAGAAGACTGAACTGCGTTTCCCTGCGATGTAACAGTAGGCCTACTTGCGCAACTGTTGTGGCGCGCTAATCGCTAATTCGAACGTATCTCAAGGCGGCGAATTTAGCCAACCGTGGTCGAAGACGCGGCGAACGATGCACAGCGTACTAACACTCACGCTGCACCGTATGCTTGCACGCGGCCGAGCTCTGATGCGACGCAATGCGTAAAGACGAAATCATTGAGATTCGAGAAGACTGAACTGCGTTTCTCTGCGATGTAACAGTATGCCTATTTGCGCAACTGTTGTGGCGCGCTAATCGCTAATTCGAACGTGTCTCAAGGCGGCAAATTTAGCCAATCTTGGCCGAAGACGCGGCGAACGATGTACAGCGTGCTAACACTCACGCAGCGCCGTATGCTTGCACCAAGACCGACTCCAATACTCAGACCGTAACATAGAAAAAACATGGCGGCCGCAGAAGCCCCACTTCTCCTATTGGGTAACACGAAATCAAGACGTACACGGCGGTAATTTGAAGTAGGGAAAACGACACAATTGGGAAAATCACTGTTCCATGCATGAAAAAGCTTCGCGAACAACTAACTTACATATCACATAATATTACTAGAAGAAATGGCTGTCCCACAGTAAAAGAAAACAAGTTGATTTATTAGAAATTTCACGTAACTATATAATAACATTCTCTCTTCGATTTTACTTCACTGCATGGATGAAAATAATTTTATATTAAAAAAAAAGGTTTAAATAAAAGTGTATGTGAAAAAATCTCAATTTATTCACTCTCGCGAAAACTATGACAGCATTACTTGAGTTCTTTTACCCTGAGACGGTCAAATATTATAACACAGTACAGATCAGAGTCAATTGGTAAGTAGGTGGGGGCTCCAATATTCCAGGAATAAGTCAGGTTAAGGTTTGAAGGTGGATGGAGATCATCAAGCTGGACCCAGCTGCAGCCAATGGAAATTGCTGCAAATGTTACAGAACAAGAAATAAATGTAAAATATTATTCACCTTACTTGCTGCCGAGTTTCAACTCCTTGCGCTTGTTTACTTTAACTCCAAGCTCCTCAGTGGGTCTTCTTTTTTGTGCCTGGTTTGCAAACTTCTTGCACAATTCCCTGGACACATTTTTATCGTGCAACACTTTGGAGTAGTTGTTAACAAATATGTTCGCAAACACTTTAACACATTTTTTAACAATCTTGATCAAGGGCACACCACAACTACATTCATCATTTATATTGCTTATAGAACTCTCTATAAGTTGAGTCCCTAATGCAATAACAGCGTCCCTCTGATTTTCGAGTTTCAAAAATTCAGATTCAAAGCTGCTGCTTATGAGTACCTGAACAAGTCTATATATAGCACAACATAAACCCATCAAAAACGAGGAAGGACACTTCAGCCCACCCCTGTTAAGTTCACTGAAGTAAGACAGAAGCTTCTTGTCACAATCAAGGATTAAATCTTCTTCGGATTGTAGCACTTCTTTACACCGAATGCACTTTCCACTCTTTACCAACTTGGCCAAAACTTTCATGCTCGTGTAACTAGCAATGCATACAATTATCTTCTTTGCTTCAAGCGGAATCGACACTAATGGTGTTTCATCCAGGGCAGACTGAAATTTATCAAGGTTCTCGACTACTTTTTCTTGGTTGAAAGTAACTGTCAGGTCCTTGAGAGTAAATTCTCCTAACTTTGCCGACTGAAGTTTTAGCAAACTTAATACCTTGAGTCTCCGTTCAGATTCTAGCACTTGTTCTACTGAGACATTATATGTGCAGCCACTTAATCTTCTGTATGCTCCGAACCTGCTTTCTAAGCCATCTGTCTGCAGCTTAGCTGTCAGGATGTAGGACCACTTATATGTATTAAAAATATATTTACATAGCTGGACAACTGCAGTCAGTGTGTGAGTGAATGCTAAGAACGTTTCATTACTCAATTTTCCATCATTGTGTGAGGTGTTGCCACTTTTTTAACAATCTTGATCAAGGGCACACCACAACTACATTCATCATTTATATTGCTTATAGAACTCTCTATAAGTTGAGTCCCTGTACTGAAAAGTTGATTCATTTTCAGTAACAATTTTGGGAATTGTCTGCTGGGTGTTGGGAATGACAAACGTTTGACTGGGTCGATTTAACCAATTGTTCCTTACACATTTCAGCAAATGTACACTGTCGAACAGAAGAAATAGTGACTTGGAGGTATTAGCTGGATTTGTAATGCAGGGTTTTAGAGTGGGTGTTGGGAATGACAAACGTTTGACTGGGTCGATTTAACCAATTGTTCCTTACACATTTCAAAGTTTCCAAAAAGACAAGCTTGGTATCATTGGGGCCACTAATTGGGTTTGCATCATCATTTCGGGTGTACTTTCCTTTCATTGGGTGCTGAACGTTTGAAATTGTCCACCACTTTGAAATTAATTTCAAAAACTGGACAGTCCCATCAGAAATAGCAACACCCTCACTTTTAAGCATATCCAATGCCACTATATTTTTGGCATCAAATATGCTCATAGCTAGAGCAACATTCTGTCTCTCTATAGCAGTGGGATATAAAGCCTTTCTTGACAAATTTGGAGCCAGTTTTAGAATCATACTCTTTTCAGAATGGAATAGATCTCTAATATCTGATAACTTAGCCTCGACATTTGTGTACTGAAAAGTTGATTCATTTTCAGTAACATGTAGCATGCTTTCTATTTTGGGAATTGTCTGCTGGGTGTTGGGAATGACAAACGTTTGACTGGGTTGATTTAACCAATTGTTCCTTACACATTTCAGCAAATGTACACTGTCGAACAGAAGAAATAGTGACTTGGAGGTATTAGCTGGATTTGTAATGCAGGGTTTTAGAGTACCACCACCCAAGAGCTCAAACATCTTCCTATTCATGCTGTGGTTATCTGATACCAAACAGACTACATGAAATTGAAGCTCGTCCATCAAGGTTAGGACGTCAATGGTTAGAGTCAGTAGAGTTTTTGCATTTAGGTTTCTCACTGGGAAAAGACCTATTATATCTTTACTGTCTGAACGTAATGAGGAAAACATGAAAGCTTGTATGGTGGTGGCCGAGTCGGCTCCTGAGCTATTTTCAGCCATCCCGATTATTTTCCCTCCTTTATACGTGAGTTTGGAATTAACATATATCTCATCCAGCAAAACAGTAACAACCTTCTCTTCATCATTCAGGAGCTTGCTTTTTTCTTTCAAAAAGGATTTTTGCAAAGGCCCAACACCTGAGCTGTTTGGACCTATTTTGGACAAGAATTGCCTGAGATAAACATGGTGAGGTAGTGTCATTATGTTTGTCCTTCTTAAAGATTGGTAAGCTCCAGGGTGTGAGTAAGAGAGACTTGCGGCCCATATTAGGAGGTCTGATGAATATTTAATCTGACAAGCAAAAGCAAGCTCCAACTGTTCTAATGCAAATTTTACCTTGCCAGCCCTCTCTAAATTCTCATCAGCATCAAGTTGCAGGCCCTCCTTTGTAACATTTATCAATGAAGTTACCCTTTCAGAGAGAGATACTGATTCATTATTATAGTTAGCAAGAGAACTCACCAAATTATCCAACTTGCTCCATCTATCACATTTATATGCCTTGCTTCCGTTGCACTCCAAGATCCAGTTAAACTTCTCCGCAGGTAAGCACAGATTCTTGTAAAACACATTTACATCTAAATCACTCGACACTTTGAAACACATTGACACTGATGGAACATCACAATAAGCATTATCATCTATTTTAATAAAAAGGACATAGTCTTCCTTCACAATTGTTATAAATGGATTTACCGGCCTATTCTTAACTTCACTTGTGAAAGATTCGAAATTTGCAATGGTATCCTGTTCACACCATTCATTAAAGTTATCCAAATCTCTCTGTAATATCTGCTGCACACGTTCTTCAGGATCTTTCCTTTCTTTACTAAGCCTAACAGTTAGATAAGAGGGTTGATTGTGAAAAATTGTGGGGTAAGCATCATCGCTTAGTTTTGGAACTTTCCGAGGAACACGAATAGGTTCACTATTTACAACAGGGAACACGTCTTCCCTAACCACAAACTTATCTTCAAAATGGTGTATGCATACTACTGCTTTATCACTGACCACAAAATTGTCACGATGTATACTTCTAATCCATTTTTCTCTTAATGTTTTTTCCTTGGGAAACTTAAAAATAGTTGTATGAGAAGCTTTGCCGTAATTACTCTTACAACCCGGTACACAACAAGAGCGACCCATTACATAACTTCAAAACAAACATTCATATGTCACTGCGTATAATTACAGCTGCTAAATATCAACTGACTCACAAATTCACTCTCACGCACCACTATTCTCCATAGGAAACACTACTTATCGCCAACTTTCATCGGTAGCAAACTGAAACAACGTATGTAAACAAACCCACGTTTTGAACAGGCTAGGGCTTCTCGAATCGCCATCTTGAAGCAATCGAGAGTAGCATTAAGGTCTGAGTATTGGAGTCGGTCTTGCTTGCACGCGGCGCCTCGATCCTTAATCGGCTCGTATCGAAGTTCGGACCAACTCGTTGTTGCTCGCTCTTCCTGTTAGTATCGCTTCGGGTAAGTTCTTGGACAATGACGACTGTTGTGGCGCGCTAAATCGAACGTGTTTCTACCTGAAGGTTATTACGGTCACTTATATGACGGTGTCAGTAATGAATGTGAGATATATGCGAGTACTTTTTCCCCCTGAAATTTCAATTAAAAACATGGGGTGCGAGATATACGCGGGGGCGAGATATACGCGAGCAAATACGGTATATCGATTAGAGCGGTTGAAAAAGATATGCGTCATATTTGCAGTATTTCTCATGATTTCGCCGAAATATGTGGTTTTCGCCACTAAAATAACAAATTTTCGCAGAATTCGCACCATAATCGCATATTTGTGCTAATTTCGCATTTTGGTCAAAATTCGCATTTTGTCGCATTTTGAATTTAGGTACCACAGTGCTTCAGAACACCTTAAAACTATTTAAAAAATGGTTTTAACACATAATATAAAAAATCGCATTTATCGCAAATGCGATTTTTTCCGGTCCCTAGACATTACAAAAGTATGGGATTTTTCACCTGAAAATTATCATTTGTTTTTTCTTTCTTACAGAAACGGTTTGTTAAGGGGCTTAGACAATTTGGCAAGAATTTCTTCAGAATACGAAAGGATTTATTGCCACACAAGGAGACCGTGAGTATTAGTTATTTTATTTCACTCTTATTTATATACCCATTGAGAAATAATAGAAAATAACCACTGACAGTGGATATCCTGAGTATGGTTTTTCCCTGGGGTTTACTCCGCACTTCTTCCACACAAATGCTGGGATAGTAACTTATTTCATGTCCCAGGGCACCTATCCCATCCCCGACCCTAATAATTACAACTACAACCACAAAAATACAGGTTGTCAGACAATTTCAACATACGCATTCAAGTACACAGGGCTGATGACTAACGATGTCCTAAGCCTCTAATGCGGACTAAGAACATAATGATTACTTATTTCTACACTTCTACTGGACCGATTTGAATCATTTTCATTTCATTCAAAATCTCTTGCTGAGTGGATTTCATAAAAAGTCTTAAAAGTGGCAGATTCTTTGGAAAATCTAGAGTGAAATTGGAATTACTGCAACGTTTCATTTGTTAACTCTTACTTGTAATGTGTTACTGGACTGATGTATTTTTTTTAATGTAGTTCAAAAGCTCCACCTGAATAGATTTGAGAAGAAATCTTGAAGTGGCAGTCTAATTAGAAAAACTGCTGTAAAATTGAAAAATTTTCCAACACCGTATCCAACTTATGCTGAATATTTAGACATTTTTCAACGCTAGTAGACTATTTGTATAAACAATGCATGCTAAGAAACAATAAAATGTCTTGTCAAAAAGAAAAGTAAATCGATATCAAAAACAGTTAATGGATTGGAAAGAAAAACTCTGAAAGGGGTTCGATACCTCCTTCCATATGAAGAAACTTACAGCCACTTAAATTGTCAATGAAGTATTTTCCTAGAGCCTGTTGTATTTTTCCATGCAACAGGCTTCATTGCTTGTACTAATTAATGTACTGAAAACTCAAATTTTAAGAGCCTTGAACTAGACTTGTGGTTTGAGGGGTACTTCAGCACAGCAATATGTCAGGATATCCTGCAGGTACTGGCTTCCTATTGGAATTTTCTAGCAGGATAAAACTCAATTCCACAAGGGTTTCTCAGAAATGTTTCCGCTATGTTGCCACACTTCATTGGCTTGCCCAATTGTTAGTGGTATCACTGATTGAGCACTTGTGGAACTACTTGGGATGTCATCTTTGCCAGCGTGTTGGTGCACAGGCTTTAGAGGCTCATTTGCAAAATCTGTGGGACAATTTGCCTCCCCTCCCGACTGTATCTTGACTTGTATTCAGGCTAGAGTTGGCCAAACTGGGTACTAGATCCACTTTTGATTTGTACCCTTTATACCCCTAACATTATCCTTTCCCTCTTACAGTGTAGAAATACTTCCTGTAGACAATGTTTTGATTATTCCCACCATTTTTCATTTGCTAATGACTTGCAGATCCTTACCCATGAGTCTGTTTACACTATTTTTACTGTACATTTGGGAATGCTCGTGGATTTTTGTTGTCAAATGTTGATAACTTGTAGTTTTGCCCACTGAGTTATTGAGCAGCTGCATTTCTCTGCAAAGAAGCATTATTTGAGGTGACATGAATCTTGTTTGGTAATATCATGACGAATAGAATACGTAGCGTTGTCACTGACCGAGTTCTAGCGTGCTCCGCTCTTGACCAGCGCTAGTGGCGCAGACCACCAACGCTGCAATCAGCTGTTCATAAATGGAATACGCCGCCTCTTTACGAAGGCCGTGGTTACGCTGATTACAACAAATTGTTTGTTTAGACTGATGAATAATACTATCAAAAAGTTATTATTAATATTCTCAGTCCCCATGTAGAAATATCCTTTAAAACCCTCCGTTATCGCCTTGGGACATCTTACACCATACCTTAGTAAGCATTTTCCTGGAGTTAAATGACGAGCCTAAAAGAAAAAAACTCCACACGTATAAAGTCAGCTGCTGTGTTATGCGGGATTGATAGCTCCAGTGTGACCAATGTTGTAACATTTTGTCTGTGAGTTGCATGTGTGCTGTTATAGCAATTATTTGGTTTGGTACTGTACCCGTATCTACGTGATCTTACCTGTTGGAATCCGATGGAAAAGCTGGATCGTAGAATCTGGAAGTACCCGCCTGAAATAACCCCCAAATCTCTACCAACTAGGATCAACCAGGGATAAGGATACCTCACTATAAAAGAATGTGATATGAGGATGCCAGTGGTCGACGAAATGAAAACGAAAATAAGCTCAAAATGAACTAACAAGACTCTAAAACTTTAATTAATCTCGGGCGTATGGCTAAGCATTCAACAAAATAACCCACTGGTCCTCGTAACACATCCTGGTTTCAATATAAATCACCAAGTCATCCGAAGAAAATTTAAAATGGATCAACAGTTTATTTTCTAAGTAACTGCTGCGTTGTGGAAATCCTCTCCACTCAACAAAAATATGTATGCTTTTACATAAGCACATGATAGTCAAATGTGACGTTAGCCTGCAATTTGGCTATCTTATGCTGCTTAAATGGTACAGCATTTTAAACGAAGTTCAAATAAATATTTTTGAATTTTACAATAACGCAGAAGTTTAAATTTTATAAATACAGAAACCCTATTAAATTTGTATTAATTTATATACATTTATACATTTAATTCGATGTTCGAATTACTCCTACATTATTCATTATTATTACTCCAATGACAAGTGTTCTATATAATTCTGGTATAGTCTTTTTTAATCAATTTTGACGAACAATAAAGTTAATCGAACGTTATATAGTTTCAGTATATTATCACAATTCATTTTACATTATTCACAAAATGTTTAAATTATCATCCCTTAAACTTTCACTTATTATTTTTACAATGTTATACAATTATTATTACACGTCTTTCCAATTGTAACTTTCCACTAAAACATGTTTTATTATTAGCAATACATTTAAGATTAGTTGTTACAATGCATAACTTGGTTTTAAATGTTGGATTTAATACTTTACTAGCCTTCTAGGAATTAAACTCGTGACTGAAATTCACGTTCAAAAATACACATTAATTTACTCAGTAATAGCTCATTAGCTTATTAAATACTGGAAATCTGATATTGACCATCCATCGATGTCTAATATCTGCCTCAATATAACTCAATTCTTGCAAACATTAATTGCTTTACACGTATGTTAGCTCTCAATAGCTATAAATAATCACCAAACATTTTTAAGAGCCAAAAAGCTTTTATACAACAATCGAAAAATACTCTGTTTCATAAGAGACATACGTTAGAGTATCATGAACAAGTTTTATCAGAACTGTGTTAAATAATATGTATTCACATGTTCAAATAGTAGTGTTTGTGATTTTCCAAAACTGTCATTTCGTTTCATGACGAATAATTTTATACATAGATTTCCTTTCTTTCAATAATCTATCATCTCATTCCATTGTACTCTTATATTTCATATCTATTTCTTTCAAAGAATATAGAGTAACCACTATAAAAAAGAACAATTCAGTTTTCGTCTAATCCAAAATTCGAAATGGAGATCCTCCTCTAAGGAAACACGTTAGAAACTACGCCATGGAAGAGAGCCTGACTTAAGAAGGTACAAATAATCCATTAGAATCGAACGCTTAACCAAGTTGGAGGAGAATTCCAAAAGAATAAAGAAAATTGAAAAACTGAACGAACTCGAAAAAGTGATAATATTCCATAAGAAATTCAAAACATTGGATCGCAAGAGCCTAATCCAGAAATCGTAATTATTCACACTAGAATGCAGAATTGCAAGACTATATCGAACTCAATGAAAAATAGACTAACACATCTATCAAACAATGATGCATGTAATGCCAACATATTCTGTTCCGTTGATTGAATATTCACAAGTATTTATTTTAAATAATGTTCAAGTATACGTGAGATATCGGTCATCTTCTTGCTAACGACTATTCTTATATAATTTTATCGTAGTCTTGGCCCTGTCTCTTCTTAAATCGTGTCTTCACAACCGATTATAATGCTCTATTAAATGCCAAAGTAAATTTAGAAAAAGAAAAGGTAATGCTTTAAAAATAACATCACAATTAATATTAATGTTAACTACAAATAAAATACATGCTCGGACAGAAGTGATGAAAGTATCAAGTCTAGCCCCAGAATGCATTTTCTATCTACCGAATAAAAATGGTGAAAGAAGAACATTCTAAAGTATGACTGATTCATACTGTCTACTAATATTCAATGTTTCCAGCTACCTTGTTCGTCGTCATCTCGATGAAAATGGGAAAGAATGTTCGAAGCACACATTCCTGGTAGGGACTGAACCCTTGTCCTTCAAGTTGCTTATTCCTTGTACCGCCTGGAACTGCGTAGAATCGAACCCGTTACCGACTGGCTCGACAAAACAGCTGTTCGCGTTGTAAAGTTCATCGCCCCGACACGTATAAGGTTTGCTCGATAGCCTTGTTGAAAATACCATTGATTGTTCATATTGTAGAAGTACGAATGTAATGCCAATATCTCAAGACTGCCTTCAGCCTCTTTTATACAACATTCTGTTATTGAAATCCATAGTTGAGCTCGATAATCATTCCAAATGCTCAATGCTGCTAAGATGCTGCATTCCCGTTATCCATTTAGTATCCCTTCATCATCACTGTAGTGTATCGATGTGTATTTCCACACAATATAATATCAGTGTTCATTGCTGCAGTGTATATTGACTGTACTATAATGTTGAAAAGTCTTACAATGGCAGTAGAATATAAGCAGTCTATATGAAAAACTATGTTCACATTCATAGCACTCAAATCAAACAGAATGAGCTATTCGTTCTTTCCAAGCGTTTCAACACTCGCGCCTTGCTGCAGCAAGTCAAGACTAAACGTAGTGTACCGGACTATGTTCACTCCGCACAAGTTTAAATATCACTTGATCTGCCTACTTCCAGTCATGCCTGCGTACACATTCTTGGCTGATTCTAGAGAAGTATAGCCCACGAATAGAATACCTCTTTCGGGCGAGATATTTCAGACTGACTGTCAGTCTACCCACATTGCTCCTGGGTTCAAACGATATGATAGTCGATTTATACGCAGATGGATTGCGATTATCACCTGGTATTCTGAAATGTGCATTTATAAAGTCAAAATCATTCTCAAGTAGCTTCTACATGAAATATAATGTATTTGCCATTAGTCAATCCCTTCTATGATCTCTGTATTACTTCATAGCAGCTTATATTGCAGTCATGTTTGCACGGCATCCATTTTGCAAGCAATAACCGTACCTCAGACAAAAACACGTGTTCGAGATTTGTAATGCGGGTTGCTGGTACCGCTCCTAAGCGAGCGTCATGAAGACTCCGTTGCTGCTTGTAGTGGAAATGTTGCCATAAAAATATCATCTGTGGCCTTCCTAATATGTCCAGGTTCCAAGTCAATGCTGAATGATAAAGAATCGCTATTGATAATTTCAAAGAAATTGGTGACTCTGATACTGAAGACAAAGTAGAAACAAGATCCAAAGACTCGGATACTGACCATGATATTGATCAGGAGGATGGTAATGGAAGTGAAGAATTGAATGGCAGTTCATTTTATTGGTAGGTAGGCAATTATTATTATTATTATTATTTTATACAGTACATATAACACATTGCTGGTACATTACAACATAACTATACGGGCTTCGGGAACCAAAGTATTGTTACTGAAACAGCAACTTCTAAGCTGGAATGTTGCTACCCATGAACTTACGGACGATTCGGGTTGTTGATAGAACTACTGCCTTCTGCATTAGTTTGTACAGTTGCGTTTCCAGATCCAGTTCTTTAAGGCCTTGGAGCAAGATACTTGGGATCACGCCCGTATGGTCTTGACCTGTTCTACATGCCGTTGTCTTTTGATAGGGTCGACCAACTCGCTGTATTTGCTGATCTTTTCTAGGTGGTTTGACTGGAGATTCTTGTTGTTAGGAATCGCAACATCAAGCAAGGTAGTTTGCTTGATTTTCTTGCTGACAACCACCAGGTCCGGCCTGTTGTGTGATACCGATTGATCAGTCAAAATAGTTCGGTCCCAATACAACTTGTATTCCTTGTTTTCAAGAACACACTCGGGCTGATATTGGTGGTACGGAACTTCCTTTTCTTTTAGAAGCTGAAACTTATCTGCCAACACCTGATACATGATTTTAGCAACTGCATCATGCCTTTGTTTGTGCTCCGTTGCCAGGAAATATCTACATGCAGATGCAATATGCTGTATTGTTTCTGACTGTTGACAGCCGTAGCGGCACTTATCATCTGGTACAGCGGGATCTTTTACAATGAACTTGAGGTAGTTCCTTGTAGGGATGACTTGGTCTTGAATTGTAAGCATAAAACCTTCAGTTTCTGGAAAGATCTGTCCGGAAGTGAGCCAGTAGTTTGACGCAGTTATATCAACATTTGCATGACTCACCTCATTTGGATGTCTTCCGTGCAAAGGTTTTGCTTTCCATGCTTCCATCTTCTGAAGGTCAGTATGCAGGTGGTGTTGAATCTCTTGTTGACACAAGACCAGTGGCGTTCATCTTTCTGCCTCACTGATGGCTCTGTGAAGTACAGATGACCTCGCTTCTGCCTAGAAGTACTCCCTAAGGCTGTCTATCTGTCGTTTCATCTGGTTATCAATTTCAGCAAGCCCACATCCACCTATGCTTCTGGGTCGAGTCATTCGCTCTATTGAAAATCGTGGGTGGTGTTTCCTTCCTTTTGTGAACATTGTTCTCATTTTTCGCTCAAGATCTTAGATGTCAGTTTTACACCATTTGATTATGCCAAAGGAGTAGCTCAGCACAGGTACAGCATATGTATTAACAGCTTTCACTCGTTTTTTGCTGTTCAAGTGTGTTTTAATGATTTTATTATCATTATTATTATTATTATTGTATGTCCGCCTCATTCTTGGCTATCACCGCGGAGGCCCGGGTTCGATTGCCAGCTCTGCCAAGAAATTTGATTCTGGTCTGAGGGCTGGAACGGTGTTCACTCAGCCTCGTAAGGCAAAACTGATAAGAGGCGGGTTTGATTCCTACCTCATCCATCCTGGAAGTGGTTTTCTGTGGTTTCCCACTTCTATTTCAGGCAAATACCGGGATGTTACCTAACTGAAGGTCACGGCCGCTTCCTACCCAAATCCTACCTCAATTACAATTACACACACTACTACAGACATCACAATGACACAGGTTATCAGGCAAATTCTAGACTACACACCTCCAAGTACACGGGGCTACATGACCACATTGTCGCAAAGCCCCTAAAGAATCAACAACTATTATTATTTTAGGCCTATTATTATTATGTCGGATTATATATGTTTTCGTTTTTGGCAAGGGTGGCACTAAGTAGAACAAGGAACCATGGATGGTTACTCAGGCACGGCCCCACAATATTCCGACAAAACAACCTGGTGATGTAGGGACTAGTAAGAATACTAGAACTGAATTTGAATGTTGGATTCTTTTTGCTAGTGATGAAATACTGGAATTGTTGAAAATTCAAACTACTGTACGGGCAGCAAATGAAAATGAAAATCCACAGCCTGCTTCCAGTCTCCGACCGGGTCAGGAATGGAATGAATGAAGCCCCCATCTAGCGGCGAGGATATGAACTGTGCCGGCTGCCGAGGCCTGACGCACTCCTCTGGGGCAATGATTAGATGAATGACAGATGAAATGAAATGATAGTGGAGAGTGTTGCTGGAATGAAATTTTGACAGGGAAAACCGGAGTACCCGGAGAAAAACCTGTCTGCCTCCGTTTTGTCCAGCACAGATCTCACATGGAGTGACCGGGATTTGAACCACGGACCCAGCGGTGAGAGGCCGGCGTGCTGCCGCCTAAGCCACGGAGGCTTCCTACGGGCAGCAAATATTAAGTTAAATTAATGAATGGTTATCGATATACAGTAGCATGGGGCCACCAGACCCAGCGCGACAAACGGCGTTCCGCAAACCCACACGCCTAATTGAATAAGACAAAATACGATATGGTAAAATGAAACACTACGAAAAGTGAAAGCAATATTGTGCGTTACTGTACCTAAATATAAGAGAATTGGACCACCTCATGTTGTTGTGGCTAGCGTTTTTGGCTGTCGCCTCGGAGGTCTTGGTTCGATCCCCGACTCAGGCAAGAAATTTAATTCTGGTGTGAGGGCTGGAACAGAGTAGGCTACACTTAGCCTCGTGAGGCAATACTGAGAAGAGGGCGTTCGATTCCCATCTCAGCCACCCTAGAAGTGGTTTTCCGTGGTTTCCCCACTTCTACTCCAAGCAAATGCTGGGTTGGTTCCTAACTTATGGCTACGGCCTCCTCCTTCCCAATCCTATTCCCAATTTACAAATACATTAGTACAGCCATATAATATCACAGGTTATCGCTTATCTTTCTGCGGAATAACTCTTACCCATTTCACAAACAGATTTGTTTCTTTTGGTGAAGTGAAAAAAGGTCTACCATCAGCTTCTCTTCTGTAACCAGATTTATATCCAGGAACGAAACCGTATGATATTTTCTCGAAGCAGTAGAAACTTCAGTTGTTTGCACACACAAGCACTGCACAGGCTCGAACACAGATATTCGTAAAATATTACAATGAAACAAATTCCCTCGCATAATTGACTTCTCGCACGCAGGATATTACAGTACTAACCGCGTGGGTTCCGCACATGTTTGATGAGCGGAGTGACTTCGCGCCACACACTGGTGGGGCCATGAATGACAATGCTAAGACAGCTGAGTGATAACACTGTTTATTTCTATTTTTCATGGTAATATTAAGCTTTTCCTTGTTTCTGTATACCGTGCTCCAGATTCAGATACTAATAATTTTATAATATGTTGGGAACACCTAACTGAATATCTAGTAAAATAAAATATTCCGACCACCTCGCGGTGTAGTGGCTAGCGTTCTTGACTGTCACCCCCAGGGATCCGGGTTTGACTCCCAGCTCTGTCAAGAAATTTTAATTATGGTGTGTGAGCTGGAATGGGGTATACTCAGCCCCTTAAGGTAACTCAGAAGAGGAGAGTTTGATTCCCACCTCAGCCATCATGGAAGTGGTTTTCTGTGGTTTCCCCACTTCTGTTCTAGGCAAATGCTGGGATGGTTCCTAACTTAAGGCCACGGCTGCCTCCTTCTCAATCCTATCCCCAATTTACAAATACACACACAAGTATAGCCATCACAATAACACAGGTTATCATACAATTTAAACGCACAGCCAAAAATACACGGCCTATATGACTGTGATGTCACAGCCCCTAAAATAGGCAATAACAACATTCAACATTTTCTACATAGGAGATGTTTACATTAACATTCTAATCGATTCAAACATTATATTCCTGTTCTTCAATGGGGTCAGCGATGAGATGCGATGAAAGTCTATGTGGCAGGTGGGTTTTATGGCCGGATGCCCTTCCTGATGCCAACCTCATGAGAGGAGTTAATGAGAGATGAAATGAATGAAACTGGGCAATGATGTGAAAGAAAGCGGTCGTGGCCTGTCAGAAGGTATCGTCCCAGCATTTGCCTGGAGTTGAAAATGGGGAAGCCATTGAAAACCATTTCAAGGACGGCTGACTGGGGCTCGAACCCACGTCTACAGAGTCTGCAGATAACTTGTCCCCATGGCCTAGCGCGGCACGTTAGCGAGCGTAGCTTCCACTGCCGGGTCAGTCGATTCAAACATTAAAAGGTTTAAATATAAATTAAGAAAAACTGGCTGGCAGAAAGAAGTTTTAAATTTGCAGTAAGGTTTCTGCAACCTTTGGAAGGTTTATGTTAAAATTAAATTCTAGCCTGAATTTTGTTGTCCCAAAAGAAAGAAAGAAAGAAAGAAACTAAGGTGTACAGTGGAACCTCGATTCATTGTTTTCGGCGGGATCCCAATATAGAAACGAACACGGTGGAACGATAAATGAGGGATCGTGTTCTAAAACAGTTGATAATCCTGTTACTTTTGAATTACCTCTTTAAGGGAAACATATATTAGGCCCCAGCCATAATATGCAAGGTTAAAGTGTTCTACTCTACTTTCTAACGTTTGGCTTTTACAAAACTAATATTTAATCATTTTCGGAAATTTCACCACTCTGATTTAATGTAAGATGGTGTACATTTGTCACAAGTTTTGAAATCAATTAATTGGCCTACATCAACCTATTATTCGATAGAACATAATAACATCCAATTCTCAACCTTGGTGTCAACAGGAAATGAGTTGTAAGCTGAGAAGAATCGTGATTGTGCTGCGAGTAGGAAGCAGTGTACTATAAAGTGAATGTAAGCATGAAAATGAATCTAGTTGATTGTCGATTGCATATATTTCGACCAGTTCTCTGCAATATCACAATGCATTGTTTAAAACAATGAGCTGCATTTGAAGAAGCTAAAGTGCGCCTAGACTCGGAAATTTGGCATAATGAAGACGTCGGCAAATGGGAACTATAAAATATTGCTTTTGTGTGAACCAATTCATGGCATTTAAAATTTTGTAAACCTAAAGTTGTGTCTTTAAAATATTCCATCCATTTGCAACTGTGATACATTTACGAATTTTTGTAAAATGCCGCCAACTAATTGCGATGCGGAAACAAAAGAAGCATCCAAGGCATCTTCTTGCGCAATACATACCATATGTGTAAGGATGGTGCAGGTTACTAGTGTTTGATTTGTGCAAGTTAAGATTAATTGTGATTGAGGCGAGTATGAATGAGAAGCATACTATAAAGTGAATCTATGTACCAAAATGCATACAGTTGATTGCTGAGCGTTTTGATATCAATTGGTCATTGGTTATACCACAATGCATCATTTCAAACAATGAACTGGATTTGAATAGGCTAACTTGTGCCTAGCTAGGAATTTCGGCACTATTGAGATGCCAGAGGAAAACATTGGAACTAAACAGAATCGTTTTCATGATATGTGTTCACTGCACTACCAACATGCACAGCTGCATTAATCACAGTTGTATTAGAGACTATCGCGCCATGAAATGTCCGTGGCCCTAAACACACCACGCCAAAGGCACCCAGCCGAGCATAGGTGTGTGCTTTGTTTACAATGGATGCATGGCTTGTAGAAGATTGGTCAGGAAATAACACTTTGTAATTTTTTTACAAATTCACGGTACACTTTGTCGCCATATGTAATTTTACTTCTTACTTTGCCACCAGATGGGTGTCTCCAATTGTTTACCGCCTTTACGTACAGGCCAAAGTACATAAAATCCCCTTATTAAACAATCCAGGCAAGAATGGGCACCAGGCGTAGCTCATATGGACCCACGCCGATTAAAATAATTAAATAAACCGCCCTGGCAACGAAGCTCTCTTGTTCTCAAGGTGTGAAACATTAAGCCTGTCTAGCTGATACGTACCAGATGCTTACCATACTCTGTAATGGCTGAACAGGCAGGAATGGTTATACCTTAGTACACGAATGACGATATGCAGGGGATTTGAACTAATTTACTGGATGTAAGAAACATTTACAACATATATGTTTTGAGAGTAGAGTTTGTGCAGTATCTTGTTTTTTTTTTTGGTGTGTGTGCCAAATGACATAATCACCTTCCACAGACGAAGTGTATTATATAAAGAACATCATTCTTTAATATTGTAGAATTTCAATAGGTGAGGTTTTAGTGATTAACAATATTTTAGATGTTTTTATGTGTAGTTATATTTTTGTATGATCAATGTTTTTTTGTAAAGTAGAATTAAATGTTTGTATAGGTTGAAGAAGGTGGCATAATGAACTCCTGAAACATGTACCTGTAGATGTTCTATTAATATGCATTGAATGGGTGGATCAATTGAATTTTCATTGTATAACTAATAGTCAATAGTCAATTATGGATTTGATTACTCTGGGAAACCAGTACAAGAATGATAGCTAGGGGGTCTTACTGCATATCATTTTGTAACAAATACATTAACGATTCTCAGCTAAGTAATTCAATCACATATGCACTTCCAGGGGCTATTACAGCTATTAAGCTAACTCTACTTTGCAGTCATCTTTATTGTTCTTGTCTTGTTAGTTCATTCACATTAAATAATACTAGCATTTGCTAAGAAACTTCACAAGATAGAGGTACAAATTTACAAGCAAGTCCAACCTGCTAAATTCTAGGCAAAATATCTATTAAGATTCACTCGTTCATTTTACTTTGTGAGCATAGTGTTGGTTGAACTTGTAACAATGCTTAATGTTGGGCAAAGAAGTAACTGTTCCCCCAACATATTTATATTTGGCCCTCTAATATTTGTCTCTTGAGAAAGTGTTACGAATGGGGGCTGTAATTTATGAAGATGAAATTCTTTCAGTCTGAACTGGTGGAATTCTATTATCTATGGAAGAAGACTCCTGGTGCTAACAACAACAGACCTCATCGTCGCAACAGGCGCCAAGGATCTCTTCGGCGAATCCGCAATACTCGCAACAACACACGTGGTGGACAACCAAAAGAAAATGATGCTAATTCTCCAGTTGGTGAGTTATTGTGTCTTTTGACATGATTTTGTTATAATTGCTGGCATGTACCATTTTCATACCTCATTAGTATTATGTTTAATGTTACATTTAACTGCTAATGGCTTTTAGGAACATTATTGGCCCAGACTTATAGGTATCATAAAGTGCTTTGAGTTTATGGCTTGTTAATTGATTTGAAAATATTAAATAATGCACTTTTGTACAGAGCTGTTTAGGAGTGAATGCAAGTAAGCATACAACGCAGAAGTGTTGTGGAGAGAAATTCAATGATTACTCCCCTTCCCCCTACATATCTGACACTACCAAAGACTGAATTACAAAGATTCTTTTTAAATACTGCTTCAGGACTGCTTTTGACAGTGGCTTGTTAAAAATTGTACTAAATGGTTTTTAGCTTGGGAGTCAAGAATCCTCAATTATTTGCCTGTTTGATGTGATTAGTAGTGAAAAGAAAATTAAACACAATGCTAATACAAGTAACAGAATTTTGAGGTATTGTCTTGTAAAAACAAGTTGGTGGTAATTCGATAGATTACAAGACAGTAACATGTTTTTATAGATCTCTTGTTAACGAGAGTTTGGAGTGAGCTAGCTGGCTACAACATACAATTTGGTACAACAACTGTACACCATGCAGCACCAAGTTTACGAAGATTCAATCTAAACACCAATCAAATTCATTTCGTTACTTCGAAGATAGAAGAATCATTTTTGGTCCCATTGCAACTCTCTATGAACTACAGTATAACCCCTCTTTTACACTTTTCAAGGGTCTGTGTAAATTGAGGGAAAGTGTAAATTGTGGGAAATCATTAGGTTACATTTTTCTATACACACTCTGAGCCAAGAATGCTCATGGAGAGGAAAACATTTTTTCTCACATAATATCAATATTATAGGCAGTCGCGTATGAACATTACAGCTTCATTTCTGCATCATTTCAATTTTAATATTTAGTTAGGTTTTTATAGGCCTATTAAAAAATTTTCAATATTTTTATATTGCTGGAAAATACAATTAAAATAGTTTTCATGCAAAGAGAATGTTTATTTAATTATTGATTTTTATGAATAATAATCGAAATATAATTTTAATAATGTACAATTAATTACCTTACTTTACGAATGAAACCCCCCGAAAAGAAATCCTGCGTACGCCACTGATCTTAATCACTCTGTACTACTGCCGTTGTTTATTCGTTCCATCTCAACGATTCTAACAACGCTATGTAACGGGAAACTTCCAAACACGCCGCAATACGAAAAGATAGGTTATGGTAATAATCGACATGTAACATGGAGCTTGTAGAGTTTTCGATGACAATTTGACAATTGTTCAAAACCGGCTTACTTATTCATTAATTCATAAAGAAAAACTGGTGGCATATGTGACATATTTTTCAGAATTCTACCTGTCAGCTTTTCAACTTTACGAAACAGATTTCCGACAATTTACAAAATTGTTGCGGCATATTTGCCGATTTGTCATACTTTGAGAAACTGTAATTGTCGAACATTTTATGTCATCTGACATATGTTGAAATAGGGCCCAGTGTGAAGCGCACTGCGAAGAAGAAAACAAGCCACCCTTTGTATCAAAGAATGTGTTGCCAAGTCTCAGTTAGCAAAGAGAATATAAGTGAGTCAGTTATTACCAACCAACATCTGCATAACTTAACTTGTCAAGAGTAATTCACACACTCTCTCGCGTACCTGCTGAAGCTGAATGATCATGGCCACCGGAGTTCCATAGTACGCTGCATGTCCAGTGCTTTGGAGTTTAACTTGGACTTGTTCTCAAACAAAACTGTCCCTTCGGTGACAGCGACCAATATCGATATGTTAAGACAATCGCCTCCTTTTAGTGGAAAAAGTAGCACTCCCATGCGGCGTCACATGATGAAGAATAACACATAGCTTCGTCCTGCACCTGCATTCAATACACCGAACGATTTGTTTCCGTTGGGGTAGCGATATGCCGCTTGGCACGGTCTGGCGACATTTAAGGTTGTCTCGTGGGCATTTTGTTCGCTTTGTTATATCAAGTAATTATTATTATTATTATTTAAAATCACTGTCTTCTCTTTATGTTCGTTGATCTACTAGGTGTAAATTGCAGGAAATTTAAAATGTCATTAACGTAAATGTGGGAACCAGATTGCTTTGAAAACATAGGAAAATTGAAGGGACCAAGGAAAAATGTTGTAAATGGCGGGTAAACGTTAATTGCGGTAACGTAAAAGCGGGTTTATGCTGTATTATATAATCTGTCAAACCAACCTTCTTCATGCTTGCATACTTAATAAATGACAACAGGGATTTCCAGGTGCAACCCTTTGAGGAACAATCAATAAGTACATTGAAGATACCGCATAATCGTCACACTTTCTTAGCCTAAAATTTGTGGGGAAAAAGCAGGGTGCGACGATTATGCAAAGAATATTTAAGTTCGAAGAAGAAAACCACAATTTTAAAATACATACTGTATCACTATTTGCTGCACGTTTGTGCGCTTTCTTCCTATTATTTGCTTAGTATGTAACCCCTGGTATTTCACTTTCATCAAGATCATCATACAAATCTTGTATTTTCTCATTTTGGACAGCACGTGCGTAACATCATGCATGGGTCTTCATTGCGATGTTTCCACGGAAGTGGCTGATGCTAGACTCGGCTAGACTGGCACAAGGTGTCCCTTGTATAAGATTCCTCCAATAGCAGCCGGGCCTGTTTTAACGTCGGCCAACTGGGACTACCAGCGCTTCGTACGGCAGCTTATTGAATCTCGTCATTCTGAGACCAACTCACGGAAGCAATAGGTCCACATAAGTTTCACTCCCCTGGCCCTAGTGTTGCGTTGAGCGTGATCGTTGGTTAGTGGGCCAGTCGCGTCGTTCGCGTAACGTGTATCTGGCGCGAGTCATAGCCTGCAGTAAGAGAGACAGGCTTCTTTCTTTTGACAAGGTCACGACAGGTTAAAGCTTGCGGAGTATGCTGACGAAGCTGGCCGCTCACGTCGCGGTTCATAGCCCGCAGGCATAAAGACGAGATTACTTTCTCCTGACAAGATCACGTCAGATTATACTTTTTGTGATTTAAACCAAGGAACATTTTATAGTTGCTATATGCACTACAAAAATGTAGAATACTTTTATCTAATGTTTTTAATGCTCGAAATTCCGTTAGGCTTATGTTTGTATTTTGAGATGTTCGTATTTTTGATGCGTCTTTTTTAAAATGTGTTTATATTTGGAGCTGATGAAGGAAACGTTGTTGTACAGTATTCCCAAAACATGTACTCATTAACCATTGAAGTTGTATAAATATCCATTACCTAAGTATTGACTAGCTGGAAAATTTTATTGGAGGATAAATCCTAATTAATATTTTGAGAATCCTAGACTTAGTTCTGTCTCACGAGGCTGAGAGTGTACCCCGTTCCAGCTCCCAAACCAGAATTTAGTTTCTTGGCAAAGCCAGGAAACAAACCAGGGGTGACAGCAATGGGACAGCTAGCTGCTACACCACATAAGTAGTCAAAATGGTCTTTCAAACTAGATCAGAACAAGGAAATGCCTGGTCGTTAGGCAGAAAGTGTGCCTTTATGGAGTTCGAAATCGGTTCTTGGAAAAATAATTCACCAATAGGGGAGGGCTTTAGGAGAGGTTTCACTGTATACCGTATTACACTAATTTTTAGGTTTTTAGTTTAAGTTTTATCCTGATAAAAAAGATATCGATCTGGTTCAAACAAGGATATGTATTGGGATTCTATTTACTCAGATTAGAAGCTAAGCGTGCTTGTTGTTTTGACAAAAGGAAGATAGTTTATACTCCATTGATTAAAGACAATATTGATTGGGCTAATTACCGAGCAAGGAAATATTCACCATTGCTGGTGTGTTCACTATCGGATATATTGTTCTCTTCCGTGTTTTATAAAAACTGTGCCAATATCGAACAACTGTAGTGATTTTTTAAAATTTCTCTCTAATTTCAGACATATTCCAAGATGTCGTGTATAGTTACCGCAATTGGACGGCGTTATGCATTAAACAGCTATCCACCAAAAGCTGATATTGAGAAAAACGTCATTGAAAGTTTTGACATTTTAACTATCACAAATTCTCTCCTGTTAGCCTAGTTTGCGTTTTAAAAGCAAACAAACCCTTACCTATATGCATGGTTGATAGTTATTGCGTTTAAATTACAAAAATACAGCAAACAATTGATTTATTAGCAATTGACACTTAGCTGCTTTATGTTATCTGTGAGTTTAGTTACGCATAAAACTGCTAAGCGCCATTTTTGGTGAATAGCTTGTTGTTACGTTATTCTATCGAACACGATAGTTATGCATAAACCGTCTAAGCAACTTTCTTTGTCTTTTAGCCCTTTATACAATTTTATTCTAATGCCAGTTTCTGGAGACTTTGACGCGTACAATGAGTACTCGTGTGTCCTTAATTGCAATTTTATTCTCAATAGTCTTATAGATGCCATTTCCCGGCAGGAGCTGGATAAGGGGAAATGATGATGATGATGATGATGATGATGATGATGATGATGATGATGATTCTAATAGAAACACAGATACATTTGAATACCAGAATCAAACTTAAAGCAGTAATTATACTAAATGAACTAATGCTATAAACATTGGTGTTACATTTTACTTTATGATGTAAATGATTTTCACACAATAGGAAATTGACACAGTCTTAGGTTTCATCTTGTATCGAGAAATCGAGTTCACTACCAAAACCCTCGATGTCGTCAAAACTGTTTCCATCTGAATGAAGGCCTTCATAGAACTCCTTGGCATCGGATGGTATCAGTTGCATGACACTTTTGAGATCCTGTAATTTTGGCTCTGATATAGCTTTTCCGTTTGGCCATAGAGCATTAAGGCAAAAACTGAGGTTATTCTGGTTACATTGGCGTGCGCTATTTCTCCTCTTCAAATTGATTACTTGGCCGTCTTTGTCATCGAAAGTACGTTTAAAAGTCAACAGCCATGGGCTTTCCTTACTTATTTCAATTTCCCGTATTGTTAGCCAGCTTACTCCATTGCCATTGGTATCTTTCTTCCTATTTATTATTTGTTTCTCAGCGGATGCCGTGCCCACAAAATCTTCTCTTTTCATTTCTTTCACGACCAGCTTGATCTTCTTTCGGCAAGTTCTCATTACTTCCTTGTAATCTTCTGGTGTAAATAGTCTTTGATGAAACCTCAAGGCACTTTCAATATCTCCGAAATCATCATCATTGGGCAAATTGCTGTGCCCGGAAACCAGAAATCGCATTTTTATGGTCTTTAGTGTTGGATGTGACTCCATAACAGACTTCAGCATTAGGACCATTTTTAAGTACCGATTCTGCCCTCCGCAGGAATCTAACCAAAGCACAAGTTGTTCCGTGCCTTCTTCTAAATGTTCAGTGATGTCATATCTTAGACAAGAGCCCACTTCTTGGGCTCCACGCCCAGCTTGGCCCTCGAGCCACAGGTAGCAGAAGCCTTTGTTCGATCAAGCGTCATGAATTCCACAGTTATACAGCCGTAACTGACGTTTGTAGAATATTATGTTTGTTGGAATTCTCGGCAGGGGCAGTGTCGTCTGCATATCAAAGCTTAGCACCGACAGCCCATTAATTTCGGTTGCTTTTTGAAAGTCACTCTTCATTGTACTTCGAGCATTTTCTGCATCCTCCTGATGAGCAAGCAACTTTATCTTTAGCACATCAGTGTCGCCATTTTTATTGTTTATTTGAGCATTTGTAGAGTCACAAAAGTTACATGTGTCTTTCTTAAGCGGTTTTCATCGTAGGTTGAATCTGGAGTAAAATATGTACTTTCTTATAGCATGAGAGGGAAACTGGCTGAGAATATTCCTTTATGTATAACGCATACCCAACTGGAAGTGTGACATGTGACGGGAGAAAGAGAGTGCTTGTTGCAATAATGTGACTTTTACTTAGGAAATTTATTAATGTGCTCGATAATTTCTGCCATCTTACTATCAGTTATTCTGTTATAACCTCCTGATTTACCTCTGTTATTCTTAATAATTCCTTGTAGTTCTTTGGCTTTCTTAAGATAGTTGTTAATGCGATCCCCTGATATTCTTAGGGTCCGGACTAAGCACATTCTACAGACTGATACTCCTGCCAGAGTGTAACTTCTTGTCAAAGCTCTTCTACTTACATCTTTTGTCCTCTTCCTCTTCACTTGGTTTACGATTACTTTCTTAGCAATGTATAAAACTTGACCTTCGTAAGGCAGGGCCCAAAATCGGTCAAACTCTACCTTCCTGTCTTCTAGACTAACTTTTCTATGACATTCTGAACGGCAGTGAAAGTCTCTGAATTCTTTACCTTGTTGGCAGATGTAAGATTCATTCCCCTGGCATCTCTTCTTTCGTTCTTCTCTAATCTGATCCGGATATTTTCTTTTCCATCCCTTCCTTGGCCTACCAATCGACTGAGAGTTTTGCTCATTGCATTCTGCATTATCATTGATTCGCTTCTGCAGTAAGTTAGCAGTTCCATTATATTCATCTCCTGATAACACAGTTGAGAGGGGGTGAAATTCATTGTTATTAGCTGGCTGGGGGTTGGAAGTATCAGCTACAGAGTTGATAGGTTCTACACTTGGACCTGCCTCATAGGACAACAGCTTAGCTGCAGTGTTATTTTCAGATATAGAGTACAGCACATCATAACAACTACCGCCACTAATGGTTTGAAGAGGGGTTAGATCAGTCGAACCAGCTTCTTGTTTAGAGGTGCCTGAGCTTGATTCTCTGGAGTGGTACAGCACGGTGCTAGTGTCATTATCTTGTATTCCCTGTAAGTATATCAAATAATGCTATGCAATTTACGCCCGCCAAGTGCATTTAATATAGCAAATAATTGCTAAAGAAATGTTTTCGGACTTTGTATGGAATAGAAATTTTGTAACCAACTGCTGAGTCAGTTCAATGACGTACACATGGTAAATGAATATCAATAATGACCTGAATACCTACCTTGTATACGTGTGAAGTTTCTGAATCATTAGGATTATTATTCTTCAGCAGCAAAAGTATTCTCTGCGCTCTGCTTGGCATGATGCACACACACACGCACTCATTGAGTAGTCAGAATATTATCCCGCGAGATTAAATGAGGCAACATAATATTCTGCAAGCTGGGTGAATGTGATTGACAGTTCTCGTCTCGCCATGTGGTCTGAGAACGAGGTTGCCAAACTGTGTAAGCCAAAGTTACAGTTGACCAGGCACTGAATCACGTGTCTGGTATTGCAACGCAGAGTATTATGACATCAACTATGCAAACATGGGTGGTCAAGCGGCAGAGGGGTGATGACTGACGTGGAATTTCCGGTCAATGTCAATTCCCAAGGTAACAAGATCAATCCCTTTCTGCAAGCGTATAAAGTACAGCGAAACAACCCAGACAAAGTGTGAGAGACAATGAAATGTCGCTTGGCCGTTTCTTGTAGAACTCAATATAGCGTTTCGAAGGATAGCTCCATAGAATCGCCTCATAGCCGATTAACCCAAAACTCTTAACCTAAGATAAAGGGAATGGCGCTTAGACTTTTGTATAAAATTAACGGTTAATATTAAGAAAAATGACATAATTATGTAAAAAGAATGTAGTTCCATACACACTAGATGGTGCTAATAACTCAATTTCCAAAAATTGGCGCTTAGCCGCTTAATGCATAACTCCGTCCAATTGATAAGGAATAAGCTAGAATGATGTGTTTGAATGTTTCAGCTGTAGGTGGTTCCAGGCCATCGCCTAACCCTAAGGAAAATGGTGAGTTCAGAGCCCACGTTCAATTTTAAGTATCACTGAATGCATATATACTGATATCGCGCCAGGAGTTGGCAGTCGGGTTTGAACTGCAGAGGTCATCCCGCTCACTGCGTATCGCGCATTCCAAAAACATTAAGTTGGTTAATACTTGCTTCACTCACTCAGCACATTCCGTCTTTTACTGACTGAGTGTCGCCTGCTGCAATGACTACCATTGGCATGCGGGAAGCCGATATATTTAAGTTAGGAATATGCGGGCCGTGCATGCGTACTGCAAGACCCCTCGCACCCCGTCGCAGGGTGCTCAACTGCCATCTCCTGCCGCGATGACAGTACTGTATGTCTACCCCTTATTATTCCCATGTCTAGGTCAGGATGAGGTGAAATAAGTTTCTATGTGGCAGATGGTTTTAACAACCAGATGCTCGTCCTGATACCAACTCTATCAGAGGAATTAATGAAGGATGAAATGAAGGAACTGGCCAAGGAGTTAAAAAGAAGTGGTGGTGACCTATTAGAAGGTACTGTCCTGGTATTTGCCGGGAGATGAAGGTGGGAAATCATAGAAAACCATGACCTATGGTGTGGTTCGAACCTCTCCTCTACCGATTCCCTGGATAGTTTGGCCCCATAGCCTTGGGCAATGGTGCACTTAGCTACTGCGCTTTGTTCAAATATCACCAAGTACGAAGATTGAAACATTGACTGCCTTGGTGATAGAAGAAAGACATGCTCTTTTCCGGTTTGTTTATCAGTCTACATTTGATTTTGGTACCGTATATACTCGAATACCACCCGCACATTTTTAAACGAATTCGGCCGTGAAAAATTGGGGTGCGGGTCTTATTTGAGCCATCCAAATTTTAAAGATTTAAATTGCCCGCCACGCGCGATATAGGGTGTTGTGAGTATCTGCTAGATGGTGCTAGCCTTTTTCCGGCTATCACTTTGTTTTACCGTAAGCACGCGACGTCATACAGTCTCGCGCACGTTCTCCTAGTGTAAACATGAATTCTATGAAGTGTTTGCGGTCGTTTACTGTGAGTGATAAACTGAAAGTTGTGAGGGAAGTTGAAATTATTGGAAACTGTGCTGCCTGGAGGAAATATGATATTGACGAGTCATGTATTCGCAATTGGAGAAAGAAAAAGAAATACGTTGCTAACAAGTAGTGTTGATCGTAGAGCTTTCCGCGGACTGAGTGTACAGTTTCCGGAAATTGAAAAAAAATCTCTACAAATACGTAACAGAAAGGCGGGAATTGGGAAATGGGGTGTCGACCGAAATGTGTCAATTAAAGGCATAACAGTTCGCAAAGGAACTTTCTACGGTAGGGTTTAAAGCAAGCCGAGGATGGATCCAAAATTTTTATAAAAGAAATGGGTTGAGTATACGAAGGCGTACCTCAATTTCACAGAGTCTTCCTGGTGCCTATGAAGAAATGTTACTATCCTTTCACCGTCACATAATTCAGTTGCGGAAGGGAAATTCATATATGCTTTCCCAAATTGGTAATGCAGATCACGGGAATATTTGCTTCCATATGTAATGCAGATCAGACACCAGTCTACTTTGAATTGCCACTGAACAGTACTGTGTGTATTAAGGGTTCTAAAAGTGTTACTCTCAAAACAGGTTGTAATGAGAAACAACGGTGTTCGGTAATGTTGTGTATACTCGCTGATGGAACCAAACTTCCGCCATACTTTGTTCTCAAGCGAAAGACACTTCCGAAAAATATACCCGCTGAGGACTGGTAGGATGGACAGTTCACTAGTGGAAGGCTGGTTAAAGTGTGTATGGCAACGTCGCCCTGGTGTATTATTACGACGAAAGAGCTTGCTTGTTCTGGACAGTTACCGCAGCCATACAACAGACTCTGTGAAGAAATTCATTAAGGATGGGAAAACCGACCTAGCAATCATCCCGGGTGGGATGACGTCTATGCTCTATAGCTACTGAATGTCTGCGTGAACCGCCCGTTCAAAGCAGCCTAGAAACAGCTGTATACCGAGTGGATGGCGGCCGATAATCACACACTGACTCCAACTGGTCGCATTCAGCGCCTTGAAGTTCAGCTGCTCTGTTCGTGGATTTTGACGGTATGGAATCGCTCTCTGGAGATCTCATACGGAAGAGCTTCAAGAAATGTAGTATTTCTAATGCTATGGATGGTGCCATGACGACATTATGTGGGAAAGTGATGGTGAAAAAAGTTCCGAAGTTGGTACTTCTGATGACGATGATGAATGAAGTGTTAGTGTACTTTTATTTGTATTTTTAATCGTTTGATGTGTGTTATTTTAGGACGACTTCAAAACTGTTGGAAACTATTTTGGAGTCCGTGGCTTAGGCGGCAGCACGCCGGCCTCTCACCGCTGGGTCCGTGGTTCAAATCCCGGTCACTCCATGTGAGATCTTTGCTGGACAAAGCGGAGGCAGACAGGTTTTTCTCCGGGTACTCCGGTTTTTCCTGTCAAAATTTCATTCCAGCAACACTCTCCACTATCATTTCATTTCATCTGTCATTCATTTAATCATTGCCCCAGAGGAGTGCGTCAGGCCTCGGCAGCCGGCACAGTTCATATCCTCGCCGCTAGATGGGGGCTTCATTCATTCCATTCCTGACCCGGTCGGAGACTGGAAGCAGGCTGTGGATTTTCATTTTTTTCTATTCTGTTTATTTAGTAAAGATTGTAAGTAATTTTGAGTAAACTTTTTTTAAATTTTAATTTTGTTCTTCAAAATAATGGTGCAGGTCTTATTCAGGGGTGGATGGTATTCGAGTATACATGGTATATTGTTACTTAATTTTCTTAGCACATTTTAATGGTGTTCTCTGTTTTACAGATAATCATAAGTTTTTCAAAAAAGGCTTTGTTATGTCCTTTGGCAATAAAGATCCATAACAACGATTTTCTTTTCTTTATAAATTATGTAAATGCTATAGTATAATATTATTCATATTCAACATACCGTATTCATCATTCACCAAAGCAACTGATTTGCTGAAGTGCTGTGAACAATTTGGATTAAAGCCTGTTATGGCAGACAGTTTTGCAGTACATACTTTTAATGATAATGGCTTGAAATCATTGTTCATGCAGTGTTCAGCATGGTGAAGCATTTGTCTTGTTTCTCTTAGTGTTTTTTTTAAGCCAAGAATAGGAAACTATGTTGGAAGAATTGGTTGTTTGTTTATTGGGCTATTGACATCACACAGTTAATGACAGACACGAACACAAAATCATATCGTGAATTGAAGAGGATGGCGGAGAATAGAGAAGATTGGCGAGTTGCTGCAAACCAGCCCCAGGGCTGTTGACTTGAGAGAGAGAGAGAGAGAGAGAGACAGTGATTTGTGAAGTACTATTTTTTTCTTTTTGGTCAATCAAGTTTGTTTTAACATTTTGTAATGTTACATGAATTAATGCTCGACACCATGCATCTTTGTAGGCTATATCCACACTTGAGAGATGAGTGGGTTCAAACCCCACTGTTGATCTTGTGAAAACGGATTTCCATCGTGTTCCAGGCATACTCTGGATGGCACCTTCCAATAGGCCACAGCTGCTTCCTTTTAAATCCTTACCCAGTTCAATTAGTTTGTTAATAACTGCTCTAATGATATCATCAGGAAGGGCATTTGACTCTTAGAACCATTTGCCACATAGCGACTTGCCTTACTCTACCCCCGACTCCACAGAAACTGAAATAATTAGGGGTAGAAATATGTACCTAAGTTGTAAATAATTTAACTGTGATCTTAACGGCAACTAAAAATATTTGGCCTCTTATCGTACTTCATTCTCCCCTCCCGATTTTAAATAGAGCTTCATTTATCAATCCAACACACATTTTCTAGAAATTCTTACTCTAGTTCAATATTCTTGCCTTTTAAAAATTTTTGTAGTATGCCATATGAATGTGCTCATCTGTTGCCTGTTAGTAAGTAACTATGGTATTGCTACAACAATCATTCGAAGCAAATCTCTTTGACAGCTTTGGAAAAACGGACAATAAATGGATCGCATGTGTTGATTTGGGCATATGTTCACATGTGGCACAGACACTCACAGTGATGATCATTTCTTAGCTTTTGAACCAATTTTTGTCATACATCATATTTTTACAGTTGTAGATGCACCAGAAGTATGCTGTGGCAGTTGAGGGCTCACAGCTAGCATGCTTCCTCATATATCTTTGCAAATTAGCCAGGCTGACTGACGTTTAGCATCAGATTTTTTTTGGTACAGAAGGAAAAAATACTTGAGTGAGAAAAGAAAATGCTTTTAGCGAGGTTGTAATAAAAACAAGACCTGTTTTATCCATAAATTTCCCCCATATTTAACGCAAACAGTTTTAACGGCACATGTACCAATATTTGCTCATAATACTTGGTCATTGTAATGTGTACTCATAGAGGCGCAGTATCACCAAGTGATGTTAATAACTCTAGGAAATAATATTCTAAATTTTATTCCTGTATATTAGCTGCACCACCATTTTTAGGACCCTAAAAATGAATGTAAAAAGTGCAGCTGATAAGCGAGTAAACGTGGTAATTTCATGTTGCCACTTTTTTTACTGTTGAGTTTGTTTTTTCGTTAAGGTCCGAACATTTATGTGATACCTTCAAGAGCTTCCTGGAATACAAATCAGCTAATTGTGATGTTTGTTGTTTCAAGGGACGGAACATTGAGGTCATTTGCCCTAATGCGAATCTTCTCAATGGATTAGAATTCATGTGCGTTCCCATATAACAACTACCGCTTTATGGGCCGATTTAATTCTTTTTGCTAAGATTTTCGCTTCAATTTTCCCTTCATCTTGTTCTTAACAAATGTGAAATCCACTTTTCAAGCAGCCAATTTGCTAGGGTGGACCTCAAACTAGACATTCGAAACCTGGCGCAGTCAGCTGGCATTTGAGGGTGCGCAAATGCGAGGGAGCCGTGTCAGTACATTTACTGGCACGTTAAAGATCCCCTTCGGAGCCAAATTCCGGCACCCCGGCGTCTCTAAAAGCCAGTGTAGTTAAAAGGGACGTAAAACCAATAACATTATTATTATTATTATTATCAAACTAGACAATGTCAGCATTTGCATGAAAAAACAGACTTGGGTGATGTGACTAGAGTGACCTATAAATATCATCTAATGTAACTGTCCAAATATCATCTGATGTTGCTCAAATTTCCAATAAAATAAAAACTATTCTAAAGAATAAAATCAAGGCTTTTGGAGATAAATCTGTTTTTTGTTGTTGTTATGGCATGAGCTGCTGAAACAGGTTTCAGTTGCTTTGTTCTCAATTGCGGATTGAGGTTTGGCCAGTTTCTATACTTTTCCATAATTTTAGTTTAAAATCGTCTGTCACTTGTCTATTTGGCCAATCAGATTTTCATTGTAGGTCAGGTGGCACCCTCAGCACACGGGAGCTGTTACATTCAGATATTCTAGGCTTGAATCTCAGAGTTAACAAGCTGTCCTGACTTAGTTTTTCCATAGAATTCTTAAAATTCTGGTAATTGTTGGAATGGTGTCTTACGTCCTGGGTTGCGTTTTGTAGTCCTTGAGCATGATAATTAGAAATAGTGCCTTTGTTTCAAGTCGTGGCCAGCCAAGCTTCTCACAGCGAAGCCACCTGGCGGCGAGCAATACTGCTTCTAACCAGTTCTGTCCGCACAGCTGTGAGTTCAGTTATCTAGGCAACGTCACGCTATGCTATTGGATGGCGCGGGCAAGCGAGTGAATCTGGCTCCTCCCTAATGTTCAGAGTTGTTTTGTGTTTGGTATAAATCCTGCTCTAACCTGAGCTAAATAAAGAATAATTAATTTTTGGTACTATTAAGATTTTACTATACCATTCCTATAACTTGAAATCAAAAATTGCTTATGCTTTAAAAGGATGTTAATAATGAGTGGGTTTTTGCTCTACCTGCCATCATTCTGGATCTGCAGTTGGTCTGCCCATCCAATTACTCCTTCCCTGTATGGTATTAGCCTGGCGATGTGGTCTCCATCTCCCCTCCAAATTGGATCTACCACTTGATAGTAGTTGGCTTGATAATTATCCTGATATACTTCATTGTCTCTACACAATTATAGATTTTTATTGTCACAAAATTGTATGTTCCCACATGTGTACAATGTTTTGTGATACGAATGATATCAATTTAACCAGCACGTGGCTACAATTTTATCATTCAGTTCTGACTTAATCGTTAGGTTTCTGAACATATTTTCAATGTTGAAAGGAATCTGATCAATCTTGTTTCACTGTGTAATAAACTGGTTAAATAATTCTCTCAATTACTTACTGAAACTTCACAGTATTTAATTCTGCGTAAATTATGTTTCACTCGCCCGCGTTCTAATTTATACACTACCGTTTGTAGAAAGTGAAACACCAAGAACAAGAGATGTGACCACATTGCACTTTATACCACAGATTAGGGACATGACAATACATTACTGATTAGTACAGTCCGGTACATGCACGTTGACGGTTGATCTTTAGTACGGTGTCGCGCCACCACGGTCTGCACTCAGAGCCGCTAGACGTCGTGGCATGGAATCATACAGCGCTTGAATACGCTGCTGGGGAATGCCGTCCCACGCGGTTTGTCGGCGCGTCCTCAAAGCATCAACAGTGGCGGCAGGCAGACCTGAACGAACAAGTTGCCGACCAACCATGTCCCAGACATGTTCGATGGGCGACATGTCAGGCGAACGGGCAGGCCAGGGAAGCAGAGGTATCCATCGTTCTGCGAAGAAGGCTTGGACATTCCTCGCCACATGCGGGCGGGCATTGTCCTGCTGAAATATTGCCTGTGGAACGGCCTGCAAGGGGGGGCAGTGCCGCGGGCTGTAACACTTCCCCGATTGTAGCGGTCACTGTTCAGATTGCCCGCAAGGCGTACGAGGCGCGATTTCCTGTTATAGGCAATACTCCCCAAACCATTACACCTGGTGTTTGTCCGCTATGCCACTCGACAATAGTTTGCCCGATTGCGTTCTCCACGGCGCCGTCGAACGCGTATGCGGCCATCACTGTAGTACAGGTTGAAGTGGGACTCGTCCGAAAACACTACATTTTGCCACTAAGCCTGCCAGTGTCGGCGTGCACTTGCCCATTGTAGTCGGAGGCATCGGTGGTTCCCAGTCAATGGAAGCCGATGCAGTGGCATGCGTGCTACCAGTCCAGCCCTCTAAAGACGGTGCTGCACCGTCGACGCAGACATGTCCACCCCCATTGCAGTGCTCCAACGTCGAGCCAACACCGAGGACGATGCTGTTCTGTCCGATACGGCCATGCGGAGAAGATGGCGGACGTCTCGCGTTGTGGTGACATTGCGTCGTCCTGTACCCTGTCGTCGTTATGTACGGCCCTCCTCTCTCCACTGGATCCACATATGCCTTACTGTTGATGCAGTGTGAGCCGCAATGTCCCGGAACGACAGACCCGCCTCCCGGAGCCCAAGCATTCTGCCCCGCTCAACCGCACTCATATGCTGATAGTCCACCCTGTGATGTCGGCGAGGCATCGTTGCACTCGCTTACATGTTTCCACTTGGTATGACAGCCCCACGCCGACAGAGCTGTGCGGAACACTTACCTGTCCGGTCCCACGACAGAGGGCTGGTGGGCCAATGTGCACGCCATCTCTCGACGATTTCTATCACTTAGAATGGTACCGCAGGACTACACGACCCCTGTTCTGGGAGTGTCTCCGACCATTTCTTCTGACTTTCACTTTCTACGAACAGTACTGTATTTCGAGCCGATTATAAGAACATGTCTGGTCCCGACGATGGCCATCAGAATAAGGGTAATGATATTTGTTTTCCTTCTTCATGTGCGTGTCATAAACCAATAATATGCAGGTATTCAGTCTATACTTTCGTTTTCTTGTAAATTTGTTACAGAATGTTCTTGAAAATATTGAAATATCGCATCAGAATAAGATTTCTCTCCTGCAGAAATTCCGTAGATTTTTGAAGTGAGCAGCAGCGTGTTTGACAGCAGTTAATTTATACCAGTTCAAGGTTAGCAAGCAAAATATGTCGCACATGCATCGGGGAAAAGGTATTAGTCTGCGCAGACCAGTCACTCATCCACTTGAATGCTGTCGCTGCATCAAAGTTCTCCACCCAGTCCCTGGTTTGATTCTCGTACGTTCACAGTACATATGAATGAGACCAATGGACCAAGATGTTTCTAGCTCCTGATTGGAGAATCATTATTGTTCTTCTGATTATGATATGCATTTAATGCCCTTTCAACTGTTGTGTGTTTAAGGAGACTTTACTTACTGGAACTTTTACCTCGTAGGGTTTAGGTAACATTTCAGTACATCCACTAACATAGATGTCTTATCATTTATGCAGCCTTGAATGTAAGCCAACTGACTGTGCCAGGTTTTGATCCATCACCTTGGGTATAATAGGCAAGTGCCTTACAGATAGCCACACAACTGGTCTTGTGAATATAGTATATATGTGCAATATGTATATGTTATTATGGGTTTGTCCTATCAACAAAATCATTGCTTTATTCTACAGGTGAAGCAAGCTCTGTAAGTGAAGAAGAAAACTCGGAAGATGATTCAGATTCTCGAGATAATGGACAGTTTCAGTGTCAGCATTGCTTTACAACAAGTAAGTGTCTTGTAATGTAGGAATTTCCATTCATTCTATGAGTTGATGATTCAAATATTTGGCATTGTGTTGAAAATGCTGCCATTTTCCTGTTTTTAATACGGATTTGTCGTGTCTTTTTCCTCTCTCTCTCTATTTTGTTCTCCCATGTCAGATGTGTAGTAATAATTTATCTCCCTTCACATGTATTCTGCTCAGATGTTATTTGAAAATTATAATCACATTCAAAAATGGCATGTATAACTTGTGCTTCAAATGAGGCAATTGTATTGTTCATTTAGAAGCCACATTTTGTCAGTGCTGCCTTGCTAATACTTCGTTTACGATTGCTCTTCAGTCAGCCAACACATTGGTATGAACCCAATTTTGTAGAGCAGATAATGTAAAATATACAGTTATGAAACTTAGATCTATGTTTATGATAAGCACTTGAAATGTTTAGAATATGGCATGATATAATAACACTGCTTTAATGAAAAAACTCTCATTTAATTATCAGATGTTCACTGTATTAAAATAGCATACATGATATGTTTCATTCATACATGTCTTCAGATCCAAAATAATTAGTAATACTTTTACTAAGTTAATAACCATCAAGTTCTTTGATACACATAGTCTGTAATATTATTTTAATGAATTGAAATAACTGTTTAATGGCCCCTGGCACTGCAGCCCATGAAAGGCCAAGGCCTAACAAGCAACCGCTGCCCAGCCATTTGGTCTGCAGATATTGGGGTGATGCGTGGTCAGCACATTGGGTCCCCTTGGCAGTTCAAAGAAATACCATTATAGTCCGGAGCGGATCTATTGAAAACTACTCTAATTTGTTCCCTAGTAGAGGGGTTTTTCCATTCAGGATGGTGGTTTAAATAAACACTATTATTAAGAAATGTTTGATTGTGACCAGAAGCTTCATAATCTTCCATGAATTCTATGTATTGAGTTTTGGCAGAGGGATCTTGTTTTAATTGACTTTCAACGGCAAACAAGTCTTTAAGAGCACGAGGATGTGAATTTACTAAGGTAGGAGGAGACTGAACGCGATGCATAGTTAAAATAAACCTACCATCTGAGTTGCGAGTGGTAGTTGCAAGATAGAGCTGTTCGCAGAATTCATCCTCTGAAGAAGGCGAAGGTGAGGAATTAATGGATTCAATTTGCCAAAATTTTCCTAAATTTTGATTTAACTCTGTGTGAGTAAAATGACACTGTGAAGAAGATTGTGCAGTGGTAAGTGGAATGTGACCTGTAACAAGCCAACCAAATCTTGTATGATGGGCGTAGATGCTGGGAGTAATATTAACTCTAGAAGGTAGCAGGTTTTGCCAAAATACATTTGCACCAAGAAGAATGTCAACTGTGGAACTTTGGTGAAAATAGGGATCAACTAATTTTAAATCCGAAGGAAAGTGCCAAGTGCCAATTGAAAAAGAATGGCTGGGAGTCGGAGCTCCTATAACAGGAATAGACAGACAATTAAGGTGAAGGTTGGTGCCAGATTGTACTGAATCCTTGATATTAAGTTTTACAAATTGCAAAGAAGTGGATTTGCAATTATTAATTCCGGATATTTCTATAGAAGTAGTGTGAGGTTGCAGGCCTAATTTTTTGACAAGAGAAAAGGTTATGAAATCATGAGTGGCAGCATTGTCGAGGAGAGCACGAGCAGAGTGCCAGTTACCTTTGGAGTCTTGAACTTGAAGTTGCACAGTAGATAAAAGAATCTGGGTACTGCTCCAAGAGTTCGTGGTTTGACTATAGGACTGAGCATTTAAATCAGAATTAGTACCAGAGGTTAGGTATGATTTACTGCTGGAAGCTATATTATTTTGAGAGTTTGAAGCACCAGCATTTTCTGATGCTTTATTTGGAGAGAGTTTAAATTTTGTTTTTTCAAAACTATGTAATGAAGAGTGATGACGTGATTTGCAATGCATGCAGATACCTTTAGACGAACAATCGGATACTACATGTTTTTCAGAAAGACAATTAAAGCAACATTTACGCTGAGAGACAGTTTTTCTACGGTCGTCAACTGATAAAAGATTTGAACGTAGAACATGAGTAAAGAGGGTGCAAATTATTGCAAAGTATGCAAGTTTGTGAAGTACTTTGTACTGAAAACACATGAGAACGTGAATTGTTTTTGTTAGATGTAGTTTTACTGGGTACACATTTGCTAGAACTTGATGGAAGTTCAGCTTGTTGGGCTACTGCAGAGTGCACATGACAACGATTCTTTATAAATGTAGTTAACGTCTGAAATGTGGGTTCGGGTTGATCAATGAAGTAGGGTTCCCATGCTTTCAAAGTTTGGGGGTCGAACTTAGAAGTTGTAAGGTAAATCAAAAAAGATTCCAATGCTCTACAGGTTGTTATAGGTGCTCCAAGGCACGTACATGGAATTCAACGGTATCACCTAAGTTATGTAGCGTTGAAAGATTATCATTGCGACAAGAAGGAAGGTTGAACAAGCCAGTAATGTGTCTGTGGATCCGCAACTTGGGATTACCATATCTCTGCTGTAACAAGATAAAGGCAACCAAATAATTTTCTGAAGTTAGAGGAAGTGCCTCTATAAGTTTAAGTGGAGGGCCTTGCAGAACAGATTTCAAATAGTGGAACTTTTGTATATTAGGTATAGAGGAATTATTGTGCACCAGCGAAATAAAAAGTTCTTCGAAAGAATCCCACCCTTGCTCGTTAGCTAAGAGAGAAGGTAAAGGTATTCTGGGTAGAATAGGTTTGACGGGAATGACAAAGTGTTCTTTTTAATTGTTAGTTAGTGTTAATGAAGGTCTCAGCTTCAGCGAAACAGTCAAAATAGCTCTCATCCACGTCCCCTGGATCTTGCTCGAGTAGAGTGAAGAAGCTCAATTTCTGTTTGATTTAAAGTCACTTTGATAGAGTCTAGATTTTTTGGCAAGAATGCTTAAATTATGATCATCGAGACTTTTTTCAGTTAAAAAAGAGCGAAAGTTTATTAACTGCTTCTTATATATGGCACGAGTGCCAAGTAGTATTTCTGTGGTAGACATGGTGGAGGCCGAAGTACAACTCACCGAACCGTGCAAGGAAGGCATTGAAGATGTAGACAAGGCAGGTTGAGCAGGTGGATGGGGCTGCAGCAGCTTGCCCTTATCCTGGTCCAGTTTAATTGACGCCGTTTTAGCTGAGATATTAGAACAGAGTTTAACATGAAGCAACTTGCTAAGATATAAATTACGTTCAAAGATAAAGATAGCAAAGCCGAATCCCAAGGGTTTCCGCACCAAAAATGGTATAGGATCAGTCAATTAAAGACTTCCCCTATCAGGGTGAACTCAAAATGATGGTCAGAGTTGAAACTAAGTTGAGCATTATAATGAAAAAAGGTTGAAACGCTTTTAAAGTGAATAGAACAAGAAAAAGAGAACAAGTTACATAAACAGGTTGACATTTATTGTTAAGTAAATTGATAATTATAACAACATAATAAATATCATCATCATCATCATCATCATCACAGCACCCGGGTGACTGGAGCTGTTTAAGATGATGATGATGAATAAATATCTATCAAATTGCAACAACATATAACAGGTGAATGATAATTTAAGGGTTTCTACTATTCTGTAGAGAATTGAAAAGAAACTGATTGAGATTTGCACAACCACAAACTTTTAAAGCAAATGCATGTAAGCACTATTTGTACTAATTTCCATCAATGGTATTAAAAGGCAAGATCAATGCCTGAAAAAAAGGGTTTTTGCAGAGTTACTTGAGCAGAAATGCTCATAATCAAATTTGTTCGGCCTATTATAAGAGCCCAGAAGAAAAATCTTGTAAGTTAGTTTTAGAGAGTTTGAAATAGAGCAATAAATGTTACTTATCCTTGTTGTAGAATTTGCAGGTTAAATAGATCATGGCTGGAACTGCAAAATTAGTGACACACTGTATATCCATAATTAGTAACACGCTGGTTACATCACCAGAAGAATAAGTAGTGAAATGTGAAATGCACAGTAAAAACTGTAGCACACTGAAAAGCACTTTCACTGTTTAAACACTTGCAGGAAGCACGCTTCACATAGTTGAAAATGAACATATTTAAAACTGATAAGTTCCAGTGTCGGAGACTTGTAGCAAAAAAATTAATTAATAGGTGCGAGACCTATTTAGTTGAGATAAAGTTGAATCATTGCAGTAGATGCATGATGAATATTTACAACTGCCAGAGTTGAACTTAGTAGGTAAACGTTTGCCAAGCAAACATGATGATAGTTTTGTTTAACAAAACATGTCGTTGAGATAGCGACGAGTTTAACCAAGTAAGGTTATGTAAAGTCTTTTCTATAAGACATGACGAAAGTGTAGCGATGCTTCATGATGAAACAAAACTTGAAGAAAATTGAAGTGCTTAGTCGAGGTCCGACATGGTTGATGAAATTCTTGTATTCACAAGACTGGTGCTCGAACTGATATTCGAAGTATTCACATTACAACAAGATGTGCAGTAGATGAAGAAAAATGACTGGTTGTCATTTTGAAGTCCTGGACGAGATGTGCCACAGGTGCAGCGCGTTGCCAATGATGAACCAATTCACATATTCAGGTATCCATGGTATCACAAAGTTGTAGACGAACTCGCTGGTTATATAGCAGCTGAGAGGTGTTCTCGAAGTTTCCATGAAGAAAGCACTGTGATTGGTCAAGCAGGAGAAGTTGTCCAATGAGGTTGAAGTAATGGTTGCCAGTATAGCTTTGATTTTGCGTGATGAACAGTATTACTGGAACAGTACTTAAAGAAAGTGTCTTACAAACGAGCATGTATGAAAAAAGACATGTAAGTGAAAAATATAATATGTACTTTAGAAAAGGGAGAATATATAAATTACGAAAGAAATTACAAGCACGTGGTAATTTTTAGGTTAAGAAAAGAAACAAATGACATCGAGTTCTAGAATGTTCTCTCGTGAGATTAGAAACATTAAATTACTAATTACAGGCTTTGTAGCCTTTCGCAAATGCGAACAGTAGCAATAGATTACTTCAGCAAGTGGGTAGAGGCATAAGCATTGCCCAACCAAGAAGCTGTGGTGGTTGCCGAGACGCTAGTAAAAGAGCTGGCGAGCCGATTTGGTATGCCATTGGAATTGCATTCCGACCAGTGGCGAAATTTCGACTCGTCGGTATTCCAGATAATGTGCCAGTATCTCGGAATCCGGAAAACAGGAACGACTGCCCTGCATCCACAGTCCGACGGAATGGTGGAGCGCATGAACAGGTCAGTAGAGAAATACCTGTCAAAGATTGTATCCGACCACCAGTGGGAGTGGGACAAGTTTCTCCACTTGTTCCTACTGGCATATCGCTCTTCTATCCATGAGGCAAATGTGTTGTCTGGTTGAGAACTGCGGTTGCCGTGTGACCTGGCATTCGGTGCAAACCTAAGGATGCTGTTGTCGTTGAGGACTACATCTCCGGCCCTCGTCGAAGAATGGATGACATTCACAACCGCCTTCACGCAAACATCCAGAATGCGAGCGACCGGATGAAGGAGCATTACAACGTAAGAGCCGAATCAGGAGGGTACCAAGCAAGAGATTTAGACTGGCTTTTCAACTCAAAAAGGCAGCAAGGTTTCTCTCCGAAGCTGCAACGCTCCTGGGACAGACCATATGAGGTACTGAAGAGGATCAACGATGTTGTCGACCGTATCAGGAGGAGACCGAATGGCAAACCCCGAGTGGTCCATTTCAATCGGCTGGCACCATTCCTGGGCGACATCCATGACGAGGGGCATGTGCAACACGCCCGCATCTGTCGAGTCCCAGAATCGGAACGATCTTTCGGGACAGTTCATGGCTCAATGTAGTACTGGCCGAAAAGTTTGTTATGGCATCAGTACCGCGATTCGTCAGGATTTATTCCAAACCCCCAGTGAGTATGCCTTGGCTCACTGTGTTGCTAAGGACCTGAGAATGAGCCAGGTGTTCTGGCGGAAATACGGCTGGATTGAAGAACTACAGCGTCAAGAGCCCCATGTCGGGGACTTGTTGTGCTTAACCAAGAACGGGCGATCTTTATTTCATCGGGTGACGAAAGAACTTTCCCATCTGAAGTCGACCTATCGTGCCGTCTGGAATAGTCGACTTGTTATGCGGGCGCACCAACTGCAGCGAAGCGTATCCAGATTAGCTGTGCCCAAGTTGGGCTGTGGGCTAAATGGGTTAGACTAGAGGATTGTAAGAAGCATGCTAGAGGAAGTCTTTCGACGCACAGGGATTGCAATTCTGGTGTGCTGCTGGCCCCAAATAGACGGGGTGTCTTGGAAAACCGTGGACTGTTACTTCTTCGTCAACTCATGATACCGTAAATGACAGAGCTGTTCTTACCGTCACCCTGTTGGAAGTGTCTGCTCCGAGACGGAACAGTGTTAAGGAGGGGGCAGTGTAAAGATTCGCGTGATTGCCTGGCGGCCACCATATTGTTCTCGGGCTGACATTTGGGTGGGGTGTGCGGAGGGCGCTGGACAGCCAATCCGGCCAGGGCTGATTAGGCTAGGCCCCTCCCCGCACAACGTTGAATAGAGTCAACCAGAATAGGCTTGAATCTACTGGAGGAAGAATGGAAGATCCAGAACACCCAACTAGGAGGGACTGGACGGTGCCAGAAGCCAACCAACAAGAACATACTCGATGCTGCAAGAAGAAGACGCACCTAGTATCTTCCAGGCCAGGGGCCAATTGTATATACCGTATTTCCGCGCATAATCGTCGCCACTGCGTAATCGTCGCACCCCACTTTTCAAACACTAAAATAGGTTTATAAAATTTCATCGCATAATCGTCGCATAGCATGTTCGTATTTGTGCGCCAGTCAGTTGCACACGCTACCGCGACTTTATAACCCGGCGCGACTTTGTCAGACGAAAAATATCTCGTCTTTATGCTTGCAGGCAATGAACTGTGACGAGAGCGGCAAGCTTCGTCACTTAGCACATTCCGCGAGCGTATAATCTGGCGTGATCTTGTCAGGAGAAAGTAATCTTGTCTTTATGCCTGCCGGCTATGAACCGCGACGCGAATGGCCAGCGCACATGCCGCGAGCGTATAGGCCTAATCTGGCGTGGTCTTGTCAGGAGAAAGTAACCTCATCTTTAACCTGCCGGCTATGAACCGCGACGCAAATGGTCAGCGCACATTTCGCGAGCTTATAGGCCTAATCTGGCGTGATCATGTCAGCAAAACGTAATCTCATCTTTAGACCTGCGGCCTATGAACTGTGACGCGAGCGGCCAGCGCACATTCCGCGAGCGTATAGGCCTAATCTGGCGTGATCTTGTCAGGAGAAAGTAATATCGTATTTATGCCTGCGGGCTATGAACCGCGACGCAAATGGTCTGCGCACATTTCGCGAGCTTATAGGCCTAATCTGGCGTGATCATGTCAGCAAAATGTAATCTCATCTTTAGACCTGCGGCCTATGAACTGTGACGCGAGCGGCCAGCGCACATTCCGCGAGCGTATAGGCCTAATCTGGCGTGATCTTGTCAGGAGAAAGTAATATCGTATTTATGCCTGCGGGCTATGAACCGCGACGCAAATGGTCAGCACACATTTCGCGAGCTTATAGGCCTAATCTGGCGTGATCATGTCAGCAAAACGTAATCTCATCTTTAGACCTGCGGCCTATGAACTGTGACGCGAGCGGCCAGCGCACATTCTGCGAGCGTATAGGCCTAATCTGGCGTGATCTTGTCAGGAGAAAGTAATATCGTAGTTATGCCTGCGGGCTATGAACCGCGACGCGAATGGTCAGCGCACATTCCGCAAGCTTATAGGCCTAATCTGGCGTGTACTTGTCAGCAGAAAGTACTCTCGTCTTTATGCCTGCGGGCTATGAACTGTGACGCGAACGACCAGCGCACATTCCGCGAGTTTATAGGCCTAATTTGGCGTGATCCTGTCAGGAGAAAGTAATATCGTCTTTATGCCTGCCGGCTATGAACCGCGACGCGAATGGCGTTAACCTGTCGTGACCTTGTTAGAAGAAAGAACCCTGTCTCTGACTGCGGGCTATGACTCGCGCTACGCGAATGACTGGCCCGTGCAGCAAATAATGATACAGTATACTCTTTGAAATTAAATATTCTTCGCATAATCGTCGCACCCTGCTTTTTTCCACGAAATTTTGGCAAAAAAAGTGCGACGATTATGCGAGGAAATACGGTATACCAGCGAGATGCGGCGAGTAGGATGTTTGAGTCACGACAGTTCATAGTGAAGAGTTGAGTTGCAGATCCAGTTGTGTGCAGCGCGGAGAGCGACTGTGTGGAAATGAATGTGAAGTTAATATCAAAGACCGTGGTGTGGAAATAAACGTGAAAATAAACATTGACTGTAAGAGACACTTTCTTGTAGAGTGCAGTGTAAATACATTGTGACTAGTAATTGTATGAAGTGAGACTCAATGTGTGTATGTGCGTGAGTAGAGCTAATCTGTATTAACGTTGATTAGTGTAAGATATTAGTGTAAATAAAGTATTAGTGCACTATAAGCCTGACCAGTTACTTTTATAATAATATCTCCTGGCACTACAGCCCATGAAGGGCCTAGGCCTACCAAGCGACCGCTGCCCAGCCATTTGGCCTGCAGGTATTGGGGAGACGCGTGGTCAGCGCATCAGTTTTTCGTGACTGGGGCGCTGCCTCACTGCCTACTCAATTGTCCTCACGAGGCTGAGAGCACCCCGTTCCAGCCCTCAGGTCAGTTTCTAAAACCCCTGACGGAGCCGGGAATCGAACCCGGGGCCTCCGAGTGAGAGGCAGGCGCCCTACCCCAACACCACGGAGCCGGCGACCAGTTACTTTACAAATCGTAAAAACGTAACAATTTGATATACATGTTTGGTGTTTAATGAATGTAAATCCTCGGCCCAGCATTATCGGGTATGTTATAAACAATCTAATTTCAAGATTGTAGAAGTTGGATCCATAGTATCATACCATATAAATATAGGAACTCCTCGCTCGGTGTCTTTAACTCTCTTAGTGCCAAGCAGTTTCCTGAAATACTTGCCAAGAATGCCAAGCCATTTTCATTGGTCATGCAGACTATTCAAAGATAATTAATAAATAGCACATTTTCAAAGATAGTCATTATTTCTGCTTTGTTTCATAAATAACTAGCAACCTGCCCTGGCTTCACCCGGTGTCTATAACGGTTTACCCAGCGTAAGCTTAAATGCCGCACGGACGACAGGTCCCAGGCGCAATTCAGAAAAGCCAAGGTGAACAGCGAAACTCCAAACAAATATACTCTTCTCTAAAGTCTTAACTCGACCCGACTCGATAGTTTGATGCTGGCCAAAGCTGGGATGATAGGCTCGCTAGCTTGTAAACTCGCTCCGAAGCTAGTAATTCGAATTTCCACTGAATGGAGATTGTTGGAAGAATTGAAAACGTAAATACACGTATAGTGGACGATGTATTAAAGATAGAAATATGCTGTCACTTACTTTTTTGTAGAACTTTTCATGCTGAACAATTCCTTCACTCGTAGTATATAGATATTTACCCAGCATAAGCCTATAAGGCTTCACTGAAATCGTTACTGCTTGGTTTACTTTAGTCATAAATGAATGTTTTTCTACAGAAACCATCCTCGAAAAATCCTTTACAGAATGGTGAAAATCACATCAAAATCCATCCATTGGTTCTCGAGATTACCCGCCACATCCAAGAATCGGGTACTTTGTTTTATACTAAGTAGAGATACTTCATTCTTTAATTGAATATATTTATCAAAGATAGGCTACTTCTAAACATTTTTAATTGGTCTTACGGGAATTTGAATATTGTTATTTTAAGAAAAACATTTTTTTTTTCTTTCTTTTCACTTTTAAGCCTAAATTAAAGAAAGGTATGAGTCACATTCCAAGAAACCAAGGACATGGTTAAAATGTTCATTCATTTATTATATAACAGAAATTATGTTTAATTTGATAAACCATTCCAAAAGGTTTAGAAAAAGTTTGCACTTATCACTACACTGGCAGAATTTCATGTTCTGCTGTCTATCATTCCTATTGTAAAATCATATTGTTCTGCTCATCATTTCCAAAGTACAGTCTAATTATTACTGAAAGCTGCAACAATGAGTGTGTTACAAAAACAAGATACACTTACAACAATGTACATACCTGATAAAAGAAATATTTTACAGTTTGCAAAAATTTCTCAGAAATCAATATCAGTATCGGCATGGTTTTGACCTAAATCTCCACTACTGGTATTACATCATCAACAGCTCACCATCATAACTATCACCTTCTAAATATTTTTGACCTTTTGCAGTAATTTTCTTGTCTGTTCTACGACCTGAAAAACTGTAGACCTACTAATCCTGGTTGAGCATTGCATGAGGACATTTACAGTAACATCCTGATGATAATGCTGTCTTAATAAATAGTGTTTTACTATTGTAAAACCTTGTTAGTTCAGAAATTCTCTACTTTGGAACCATATTCGGATATATACAGAATATAAAATGATGTTATTTTTAAAAACCTTCATAATTTGTGATTCAAATGATAAAATATGCCATTTCTTTGTAATGTTCATTTAATTCTCTCTGTATAGTTCAAAATATTCAATGCCTGCTTCCAACATTTAACCGACAAAATGGCTTCCTAATGATTTCTGACGAGACTCTGCAAAAGAGTCTACGAATATTGTTCGAAGATCGTAGGATCATTGTCCGTGACCTAGCTTTTACTATAGAGTTAATGCTTCGCCTACCACAAATCAAAAGATCTTGATGGACAAGTTAGGGTATCGGAAGGCGTGTGCTTGGTGGGTCCCTCGAATGCTCGCGTACTTTCACAAGCAGCAGCGTGTTGAATGTGTTCTGGAGTTTCTTCAACAACATGGAGACAAGGAGGAGGAATTGTTGGCTTCCGTGGTTACCGGTGCCGAAAAGTGTGTGTTCCATTTCATTCCGGAAACAATACAACATTCTTGTGAGTGGATTCAACCTCACCCAAGCCAAAAAGTTGAAACAAACACAGTCAGCTGGCAAAGTAATGGAAACTGTATTTTGGGACCGAAAGGGGATATTGTTGATCGTCTCCATGCCTCATGGCACAACAATGAACTCAGACGGGTTTTGCGACACGCTGAGGAAACTGAACCGCTGGAGAGGAAGGCAGAACAAAGGTGTGACGCTGCTCCATAACAATGCTCAACCCCACATTTCCCGTCAAATTCAGGACCTGCTGAAACAGTTTGGATGGAATGTCATGTCCCACTCACTGTACAGCCCGGACCTGGCACCGAGTGATTACCACTTGTTTCCAAAATTGAAGGAACACTTGGGTGGACAACGTTTCCGCACCGACGATGACGTTGAAAATTAGGTGAATTATTATCTCAACTGGTTGGTGGTGGACTTCTTTGATACGGGCATACGAAAGCTGGACCAGCATCTTCAAGAATACTTCGATCGAAGTGGCCATTATTGTAACGTGTTTTTCGAGGGGTTTTTATGCCAATGGCATAAGTCAGTAGGAAGCCATTCTATATTTATTTACGCGGCAAATTGTTCGGCCAAGAGAATTTTTCATGTTAGTTTATTATTATTATTAATTTATTATAATTATTATTAAGGTATTTTCAGAGCATTTTATAAAAAATAATAAGCATACAGATAGGTTTTCTATGTCTTAGAAAACACTATCAAGCAAATTATTACGAACGACAATATCATAGAAAATTATGTGATTACGGAATTTTACGGAGTTTCGTCAATTAGGATATTATGAGAGACATGACTCACTGGAAATTCAGATACAGGCTGATTCTTGTCAAGAAGTATTACGCAAGCTTGGGTCGCAGCGTCAAGAAAAGGCGGATAGTTGGAACGGAAATCGACTTCATCATCCTCGCGCCGTGTGTAATGAGCCAGAGAAGGGGAAGTAGTGGGGTGGCAGAGCCAATCAGTGGAGACCACGTAAGCTGGAAGTCGGTACCGAGGTGGGGAGCCGACGGGTGCATATATCGTTCGGCGCGCCGTGGAGGGAGGACAATCTGTGTAGAACTATCTGTGTAGAACTTAACGAGTACGGTTGCACGCGGGAGTCGCTCCGATGTTCCGTGGAGTGGAGGACTAACTTTTGTAAAACTTAACCAGTGTGGTTGTACGAGTGTTTGGGTCCGATGTACGGACCATAGAATTATCTAATCTACCAGAATATCATCAAATATCGACAAAGATGACGACGTCCAGGAGACTGTGGGAAGCTCACAGCATCATCCAGTACGAGGGAAAGGTTTCGGCCATTTCCAGTGGTAAGCGCGAATGACGCAGAAATACGCAATCTCTCGTTTCTCTTTGTTTTATATTCAATATTTCAGTAACTTCATAGCTTGGGAATAAGAGTAAAATCAATAATTTATCAGAGTCCGTTTTCACGTAATTTTCTATCGGTAATATTAAAATCGCAACGCTCCAATTTAAATTTTAAACTTATTATTATTATTAATAATTTTGCAATACTTGTTTTATATAATAAATTCATTTCTTTTACAATGCAATCTTTGCTTTCAGTAGGTAGCATTAGATATAGACCAATTCCTTCTCCTGATACAATTGTTTGTTGGGTTAATGATCAAATCATACCACGATCTGAGTGAATAGATTCTTGAAGGTGTTCTACCAGAGTTAGACGTTGTTAAATACAAATTTAGATTTCAACATTGCGTTGAGGTCTTGGCGCCCATTAAAACAACATAGCTTAGGCAAAGGTAAACAGTTACATTTATCACCCAACAGTTAGGGGCAGTCAAACTGTTACACTTGTAGCTCAACGTGAGGGCTAAGCGAGACTGCTACATTTGTCGCTCAACGTGTGGGCTAGCGAAACTGCTACATTATGTTGAAAAATAGAACGATGTTTAAGCTTTCAAAGATGTACTTGGTTTTAAAAATAAATATTGCTGTCTGTATGTAAAAACAATAGGGAACCTTATTTTATGATCTGCCTTCGTATAACAAAACCACAATTCAAAATTTTGTATATAAATCTAAACTTCAATTAAAATTAACTGTTCAGTATGTTGATCAGAATCTGATGATGACTGCCCGGCGGTCTAAACACATGATCCTAAATTGCCCCTTATATATGTCAATAATAAGTCATCATCATCATCATCTTGTGCAGTTTCCAGCCCCAGGCTGGGTCTGTTTGGAACATAAGCCTCGCCACTTAGTCCTTTCTTCCCACCACCTCTCCGCTGTCACTCTGGCCCAGTCCTCGCCTCTCTTCTTGACACATTCCTCCACTCCTTTCAGCCATCTATCTCTTGGTCTTCCCCTTGGTCGTTTCTTCTGCATCTGCATCTCATGTATCCTCTTGGGAATCTTCTTCTCATCCATTCTCTTTAAGTGTCCATACCACCTCAGTCTTGATGTCTCAATCCTACCTTGCAAGGGCTCCTCTTTCACCATTTCCCTGACCTTTTCATTCCTCACCCTGTCTCTTCTTGTTACTCCGATCCTACTTCGCAGGAACTTCATTTCACCTGCCTGTATTCTGCTTATGTCTCTTTTCTTCATTGTCCACGTTTCTGAAGCATAGGTCAGTATCGGGATATAGTAGCTTCTGTATAACACTTCCTTGCTTTTTTGTGGGACATCTTTATTCCACACTAAGCTCCTAATGCTTCTCAGAAATGCTTCTGCCTGTCTGCCACGTTCCGTAATCTCTTAGTCATTTCTCCCATTTTCCTCCACTATACTTCCCAAGTACTTGAGACTTTCCACCTTCTTCAGCTGTCCACCTCCAAGTGTTATCCCACTCATTGGTCTGTCCTTTTCCCTGGTCGTTAACAGGATCTCACATTTACTGATGTTGAACTTCCATCCGTACTCTCCCACTGTTTCTTCCCAAGCCTTCAGTTGCTCCTGAATTTCCTCCTCCCTGTTTCCCCAGACCATGAGATCATCTGCAAACACCATTGCTTTCATCTTATCTTCTCCTATCTTTCCTGCTATCCGTGTCATTACCTCGTCCATAACCACAATAAAGAGAAGGGGTGACAGCGCACTACCCTGTTTCAGGCCACTCATTTGTCTGAACCAGTCTGTTCTTTCCCCTCCAACTTTCACACAACTCACACTTCCAAAATACATCTCCTTCACTCTGCCTACAGTCCCTTTTTCCACTCCCCTGTTTTCCATTGCTTTCCAAACCTTCTCCCTACACACACTATCATAGGCCTTTTCGATGTCCAGGAAGGCCAACAACAGATCCTCTCCAAATTCGTAGTGGTGTTCCTGGAGCTGTCTCACTGAAAATATGAGATCCACTGTTGATCTCCCAGGTCTGAAACCATACTGCTCCTCTCTCAATTTTCTCTCCACTTTGGCTCGTATTCTACTTTCTAATATCTTTTCATATATCTTGGCACAGTGAGGTATGAGTGTGACTCCCCTGTAATTTCTGCACTCCTTTCTGCTTCCTTTCTTAAATATTGGGACAATTAATCCTTTCTTCCAATCTTCTGGGGTCTTTTTCTCCTTCCATATCACCCTCATCACACGGTACAGCCACTGTTTCCCAACCTCCCCTGCTGCCTTCACCATTTCAACACTCACTTCATCCACACCCGGTGCCCTTCCTCCTTTCATCTTGTCTATAGCCATCTCCAGTTCTCTCCAATTCAGGTCCTTTTCCATTCCTGTGTTGTCTTCTCCATCTTCCAGTACATTGTCTTCCTCCCTATGACCATTTGGATTCAGCAAATCCTCAAAGTACTCTTTCCACACTGTCTTGAGTGTTTCTTTGTTGTGTACCTCATTTCCGTTTATGTCCATCATTACCACATCCTCTCGCAGACCTCTTCTCTTACTTTTGACCATCCCATAAAGTACTTTCTTATTTCCTCTGCTGTCTTCCTCCATCATCTCTCTCCACTTTACCATCCACTTCTTCCTCTCCTCTGTGACAATCTTGTTTGCTTCTTTCTTCTTTATCTTATAATCATCTCTTGCCAGATCAGTTCTTTCCTGGAACCACACTCTGAAAGCCTTGTTCTTCCTTCCCACAGCTTCTTTTACTCTCTCATTCCACCATGGTGTCTCTTTACACCGCTTTCTGTTGCTAGTTCTTCCACATACTGCCACTGCAGCTTCCACCATTGTGTTCTTGAATTGCTTCCATTCCTCTTCCCCTGTTTTAGGATTGTCTGTTGGCATCCTTTCCCTTATTATCATCTGGAATTCTTCCTTGACTTCCTTTTCCTTGAGTTTCCATACTTTGATTCACCTTTCTTGGTACTCTGTCCTCTTGCTATCCTTATCAACTCCCAGGTTCATTACAAGTATTCTGTGGTCGCTATCTAAGGCCTCTGATGGTATTACCTTTATATCTCTGACACTTCTCTTCATTTCCCAGTCATACAGCATGTAATCTACCAAAGATTTCTTTGTTAAATCACTGCTGTACCACGTTACCTTGTGGCTTTCTTTCTTCTGGAACCAGGAGTTGCCTACCACTAAACCGTTTCTCTTGCAAAAATCCAGCAACTTTCTCCCTTCTTCATTCCTGCTACCCCATCCTTCTGCTCCCAATACATTTTCATATCCTTGCCTTTCACTTCCTACATGTGCATTCAAATCTCCCATGACAATGATGCTCTGACCATTCAACTGCTGTTGTAGCTCCTCCTGAAAGTCTTCCTTCTCTTGAGCTGTACATCCAACTTGAGGGGCATATACCTGGGCTATCTCCAGGCTTCTTCCGTTTACAGTTACTCTGATCTTCATGATCCTGTCACTTATTCCCTTTACCTCTTCCTTCATTCCATCTCTCACAACTACTCCTACTCCGCTGCTCCTTCCTTCACTGTTCCCACTCCAGTATAACTGGTACCCTTTCCTCAGTTCTCTGCACCCTTCTCCTTTCCATCTTGTTTCTGCAAGCCCAGTACATCCAGTTTTCTTCTCTCCATCACATCTACAATCTCCTACACCTTTCCTGTCAGTGTCTGTATGTTTAATGTCCCAACTCGTAGTCCATTAGCATATCCGGGTCGTCGTCGTTTGCATCCGTCCTTTCCGAGGCCTGTTCCTGTTTTGAAAGCAAATATGATATCCACTACTGGCTTGCTAGGCCTATCGTAGCTTCACCAGAACCCCGTCAGCCGTCACTTTTCAGGGTTCCCATAGAGCCTTCACAGCTACCGCATCGGTCCCGGGGCACAAAGTCCCCACTGTACTTCACCCCTACAGGCAATCCCCTACTTCATGCCGTTGCCCGTCTCCCACCACGTGGAGGAGGGGTTGGACTTGTGGGAGACTCAATAATAAGTAATACATGTAATTTTTTCCAGACTTGTGTTATACACAGTATAACAAATAAAAACGAGGCACCAGAAAGGAATTGTCTGATGGCGATAAAAATCGGTAGATGTGAGGAATAGACATAGAACAACAAACGATCAAAATTGTAGAACAATCAAATGATTCATTGCAGAGTTAGAGCGTTACAAAGTGAGGACTGCGCGGGAGCTCCCGCTATTCATTCATTGGACACGAAGCTTTAATCAGATGCATGTTCGGTCCGAATTTCTTTGCATACGTAATTTCCTTACAATCGGACAACGCCTTCCCGGTGCGTTGTTATTGTTGTTGTTATACAATGTATATGAAGGGTCCAGGGGAAGAAGAGGGAATGTCAACTAATGTAAAATGTTCAGGAAATGATTTTAACGTTTCATTACTTATAATGTACTTCTATGTACGTGTCAACTTGAAACGTTATTTTCTCATGACCCTCATTGGTCGTACCCAGACACAATTGTGCCTTCAATAAGTCGCAAAGAGACCTACCAGATCGCGCTGATATCTCAATTTTACAGTGACATTTTAAGTGACATTCTCCCTTCTTCCCGTGGACCCTACATATATGCACTAATAAAGTAACCTTTTCAGCCCGTCAACACACATTTTTGAGCCCAATTACTGTGCATTAGGTGGGAAAACGAGTATTTATATGCCCTAACATGAAAAACACAACATAAGATATTTATCACAAAATAACACGCTTTTATGTACAAAAATGAGGTACTTAACATCGAGCGTTTATCCTCAGATCCTGCTCACAGTCTTAATTAATTACGATGTTTATGAATTACACTTATGCACAAATACATATACAATGTTCAGATTACATAAGTTCGTAAAAACTTGTGTAACGCGTCAATCTTATTTACAGATGATATTGTTCACGACTATGGTTGTGGCGTTAATGTTGATGTATTTTAACTATGTTAACCTGTGTTCTATTGAGTTATTATTATGACCAGATTCAGAAATGTCGACCGAATACAAAAACCGAGCTATGTGCCAAAATCTAAGTTCTGAGATAAACGGAAAAAACATTGTCATTTTCACAGTTGTTAGTTTTTTCTTCCAAAATAGCGTAAAAAAGTCAGAAGCACTTATATTATAAACACTCATGAAAGCTTAATGTTATCTGAGGAATATTATTCTTGCAATTACCTCTTTTGTCTGAACATTTTATGAAATGAGGTATGTGCCAACTTCTGTTTCCTTAAAACTGGGCTAAGTGCCCTAACGTATCCCAATAATGAAAGACAACATTTTCAAGAGCAGAGTTAGCAACCAACAGGTTATGGATAACAATATTTCGATAAAGAAAGGGGATTTTTAAAAAATGAATTTTATTCATAAAACATAAAAAAAAAGTACTCAACTCTTACGTAAAAATCAGAGTTCTTGAAAACTTTGTTGTTGAAAAAATTAATAAATAATTTGAAAATAATGTAGTGTACAGTACTTTTCTTTAGGCTATAATAATTATTATTCAAATATTATTTTTTTAATAAGTAAACAGTGTTCTTCAAACCATGGCTACTGTGTTAGTTCAGTGTAAAAAGGTTTGTTTTCTTCCTTTAGGTATGGAATCATCTTTTTCAGATCTTCCTTCTTCTCAGGCTTCAATCTTGATGTCATTCCCAACCGTGGCAGTTCAAAGTTTTTTATAGTTTCCTTAGTTACCCCTCTTCTAAACACTTGTGTTTTTCTCCAAAGTTCAAAATCACTGAAAGTTCTTTTTGTGTATATGGTTCCGGGCTTTTCCTTGGTGATTTTGACCCAAACAACCTTAGAAATTTCTAAAGTTGTCATATTAAGGCAACTTTTTGCTGCTGCGCTGAAGTCATAAAAATCTTCTTCATCCATCAAAGTTGTTAGAAATGTTTTTTTTTGTGCAAGCAGTACGGAGAAGTCTGACAACATCCAAGGGAACCTCACATTTCTCAACTCTTTTTCTTTTTTCTATGAGACCAAAGTCGCGGTCGCAGCTTAAGAAGGAGTGGCCTGGGACGACATACTTTGTTGAACCTCATCAACATAGTTGTTAGAAACCAAATATATCCAAAGAAACAATAGCATCTTATTTTTATTTTGGCTCCCACAGTTGTGATCACAACAAGGAAGAAGGAAAGAACCACAACGGGAATAACAATTGGTGGGGAACAGCTGAAGAAAGTGGAGAGTTTCAAGTATCTGGGAAGCCTGATACAAGATAATGGAAGAAACGATAGAGAAATAAATGAGCGGGGGAGGCAGGCAGAAGCATTTCGGAGGAGTGTGAGAAGCATGTTATGGAGCAAGGATGTCCCTCAGAACAGCAAAAAGATCATATATCGGACGTACTATGTCCCTATCCTGACGTATGCCTCGGAGACCTGGATTATGAAAGGAAGGGAGAAGAGCAAAATACAGGCCAGTGAGATGAGGTTCTTGAGAAGCAGTATTGGAGCTACAAAGATGGACAGAATAAGAAATGAGAGGACCAGAGAATTAATGAAGGAGGAACCATTACATGATGGTATAGAGAAATCTAGACTTAGATGGTATGGACATGTAAAACGAATGGAGAAGAGGATACCCAGGAGAGTACACGAGACGAAGTAGGAAGGAAAGAGACCGAGAGACAGGTGGCTGCAGGGGGTGGAAGAAAGCGTGAAGAAGAGAGGAGAAGACTGGACAAGGGTGGAGGCTGAGAGATGGTGGGAAGACCGAAGACGTTGGAGAGGCTTGTGTTCCAAACAGACCCGGCCAGTGGCTGGAAACTGTGCAAGATGATGATGATGATGAGTTGTCGCTCCATACGATTATTTTTTTCTTGTTTGTTATGTTACTTTTAATGCCTCTGAATATACAACTGGAGATTTCATTGCCTCCCCGGCCACTCAAACCCTCATGCCAAACAAACATACCGTATTTCCTCGCATAATCGTCGCACTTTTTTGACAAAAATCGTGGAAAAAAGCAGGGTGCGACGATTATGCGAAGAATATTTAAGTTCAAAAAATATACTGTATCATTATTTGCTGCACGGGCCAGTCATTCGCGTAGCGTGAGTCTTAGCCTGCAGTCAGAGACAGGCTTCTTTCTTCTAACAAGGTCACGACAGGTTAACGCTCGCGGAATGTGCTGACGAAGCTAGCCATTCGCGTCGTGGTTCATAGCCCGCAGGCATAAAGACGAGATTACTTTCTCCTGACAAGATCACGCTAGATTAGGCCTATAAACTCGCGGGACGTGCGCTGGCCGTTCGCGTCACAGTTTATAGCCCGCAGGCATAAAGACTAATTACTTTCTGCTGTCAAAATCACGCCAGATTAGGCCTATAAGCTCCCGGAATGTGCGCTGGCCGTGCGTGTCGCGGTTCATAGCCGGCAGGCATAAAGACGACGCGGTATTACTTTCTCCTGACAGGATCACGCCAGATTAGGCCTATAAGCTCACGGAATGTGAGCTGGCCGTTCGCGTCACAGTTCATAGCCCGCAGGCATAAAGACGAGAGTACTTTCTGCTGACAAGATCACGCCAGATTAGGCCTATAAGCTCGCGGAATGTGCGCTGACCATTCGCGTCGCGCTTCATAGCCCGCAGGCATAAATACGATATTACTTTCTCCTGACAAGATCACGCCAGATTAGGCCTATACGCTCGCGGGATGTGCGCTGTCCGCTCGAGTCACAGTTCATAGACCGCAGGCCTAAAGATGAGATTACTTTTTGCTGACATGATCACGCCAGATTAGGTCTATAGTTGACGGAATGTGCGCTGGCCGTTCGCGTCATAGTTCATAGCCCGCAGGCATAAAGACGAAATTACTTTCTGCCGACAAGATCACGCCAGATTAGGCCTATAAGATCGCGGAATCTGTGCGGGCCGTTCGCGCCGCGGTTCATAGCCGGCAGGCATAAAGACAAGATCACGCCAGATTATACGCTCGCGGAATGTGCTAAGTGACGAAGCTTGCCGCTCGCGTCACAGTTCATTGCCCGCAAGCATAAAGACGAGATATTTTTCGTCTGACAAAGTCTCGCCAGGTTATAAAGTCGCGGCAGCATGTGCAACTGACTGGCGCACAAATACGAACATGCTATGCGACGATTATGCGATAAAATTTTATAAACCTTTTTTAGTGTTTGAAAAGTGGGGTGCGACGATTACGCAGTGGCGAAGATTATGCGAGGAAATACGGTAAATCCCTGATTGTTGTCAGCCATGTGCACACCCAGATTAAAACAAGACAACTGTCGTAAGTAATACATTTGGCAGTGGGTTAATGTTGTTAGAGAAATCACTTGCTGCAAGTCGACTGAAATTGTACAGGTATCACTTATGGGAGCAGCTGATTCATTGTGATCTAGTTTCATCATTTCTCTGGCTCGCTCTACTTTCCTGTGGTGAATTTCCGGCGAGGTTCGGTGTAGTTCTTTGTTCTTCTGGTCATTTTTTATTTTGTTGTTTAAAAAATTGCACGTATTACACGTGTCTTTTCTCGGTATCCGAAATCTTAGTTTTGGAAAGTATTTTCTCACAGTTTCTCTGTAAAACCGGTACTGAACTGTAGTATTATGATGAAGTTTTCTAAAAGCTGTATGCAACTTGTTATAGTTCAAATCTTCACTTAAAAACAAATTTGAACTCCTGGCCCTGGTATAGTGGCTTTCCTCCTTCGGTAAACTTTCAATATGATCAATTATTAGCTTTACATCTTCAGCAGTGTATTTTCTTTCTTTAGTTTTGTTACCCCTACATTCAATATAGGTAACGTCACCCCGCTTTTTTTGCTGCAACTAGGGTTGCGACTCTTCGCTTTGTGATACCATGAACTTCAAGGAATGTTCTTTTACACACCTGTGCGTGTTCCCCTTTGCCACCAGGAAGTGAAAAGGAAACAGTTGCCTGCCGACGACTTTCTTCTGGAGCAGTGTACGAACCATGTCGCCTACGTTTAACGTCACTAACACCTAAGAGACCCATTAAATAAGAATTTTGCTTCACGTGGTCTGCCAGACTGTAAAACTGGTTAAATATATTGATCTTTTGCTCATAACCAATGTTCTTGCATTCATAACGGCATCGGCATACAACCTAAAAGTAAAAGTAAACCAACAAGGCATTAGAGGCATTACTATTATTGCCTGTTGGCTATTCTGCACAGTACAACTAAAACACTAAAACCTTAAAACAATCTCAGGCCTACCCACACAATCTTGGAATAAAGATAGCCTATAGGGTTAGCATTGGCGTTCTAGGCCTACCTCATTCTTTTGGAGGAACAGTTTGCTTGTTACTTCCCTCATAACTTTTACCCTCTGACCTCCGCTTCTTCTTAAATTGGTAAACACTTCCTTCTCCCCTTTTACGGCGTTTTTTTTTTTAGGTACATCCATTCTTAAAACACCACAACACACTTAAAACACGAGACTCGCGCCAAAATGCAGCACGGGGGCGTGGTGGCTCAGCGGTCTAGCTGTATGCCTCTCACCAAGGCGGTCCGGGTTCGATTCCCGGTCAATGCATGTGAGATTTTCGAAGTGAAATGCCATGTCCTGTGGTTCGGATTCCACGTAAAAAGGAGGTCCCGTGGCTCATGATCTCTAGATTAACGGTCACGTTAAACTACAAGCTTGCTTGCCAAAATGCAGCACACAATATAACACCAAGACGTCCAAGTAACTACAAAACCGGTCACATGGCGCTTGGCACATAGCCCGGATTTTGATACACAGAAGGTGGCACTTGGACCAAGGGGAATTCTTGTGGCTAAAGTTTGAACTACTTGGAGACTGAATATTACATAGCCCGGTTTTTACCGCGCGGGCATAGGCACATAGCCCACATTTTAGCAATAAAATGGAATTTGATAGTTTTGGCACTTAGCTCGGTTTTTATATTCAGTCGTCAAATGTCAACAGTATTTTGTTAATTATGTTCTCAATCAACCGTTCCTATTTAAATTGGTGGCCTAGTGTGTGTGGTTACAATGCAGAAATTATGCACAACACTAATATGGAAAAATGTCATTTAATCTTATCTGTTACACGAAACTTGAGTCCTATGCATCCGCTGCCCCAGTTCACTACTCACTCGGGACTGAAAACTGTGAGGTCCGTTGGCTACCACCTAGCTATAGTGCTGCGCTCTAACTGTGGTATTGTGTACTGTGTCAAAATGAGGCTTGCACCATCTGTTGTTGCTTCTTCAAACTCTTGCTTTGTTATCTAGAGCCAGCAATGACCTAACCTGTGATAATGTATGCCAATTGAAAAGGACGATCTCAACTATTAACGACCAATCTCTTCCCTGCCTGACATAAACTAATAAGTCATATTTAGACCGAAAATTTGTGTCATTTTATGATAATTATCTTATGTAGTGTTTATCATGTTAGGGCATATAAATACTTGTTTCCCTGCCTAATGTAATTGGGCAAAAAAGTTTGTGTTGACTGACTGAAAAGCTTTCTTTATTAGAACTAGGCAGCACTGAAAAATGTCTTCTATCACTTCAATATATATTGTGCTCCTACCCAATCATATTAGGCAAATAGTGTGTTGACCAACTGAAAAGTATAAATTGGCAGCTAGGTTATGAATGTTTTATACTTGTCATTGCCAAGAAACTGTTAGATTCTGAGTGATTTGAATTTTCTATATTAGTCTTGTGATCTTGATAAGCATCTTGTGGGTAACTGGTTTCAGGCCAATGTTTTAGGACCTGTCGAAGCTCTTTGTTTCATTGTCTGTTCTTGAATTGCAGCATCGCGTGACTGGCAACATGCTGGCAAGGAGCGCACACTGCTATGCTCAGATTGTCGTGCCTACAGTAAGAAGTATGGAGGACTTCCTCCGATCAATAGTACCAATTCAAATGGTAGTGCAGGTGTCGGTGCTGGACGTGGAGAAGCACCTTATTTGTTCCGGCCTGTCCAGAGTGAGTCGTTGGATGATTCACCTAGTCGAATGAGGACTCGAACTAGAGCCAAGGAGCAGGTGAGACAAATTTACACTGTCCATGTGTTGTGTTGGAAACTAATTATTGATGACTTTCGATTACTACTAGCATGAAAGTATATTTAGTCTGGGGACAAGAGTTTAAAATGGTTGGATTTATTAATAATTAGATCACTGTGTTTGTTAGTTCTAAAAACTAAAATTTAATTTTTGATACTGTTACTAAGTCCATTCCACTTCAAATCAAATTGGTTGACATTGTTAACTTGAACTTTGGGTGTGACTTGAATGTAATGTGATTGCATTTCCAGCCCTTCTCTCCATCTCTCCTTGAAGGATTTCTTAAGCTAATTAGCCTCAGAATTGGCTTGAAACTGTTGGGAGATCGGCTTACGACTCCATTCAGGGTGCACATTTTGCTAGACTTTTGGAGTTTTTCGACCATTGTGCTGTGTTGTAAGTCAATCTGTGGAATATTAAAATTAACTGTTCAGTATGTTGAACTTTCCTTAAGTGTTTTATATGCTTTCCATGTGACCACAATGTGTAAATGGTGTTCCCTCATTGTGTCTGTATTTGTTGCCATATGTGTCTGTGACTGTCTACCCAGTAGAGAGCAAATGATGAAAAAGCATGGCGTGTTATTGGTTTTTTCAATGGTTCTGTAATTGTAACCACAAAGATACTTTTACGTTCATGAAAGAGGATGCATTTGCTTTGTGATGTAACCTTTTTTTCTTTCCATGACATGGCTCTGAAATGTTCTGTGGCAATGTTGTGCCATGTATTTGCTGTGAATGAGAAAGTGTCTTTCGGTTGACAGATGTTGATTGCATGTGATCATTTGTACATTCAATGCACCTCATCATATTTTTGTCATCTTCCTTTATCAGTAATACCGTATATACTCGAATACCACCCGCACACTTTTAAACAAAATCGGACGTGAAAAATTGGGGTGCGGGTCTTATTTGAGTCATCCTGATTTTAAAGATTTAAATTGCCCGCCACACGCGATATCGGGTGTTGCGAGTATCCGCTAGATGGTGCTAGCCTTCTTCCGGCTATCACTTTGTTTTACCGTAAGCAGGCGACGTCATACGGTCTCGTGCACGTTTTCCGAGTGTAAACATGGGTTGTACGAAGCGTTTGCGGTCGTTTAATGTGAGTGAGAAGCTGAAAGTTATTGGAAATCGTGCCCGGTAGGAAATATGATATTGACGAGTCATGTATTCGTGATTGAGCGGGATGACGTCTATGCTACAACCACTGGATGTCTGCGTGAACCGCCCGTTCAAAGCAGCCTTGAAACAGCTGTATACGGAGCAGATGGCGGCCGATAAGCACACACTGACTCCAACTGGTCGTATTCAGCGCCCGGAAGTTCAGCTGCAATGTTCGTGCATTTTGACGGCATGGAATCGTATCTCGGGAGATCTCATACGGAAGAGCTTCAAGAAATGTAGTATTTCGAATGCTATGGATGTCAGTGATGACGACATTTAGTGGGATGGTGATAATAGTTCCGAAGTTGGTACTTCTGATGACGATGAATGAAGTGTTTGTGTACTTTTATTTGTATTTTTAATCGTTTGATGTGTGTTATTTTAGGACGACTTCAAAACTGTTGGAAACTATTTTGGATAAATGCTATTCTGTTTATTTAGTTACGATTGTACATAATTTTGAGTAAAAATTTTTTTTTTTAAATGTTGTTCTTCAAAATCAGGGTGCGGGTCTTATTCGGGGGCGGGTCGTATTCGAGTAAATACGGTATGTTCTGCCTCTTGTTGACTTCTTCAGATGCTAGTATTATAGAATTATTGCTGATCACTGGAGCTACTCAAATAGTATAGAGTTGTTGTGTGTGCCAAATTAGATGAGCACATGACAGAACAAAAAAACACCGTAAATAAATAGTCTTCTCACAATTTACTATCCACGCATAACTACCTAATCCCCACCCACACAATCAACATGTTCCCACAACAACATAACGTCGTAAAATTCCCCCTCCCCCTCCCCCTCCACCCCTCAAAAGCATTCTGGTAGAGCTCACTCCTCAACGCCCTACCTGCTTTCCCCAACCACCTCTCTCGCCTCCACATACCTCAGCATAACTTAGGTAGACACGATTCATCACCCAGACAGGACAATGCCACCAGCATTTCTTCGGACCAACAAGCTGCGCCACATGTAAATGTTTCTTCCAATTTCAATTCAATACAACACAAACACAGTTTTGCAATAACGATAAAAATAAGGTTCTTTTCTTTTCTCTTTTTCTCATTTTAGATCACCCATTCAGATATTAAACTAAAGACCATAAATTTTAACTAATATTTTACTTCGAATGCAACTAGAAGATACTCATTTTTGGACCCAAGGCGATTTCCGCATAAGATATGAAGGCATAAAGCTTCCAAATCCACTAACACATCTTCTTCTATCGTAATAAAGGACAGTATAATTCACGTGGGGGTTTGCCTGTTCCTCTATCGGGCGCGTCCCAGGTGGCGGATAGGGGGGCTCGCCGGACTTGTCCGGAGGGTTTGAGGGAAATAAAATACCTCTCGCGGACCAAAAACAGGCCCCTTGCCAGGGTTATGGTGAAGCTACGTTAGGCCTAGCAAGCCAGTAGTGGATATGAAACTGCTTTTAAAACGGGAACGGGCCTCGGAAAGGACAGATCTAAAGGAAGCAGACCTGGCTACGGAAATGGACTACGAATCGGAACTTTGAATATAACTTCATTGACGGGAAGAGTGGAGGAGGTTGTGGATATGATGGAGAGGAGAAAACTGGATGTACTCGGACTGGCAGAGACCAGATGGAGAGGGGAAGGAAGAAAAGAACTGAGAAATGGCTTGCAGCTATACTGGGTAGGAAATGAGGAGGGGAAGAGAAATGGAGTGGGAATGGTGGTGAGAGAAGGGCTGAGGGAGGAAGTAAAGAGGGTAAGTGATAGAATAATTAGAGCCAGAATCACTGTGAAAGGTAGAAACCTGGACATTCTGCAAGTCTATGCACCACAGGTGGGATGCACAGAAGGCGAGAAGGACGAGTTTGAAGAGGAGTTGCAGAAGCAGTTAGTGGGGAGAGACCTGATAGTCATGGGAGACCTAAATGCCCATGTCGGAACTGATAGAAGAGGTTTTGAGGAAGTGATTGGTGGTGAAGGATGGGGAAACAGGAATAAGGAAGGAGAGAGATTGTTGGAACTGTGCAAGATAAATGGGCTAATGGTTGGAAACACATGGTACAAGAAGAGAGAGAGCCATAAAATTACTTGGTACAGCAGGGATTTGACTAGGAAATCAGTGGTGGACTATATGCGGGAAGGAGACAAAGAAGAGTATCACGGATATAAGGGTAATACCTTCAGAAGCCCTGGACAGTGACCACCGTCTGCTGGTCGCCAAGGTGAGAGGACTGAAGGAAAAGAGGAGAACTGAGAACCAAGGAAGAAGAATAAGGACATGGAAGCTGAAGGAGGATGGAAATAAGGAGAAGTTCCAGATATTAGTGAGGAACAAATTACCGAAGGATGATCCGAAAACCAGGTGAAGAAGAATGGAATAGGTTCAAGGACGTGTTGGTAGAAGCAGCGGAAGTCGTGTGTGGCAGAACTAGTGGAAAGAAAAGGTGGAAGGAAACACCATGGTGGAACCCCAGAACTAAGGAAGCAGTGAAAAAGAAAAATGAAGCATTCAGGAAATGGTTCCAACAGAGGACAGACAGAACAAGAGAAGAATACCAAGAGCGGAAGAAAGAAGCAGGAGAAGTAGTGAAGGAAGAGAAAAAGAAATGGCTGGAGAAATGGAGGGGGACTGTGATGGCAGTAAGAAAGTGTTGTATGGAATGATAAAGGCAAAGAGAAGAGATACAGGGGAAAATGTCAGAATGGTGGACAGGAATGGAAAGGAGGTCGAAAATATGGAAGAAGTAAAGGTTATCTGGAGAGAATACTTCAAGGAACTCCTAAATCCAACTAAAACCAGCGTAGTGGACATTGTGGAGGAAGAAACAGACAGTGACCAAGACATTTCAGAGAAGGAATTGACATGGAAAGAAGTGGAGGAAGCATTAAAGAAGATGAAAGGGGGAAAGGCACCGGGAATAGACGAAGTGAGTGTGGAGATGGTGAGAGCAGCAGGGGTGATAGGAACACAGTGGGTCTTTCGAGTAATGAAAGTGATATGGAGGGAGAAGAAAATACCAGAGGACTGGAAAAGAGGGATAATAATACCCATATTTAAAAAGGGAAGTAGGAAGGAATGCAAGAACTACAGGGGAATTACACTCATGTGCCACTGCGCCAAAATATTTGAGAAGGTACTGGAGAGAAGAATTCGGACGGAAGTTGAAGATGGGCTGAGGGAAGAACAGTATGGATTCAGGCCAGGAAGGTCAACAGTTGACCTCATCTTTGCAGTAAGACAGCTACAAGAACACCATTATGAATATGGGAAAGATCTGGTGATGACCTTCTTGGATATTGAGAAAGCATATGATAGTATTAATAGAAACAAGGTATGGGAAGCAAAAGCAGTGAAGAAGGAGACAGTGGCAAGAGTGAAAGCAATGTACGAGGGAAGCAAAAGCTGTGTAAAGGTGGGAAGAGAGAGAACGGAATGGTTTCAACTGGAGAGTGGTCTGAAGCAGGGAAGTGCTCTCTCACCCCTGTTATTTATAGTGGTGATGGATGAAATCATACGAAAAGTGGTAAATAGCATTGGGGAAAGGAAAATGAAGGCAATGTTGTTTGCTGATGACCTTCTGGTATGGGGAGAGGATGAGGAAGAAGTACAAGAGCAATTAGATGAGTGGGAGAAGGTAGTGTTATCATATGGGATGAAGTTCTCAGCACAAAAGAGTGAAGTGGTCATCACAACGAGGAAGAAGAACAGACAGGATATGGGCATAACACTTGGAGGACAGCAGTTGCAGAAAGTAGAATGCTTCAAGTACTTGGGAAGCTTAATTGAAGAAAAGGGAGGCAATAGGATGGAAATAAATGAGAGGGGAAGGTGCGCAGATGGATTTTTCAAGAGTGTTAGGGGGATGATATGGAATAAAGATGTACCACAAAAATGTAAAGGAATCTTCTACAAGACCTACTTTGTGCCAATTTTGACATATGATTCAGAAACATGGGTGATGAAGGAAAGGGACAAGAATAAAATACGAGCAGTGGAGATGAAGATCCAGAGGAGTAGGGTAGGAGTGACAAGAATGGACAGAGTAAGGATTGAGAGAGTCAGGGAGATGGTAAGAGAGGAACCATTGCAAAATAGAATAGAGCGATCTAGGCTACAATGGTATGGACATGTGAGGAGGATGGAAGAGGAGAGGATACCGAAGAAGATGTTTGGAATGGAAATGACGGGAAGGAGGCCAAGGGGAAGACCAAGGGACAGATGGACAAAAGGAGTTAAGAAGAGTGTGGAGGAAAGAGGAGTGTGCTGGGACTCAGTAAATGACGAGAGATGGTGGATGGAGAGGCTTATGTTCCAAGCAGACCCGACCAGCGGTTGGAAACTGCTCAAGATGATGATGATGATAATTCATGTGAAGTTTCCACTAGAAGAGCAATGAACGAAGAAACATGATGCACTAAACAAGTACAGGGAAGAGACTAAGGGGAATAATCAACCCTATAATATAAACAGACAATATATATTTCCCATGTTAGATAGGGGCCGATAACCTAGATGTTAGGCCCCTTAAAACAACAATTATCATCATCATCCATGTTAAGCTTCGCCTACTACTCTAATAGTTAATTATTATTCATGCGTAAAAGAAAAATTTTAACTTAATAATTGTTAAATTTTAATTTTTAAGAATATTCTCACTGTATCACCATCAATTATTAATGGATCTATAGTTTTTAAAACAGAATATACAGTTTTAGTTATTTTAAGCAAATTTTTTATCACAAGGGATCTCTTTAAATAGACACGAAGTAAGTGTATAATTTTAGAAAACTTTGTACATTGTATCTTTGTTTGATATATAGTCATATGAGAAGCTGAGGAAGGCAACTAGTGATTCCCGAAACATGTACTTCATTTCGAAAATGTAATTAATAAATTGTGTATTGACTATGCAGAATTTTAAATTTCAATAACTAAGAAAACGCTGAAAAATGGCTTCCAACACTATAATAAAATTACACTAATCTATAAATGGAAGGCAAGGTGTACTGATGTATGTATGAAATTTAACAGTGATAATAGACATGAATTTATAATTCATTTCCAGACACACTAGAAACTAAAAATGTGTTAAAAAGGAAGCTGATACCCCAATAACAGTGGAGTGGCTTGCCACGGTGGGTGAGTGGTCAACGTGTCGGTCTACTAACCCCAAGCTTGCAGGTTCACTCCTAGCCTTGGTAAGTGATTTTTGAATGGCGGCAGAAATTACGACACCATGTCATATGATGTTGGCGTGTCAATGAACCCATTTGAATTCAGTAGGCCGTGTTCATAATGGCAAAATTAATCTCGGGAGTTTCCGCCAGCACAAAGTTCCTCATTTCTCTACTAGAAAGCGCTATAGTGTTGAAGGAGCTTAGATATCTAACCTCCTTGACTTTCTTAGTGCTTCAAGGAACAACGAAATTCGACATGCAAGGTACCCTTTGGGTGTCAAATAACAAAGCTTGTACCTGGCACCTTCGGCCATACGATATTATTATTATTATTATTATTATTATTATAGTTCATTATTATAGCTCATTGTTCCTTCCAGAGCTGAAAAAAAAACGAGTGTGTCAATCACCTGGCTAACAAGAGCGAGCATAGGCCACGTCGTGAGGGAATGCCTGTCATTCCGTGCACTGTCTGGCGGATCATGTGCAATCTGAAGTGGTGCTGGAACAAAGGCTTAAGCTGCAGCCCTCTAGTGTAGGAATTTGAAATGGCAAAGGGTTGGAAGGGGGAAGGGCCAAAGGAGATGGGCAGGAGAGAGGAGAGGGGTTTATCTCAGTCTCTGCAAAAAAGGAAGACCGACTTACAGTCATCACAGAAACACAGGTTATGAGACAAATTCAGTTTACATCCAAGTACACGGTGGTGATGAGCAATATGTCCCAAGCCCCCAAAATGGAAATGACATCTTTTGTGGGGAAAAATCCTTATAAAATTTGTATGTATGATTTCAAAACTATGTGGAAACGTGCTCACAACTGCCTCCTATGGGTAGATACTTGTAATTGAAATGCCATGTGCGTTGAAGCAGGGCTCCGGTATTCCAAGATGGCGGGCATCAGGTAGGTGGAGGTCTCTCCTTCAGCTAGCAAATGTGTTACCGTAATATTAGCGCAAACGTAAACGTACCATGCAAGATCAGAAGGATGTTGAAAAATTGTGTGGCAGCATATGAAAATGGACGTGAACGCCAAATGCCAGCAGAAACACAACAAAAACTGCCTCCGTCCCAGAATTTACTATTAATAGGTGTCAATTTTGTTATGAAATATTTGAATATATCCATATTTTTAATGTAGGGAATATGTTGTTGCATTTAGGGACATTATCGTCATCAGCCTCGTGTACTTGCGTATGTGTGGAAGCTGTCTAATAACCTGCATTATTGTGGTTATTGAGAGAGTGTGTTGGTTATTTAGGGCTAGGATTGGGAAGAATGGGATCATGGCACTTGAAGTACCATCCCGACATTTTTAGGATAGACAAGGCAGGTACCGGGAATCTACTCATCGATTATCCTCACAAGTTTGAGTGTACTCTGTTCCAAACTCATACCAGGATTTAAATCATCCATGGATTACCCGGGGATTGAACCCCAGCTGTCTGAACGGGTAGCTACTACGTTTACCCCAAGACCACTCACAGCTCCTGTAGAGAATGTGTGGCTAGTATTGATTGATGATGGACTACGATTCGATAGCCAAATTGCAATAAGGTTGTACCTGAAAAAGCTAAACTTTTCGTAGAATGACATCCAAGTACAAGTTCGTTGCCTAACGTCCTCATTTATATATAAATTTAACTAATATCCTGAGTTTGGTAAGACCTGTCCGTAGTGTATACAGTAGAACCTCGATGCATCGTTTTTCAAGGGGGAGGGGGAAAATGACGATGGATGCGGGAAAACTATAAATGCGGGTTACACAAAAAATTTGAGTAAAAAAAAGAATGTACGGTTACTGTATTTGGACATATTTCTTTATGTAAACTTCATAGAGGCATCAAAATATTGCAACCACGATGTACGCGATATGATTTCATCTGTGTCATTTTATCACTTGCTCTTTTTAGTAAGAAAGTCATTAATTGTTTTTTGTTTCGTCGAAGCTTTGCGTTTCAGACGAAATAAAGCCTTCTCTACTTGCATAATGTTCTCTTCTTCACTATCACTGATATCATGCGAGTACATGAAGGATTTCACCTTCGCTAAGGCGGCATGCGCCTCGGCGAAACTCGGGACGACTTGGGGCTCACGATCGTCTTCTTCCTCTTCATCACTCCTCTCCCCCGCGCCTTCATTGCACAGCTCTTCAATCGTTTCCACTCCACATGTGGCTACATTAGAATCGATCAGCACATAGTCTTCAAAATCAACGGGGACAGAGTCACTTTCACCCCTTAATTGTTCCCAGTCGGCATCATCATCATCATCATCATCATCATCACTATCTTCACCATTAGAACAGGGATTTCCAGTGGAGTCTATTTACGCCGCGCGTAGCTGACAGCTGAAACCACCTTTCTGGAAACAGTTCATGTCGGTTGGCTGGGACACCTGCTGCCGCCAAGCTGCTACTGTGAAATGAATCACTTTCAGTGGATCGATTTTCTTACTCGTTTCCTTCCCGGCATCCAACAAGCACACAGCAGTTTGCACTAGGCGCTTACAGTACAGCTGCTTGAAGCATTTTATCACCCCAGCAACACGCTGGTACAATTTGGGTGGAAATGCACAACTTTCACATTGCGAAGAAATGACGTGTCCTGTGGATGAGCGGCACAATTATCCACAAAGAGCACGACTTTTCTTCCTTGTGCACCGATAGAGGCACCAAAGGACCTTAAAAATTTAAAAAATATTTCGGTGGTCATCCAAGCTTTTTTGTTTGCATGATATGTCACAGGTATTTTTTTTCGTGTTCCTAAAACAACGTGGTTTTAATGATTTTCCCACGGCATCAACATTCCAGTCGACGAAATTGTACTTTACATGAAAGTGATACTAGGCATTACTCTAAATGAACAAAAGTGCATACTCACCCCGATGCAGGTGATAACCTACCTCGGGGTTGTCGTGAACATACCCAACTCATGCGTGATGTTACATCAAGTGACTCGCCAGAGAGTGCAAGAGACAGTCAGGGATCTACATCTATACAACCAGAAGCAGAGGGAGCAGGCCGCAGGCTTTCTCAGCCATCTAGGTATGGTATCATGAACACATTGAACTCTTTTTCTATCACTTCCCGCACCCCTTCCGCCCACCTTTGCATGATTGAAGGGGCCAGACTGTGTCCCATTGGCAGGCGAGTCCAAATGTAATGCCGACCGTCATAATACACACCATAAAACAGTTGCGATCTTTCACTGAGGGGGAGCTGATAAAAGCCCGATTTTAAGTAGAGTTTTATGGCTAAATGATTAGCCGGAATGGAAGTCAAAGCCTGGGCTGCGCTTTGTAGTGAGAACTTCGGTGCAGTTATGTATGGGGTCCACTCGCTCAAATCGTAGATGACCCTGGCCTGTCCATTGGCCTTTGGCACGAGAAAGAGGGGAAAACTATAGAACCCCTTGAAGGGATATAGGATTCCCGCTCGACACAAATCATTCACTATTTCTGTCATTAATGGAGTCACTCGAGTTTTTCGAAACACTGCTGGAGCCCCCGTGGGGCGAGGTAAGTGTATGCCAGTTTGTAAAATTCTAGTCACATATTGAGCATTAGAGGACTCACCGTAAGGTACTGGGTTGGCTAATGGCACTGCAACAGACACGTACGATGTTGGCGGCGCTGGTCTATTTGATGGTGGAGTCACTGTCCATTGTAGTTGATCCGGGGGATCGGCGATGGTGATTCGGCGTATCGGCGGGCGGCGCGGATATTCGGGATCTTAAATCCATTCATCGTCGTCTTCGTCCTCTGGCGGGAACTGGTATGTGGGTTCATCTGGATCTGGAGGTTGTTCCCTGGCAGGAGTGCCTGCCTCTGGTGGCGCTGCGGGCGCGACCTGCTCCCCGGACTCCTCGGCTTCTGTCCCCATGACATCCCAAGGCGCACTCCTCCATCGAAACCAATTGACAATATATACTTCGTGTGGCACCAGATTGCTGGGCATGGCCACGTCCTCAGGAGTTGGTTCTGGCTCGTCAGGATTATATTCCTGCCAGAAATCACGTAGAACATTCTGAAGATGTCTCGCAGGCGGGTACCGGGTGAGCTGATGGTGTGGCGTGGTGGACCGCTCCAACACCTTGTGCAGGGTCTGACCTTCCGCCTACGGCGATGTGTCGCACGACACATTGAAATACTGGAGATAACACTGAACACTCAAAGAAAGGTAGCTGCTGTGGTGTCTACGTGGCCTCTGCCATCACTGTTCATTCACAGCAGAACGGTTAGTCGTTCTTTTGAACTTTTCACCCTTCAGCGCCAGTGTTCTGTCTGGAAGGACACTGTAAAAAAGTGCGGTCTCGTCCGCGTTGTATATGTCTCGCGACTCATAACCTTCCAGTAGCGATGGCAGTCTCTCGAACCACAGCTCCTTACCTTCCGTGTCCACAAAAGCACTTTCTCCGCAAACCTTCTTGAAGACTAGCCCATGTCGCCCATTAAATCAAGCGATCCATCCATTCGATGCAGCAAAATTATCAATCTTCATTCTTGCAGCTATCTTCTTGGCTTTTTGCCGTAAAATTGTTCCATCTATAGGGATATTGGAAGCCCTTGCTTGCTGGTACCAAGTGAAAAGGACATTCTCGAGCTCCGCGAATGTAGATTCTCTTCCAGTTTTCCTTTGCTGGAACTGCCACATTTATCAATTTGCTCTCTTATCTCATTCTTCTTGGCAAATATGGAATTTAAAGTTGAAGGTGCTAACCCAAGACGTTTAGCGGTATCAACTCTTTTTTCGGAAGGATTTGATTCAACTTCATCTGTAATTTTCTAGCGTTCTTCGAGAGTTCTTACTTTTTTTCACGGGACGTGACGTCCTGAATAACAATACTACACAGAACTAAAATGAGAAAGACAACGTAATTACGAACTACAGATAAAATTGTAATCGCCGCACACAACCAAGTTACTACACAGAACCACTCAGAATGAAATGAAACAGCACAATGACGGCTTGGCAATTCGAGCAGAATCGTTGGCGCCTGAAGGCTCATAGGCGTGGTTGTATAGTGTGGTTGCGCGTAAACAATCTGCGCACTGCAGTCCATTCTACTTGAACCTTGCTTCAGCCGAGAAACTTGCTCAAGCCTAGGATCTCCTAATGGTTCGTACCTCGTGCATTCTCGCGTAACAGGTTGCCGCTATTCTATGCCGCTTCAAATTTAAAAGAACGTTTGCATATATTTTTCTCATAAATGATCAATGCGGGAAGTTTGTGGCCAAGGACTAGTGATTTTTTGACGGTCCATGCGAAAAAACAATAGTTTGAGGAACGATAGATGCAGGGAAATTTAACATTAGTTTATATGGAAAATTTTCGGGACTAATTAAATTGAACGATGCATACGGGAAAACGACAGTTCCGGGAACGCTGCATCGAGGTTCTGCTGTATATGTTAGTATTCTTAGCTTCCATCGCAAGATTCCAGATTTGATCCCCAGCTCTGCCATGGAGGATTATTAATCCTGGTATGAGGGATGAAATGCAGGGACGTAACCTAGGGGTGCTAGTGCACCTGAATCCATTACTTTCTCGCCCTTCAGGGCACCGTCAACAATTTGGGGGGGAAATCAAGGATGTACAGTATTTTGAAATCTTCGAAATACATGTTCTTGTAGTGATCTACGTCTGGGTTTGCTGCCCAGAAACGTTCTGTGTGTAGACGCATGAGAAGCTCTACAAGATGTTTCTTTCCACATCAATCTGTGTTGTCATGAGGTTCAGTATCGTAACACATTCTTCATTACAGGACAGTTTATAAGGGGGACATCATTTCAATGTGATAACTCGTTGACATCCCGCCTCGCTCGCTATCTGATGCACGAATGACTCACTGTTTCGGAAATTATCTTTCTCAATCTTCACCGTTAGTAAATCATGTCAGTCACATTTTTCTGCTTCTTCCCATCTAAAGAGAAAAATCAGTATAAGATTGTTACCATGCATCTGGAAAAGAGAGATGAATACATTTTTAGTTGTTTTGAACTTTTCCTCCCATGGCAAGATTCACCCTTCAGCGCCAGTGTTCTGTCCGGAAGGACACTGTAAAAAAGTGTGGTCTCCTGTGCACCCCTAGTTCATGCATACTGGATATGCTTCTGTTGGAACGAAGTGCACTCAACCTTGTGATGAAAAATGAGAATAGCGACGGGATCGAATGCCATTCTAAACCATTGAACGAGAAGTTTTTGGTGACTTCCCACTGTAAGTTTAGGTGAATGCCGAGATGGTATCTGTTCAGTGGAATAATGGCACCAGTCACAGTAAATACAGTAGATCATCATCATCATCATCATCATCATTTCCCCTTATCCAGCTCCTGCTGGGTCGGGGTATTTATGGCACTTCTCCACTTTCCTCTTTCCTTCCACCATTCTTCTTCCACGATCTTGTCCCAGTCCAGATTTCTTTTTCTTACGCTGTTCTTCACTGAATCAATCCACCTTGTTCTAGGTCTTTCTCTTACCCTTGCACTTCGCCTCCAGCATCTGTCTTGGTATTCTATTTTCCTCCATCCTCTTTACATGTCCAAACCACCTTAGTTTATTCTTCTCAATTCTCTCATTTAGTTTTCCCATCCCAACTTCCTTCCTAACATCTTCATTCCTCACTCTGTCTTTCCTTGTCTTTCCTATCATACTTCTTAGGAATTTCATTTCACTGGCTTGGATTCTACTCTCTTGCCTGCTTGTCAGGGTCCAAGTCTCAGCTGCCTAAGTTAATATGGGAACATAGTACACTTTATACATTACCTCCTTGCTTTTCCTTGGTACTTCCTTATCCCAAACAAGTTTTCTTACACTTTGATAGAATGCATTGCTCTGCTGTACCCTCCTGCCAATCTCCATGTCCAACCTACCAGTTTGCATCAATTCACTTCCTAGGTATTTGAACGTGTCCACAATTTCCAAACTCTGACTTCCAATTTTCACAGTGCCCTTTCCTTGTCTTTCCCCTCTTGTCATCACCATGGTCTTGCTTTTCTCTATACTGATTTTCAGGCCGTACTTCTGAATATTTTCGTTCAGTGCATCTAGTTGTTTTTGCACTTCTTCGGTGTTCCTTCCCCAGACCACAATATCATCTGCAAATAACAGTAACTTCATTTCTTTATGTCCATATGCTTCCTTTGTTTCCTTTACAATTTCATCCATCACCATTATGAACAAGAGAGGTGACAGCACACTCCCTGTCTTAGTCCAGTCTTGTTCCTAAACCAATCTGTCTTTCCAACTGGGGTCAGTATCCTGCTAACACAGTTGTTGTACATTGCTTGCACCATTTCCAACATTTCTCTTCCCAGTCTCTTCTTAACCATGGTTTCCCATACCTTCTCTCTGGGGACACTATCATATGCCTTTTCTAGATCTATGAAAGTCATGATCAAATCCTCTCCACATTCCCAGTTCTTTTCCATCACCTGCCTCAAGCTAAAGATTGGGTCCACTGTGGATCTTCCACTCCTGAAGCCATACTGTTCCTCTTGCAACTCTCCTTCCATCTTTCTTCTAATTCTTCTTTCTAATATCCTGCAGTAGAACCCCTATTTAACATTTTTCGAGGGTCTGGTATTTTTTAACCTTAAATGGGGGTTTACCTTAAATCGAGGTTTCGATAAAAAACAAATCTTTTCCAGACTTCTTTGACTGTATTGACTTGAATTGCACCAACACACATAATTAACACAATAATAACAATAAAACAAGGAGATACCTACCCTACACTTTTCCAGCACATTACAAAATTAAAACGTCCACAAAATACTTACACAATTACAGTAATGTAATATATAGAGAGTTACTTTTCCTACATACAACACACAATTACACAACTTTCACAGTGTCACATTTTTTGAAATACAGTAATCAAACATGGTAGTCTGCTTTTTAGCACTTTTGGATTTTAGGTTCAGAATGTCCATCTCCAATTGATTTACTCTATCTATAACAGAGTTGTGCACTTTGAATGCTGTGACATATCTCCGAACAATGTCTATGCTGGCAACAGCTTCACTGAATGATGGCGGTTGCATTTCTTCATCCCTAACATCATCGTCTTCGTCGATACCATCATCATTCTGCTTGGCTTCATCTTCGCAGATTTCCTCAACATCCCGGATGCATGTAGTGATGGCATCATCGTCACACGCCACAGATTCATCAAAAGTGATGGGCAAATTGTCAGATACCTGCACCCAATCATGCATGTCCACTCCTGCTTCATCACCGTCTTTGTCGTGAGTGCTCATTTCATTAAATCCAGCATTATGAAAGCAATTTGAGATGGTTTCCTTAGTTACCATTTTCCAAGCTCCTGTGAGCATATGCATTGCTTGCAGGATGTTCAATTTAAGCACTTCATTCCTATCAATAAAGGCCAGTGCCTTAAGGACAAGAGCTTTCCGATACTTGCTTTTCAGGCTATGAATAATCCCTAGATCCAAGGGCTGGAGTCTGCTAGTGCAATTTGCAGGGAAGAAATGCACTTTCACATTCCGCAGAAATCCTAAGTCTTTTGGATGAGCAGGACACTTGTCCATAAAGAGAACAACCTTCCTGTCTTTAGCACCCGTTCGTGCATCAAAAGCTTGCAAGAACTTTTTGAACAATTCCGCAGTCATCCAAGCACTTTTGTTGCTATAATACTTACATGGCAGCGTAGAATTGTTCTTAAAGCAACGTGGTTTCTGGAACTTTCCAATTACTAAGGGTTCTAGCTTGTCGCTGCCATCTGCGTTGCTGCATAAGAGAACAGTAATTCTCTGCTTGCTCATTCTTCCTCCATGGCATGCTTCTCCTTTAACACTTAAGGTTTTAGAGGGCATGAGTTGGTAAAACAGGCCAGTTTCATCCACATGGTATACATCCCGAGATTCGAAACCTTCCAAGAGGGCTGGCAGCACCTCTTCTTTCCAGTGTTCAACACTTTCATCACTAACTGCAGCACTCTCTGCACATACTGCCCTGCAAGTTATCCCATAGCGTTTTTTGAACCTATCCAGCCAACCATTTGAAGCTTTGAATTCTGTAAGCCCAAGTTTCCCTGATATTGTAGATGCTTTCATTTTTATCAATGCCCCGTCGATTGGTAAGTTTCCAGCACGTGCTCCATTGAACCACTCCATTAGCTTCGATTCCATTTCTTCGTACGGCGACTTTTTAACATTTTTTCTTTGCTTTTGAGCCGCACTGTGTTTCTTGATCCAGAATCTTCTCCTTATTCTTCAATATGCCTGACAATGAAGACTGTGCAAGTCCCAGGCGTCGAGCCATTTCACTAACGGGTACATTTGCGTTTCTCTCCACTTCCCGAATCAAGTTCACTTTCTCCGCGACAGATAGAGTTTTTCTTTTAGCTGCCATAGTCAACTTCACTAAAACAATGAATGTGAGTGAGCAAACTGATATACAGCTGGATTATCCACGCGAACTGATGCAAACTTGCGTTGTACTGTAATGCCGCTACGAACGTACCGACTCGCGTAAGCATTCGATGCGGCGCCGCGCCGGCGGGACTGTTAGCACGCTGTATATCGTGTCTTCGGCCGCGGTCGGCTGAGATCGTGATCGCTCGTGCATGTCGCGAAGAATCGATATAGAAGATGATCGATCGTATCCAATATAAATGCTGGAGTTCCTTTTCTGCCTTGAATCATCCTTAACGAGCTTATGACGTCTTTTTCATAGGTTCTTAATGACGCATAACCATAACACACGAACTGATGCAAACTTGCGTAAATTGACGATATACTGTAATGTCGCTACGAACGTACAGACTCGCGTAAGCATTCGATGCGGCGCTGCGCCGGTGGGACTGTTAGCACCCTGTACATCGTGTCTTCGGCCGCAGTCGGCTGAGATCGTGATCGCTCGTGCATGTAGCGAGGAATCGATATGGAAGATGATCGATCGTATCCAATATAAATGCTGGAGTTCCTTTTTCGCCTTGAATCATCCTTAACGAGCTTATGACGTCTTTTTCATAGGTTCTTAATGACGCATAACCATAACACACGAACTGATGCAAACTTGCGTAAACTGACGCTATACTGTAGTGCCGCTACGAACGTACAAACTCGGACAGACCTCGCGCAAGCATGCGATGTGGTGCCGGCGTGACTGTTAGCACGCTTTAGGCCTACATTGTGTCTTCAGTCGCGGTCGGGTAAGATCGAGCTCGCTCGTACATGTAGCGAGGAATCGATATGGAAGATGATCGATCGTATCCAATGTAAATGCTGGAGTTCCTTTTCTGCCTTGAATCATCCTTAACGAGCTTATAACGTCTTTTTCATAGGTTCTTAATGTCGCATAACCATAACTAATCGAAATAAATACTCGCGAATTTTAACATTTCCTAACGCTAAATGCGGGTTTTGACGTAACGCGAATTACGTTAAATCGAATATAAAATTGCATTGCACTTATGGAATTGTCACCCCCCTCTTACTCTTACTCTTTCTCTCGCGCACCTCCAGCTCGACAAACTCCCTAGAGGGCCTGCCAACCTGAAGGAAACTTACCAACGGCGACCCCAAGACATCCATTACGGGACTTGATGGCTTTGCCTCGGCGGCCGGTACTCGGGTGACACCCTCAGATGTACAAGAGAGGAAGTACATCGTTTTATCCACAAGCTAGAAAAGTGGAAGACTTACCTGGTGAGGATCATTTCACCGCAGCTGTCTTGAGGTTGGGGATGGGATGTTAAAGGCCAAATAAAGTAGTAATTACCAAAATAGAGGGGTATGTATTAACAATAAAAGGGTAAATTACAAATAGTAGGAACTACACTCTTTAGGGAGAAGAGATCACCCTATCAAACTGATTTTATCACACATGAAATAATTGTCCTAGAATGGACGGTCACAAGGTCAGTAACGCTATGTGGCACGGGACGCCACTTAACATGCTTTAGGACGCCAACCGGATTATGAAATGAGCAGGTACACGGAATGGTAATATCTTACTATAGTAATCAGGTACACAAGAGAAAGCTATCCCTAGCCAAATGGATTGACACAAGAATTGAACTTGGGAACATGTGCGCACAAATCCCCAGAACAAACATAAGAACATGAAATGCCACCGCGAAGGTTGCGCAATACCAGCATGAATTTACAAGTTACACCCGGAATGGAAATATGTTACCAACACACGTACGAACACATCCTGAACAACGTAAAAGGAAAAGAGAACGAAATTAAATGAAAAAACTACATTACAAATTACAGACTTCAGAAAAACGGAGCGGACGGTATCACACGACCGTCATGGGCCCCGACACGAACTAGACTCTTAAAATGGCGGACGCTAACGGTACACCAAGGTACAGTTGCACCATAGGGCGCTACTCCCAAAATTTGGGATTTGAACCAATCCCATAGGTGAAACAGAAATACAAGGTATGGGAAATGCAAAAATGAAACGCACTTGGGGCGTAAAAGGAGGAAAACCAAGGCAAAGCGTCACGTAAACTACAAACACCACGTGGACGTAAGGTGATGCAATACCAGGAACAGGGACCCCTTAGAACTAAAACTCTGCATGGCTGCAATTGGGAAAATTCCAAGAAGCGTGATCACAGGAGAAAAATAAATAAATAAATTTGGAACCCAAACTAAAAGGACGCACTCGGTTGCGCAACAAAGGAAATCCTCGCGCAAAAACAAGAAAGATTCCCCACTATGAAAACTAACTTCCGAAGAAGGAAAAATTGATAAACAATTTAGATATTAAACAGTGGGAGACATCAACCCATTAATCGGCCGAAGGTCAACCTGTTGCGCCATTACCACGAGGTAAATAACAACACGAAAATTTACACACGAGGAAAACCGAAACACAAACCAAAATATCGCAACGGACAAGTTAAACGAAATATCACGCTTCCCAGAATACACCCAAAATACAACTACATTATTCAACTAATAAATTGAACTATGACTAAAGCCATCTCATTAGGTGGCTGATACCTGTATTTTCACCCCCGGGTCATCCGAGCATCCAGGCCAAGTCCTTCTCGGTGAACAGTCAAAATAGAAGAGAGAGTCCTAATGCGAACGTTCAAACACATATCAAAATGGCAAGATAATTTCTAAAGAGCAGTCGTAACACACACGCACACTAGAATCCCCTGGCTTCTTGAACGTAGTCCGTAAGACACTTCCGTGTTCACTTCTGTGAGAGTTGGCCACACTGGTCGGTCGCTATGCGCTCGTCACTTGTCATCTCCCGGCGGTCGATACATCTCGCGATGGTCGTGGCCGGAACAATCGATACAGGCGATGTTGTTTTCATAAATGCGTAATTCCAATAGTTTATTTTTAAGGTTAGGGAACACTAAATTCCAGAACCAGTGCACATCAGGTCCGGAGTTATACCTCGCGTGTTTTGACTGAGAGGGCGATGTTATATCCTGGAAGATTTCGTCTATAAGGTGTTCATAGACCAAATTTGCAACTGTCGGCATAGGCCACAATGTTCTTCAGAGATTTTGGTAAGTGAAGGAAATTATGAAGCGTTCGCTCCAACTGGAAATACAGGGATGGGTAAATTTTGGCAGGAATTGAATATCTTAGGTTAGGTATATTTTTATGTCAGCTAAGTGGGGTGAAACACGTCACAGGAATAATTTTCGGGACTTGAAATTTCTTCCGGTAAATGCTGGTTTACGCTAAATCGGGGTTATACTGTACATGCTGTTAACGAGTGGGCTGCGAGACAAAATCTGTTAGGGGAGCCCTTCTTCCAATATTATTGGTCACAATGTCCCAATATATATTTTCAGTGATCACTGAAGCACCACACGAGTTAACTAAAATGTTCATATGATAGTAGGGACCACTCATATAATATCTGGACGAAATTCTCGCAATAGCGTGCTTTCAAACAACAAAAATGTAATTTAAACAAAACTACAAAAAGGGCATGGAAGCCCTTCTTCGTTGCACGGGTTCAACTATTGAACAAATTGAGAAATTTGGTTCCTATTTGAGACATTACCTTTATAAATGGAATTATCACTTGGTATCTTCAAAGAGGGGACAAGAGATAGAAAATAGGGAAGAACTGAAGAAAATGTGGAAAGAATATTTTGAAGAACTTCTGAACCCAAATGGAAAAGATGGTGAGGAGGAAGAAATCGGGGAAGAGGAAGATGAACTGCAAACAGAAAAGGACTTAACATGGAAAGAAGTGGAAGATGCAGTGAACAAGATGAAAGGAGGGAAGGCACCGGGTGTGGATGAGTTGAGTGTGGAGATGGTGAGAGCAGCAGGAGAGGTGGGGATACAGTGGCTGTACCGAGTGATGAGGACAGCATGGAAGGAAAGGAAGACCCCAGAGGACTGGAAAAAAGGAATCATTGTCCCGATCTTCAAGAAAGGTAGTAGAACAGATTGCAGAAACTATCGGGGAATAACACTGATGAGTCATTGTGCAAAGATCTTCGAGAAAGTTTTGGAAAAGAGAATTAGGACAAGGATAGAAGGAGGGATGAGGGAAGAACAACATGGCTTCAGAGCAGGAAGGTCCACAGTGGATTTGATTTTTGCTGTAAGGCAGTTACAAGAACAGCACTATGAGTATGGAACAGATCTACTGATGGCCTTCCTGGACATTGAGAAAGCATATGACAGTGTATGCAGAAACAAAGTATGGAAGTCCCTGGAGGATAGAGGAGTAGAGAAATGGACTATAAAGAGGATAAAGGAGATGTACAAGGGAAGCGTGAGCTGTGTGAAAGTGGGAGGAGAGAGATCTGACTGGTTGGAACAAAGAAACGGCCTGAAACAAGGAAGTGCACTGTCACCGTTACTTTTCATTGTGGTGATGGATGACATAATGACCAGAGTGGCACAAGTAATTGGGAACGGAAAGATGAAAGCAATGGTGTTTGCAGATGATTTGATGATTTGGGGAAACAAGGAGGAGGAGGTACAGGAACAGTTGGACGTGTGGGAAGGAATAATACAAGGATATGGGATGAAATTTAGCATAAATAAGAGTGAGATGGTGATCACAACAAGGAAGAAGGAAAGAACCACAACGGGAATAACAATTGGTGGGGAACAGCTGAAGAAAGTGGAGAGTTTCAAGTATCTGGGAAGCCTGATACAAGATAATGGAAGAAACGATAGAGAAATAAATGAGCGGGGGAGGCAGGCAGAAGCATTTCGGAGGAGTGTGAGAAGCATGTTATGGAGCAAGGATGTCCCTCAGAACAGCAAAAAGATCATATATCGGACGTACTATGTCCCTATCCTGACGTATGCCTCGGAGACCTGGGTTATGAAAGGAAGGGAGAAGAGCAAAATACAGGCCAGTGAGATGAGGTTCTTGAGAAGCAGTATTGGAGCTACAAAGATGGACAGAGTAAGAAATGAGAGGACCAGAGAATTAATGAAGGAGGAACCATTACAGGATGGTATAGAGAAATCTAGACTTAGATAGTATGGACATGTAAAACGAATGGAGGAGAAGAGGATACCCAGGAGAGTACATGAGACGAAGTGGGAAGGAAAGAGACCGAGGGGAAGACCGAGAGACAGGTGGCTGAAGGGGGTGGAAGAAAGCGTGAAGAAGAGAGAAGACTGGACAAGGGTGGAGGCTGAGAGATGGTGGGAAGACAGAAGACGTTGGAGAGGCTTGTGTTCCAAACAGACCCGGCCAGTGGCTGGAAACTGTGCAAGATGATGATCTTCAAAGAGGCATGGTGCTAGTATTAAAATTGTCTTTTCACATTGAAGCCCCATGATCAGCAATGATTTTCACTGTTGGTATTTTAAACTGGACTACTCGTTTCAAATGAGGCTACTGATTAACTCTAAGCCTTTATTGTTGGTTCTTTGAACAAATTTACTGAGTGAATTTCATGTGACTTCATATCAAATGGAATTGCTCATCTGTCGGTCAACACTTAAATATGCTCAATTAAATTGGGCGGAGAGTAATTTGTATTGCATATAAGGACTACACAAACACTCTTGCCCTGGGCTGGACTCAAACTGACAGTAGGCACATCGCTGAGTTCCAGAGTCTCACAGGCTGGACTTGAGCCACGCCTGCTGGCTCCTCTGCTCACCTAGACAAAACTACAAGGTTGGTGTGGGTAGATAAGTTTTACTCCCCACCCAATTTAATTGGGTACACTTAACATGAATATCTATGACTTTCGTCATTATTCTAGAATTTTCCCGTATTGATTTGATATATTACACAAAAATATCCACTTTACAATACAACAATGTTTTTATACGATGTCCTTGCACTCTTTGATACATGTTTCGGCTCTGTGAGCCTTCTTCAGTCAAACACATTCTTATATGACAGTCTATTTGTTGATATTGTTAAGAAATTTAAAAAAAATCTTTTTATAATTGTCAAAATTATTTAAAAATGGACATAAAATACTTAAAGAATTCAACTATGGTGTAATATACACTTAACATGTTGGCTGACTGAAGAGTAATTAATTCTTGTTTTAGATTACTAAGGCAATGCTGAAAAATGTCTTCTAAAATATGGATATGACTTCCTATTTAAGCTTGTGTAAATAATTAAAAAAATGGAAATAATGAGCTGTTTCATGAAAAGTAACGGTAATGCCTGAAATAGCAGATGTTGCCATAATTTGCAGGAACTACAGTTATATTTTGAAGCCTCCGTGGCTTAGGCGGCAGCACGCCGGCCTCTCACCGCTGGGTCCGTGGTTCAAATCCCGGTCACTCCATGTGAGATCTGTGCTGGACAAAACGGAGGCAGACAGGTTTTTCTCCGGGTACTCCGGTTTTCCCTGTAAAAATTTCATTCCAGCAACACTCTCCAGTATCATTTCATTTCATCTGTCATTCATTTAATCATTGCCCCAGAGGAGTGCGTCAGGCCTCGGCAGCCGGCACAGTTCATATCCTCGCCGCTAGGTGGGGGCTTCATTCATTCCATTCCTGACCCGGTCGGAGACTGGAAGCAGGCTGTGGATTTTCATTTTTTTCACAGTTATATTTTATAGCCACTCAAATCAATACTTAAAGAATATCTTAGAGAATTCAAGTTTTTCATCAAAATACAAAAGACCTATCAAATTAACCCCAAATGGAGTAATAGATAACAACTAAATTCAGTTCAGCTTCTGTGTAACAAAAATATTTGTTATTTTGGGAATGTAACGATTGACCAAAAATCGAAAACTTTCTATTATGAAACACAACTGAGTAGTAAAAAATACACCATGAAAAATAAATATATTATTGTTTTGCATATAAGAACACAACCAAACGCACAAGCTCGAATTATCTGAGGTGCCCTAATGCAGAGTTCAGATGCACCATTCTATCACATCATTGCTTAGATAACAAACACACCACATTGTGGCTTGTGAAGAGCATCGATAGAAAATTATGAATTCTCACATCGATAATCTCGAAGCAGGTCATTGTAATGTATCATTAGTGAACAACATATCTAGTTAAGAAGTTCTTATAATTTATATAATCAGATTTTTTTGTTAACCCCTAAAATTTGCTGCATTAATTCAAGTGTAATATTTGTATTAAATGGACAAACTAGACAATCAAATTGTAAAGTTAAAGAGATACATTGGTAGTAAAGTTAACAGTGATATGTAGAACATTTCCCAAATATACTGGCATCTGAGGAAGGAGTGTTATGACAGGCAGTATGTATTGTGCTGGTGTAAATTGTTGCTGGTTAGATAACTGAAAAATAAAATGTCTTGATGCAAGCCTTAAGGGGGCAATAGGCTGTGAGGGAGTTTGGCTTCATATTGTCATGTAGCACATGTGAAGGGCCTGACTTCACTCACAGGGGAGACTCAAGTTAGTGAGGGCTGCCAGTGCGGAAAGTAAATACCTTAACCATTACACTACTGACTGCAAAGGTAAGATGATACAAATATAATGTGATAAACTGAATGTGTTAATGTATGTGAATTCTGTTGCAACAGTGTTCAAAATGTTGTCTGTTGCATGTGTGATTACAAAGAAATGAAAAACAAATAATATGGGGAAAGAAAGAATATCCCAGAAGTTATGGAGTATGTTAAAGGGTGGTGGGTTTGCCTGTGTACAAGGGATAGCATGTTTTGTTCATATTTTTGGCATATTGGCTAAAAGAATGTTTTGTTTAGCTTTTAAAGAATATCAAGGTTTGAAGAAAGAACTCTGCACAAAAGACTACATTGGCGAGATTGGCCACATTCCAAGAGAGGAAAATATTTGAAATCCCCAAGTTTTTTTTAAGGAGGTGAAACTAAATAGGTTTCTAGACAGCTTTACCGGTCAGTAGAACATTTCTTAGGTCTTTGAATAAAAAAAAATTAGGTGCAATGTTGTAAGAAACACTATGTGCTCTAATGAAGGAAGTGAAGAAACTATTATACATATGGAAATAATTAGAGAGTCAGAAATTAAGACAGGAGTGTAATCATAACACCATTTGTATTATTGATGAGGAATAATATATCATTGGCATATGTTTGTGACGGTGAAATACAACTCTCATTTGACTGCAGTATTTGCTGTAATACCCTCTTTTAGTATTTCAGCATGAAAACCTTTCAAAATATGTGCACAAAGTGTCCATATAAAATATTAAATGTGATTTTTACATTATTTTAGTCAAAGGAAATCATTATTAAGCTAATTTTTTGAAATTACTGAATTAATTAATTAATTAATTTATTTAAACATCTCAGAAGTCATATACCATAATATGGAAGATACTGGAAATTAAGAGTAAATTAGTCGGCATTGAATTGCAATTGGCATTATTATAGAAGCTGGTTTATATATAATCCACTTGTATGTAAATATTGTTTGCCTGTAGTTTTACTTAGTTGTGTATAACTCAGAAAGAGATAATATGTGTTATTCGTCGAGACTTTACATATTAACGTCCATGTAATTCTCTTTTATACGTAAATAATTTTTGAAAGTGTGATTAAGCTGTGCATTCTTAAATTTGCCTTTCATCCGCATGAACCCCTCAAACCCATTGACAGAGAATCAAAAGCCGTCGATGACATGAAGTGAAGTTCATTCTTCTGGCTTCGAATTTTGATCGTTTGCATAAACATCCACCCGTTGCCTTAGGAAAGTCGTAGAATCCACACTGCTTTGAAACTACCAAACAAAACCTAAGGATTATAGAGCAACCAGAAATGTGGGGATCGTTTAATTCATCTCAATATTGTCAGTGTTTAAATCAGTTTTCTAATTGCATAATGTCCAAATCGGTTCATAGTAAAATGCAGTAATTCCAAAAAAAAAAAAAATTATCTTTGTTAATAAATAAATTTATCTTTGATAATACATTAACACCCTGTATAAAAATGTGAATTAATGTTTAAGGTGCATACAAAAAGTAACGAGCCGGATGCTGTAATGCGCAAACCGGTGACGAAATCGGCTAATTGTGGCGTGTGTAACAAGGTGTGGTTCCGACCAGAGCGTGGAAGGTCACAGCCCGTCGCTAGAGGGCACGCGTGCACGTCACGTGACGATACAAAGCGAGCAGCAACATGCATCAATCGTCCAACGCTGCCAGTCATATTGCAAACAGTGACATGGAGGCATCAAACGAAGAGCAAAGAGGTGTTGTTCGGTTTCTGACAGCGAAAGGAGTAGGGGGAACGGACATTCATCGCCGAATGTCACAAGTGTACGGCGAACACTGCATGTCCCATGCAAGGGTCAAGGTGTGGCACAAGCGCTTCAGGTAAGGACGGGTGTCGTTAGCCGATGATGCCCGGTCTGGGGCACCCCCCTGCATTACCGATGACAACGTCCGGCTGGTTGATGCACTCATTACCCAGGACCACTGAGTGACAGTGAACGCCATAACCACCGTGGTAGGATTGAGCGTCGGAAGTGTGCACACCATCATGAAGGAACGACTGCACTTGCGCAAAGTGTGTGTCCAATGGGTGCCCCACAGTCTTCAACCAAACCAGGAAGCAAGTCGAGTGGCCTACAGTCTTGGTCTTGGTTGGACGATTGATGCATGCTGCTGCTCGCTTTGTATCGTCACGTGACGTGCACGCGTGCCCTCTAGCGACGGGCTGTGACCTTCCACGCTCTGGTCGGAACCACACCTCATTACACACACCTCGATTAGCTGATGTCGTCACCGGTTTGCGCAATACAGCCTCCGGATCGTTACTTTTTGTACGCACCTTATATTTCTAAATGTGGCTTGATTAAAATACACCCTAGCAGTGCAAATATAATTTTTTGGAATATTTACCGTATTTAGATTTCAATTATAATAACCTCTCAAAAATTAGATCTAGTTTGTGAGTAATTCTGGGTTATACATAGTTAAATCTGATCCCCTTGAACTACGTATAAACCAGTTTCAACGTTATAAGCACTATTGTGATTTTTATTAACATACACTTACTCAAACAACCTATATACCCTATTCTCTTGAATCTAATGTGCCACCGAATCTCATGCGCACCCAACTTTCAAAACCTTGAAATGAAACTCTTATTTGATGGGGAATATACTGCGCATTGGCACAATGTACATCTGGTATATCGATGAACTCTTGTTACGACGTCTTTTGTATTACAATGAAACGTGATTCATTGATAAATTCATTATTACTCTATTAATAGATGTGTATACTTCGAATGGTATTTCAGTTGAAATGCAACACTAGATGTCAGAATAAGTAAATTTAGAACTTGCAGGTTAAACACTGAAGGAGAAATGACCCACTTAGGTTACATAAATGAGACCGTAGAGAAGAATACCCAAGGTGGATATAAAAACAATCATTAGACAGGAAGAGAAGGTTAGAAACATGAAAAAGGACAAACACAACAACAAGCAGGAGGCGACCAAGGGAGAAACACACAAAAAATGCTAGGACAGACAGATACAAAGACAATCTCCACATCAAGTCACATAACCATCTTCAAAGATGCGCATTGACGCCATCTATCCACTCAGTGTATCTTTGGTGCGATGGCTCCTGAAGAGTTCATATTTACCTCCAGGTCTCGTCAACATCCAGTTCTTTTGTTGTTCCAAACTGTGCATATCGGGGAACATTGTTGTATGGGATATTCAGTCTCGAAGTCGTTGGAATGAGAACTTGACAGACACAGGAAAGAAAGCCAAGAAAAGTAAAAAGTTGTAAATGGAAAGGGAAAAGATCTACTTACTCATTTATCATGCACATTTTCCCCTCGCCTTTTTCTTCAAACTCTTGGCTAAGTATTGTAGGGGGAAATAAGCGATGATTTCCAGTTCGGGGTGGGGGGATTAGAGTAATAGTATGAAAGGAAGCTATGATAGGTGCTGACTTGGAGTTAAGAAATATTATCAACAGCCATTTTATTAAAAACGACTGAACATAAAGATGTGTATTTATGCAAATATAAAGCATTTTTGTACCCTTGTGCTGTGCAGTGACTGTAAGTGGCATTACAGTAGGCCTACGTTTTTCACAGCAATTCCATCGCACAGCATCAGCTTTTCTGACACATCAGCCAATTCTAGCGATCCACTACTGAAGACATAAAATAAAATAAGTAAATAATGTTGAACTATTAAAATTCCCACTTTTCTCCTTGCTACAATAGTAAAAGTCACACATTCATACCTCGAACCTTATTGATGAAGTTTTGACCTTAGTGTAAGAGATGTGGTTGAGGTTAGGGTTGAGCAAATTGGCTCCCTCAAGAACATACTGCCTCAATAATAGGCCGTAAATTAGTCACCATGTTAAATATTTTATATTAGGGCAAATGTTGGTTTTCTAAAACAAATTTGTTGAAAGTTCTTATTATTCCGACATTCAGTGAGGTACAAACATCCTGCAAACATCACTGCTTCACTCGAAAACTAATCCTCTTCTGTATATCGTTATATCACACCGTAACTATGCATATTTGACAATTGAAATGGTGATGTATTCTTAAGAAATTTACAAAATAGGTTTCTAAATAACTGATAATTTTAACTTTGCCAAAGTAGTGGAAGTAAAGGCATCTGCCACTAATATCAACTATCACACGTTTCCTAAATATTTGGAGTCATTGGATTCATGATTGCAAGTGAAAGGATTGTTAAACATGCAACTCGGTACAGTGTTCACTTCGGTGACAGTGATTGTATGCGTGACCTAAAATAGGAACTTTTACATCTCAAGAGCATTGCTGAAGCATGGTGTAGTACCACGTTTCAACTTAATTTCAAGACAAGTTTCAGATGGCCAAGGGAACATGAAAATTTCAATGCAAGATCCACGTCTCATGAACACGAACTGCAGGAAGACATAAGCCAGTTAAACAATAACAATAAACTTTCAGGGAATGAATTGAAAATGCTCAGAGCTAAGGCCAGGTTGTTACAAACTGCCTTAATGTGGAAACTAAAGAAGTCCAGAACCTAGAATCAAAGATGTGTGCCAACATGAAAGGAAATGTCAGCTAAATAAACTGGCTGTTGAATGATAAGAGAACACAATTGACTCCCGAGGTCTTCAGTAAGGCATTCCCTCTTCGTTCCTTGTTGAAGAAATCTTATATTTATCAAGACCCTCACTGTTAAGAAGGTGGGTTTCAAACTTGTTCCCGTCTTGTTTGGGGATTTTAGGCAACATAATAGAACTAATGAAAACTCGGCAAAGAAGTTCTCTACTATATAGCTATTTCGTCGATGAAGCTTTGATGAGACGCGTATGTTGCTATAGAGAAGACGACATAATTTTCCGTTCCTGTAGCCAAGTAAAGGTTGTTATGGATCATTGACCGTAGTGGTACTCATAAGTTATTTATGTTTAAGCGGCCTCTATATATTAATTGCTGGTCACCAAATATATCCTAATTCCTTTATACTTATCATGTTTAGGAGCTTTGATTAATATAATATTAATGTAAATAGTTTATATATTGCTTGAAGCCATACTGTCTAATGCTGCTGCCGAGTGCGGTGTCTTCGCTTGATGCCATGCAAGCGTGCAGTTTCTTGCAATCAGTGGATGGCGCTACCTTATTACTCTTCTGTTTACCTTGGCTTTCGTATGCCCATCAATTCATAACCTGATCACGGCAACAGGTGTCTCAAAGTCCGCGCTGTCACCATCAAAATAACCACGAATATTGAAGGAACGGTTTGAACATTGGATTGCAGAAGTGATTCCACATAACTTCAAGTACACGTACAAGAACATGTTGTTACGTTGATGGATAACGAATTCAATTGAACTTGCCATGACATAACCATGTATCCGACTGATGACGTTCTTCACCACACGGGAAAAGGTAGACATCATGAGGCTAACACATGGATGCAGCACCAGCTGGTATTTTGCAGTTAGGGAGGCCCTTGTCATTGGGCACCAGTCATTGGATTGTAGCTTCATCTTTAAAACTTGTCCATGAGTTCACTAATAGTACTCGCTTACTGAGCCCAAGGTTGCAGGTTCGAAACCTGGCACAGTCAGCTGGCATTTGAGGGTGCGCAAATGCGAGGGAGCCGTGTCAGTACATTTACTGGCACGTTAAAGATCCCCTTCGGGGCAAAATTCCGGCACCCCGGCGTCTCTAAAAGCCAGGGTAGTTGAAAGGGACGTAAAACCAATAACATTATTATTATCACTAATAGTAGCAGGCGATGTGGCATCTTGGTAGGGAGCACATATTCCTGTAACTACTCGATCATGAGCTGTTGATGTGTGTTGTGTGGCATCGAACAATCAAGTTAGCGGTCGTATTTAAACGACACTGGGAAGTGCCCGTCTGTTCCACTACAAAAGAGTTTTTGACCCAGTCGACCATCTGCATACAGGGGTGTGTTGTAGAGCTTACAGTTGGTACCACACGTTCAACTGGTTTTGCGCCAGCAGGAGCATGCGATTGGGCAGAGTGCATTTCCTTGTTGAAGCCGGACTGATCTGCATTGATGATAAGATGTGGTTCAAAGTGCAAGCCACGGACATGTTCAGTGAATAGGTGGGCATTCTCTCTAGTCGTACCATGATTTGTGAGTGTCCAACGTGACACGATCTTTGTTATACGTCGTGGAACTATGTGACTGGCCGCTTTGAAATCCGTTACCCAGCAAGCAGAGGCATGTAAGTTTGGAATATGCGTAACTTCTCAGTTGATCTCCCTAGCCAGCGCTTGCACGAAGATGATCACAGAGGAGATGGAACTGATTTTGGCGATTTATGCAGGCATGTTCGTCCCTATCAAACTTGCAAAGTTTCTGAAAATCATTTGCTATATGGATGAAGCGATAACAGCTGTGCATGCTGGGAAGCGTTCATGACCCTTTCTGTGATGACCAGTAATAGTTCATGGCAGCTCGCACATCCTCAACACTAATCAAGTTCTCACCACTGAACAACACACGATCAGGAAATGCTTGTTCCACCTTCGGATTGATTTTATTGCCATCATCGGTTATATCGTAGACACCATCATACTCTGTATCAGCTTCTCATACATTCTTTTTCCACATCCATTTCGCCACAGTTATTCACATGCTGTTGAAGCAGTGTTTCCATAATATGTACAAACTTCTTTGCACGGCTTGCAGCGGTTGGATTACCAATGTCAAGAAACCTCTGCAACAAAATGGCCATAACATTTGCAATAGAACACATCAGGTGGTAACAACCAGGCTGCACTACAGTCCCAGAGTGCATACATGTTATGTTTGTCCCCAGTTGACGTGTGCTTCCCAGCTGATGTTGTGTGGGACTTTGGGGCTGTGGAACTCGTGACTGTACACCTATCAATCATGTGCTGCTCATATTGCAATACTTGTATTTGTTGCACACATTTTATCATCAAGAGGCACTTACATTAACATATTTCATGCCTATGTAATTATTCTACCCAACTCCTACGTGTTCTGTACTAGAGCCGGGCAAATTTGCTCTAGTTCCGATCGGGATCGTAAGTTTCCGCATGGCTAGTATCGCCCCCCACCAAGCGCACTCAAGGCCAGGTCTCTCCGCTGAACGAGAATCTTCAGTTTCGACAATACCGGTACTGAGTGGGAGTCTCGATAATACCGGAACTCCTTTTTTCTCGGCGTTATCGACAGTATCTATTTAAAGGAAAAAGCAGACCCATTCACGCCGCTGCACGTGTCACTCAAGCCGCTGCACGTGTTAAGTCAAACCCTTCTGTAATAACTGCGGAATGTAAACCATTCCTCGTTCTTACATTTGACAAATTTAAAGCAGTATGAAGTGATACACTCCAGGAAGATCACATTGAACTGAGTTCGCATCTGCCAACTCCCTACCACCCCTACCCTCAGTTACAAATATACACACACTACTACAGACACCATAATAACACAGGTTATTAGACAAAGTTGACACACAAGAACACAAAAATGATCACGATGCTGTAGCCCCTAAAGTAAAATAAACTCAAATAATTGGCGTAGCAGAGAAGAGCTACAAGAAAGTCTCTCGCGTATGACTCATGAATTTTTAGCCCTACTGACTAGCAATTTGCTTTAAAGAATACTTTCAATCTTCTTCTCCACCTTGTAACTGGTTGTTATTAGAGGCGACTATAGTGCAAAAATTGGCTGCGATGGTGAAAATACACTTGGAAAATATTATGCTGAAAAGTTTCAACTAATTTCATCTACTAAAAACTCTGATTTTTTTGCTTGAAAACAATACCAGTTTGTGGCATGCGGTGTATTAATCATGTCAGTGCAAACACTTCACTGATTTGTCCATAAATGCCCATGATATGACAGTTTGAGTGAGAATAGTGCGACGGGAGTTGCACTGAGAACAACTCATTACCGCGGGAATGTCACTTCGTCCGATACTCCTAAGTCTCGTTCGATCACAGGGTAATATCGTTGCTCTCTCTACCCATGATGCAACGTGCGTAGGAACGCGATTGTAATGGCGGTGATTTAAGCATATGGCAAAGCCATTATGACGAAAGATAAAATCAATCTTAATATTATTCTTGAAAGTGAACATTATTTTTTCGTATGCCCGACGACTAGAGAATATTATTCAAACTGGTAGGAGCATTTGAGAAGAGAGTCAGGTATCCAACGCAAAAGTTTTCACTGTGTATCTTTGTACCATTTTCCCTCAGTGTATAATAGTCGCAGTGGCTGAATTGGTTGCGCGCTGGACTCATGAATGGAAGGGCCGGGGCTCGATACTCAGTAGGGGAAGTAATTATAATTTTTGTTTCGTTACGTTTTATTGTTTATGACGACCACTTTACCAGTATCTTACTACAAAAATCATACGACAGAACACAGTTGCATCACAGGGGCTTTAGTAATATAGCGAGTGCATGAATTTTCAGGTTTTATTACGAGAAAGTTTCATACGGTAGTGCTTGAATGTGGCATTACACGAGAAGATCTTAATATATAGCCTACACGTCAAATGGAATTTTCTTTTGCTGAAATTTAATACCAAAAAATACCGACTGACGATCAAAATCTCCTTCCATATGTTATTAGGATGATATGCTCATTATACCTTGGGTAGTCTGTTAATATGATATCGTTGAAGTTGAGTGGATTCTTCCAATTCGCAGACTCCAGTCAACGGAATGAATAATTTCCATTGAATCTTTACACAAACAAGCCTCAGTGCCTTCAGGCAGCGCCATATTGCCCAAGCGAGAACGAGCGATAATGTCGAGAATAATCGTTATCGAGCCCACATTATCGGTAATACCAGTTCCGGAACCATCATTTCCGTTTTTTATTCTCGTCCAACGAAACCGATCGAAACTCAGGAGCTTTTTGCCCGGCTCTATTCTGTACCATAGCAGTACATTTCATGATGGTGCTTTTTAGGCATCTCTGGCGTCAGGTAGGGTGTTCAGCAGAAATGGACATCGAATATTGGAGATGGGCATGGCCCTCCATCCAAAGCACCATGTCGCATCCCACAACTCCACATTAGTCATGCCATTCTCTTGTCAGTTGCAGACTGCATTTGTAATCGGGACATGACAGCTAAATGCACATGCAAGTTAGTCATTCATTTTGAGCATTGCTCTGATTGAATATTATGTGGAAACAATGGTTTAATAAACAGTGGCGCTTAAATATGTATTTTCTATATGCACTCTGTAGGTTTGATGAGGCTTCTAATTGAATATGCAGGAGGTGTGTTTTGTGGATGAAGATTGCCAGTTTCTTGCTCTCTGAAGGAAACTGAATTGAAATTCAAAGTTTGATTTTCTTTCTGTTGTTAATGTGTAGACTGAGGGGTTTCATGCTACATATACTGTTACTCTATGCATGGGAGCATGCTGCAAGATGTTCAAGATGTGTATAAATGTGACATAAAATGTGCTGAAATGCATGTAAAATATTCGTATTACTAAATGTGTGTAAAGTACACTTAAAAATTGTTAAGACTCATTACCTAGGGCCGTAGCCCTAAAAACAATAATTGGACCATGCTATGCATAAAGGAACAATCACCATCGAGATGGATCTGAGATATTGAGGCTTTGATATTTAATCCTATTACACATGTGAAATTTGAAAACTACATAATTACATAGAGGGGAATGTATTTTACCTTTTTTACATACATATATTTATGTTGCCTTTGTTAATTACTTGAATATACTAAATAATTGCTCTTGGTTCCTTTGTGCTTTATTAATTATTTACTATAGCCAATAATTTAAATGGAACTAGACGCTTGGTTTTGTTATGAATATTTACATCGCTGATTATCATTCTCTAATGAAATAGAGACCACCTCATGGTGCATTGGATAGTATTGTTGACTGCCATACCAGATGTCCTTGGTTCGATTCCCAGTTCTGCCAATAATTTAACAAGTCTTGGTATGATCTGGTACATGGTCTCATGATGCTAAATGGGAACCTGCTGGATGCTCTGGCACGAGGAGGGGAGGAAAGGAACTGGCAACTAACCGCATGTGAACTTAGGCTCAAGATGCCTTATTATTGATCCTTTGACACAGTCGGGGACTCTTAATTGGGTCGCCTAGCTACACCCCTTGTAGGTGTGGCATTCTTTTTGAATGAAATATTGGCGATCTGGCAGTACAAAAACTTACAAAATAGTTTTATATTAGTAGTATGCATTATATACCACATCAATAAAACGAGAAGCAGTATTGTAATACAAAATTAACAGAAAATACACATTTCATTCACTTTCAAAATCAATATAAGCTTTAAACCCTTCAATATCATTGATTGCACTTGCATTTTCTGCTATTTCCAGGTGCAAATTTTGTTATTCGGTTTGCAATATTTTTCTCTCTTCGTCATATTTTGTTGCTTATGGTAATTCACAATTTCGGCCTAGTAGGCCACATGTACTAAAGGTATAAACATTTTGGAGCTTTCCTCTTTAAATAGAATTACTGGTAAATATTGCTTGATATCGTATACTAAAGGCAACAAAGGAAGCATACACGGGTACAAGAATGAACATAATTCTGTGTGTTGATGATCTGATTTGGGGAGAGAATGAGAATGTGGTCCAAGAACAGCTGGATGTACTGAAGGAAAATATTGAGAAATGGGAAATGAAAATCAGTGTAGAGAAAATTAAGACAATGGTAATGACAAAAAGAAAGAAAGAAAGAAAGAAAAGGGATTGTTAAAATTGGAGATGTGGATCTGGAAAAAGTAGAGCACTTCAAATATTTAGGAAGTGAATTGATGGAAAATGCAAGGTTGGATATGGAGGTAAACAAGAGAATACAATGTGGGAGTGCTTTCTATCATCAGGTTCAGAGTTTAATTTGGGATAAAGACATACCTCTGAAAGCTAAAGAAGTGATGTACAAGACCTATTACTTACGAATAATGATGCATGGAGCAGAAACTTGGCCGATGATGAGGAGAGATGAAAGTAAAATACAGGCAGCCGAAATGAAATTCCTGAGGAGTATGGTACAGAAGACTATGAGAGAAGACTAGAATGAGAAATGAAGACATTCAAAAGGAAGTGAATGTACAGAAGCTGAATGATAAGCTGGAGCAGAACAGATTGATATGGTATGGACATGTGAAAAGCATGAATGATGAAGGAATGCCGAAACAAGGTACGGAGAGAGGACGAGGAAGACCTAGAGTACGGTGGATGGATTTGGTGAAGGACAGTGTTAGAGAACAAAACCTGGAGTGGAGTTTCATTGGTTGAAGAAGGATGGTGGATAGACAGAGTAAAGTGGAGGGGTGTCATATTTGCTCCGACCCGGCCCAAGCTGGAAAACGGAAGTTGATGACTATCTTGGTTTAGAAACAGCGTTGCTGTATTCCTCTTTTCACATGTTGTACATGACAATGGAAGTGGTATCTAGGGGAAGATGATCTCGCTGTTGCACCCCTTAAAACAAAAATCATCATCTTCCGAGCAGGATCTGTTGGTAAATAATAAGATTCCGTCTAACCACGTGGATGATGGGTTGTGTTTCCTGTTTTTTTAAATTTTTATTTGTTATTAATCTGTGCCTACACTTCTTCAATTGTTTCTTTAGGCAGCTTATTTTTGTAATCTTTTCCTCTTTTATATAATACATTATTGAACTTTTAAACATCTTATTCTTTGCAGAACACCTAAAATCCAATTAGATTTAAAAAGCACTACAAGACGTCAGATGCAAAGCACTTGGTTCAGTTTTGCAAAACATTTTGTCACTGATTTTGCCTCACCATGAAAATTGCATGGCACATGGTTCTGTTATGCATTTTCTCCAATTTGCAATACAGAACAAACACTTTCTTCTAACTTAAACTTTAAAATAATTATTCCATGCCAGAAGACCATTATTATTGGCCAGGTAGTTCAATATTTCCTCCACAAGATGGCACTTATAACCCAATTTCAGTAAAACTGGTGCTTGTTTCTTTTATGCATAACATGGTCCAATTTATCAATAACTGTTTCTTAACAAATGCATTTATAGAGCACTCCCGGTATTTTGCCTATGGTTAATTCATGGGTCAACCATAACACATACATTTTTGAAGTTCTAATTTCAACAGTAAAACATACTCAGGTGAAGTTAGGTTTTTGTGTCATATAACTAAGGCATTAATCCATTAATATTGTGGAAAAAAACTTTTCAAAATATGTGGAATAACTACAGCATGCAACAGTAATAATGCCTAAAGATATAAAGATTAATACTTACATATTTAGGATAAGTGCCTGCCTCCAGCAAATATTTTTCTGTCAAATTCAAAACAGGCACATGTTATTGCAACGTATTAGTCTGAACCTAAAGCCTTGCTATTCTAAACACCCCAGATGAAGTTCATGCGTTTATGTTGTTAACGGCAGTTATTTATGAGTGACAATACCATGTTCCTCATTCGATTTGTGGGAAGAAATTGTTTCAAAGTGTAGTTTCCTATCTTGAGTATGCTTGTATTCATATTGTCTTATCATTTTCTGATGTCCGTGTGTGATGGTAAAATCAGTGGTTAAAATTAAATGAACATAACCTTATCCTTATTGTTAAAAATAGCCCAGCAACTTAGCCTAGCATGCTGTGTCATGTTCAATGGCTGATATTGGGAGCAGTAGTCTGGAGATCGGAGTTTCAAAACTTAGCACTGGCACCGGTCATCCTGAGTGTGGTTTCTCCATATTTACTCCAGGCAAATGCTGGAGTTGAGGTTTACTTCAAGACTTACACCAATCGCAGGCACTAATAATTAAATTACACACACTACTACAGTCACCACAATAATACAGGTAATCAGACGAATACCATACACACACTAATATGCAGTGCTGATGATGAAAGATATCCCAATAACTTGCGTGAAAAATAATTGTTTGCAAATGCTCAGAACAATGCTTTTATTACCACAGCCAATGGAAAATTTCAGTATACAAATGCAAACCAAATGTAACTATAGTATATTTCAGATAAAAAAAATTCCAAGACAGCCAAATGGATGTGGTCTTTAGTAAAGAACAGTTGTTTTATGAAACTGAAAGCATTTATCTAATTGAAGTTGTAGTTGTGACGTTGGGAAGTTACGTAGCGTCATGCTGTAGCGCCATTCTGCTCTTCTGATAATTTGCATATTTTTGTGGCTGAAAATATCTCTAAGATTTAAAAGTATTTGATTGCTTAGAATGTGTTTAAATATCTGGAAGTATCCTTTGTTTGATAGTTATAATGCTTTGTGTTCATTGGCAGGGAGTAGAGTTGGCTTAACAACTGGGGTCAGTACAAGGCACAATGCGAGTTCGTAATGAGAAAAATCGCACCATAAAATAATAGTTTACAAAATATGAAAAAGAATTTGTTGTTGCTTTTAGAGGCTGGGACATGGTGGTCATCAGCCCCATATACATAAGTGTACAATTTCTCTGAAAAACGATTTTATTGTGATAACTAGCTGCGAGTATAAACATAATTATTGGGGACTAGGATTGAATAGGTACCTTAGGACTTGAAATTATGCACCATCCCAACATTTGCCTGAAAGAAGGAACATCCAGGGCATCAGGATTGCTGCTGTCGGTGCTGGTATTTGAACCTTGGATCTTGGAACACCAGCCACCTAGAGTAGTTGTCAAGTGTGCCTTGGTGCGCTCAGTTTTACTTGTGGATGAAACATTTATGAAGTCTAAAAATGAGATTCTGAATATCTGCATTTGAAATCAATTAAAATTAGAGAACTATGAAGTCTTTGAATTAGTACACTATTAACTTATGAGAGCTAGGGATTCTTCAAATTATTCAGTATTTTGAACTAACTGGTTTCTCATTATGAAGGTTATGTTGTATTATTTCATACAATTTAGAAATGATGTGATGACATTGTTTACACTTGAGTATGTTGCAAAAATATAAATCAAAACTTCCAGCATGCCCTGTCTTTTACTAAGCACTAAATGAAAAAGAAGATGCGGATAATTAATAGGATTTGACAGTCTACACAAGTCCGTGCATTAATTACGGTGAAATATTGGGAGTTGACTGTGTGTCTGAACAGCTGTTCCATAATTTGAACTAATATATTTTAACAGTTATGCCTGTCTCAAACTTCCCCACTCATATGCCTATATTGATCAGTTGTAACTAGGGACAGTCAAAATTTGTAACTCAAAACTGGAATACTTTTCAGGCCATTCCGTAATTATTTTCATTATATTTTACTTGTGAATAATTCACAAATTTTCTTCAATTGGTCTGTAACCTTGAACTTTACTGTTAAGTCGGGAATACTCTCAAATTTCATTCTTCAATTGACAATATAAAAAAATTCAGGATTCCCAATCTACCATGTGCATTTTTTACATATTGGCTTATGAAGCATTCAGTGACTTTCCTCTCATTCTCTCATTTCCTTTGTAGATTCTGCTCTTTTGGTAATTTAGTTGTCTGTATTCAGTGTGAATGCAAGAGTTTTTTTTTTAATATTGTCATGTGTTTTGACAAGTAGTAGAACATTTTATCTATTTCTGGCCAACCTTCAAGTTATCAATTTATACTTTTTCCGTCGGTCAACATGCTTATACCCATTAGATTATGTGGGGTAACTATATATACAGGGTTAGCATAAATGGTTTAACCGATTTCATGCACATGCATGATTGAAAGTATATAGCTTACAGCATTGGCACATATACCGATTAAAAGGAGAAACTCATCAAGTTTTTTGAGTCTGCTTGCAACAAATTATCGATGTGCCCTCACCGCGCCACACGGCAAATATCGATACGGTGGTCCAACTCTGACCACACACGCTGGACACATCCTGGTCTATTTTAGCAACATCTGCATGGATTCAATTCCTCAGTTCAACCAGTTCAAAACTGATAGCGTCGATCATTGTCATCTTGTGACAGGTGCAGATCGGTGTATTATGTGCTGGCCTCTGCGGTTGCCTGAGCTGATCCCATGTGATTTCTTTTTATGGGGGTTTATCAAAGATGAAGTTTATGTACCACCTATGCCAGTTAATCATGTTGAACTGAGGAAACGGATCCATGCGGCTGTAGCTGAAATATACTAAAATTGACCAGGATATGCTCCAGCATATGTGGTCGGAGTTAGACTACCATATCGATATTTGCCCTGTGGCGTGAGGATGGCACATCGAGAATTTGTAGCAAGCAGACTCAAAATACTTGATGAGTTTCTCTTTTAATTGATATGTGTGTCAATGCTGTAAGCTACTTTCAATGAGGCAAGTGCATGAAATCACTTAAATCATTTGTGCTAACCCTGTATATAATGGACTAGTTTCGAAAAAAATTGCATGAGTTAATATTATTCTCTGATAAAGGGGAATTTAGGATTATGCATTTTGATCGTCACACGGTCATCTTCATCCTGATCACTGGGGTTGGAGTTTAATTTTATGTAATATTTTGAAATGTGTTCTTATATTTTACACAGAGTCTTTATTTTTGCTTGGCAAGGACATTCTCGCTCACGCGCTCCGCCTGTGACGGCTGAGTTCCCGGCTGCCGCGCGCGCGTACAGAGGGCAGAATACGATGCTGAAAATCAGTATCATGCATTACTCACCATGCTTACAGTAGATGCTGAAAATGTTCCCCATCCGCTGCCAAACATTACCGGCATCTCCTTATGAAGTTTCCGGTTACTCTGGTTAATTTAGCTTCAGTAAGGAAATAACGACATTTACGTCTATTTTTATTGTTTACTGAACCTGTACATTTGAATCTCTTAGCAGGCTGTCTTATTGTCCGATTTATAGGAATGGGTCCCCCTGGAAATCTCACTCGAAACTTTTGTTTTGTACTAGCGCACGATTTCCTGCACTTTATGTACGTATTGTGCAGATATACACATTCACGTAACGAATATTTTACATAAGGCATTACAGCACTACACACAATCACAATAAAACACTACACAATACAATATACAGTACCAGTACACCGTAGCTTTATAAAACACTGAAAGACTGAAACACCCAATTAGCTCAGAGCTCGGACATCTACAAAAGAGCTAGAGAATACGGCTGGTGACCACGCGCCACCTGGCCCGGGACTGGCGGCCAAGGTCGAGTGAAGGTTTGCACAATAGCCTACGTGCCGCTCATAACGTGCGTTAAAACAAGACAAACGTTTCGAATGGCATTTCCAGGGAGACCCATTTCTATAAATCGGACAATAAATCAACTGGCTAAGAGATTCAAATGTACAGGTTCAGTAAACAATAGACGTAAATGTCGTTATTTCCTTACTGAAGCTAAATTAACCAGAGTAACCGGAAACTTAATAAGGAAATGCCGGTAATGATTGGCAGCGGATGGGGAACATTTTCAGCATCTACTGTAAGCATGGTGAGTAAAAATGCATGATACTGATTTTCAGCACCGTATTCTGCAGTCTATACGTGCGCGCTGCAGCCGGGAACTGAGCTGTCACTGGCGGAGCGCGTGAGCGAGAATGTCCTTGCCAAGCAAAAATAAAGACCCTGTATAACTCGTGAAGTTAGTATTAGGATCCGCAATGAATCTCGCTATTAACTGTTTAGTCTGTTCACTGCGAATTGTAATACTAACTTCTCCTTCTTTTTCATTTTCCGGTTCCAGTGATCTGGGTCGGGGCATGAATCAAGGACCTCCATCCGAGGCCTCAACTCATCCGAGGCCTCAACTCACACACTATCGTATTTAGGCTATTTGTACGATGAGTTCGCCACACCCAAAGGTTGTAATACTAACTGGACGAGTTATATAAAATGTAAAAAGAACACATTTCAAAATATTATAAATAATTCAACTCCAACCCTAGTGATCAGGATCTGAAGATGACCGTAAGACGGACGATGATCCTAAATTCCCCCTTCATCAGTGAATAATATTAACTCATGTAATATTTTTTTTCAGGAATTGCGTGTTATATAAATAGTTACCCCGCCTAATCTAATTGGTTCGATTCCCAGTCAATGCATGTGAGATTTTCGAAGTGAAATGCCATGTCCTGTGGTTCGGATTCCACGTAAAAAGGAGGTCCCGTGGCTCATGATCGCATGATTAATGGTCACGTAAAACTAAAAGCTTCCTTTTGCAAATCTAATTGGTTAAAAGTGTGTTGACTGATTGAAGAAATACAAATTGATATTTTGTACAGGCAACACTGAAAAATGGCTTCAAGACTTTACACAGCCTTATTGCTATGAATCTGATAATTAGGTGTCAAAAACAGTTTTTACTTCCTTTTTCAATAAAAAAAATTAACATTCAATTTAGTCAATGTTCTTTATTTTACTCCAGAGTTTTTTCTTTACTTGAAAGTTTTCTTATATTCTACCACAAAGAATTTTAACTGTCCATAGTTTTGACCTCTTTCCCCACTTCATCCAAGAGTGGAAGAGCCTCAGTAAGTTTGTGGCATTCTTTGCAGAGGTGTTCACCAGTGTTCCAGAATGTTGAGCTCAAGGATATTTTCTTTAGGTATTCATGGCAAGTGTGTCTTCGTTAGCTCAGTCGGTTGGCATTTAAGATTGCTTAAATGTGGAAGACCTCTGTCAATAGATTTACTGGAACTTCTCCAGGGTGAAATTTTGGCTCTCCAGCATCTCTAAAACTACAACAGGTAGAAGGTATACTAAATTCATATCAACATCATAATCATGGACTGTTGTTGCACAGTGCATTAATGGGCCCGCCATGGGGCCAGACTCCATATGAAGTTCTACAGTTACCATACGCACTAGGAGTGGGCAAAGTAGCTACTATTACTGCTCGGTATCACAAGCTTGCTCAAGTCTGGTCCTGCCTAATTCGTATCACTCAAGGTCGAATTCCTACCTCGGCGTGAATCTTTAATCTGGAGAATGTTCATACTCTTCATTCTCATGGTCAATATAATAGCTAATGTAAGCTCATATGGACAGCTGCACATAACAAAGCTATTACAACACAATGGAAGAGTTGCACTCTTATCCCCATTTTTCTTACTATGGAGATCTACAGAACAGTATTTGAGCTAGTGTCATTTTTGGTGAATAGTGTTAGGTGCCCTAAGACAAACTTTAGTGCTTTCTGTCTTTGCCACATTTTCTGCTCTAACATAAGTGTGTGAACCATGGTGGCTCACCTGGTAGGGTTTCCCAACCGATAGTACTGAGGTTGGAGCCTCTGTTATAGCAGGAGTTATAGAAATAGTTTGCATAATATTTTATCGGTTGAATGTACTTAACCTAGCTCTTATTAAAGAAATCCTCAAATAACCTAACACAAGATCATTTGAGAGTTAGTAGTAGAGCAACAGCATAGTGGATGAATTGCAGATAGGAGTATTACTAAGTGAAATTGAATAGGGAAATGCAGGATTTAAAATCGTGATCTTTTATTTGGATATTATTATTATTAACCTTCAGAGTGCTTGTGATGAAATGGTTTGTCACCAATTATACCACGCGATGGTGCTATTGTCGAAACGGTTCGTCGCTACGTGCGCACCTTTTTAGTTTCACATTCCAGCTGTTATGTTATTTGAAAGTACACTTACCTGCTCTTTTGAGATAGTCCATTTACTTTGCTTTTTTAATCTCCATGGTGATGCGAATTACACTATTCATTTGTTCAAACAAATGGCAAAGTTTGACTTCTGTACGCTGTAATGGCTGACAACAGACCAAGTAGTAGTCCGAGTAGTGGCGATTCTAAATGTCTACCATACCCAGGAGGTGGCATAAGTCAGATTTGTCACCCCTATTGAAAGGCCGTTCAGCAGTCTTAACCTACATCAATATCCACTATTACCGCCAAAATAATTTTCCGAGTGTGCCCCTGAAGGAAAGTTATTTTGAGTATATGTATGTAAAATGTTGCCCAATGTAATATATGGAACCAATAGGAGACGGGAGAATATGGTAAATTGATGTGTGATGATAACACAGCTCATGGGTGTTAATTCATCTGGAAATATATAGCATGTAAAAGGTTAATAATAATAATAATAATAATAATAATAATAATAAATGAATGGTGTGTAGCCTCTCAGGAAGTGCAGGTCTTCCAAGTTGATACCAGTAGGCTACCTGTAGATCATGATGGGGATGAGATGAATGATGATAACATCGCAAACACCCAGTCCCCAAGCCAGGGAAATCAAACCTGGAGTCCTTTGAATCAAAGGCAGGCAACCTACCCACTAAGCCACAAAGCTGGCCATAATATCATCATCATGATCATCATCATTTGTGAAATCTTTAGGAATGAATTCTGTACATTAATGCAAAATAGCCTACTAATTAACAAATTGCTCTGTTACCATACAAAAACTGTAATAGTATACTGTATGTTAATGTGGTAACATGTTATTCAACAGTAATAATAATAAATTTCATTACATAGGAGGTATTGCCTGTTGTGAGTGGGTAACACATAGAAGGTATTGTCGTGGCAACATTGCTACAATGCATAAATAGCAAATCTAAATATGTCAGCATTTAAATATATTGAATTCTTATGCTAAAGGGTACAAGTCAATGTGAGACTTAACTAGAGTGTATATGGTATGTATCTATTCATATCCTCCACAGCAGCCAAGCACAGTACTTCATTAAGTGCACAGAGTTGTACTATGGATAAATTCATCTTCGGCATATTTTAGAGCCCTTATACTTGGCAAAATATAGCAGATCTTCTACTCATATGTTTGATCCAGATTGGGCCCTGTACTTCATACTCCTATTCCTTTGCTAGTACTGAACTCGGGAATAGTGCAGTGGGTGTAACAAGTTGTCAACGTCAAACGAAGTGGATAATTGTAGCGCAGCCATCACAGCACTTTTCGATAAACGAAAACAAGCCGTGAAATAAAGATTCAGTATAATCAGAATACAAATCATAAAATGTTCACAGCTTGTAGGAGAAAAATAACGAGTAACTACGGAGTATCACAGCTTAGGTTTAATGTTTATCCCGCACAAATATGGCCTACTTGCCCACCACATTTATTCCATTGACAGCACTGCCTAGCAATTGAAAAATACAATATGGTATTTTATGCTGGGAGTAAGCTATTCCAAACATTGTCTAACGATTGAAATAACAGGCCCGAGAGGTTTTATCCGTTTACTTATACTTTATTCTCTTCGTGTACCGGAATTTTCAATCCATTTCATTAGATCAGTATAAGTTTTTTGGTGAAAAAAATATTCGCAATTACAAGAGCTTTACATTCCATTTTATTGTTACTTTACTATTTATCCTCTCTCTGAAATCTATGATGATGGCAGTCACACAAAATGGAAATTACTAACTCTGCATTTCTAAGAGAGTTTCATTTAAGTCCAGTTCATGAGTTCTTTTTGGTGGATTTTAGTGAAGTGATATTGTAGTTTTATCTATATTGATGAATTGTGAAGAGGAACAGAGGAATATTAGAGAGTTGTGGAAATCTGTTCCTGAGCAGGTTTCAAGTGACGACAATGACTCGGAGAACAGTGACGTAGATGAAAGTGAAATTTTAAATAAGTTTGAGAGTGATAGTGCTTAAGAAGAAAGTTTAAATGAAGAGGATGAACACAATTTAGATGAAGGGGAAGAACGATCTATCGAAGAACAACTCTAAGGAGAACCAGAACAAGGAGAGGTTCTTTCTAACCTTATAGGCTATATAGTGGCAGGGACCGGATAGGCCACAGAAAAGATCTAATCACACTTGTAGGCGTAATATTATGACTCAACTTTCAGGGCCAGTTAGAAACTGAAGGCTTGCTAAAACTGAATTAGAATGCTGGACGCTATTTTCCTGGATCACTTATTACAAAAGATTTCTTGTACACAAACCAAAAAATAAATCAGGCAAATATGAATTATGAACGTGATATAGACGCAAAGGAAACAGGCATTGTGGAAATAAAACCATTGTTAGGAGTGCTGTACTTAGCTGGTGTATTACATTCTGGACATCAAAACATTTTCGATTTGTGGCGGGATGATGGTTTAGGAATTGAAATTTTCCGACTGTCTAAGAGTATCAGTAGATTTAGAATTTTGATGAGAAATCTTAGATTTGATGACAGAGACATTCAAAGTCATCAACAAAGAAAATCAAAAGATAAGTTTTATTGCATGAGAGAATTATTTGATGCGTTTGTCAATTTGTGTAAGGAGAACTATAGCCATAGTGATTTAGTTTCTATGGAAGAGATGTTACCTAATTTTCTAGGAAAATGTACTTTTAGAGTCTACATGCCACCAAAGCCTGGCAAGTTTGGCATAAAAGTGTGGGCAATGTCAGATTCAAAGACTTTTTACACATCCAGCCTGGAAGTATTCATTTCTAAGCAAAGAAGCAATGAACAAGACAACTCTGCTAGGGCCGTTGTTAACAGACTGACGTCGTCTATCTCGAACACATGACAAAATGTCACCTGTGACAATTATTTACTTCCCTTCCCTTGGCACAAGACTTGCTAGAAGAAATCTAACTCTTGTAGGGACCATCAGAAAAAATAAAAATAAATTCATAAAGAGCTGACAACGGAACCACAAGGAAGCAAACGGCCAATCAACAGTTCAATGTTTGCATTTACACACAATGAAGCATTAGTTTCTTACAAGCCTAGAAAAACAAATTTGTTCTTTTGCTATCAACACTGCACGAGACAGATGAGATTGATGAGGACTCGGGAGAAGACTTTAAGCCCAGTATGGTGACCTTTTACAGCCAATATAAATGTGGGGTCGATGTTTGTGATGCTATGCAGAAACAATACAGTGTGGCAAGAATATCAAACCGGTGGTCATTGACGATATTTTTCTTCATGCTGAATGTTGTGGGAATACATGGCTATGTAATTTACAAAGCGAACAACCAGACATTTGATCATGAAAAGATTCTCCCTCGCCGATCATTTGTGATGAATTTGGGGATGCAACTGCTTCTTGATGAAGCCAGTAAAAGATCAAGCCCACAATACAATATTGAACGGCATATGAAACTAAGAATTATTGAAGTATTCAAACTGGAACCTACCCGAGATAAACCTGAAGAAACTCTTACAGAGGGGCGATACTGTAACGTTCCCAGTCCTTCTGAGTGACCAAACATTATGTTCCTGGCGGCACTCCAATATTGCTTTCTCCTGAAGTACAGTAGAAGAACCGCAACAAAAACAAGCACCGCTTTACTCACACCACCAATAGGATACTTACCTCTTATCTGTTCATTTGCAACGATTATAATCAGCTCGTGTGGGCGCCAGGATATCTAATATTTTAGATTTGCCAAAGTAATGAATTGAAATTGTGATAGAGCACTCGAAACATCTTTCTCTCAAGCCGTGGCATAGCTGAGCCATTAACCAATTGTTTGTCATTACAGGGATAAGGTATGCCTTATGACTAATTCTAGCTACTGGAAATGAAAATCCTACCATTAATCAAGAACAAAATTTATTAATTAAAAAGTTAAGCAGCAAAAGAAGTAATTAAAATAAATGAATTTACAAAAAAAAAAAAAACACTGGAAGTTAATTGAAATTGGTGAAAGCTACAAAATGGAACACGAATTTAAATAATTAACAAAAGCTTGACTCTAATTTGCCATAAAAAGAATTACAGAGACTTGATCGGATTTTGGTATCAAAACTCACAGTCATCTTCTTCATTTCGGTCGTGTGGTTTTCCATCTGCTGTCTGGGTGGAATGTCGTTTGCTTCTTCTTCAAAGTACTGTAGATCTTATCTTATGCGGGCCTGGAACTAATTAGTCCCGTTTCCCGGCTGACTTGTGTGAATGGTTTAAACCCAGAGTTCACATTTGTGAATATGATCCATGACACAATCCTTTTCATGTCAGAAATTTGTTATTACTTTAAACTTGTTGAATTGATATATTGCGACGATTTTTGATATACGTGCAGCTTCAGAAAATCTGAGAAGAATGTGTGCAGTACAACGAGCTAGAGAAAGGTATATAGAGTGGAAATGGCGCCGCCATATTTGAAGAAGGTTGAACTGGAAGCCGCCATGATATATCCTGTCAAGTGGGTGGGAGGCAGGGAGGGAGAGGCGTGACTAACGAGGCGTAAGATTAGGCGTACGTAAGGCCTGACAATTTAATTTGTACATTGAACGAAAACTAACACAATCATCTTACAAGACAATAAGCTACGTTGCTTATGCACAGTACATTGATTGATTCCATTCTCCTTTAAAAAGAAAACGTTTTGTGTACAACTGACGCACCTGTTGACCTCTCACGTTGAGCTGTATTTCTGCAGAAGTGTGAAGCCTGCATTTATAATACTGTTTCACAATTCGCTCGATGAGTGAAGCATAGTGAGGCTTTTCCCCAGGTTCAGTAGCTGTAAATAGATGGTCAGATTTCTGAAACAGATAACCCGGCAGAATAGCATAGACATCAGCTGTCTGCAACTTCAGCATGAGATTCTTGTGTTCTTTCGCAACATACAGTCATTCTTCCTGATAACACTCTCAGCTGTTTTACATAATTTCACTACCGGTACATCATTTGATGGATTCAAAGGGCATTCTTTCTCGTCTTTTTCTTTAATCACTCCTTCTTTCTGAACATCTTGACCTGATAAAAGCACTTCTAGGCATTCAATGCAAGTCTTTTTTTTTTTTAGACACTTGGCGAACGACACTTCCTGCTATGTAATGAAGAACATTTCCTACATACAAGCTCGGTGAATTATAATGTGCACAGTAACCATGAGCTGTCTGCCAGCATAGTATCGTCCTTCCCATTGACACCATGAATATTTGCTGTTGCAGTTGTCACAAGTAGGTCACACTCAATAGGCTTACAGTTGGAATTCATGGTTGGGCGTACCCTCGCAATTAAACACTTCCTATTAGCTGAATTAAATTGTACTGCATTTGGATTATTTCTATTCCCATTTCTGGAGCGAATAGAAGAGAAAAATAGCTCTAAGTGATCCTGACTCAATCTGCGTGTTAATAGGTATCTCAATACAGAACTTTGTCCCCACACGTATGTTTCTGCTAGTTGTATCACACTTAAGAGATCAATAATCAAACCGTATATTGGCATCTGTCTGCTGGAATCGCAAATAAGCTTTCCATCTGAAATTTCTGAGAAGAAAGAAAGAAAGAAAGAAAGAAAGATTAGTAAAGCCTGTTACGTTTCCCATAATTAGTTCAAAACAACGAACTAGAGAAAGTATACCTCGTTGGCTTACGAAGATTGATATTTGAACAATATATTTTATTTTATAGCTTGCCACGGTGTGTGAGTGGTTATCGTGTCGGATTACTAACCCCCCCCCAAGCTTGCAGGTTCGCTCCTGGCCGTGGTAAGTGATTTTTTTTTAAGGCGGCAAAAATCACGATACGCATGTCATACGATGTTGGCATGTTAAAGAACCCCGTGTTCATAATGGCAAAATTAATCTCGGGATTTTCCCGCTACACAAAGTTCCTCATTTCTCTACTAGAAAGCGCTATAATGTCAAGGAGCTTAGTTATCTAACCTCCTTGACTTTCATAGAGCTTCAAGGAACAACAAAATTCGACATGCAAGCTATCCTCTGGGTGTCAAATAACAAAGCTTGCACCCGGCACCCGAGGCCATACGATATTATTATTACCGTAATTATTATTATGGCTCACAACTATCTTTGCTTAAATTTTAAGACAGCCTAATATATTTACCTACTGATATCAAGGTCTTCTGCAACAATGCTACCGTATCTGAATGCGAGTGTTCTGTAGTTTCCTGGAAACTACGCTTCTTCGGCGAAGATCTACAGGCCTGCTTCTTCTGCAGATGTGCAGGAAAATTGAAAATTGTAGATACTGCATTAGCTAGTAGACGTCGCCTTTCATTTGCTACATACATATATTTATCTTCAAAGTGTAGAGAACAAATTAAGCTGTATCTCGTGGGGTACCATTTATTGCTTTTCATGTTGACAACCCATTGTTTTGTTAGTTCCTGGTTCTGCAAAGGGAATCTGAAATGTAAATATTACACAAACTTAAACTGCTGCATCACGTTTTCGTAAAGGGTCTACCTCATTAATTTAAGAATTTGGATGACATTTCTTACCTGAAATACAACACTCCGGTTGTCTTATTACTTCTATTCGTACAATTGAATGACGAACACACTGATGGCATGGTCAATGTATTTTTAAATAAATTTCATTCAACACATGTTCCCGCTCAACGCGAACAATCACAACAAACTCTTGTCAGACGACGTTCTGAATCATGGCCGCCTTAACTCAGGTTGCCTCCGCCCAGAGCGCTGCTACGCGGCTCCTTGCCTCTCTATATACCTTTCTCTAGCTCGTTGGTGCAGTATGTAGGCCTCCAGAGTAGATGAACAGTAGTTTTATGTAAAAGGAGTTCTCTCCCTTTGCTGTATCTTGACCAATCATATGAGGTGTCGTGATGACGTAATTCCCCTCTCCAGATCCATAAGGTCTCAATATCCTTCTTCATTAGTTGGTTCACCCACGTGGTATTGCTTCTGTGGTAAATTTAAATTGGCGTACTGATGCTTACTACTTCTCGGAATACGTGACGTCAGCACCAACTGACCCAACTTGCTTTGTCTCAGAGTTCAGCGTCCCTAGGGAAACCAATACACTCTTCTTGGAAATGAGGTCTAAACTAGGCAGACTCCCTGTGGTTAAGTTAACGACAGGCCAGACGAAATGTTTCCCAATCAAGTCCTGAGTTATATTACTAACTTGAATCTGACTTAAAATTTCCATTTTCTATCTTTCAAAAACAATGATTAAAACCCTAATTTACATATAATGATGTGATGGAATCAATCCAGAATTGATATGACAATTGAAATATACCTAATAATAATAATAATAATAATAATATTAAATGAATTTGCTGCTTATAAAATATCACAATAAAGGGGAAGTATTTGGACTATTACATCGCCCTTAGAATTTTTCGTCCAATCTTCGATCTGGGCGAACAAATTATATACACATTTAACACAAAAATTTGCACAACATCATAAAGAAATATACCCTTCAATACAAAATACATATATACCCTTCAAATATTTACATCAATTAATTTTCGCCGTCACTTAAAACGCCATTGTTCATTTCTCTTTCTTCCTGTAACACTTATATTTCTTTACTTAAAGATGTATGACTTCACTCATACTAACGCTGATTAGCCAGGCAGATATTCTGAGAGACTTGTCGTATCACGTTATTAATTTTAGATCGTTATTTAGCTTGTCTCCAGAATACCGTAATGTATTGCCTTCACTGACTCCTCATAAGACACATCACACGCAAGTGAGAATCCTTCATACATGCCCTCCTCACAAGTACTCTGTAGTGAACTTAGAAAAATTTACCTATATGATATAAAACATGAAAGCATAGTGTTATATATAGGCATCATATTTGAGTGCAAGCTACCCCATTATAACTAGGTCACAACTCCCTTATCTGATTCAGATAACTTACTCTTTCCCGTATATATGTCACCAGTCGGAATGCCCTCCAGTAATGTTAGCTATCTGTCTCTTTAAAACCACTAATTATACACCAGGGCATTGACACATGTTGTTCCGTTTCTCTTGAGTCCCTACCTGACTCATTCCACATATCTTCTTAAAGATTGTACATTATATGTGCCATACAATGTTCGGTCTCCATCCGCTAAAACGTAAGCACATGGTCCAATTCTCTTCGTAATCATAACTTTGTCTGTTTTGCTTGAATGTCTCTATCCTAGTAATAAGATATCGTTGGAGTCTCTAAGGAAGCTTAATGAGAAGCATGGAGTCTCTAAGGAAGCTTAATGAGAAGCAGAGAGAGGATGAAGTCTTGTGTGAGCCCCTCCTTATATTAGAACAGGGTGACTCGGAGAGTGTGACGGTGGGGAGATTTGAGTACAAATTACAGGATGGATTTCTAACGCGTAAGTGCGCGGGGGACAAATGGTCAATCTGTGTTCCTAAGTGTATGTGAGAAGAGTTAGTGTGGTTTACACATAAGGAGTTAGGTCATTTTGGTCCTAGTAAAGTCTTATATGAACTTCAGCATTACTTTGTGTGGGAGAAAATGGGAAAGGAGGTTAGGAAAATTCTTGCTAGGTGTGAACTCTGTCAGAAGTCAAAAATTCCAGTTAGATATTAAGTGGACCTATGCAGCCAGTCATCACGAATAACCCCGATGAGTTATTATGTGTGGACTTATATGGGCCGGTCGTGAAAGGTCAGTACGGATACGAATACATATTTGTAATAGTTGACACATTCAGTAAATTCGTCAAACTACATGCTCTAAGGAAGGCTACCGGTAAAGCATGTATCCGACTGATTTTAGAAAAGTATTTTCCTGAGTTTGGCCTTCTGCTCAGAATTTTGACAGACAGCGGGCCACAGTTCACCTCAAAACATTGGAAAACCAAAATTGAGGAAGTCGGTATCACACATGTGCACTCATCTGTTCGCTATCCGCAAGGGAATTTAGTTGAACGTTCGATGAGTGAACAATCTCTACTTTTTCGTGCTTTGGTTCATGATAGACATTCGGCCTGGGGGCGATACCTTTATTGTAGAATTTGTCCTCGAAGGAAAAATAGAAAGACAACTGTAACATGCATTTCCTGCCGAATTCCGATTTGTAAAGAACACACAAAAGTAACCTGTAAAAGATGTGCAGATGAAGTCATGGACACTGACTAGAATTTTTATCCAGTATCAAATTAACTATATGCCAAAATTTAGTTTTTGTAATTTTGTTCAGTATTTTTCATTTAATTTTTTAATTCATTTTAAGAATATATTTAGTACTTGAATTGTAACCAAATCATTCATCTAAATGTTGAAATGCACACGTTGAGGCAATTTGCCCATGCGCGGCCTTTGGGGTTACGTGATTACAAAGTCACAAAGCCCCTAAATAATCAACAACAACAACAACAACTACTCATCTACATAAGAAAACCCAAAACCTAATGCCTCCCTCTGTAATACATCTCATCATATACTGGTTGAGTTTCAAAAGTTCGCCTGGGTGCAGATACTTTTCTAGAGGAGGGAGGGAGTTCTTCTATACAGTTCCACAGTGTGAATAGATATAATTTCATGCATTCAACCAACACCACCTAGATAAACGGCATTTGCATTCGAACAAGATGGCGGGCACAGAAGGCAGAGCTGCTGGATTACGTCGCATGCCATGGCCCATATGACGGGTTCCTTCCAACTGTTACTTCGTCGTCAGCAGCATTTATAGGCTATTATGATGACTTCATCCTTTACCAGTACTTACCTTTACATGCCTAACAAACAAATACGGTATGCTACTGAATAAGCTTCTTCTCGTCGTTCACCTGAAAATGAAACCTCACGGGGAAACTAGGTACTGTAGGAAGAAATGAAACATACACTATTTTACTGTTCCTGGATCAATTTACTGTATGTCAGTAGGCAATGACCATAAAATACAATGCTGAATTAACAGCAGTAAAATATACGCATGTGATAGAATTATCTTCAATACATGTTATGGAGCAAGGATGTCCCTCAGAACAGCAAAAAGATCATATATCGGACGTACTATGTCCCTATCCTGACGTATGCCTCGGAGACCTGGGTTATGAAAGGAAGGGAGAAGAGCAAAATACAGGCCAGTGAGATGAGGTTCTTGAGAAGCAGTATTGGAGCTACAAAGATGGACAGAATAAGAAATGAGAGGACCAGAGAATTAATGAAGGAGGAACCATTACAGGATGGTATAGAGAAATCTAGACTTAGATGGTATGGACATGTAAAACGAATGGAGAAGAGGATACCCAGGAGAGTACACGAGACGAAGTGAGAAGGAAAGAGACCGAGAGGAAGACCGAGAGACAGGTGGCTGAAGGGGGTGGAAGAAAGCGTGAAGAAGAGAGGAGAAGACTGGACAAGGGTGGAGGCTGAAAGATGGTGGGAAGACAGAAGACGTTGGAGAGGCTTGTGTTCCAAACAGACCCGGCCAGTGGCTGGAAACTGTGCAAGATGTTGATGACATACATAAGATCAGGTTTTTAGCTAGATATCTGGACTTGCCCTCTAAACAACCGTGCCGTTCTTCATGAAATTTTCCGGGTACCCATTTAATCATTTGAACTATAGGTTTACTATATAATGTTGCCATTGGCCACAGTGCCCAACTGCACTGGGCAATTTGGAAGACGAGATGGAACAGCACCAGGTATGAGTCTTGGCACTTTCAATGGGAGTGTTATCGCTTGACCATCTTCACAATGGAATACAGTATTCTGTCTGAAGTCTTGAGCATTAAAATGCAGCTCACAAACCTGCAATTTGCAAAAGAATTATACTAAGTAACATTTGTTGAAGTTACAGTATATGATTATTCCCATGCTGAATGAACTACATTTGAATAGGCCTACTTTTAGTCTGTGTGATTTTCAAAAATTTCTTCCTATTTAAATTATCCTACATAAACACTGCAAAATTGTGCATTGTTTAATTCTACATGTTTAATTTTTGAGATTTTTTTGAGTTAAGAATAATCCCTTCAATCAACTCAGGTGGGTTACAGACAGCGGAGGAGTAATCATCTATTACTATATCATCTCCAGATTTTTACCCTACCATTACTACAGTTATTTTGGCTAATTTCAGTAGTTTAAGAATCTTACTTCAGTTCCGGTGTTCTGTACTGTTAATCACTGCAGCATGCTCATATGTAAATATGTATTACCCATTTAATATTTGATTGCTGCTGAGCCTGGCTGCGCCAGTCTTTGTTGTTTACGTAGCAGCTACCCCGCGGGATGAAGCAGGGAACACAGCGATGACAGAATGCATTCTGCACATAAGTCAAGCAGCATTGCACGTCACAGGAGCTCATGTCTGCACACACAGTTAAACGATGGCCAACAGGCTACTGGGACTGAGTTATATCCTACTCGTGCAACTGTACCTGTCAACGAAGCAGGCTGACATGTGACACAAGTAAACAAGGAATAGTTCCCATCTCGACCGCCGGCAATCAATTCGTGAAAGGGTAATACATGTTAACATTTCAAAATGTGATTGCCTATTATAAAATAAGGCGGACCGGGTTCGATTCCCAGTCAATGCATGTGAGATTTTCGAAGTGAAATGCCATGTTCTGTGGATCGGATTCCACGTAAATAGGAGGTCCTGTGGCTCGGGATCGTGCGATTAACGGTCACGTTAAACTACAAGCTACCATTACCTATTATAAAAGAATACGGTACCAGTGTAACTAGGTTTAATTCTCCCATGCACAACAAACTTGCCTCGCATTTAGGGAGATTCGTTGATTAATTATTTATTGAGAATCACCGTTCGTTATTATCTGAAACTTGGAGCAATACTTTGCATTTAGGCCTACTCTAACCTTAAAAGGACTAGAGGTGGTCACTTGCGAGTTGTTCACAAGTATTAGTTCTTAGGGCTCGTTATATTATTAAGAATATATCGGCTATTTATGTAGTAGGTTAACACTGCTTAGATAAAAGAAAAACGACGTTTACTGGTACTTGCCACAGAATGTTTTGTTGGTATGAAGCTCTCTCATTTAATTTATGACCCAACGTTTCTTCAAATTTTCTTCCTCGGGGAACTTAGACACTTTAACTTTATTTTCATTATCATAATTACCCCTGCACTTCGGCACGCAACACTTGTAAACCATATTTTACAGCAAAAAACTGAACAAATCGCAGAATAACAACGGCATGCCCACACACTTCTGCTTTCGAGATCAACCATCTTGGCTTCTTTCAATTCAGTGTAACGGCCTTCTATCTAGGTGGTGTTGATTCAGCAAAGTGAAGTCGCTGCTTCAGTATCTGGAAAATAAATGATCCCAGTTCTACTGAAATCTCGGATCATTCTTTATGTTACGAGTATAGAGATGTGCCCTAGAACAAAACCTTCTTGGGAACATAGTTCGTAGGTGTACAGTAGATATGGCCTCACCTGGATCGATGGCTTTTTCCACGCCTTTTTCAACTGCACTAATGTATGGAGCGTGTTTTTTTAAATAAGGTCGTCTGGCTGCGTGGCTCAGGGGTAACGTTCTCGCTTGCTGAGCCCAAGGTTGCAGGTTCGAAACCTGGCGCAGTCAGCTGGCATTTGAGGGTGCGCAAATGCAAGGGAGCCGTGTCAGTACATTTACTGGCACGTTAAAGATCCCCTTCGGGGCAAAATTCCGGCACCCCGGCGTCTCTAAAAGCCAGTGTAGTTAAAAGGGACGTAAAACCAATAACATTATTATTATTATTAAATATGGTCGTTGCAATCGTTTTTGGCGCATACACGCTTTGTACGTTGGCTAGCCACAAACCCCATTATGGAAGCATTCATACGAATTTATGTTTGTATGTGTGTATTGAAATTGCCTCTGACAATTAACGGTCCCTCCGAGTGTGAAGTATACGCTGGGATTTTTCTAAATGTAAAAGATGTGAAAGCAGTTAAAATTCATCAGCAGATTAATTAAATGTATGGAAAACACAATATGAGTGAAGGAATGGTAAGAAAATGGGTTAGAGCATTTAAAGAAGGCTGTACTAATGCCCATGATGAGGAGCGTAGTGGGCGACCGTCTGTCATGACTGAAGACTTGACAGGGCACTTAAATTATTGGAATTTGTGTCCACGCTGGGTACCAAAGATGCTGACGGAGGTGCACACAATTAAGCATGCAGGCAGTGGTTTGACATTTCTTGAGCGGTATAGTAATGAGTTCGTTACTGGTGCCCACCTTGGTGGCGAGCAACTCATTTAACATGGACCAGGGTCTTTACAAGCTACTAGAACCAGGAGAGGGGGTGATTTACATGTCACAAGAAGCCGGTAATTGGAAGAGGGGGCTAGGGGATAAATACGAGGCCGTGGTTTTTAATGAGGCTGGATACATCTGGTTTAATTAACAAATTCTAATAACAATAGATGTGAACAAGCAACTTGATAAATGAGATGGATGAAAGGGGAGGTGGGGAGGAGATGAATGAAGTATTTTATAACTAATGTTTTTTAATTAAATAGCAAATAAATTCAAATTAAAATTTTTAAAAATTAAATCAATTGAAACTAGGCTTCTAGTAAAACAACCCCATATAGGATAAAATAACGATAACCTTTAAAATATAAAACAAGGGGTCTGTTAAAATTTAAAATTAATAAAGTATTTTAAGGTTAGGTTTAGGCTAAAATATTATTTCTTAGGCTGAAGACACATTTCATTCGTATTTAAAGCTATGTAGGACCAGTTAACAATGCACAACATCAAATGATGAAAGAAAAGGGGGGGAGAGACTTAACAATGAACAATGTCTAATCTGTACTAAAGTACCGGTCACCAAATAAACAGATAATATTCCTGAAATTGACATCACAGGCCCGAAAAACAAATAAATACACAAAGGTGTTGAAGAAAATGAATTTATGATAAGTGGTGTAGATAATTTTTCGAGTATGTTGCATAGGGTTTAACACAAGACTGTTAACCTATGGGAAGCAAAACTCATATACTTAAACTAATCCTTAGTCGCTAACAGTACCAAGGGTCCCTAACTATAGGCCACAGCCGCTACCTTCCAATTCCTCATCCTTACAATCACACTTTCCTCCCCAGACAACACTCCACACGTGACAGTACTTGTAGCTCACCCTATGGGTGTCCGCATAGAAGCAGCTGCAAACTCTGACGAGCCGAACATGTCCTCGGACACACCCAGCTCTAAAAGCCATATGCTTAAAAAAAATAAAAAAAATAAATATAAAAAGAACACAAGTCACTTAACTGGCTTCCTTTGGCTGGGTCAACACAGCCATTGTATAATTCCTGGCCTTGCTGCAGATATTGTGTGTTACCACTTTCGAAAATCAATTAACGTACTTGATCTTCCCTAGACAACCATTCCTAACACTTCAGAATGTCAGTAGAATATTTCTAGATGCCACTCATTCATGCCCTGGACAGCAATCCAAAGGAAAGAATTAATACAGTTATTTATGTATTCACTGGTAGCCAAAAAAGCCAAGCTTTTCTGTGCACGGCACTGCACAACTTTGAACGTCTCAGGCAGGAGCGCTCTACAGCTTGGGATGACACTTGCCAGGTGCCTCCATCATAGACTGGGGCTTCACATAGTACCCCAGAGAGTCCGTTGATGTCATACAAACAGTTAATCAAATTACAAATATTTCAAAAAATCAATCCAGTTGGCTCAATTCAGTATTACCAGTGTTTTACTCTAGTGTACCATTGGGCTCGTCAGTTGGTATGGTACACTTCATCAAGGCACTTGGCCTAGTACATACTGGGAAGGCCACTGCAAGGCTACATGATGCCACGAGCAGTGCCAATGCACTACGAGAACTATGTTCCCTTTATTAAAAGATTAGCTCACCAAGGCTATCCATCATTAGAATAACTGTTTCCCCTAAGGATCCTGAATAATTTTTACTCTGAATGAGCATAATGCAACATCAACAAATTTCAAATATTTCGAATAATTGATTTGGTTAATTGAATTCGGTATTGTCAGTGTTTTTCCCCAGTGTACCATTGGGCTACAATACGAACCATTTACAACAAGGCGCGGATCGCTAACTCAGTTTGTAGAAGTTAGTTCGCTACCCGCTAGGGGTCTGTAGTGAACGGTGTCTCTCTCTTAGGGAGCCAAGAGATGGTGTTATTGTATCGCATTGACGTTTGGGGTGAGGGTATTTGAAATATAAGTAAGGAATCATCACTTGCTAGTGTCTCAACCAGTGACGAAACATAGGTGGCTTATGTTATGCCGGAATCAAATCGGCAGTCAATGGAATGGAGACACGAAACATCACCTAAGAAAGTGAAGTTCAAGGAAACAATTTCAGCTTGCAAACTCATGTGCAATGTGTTTTGGGATGGGCAGGATGTATTGCTTGTGGATTTTTTTGCACAGGGGTGACACAATAAATGCTGAGGCTTAATGTGAGACCTTATGTTAACTCCATTGTGCAATCCAAAACAAGCAGCGCAGCAAGTTCATTAAGGGGATTCTTTTGCTTCATGACCATGTCTGCCCTCACACGGTTAATCGAACCCGAGACTTCATCGCTTTATATGGTTAGGAACAATTTGATCATCCTCTGTGTATACCTATCGCCTAGTGACTACCACTTGTTCCTGCACTTGAAAAAGCATTTAGAAGGTCAGGGTGGCTGCTGTGGCTGGCACATCAGGTGGTAGATTTCTATGAGGATGGAATTCAGACTCTGGTTTGACGATATGATAAGTGCCTTAATATGCATGAAAGTTACGTTGAAAAGTAGTTTTAAGATGTAGGCTTAAACCTACATGTAAAAATAAAATTGTTTGAAAAATAGTATTAGTTGTTTTATACATCAAACTTTAAAAAACACATTGCGGGGTTTCCCTAACTTTTTCAGCTTTTATTAGTTCATACATTTTGAAAAAAGAAATGGAGATATAATTTTTTCGGGATTAAAAGTATTCTTTTCTGTGGGCTATCAGCTGCAAAGTTTCCTCCCCCTCCTAAGAATAATAATTCCTCAAATAACTTCATAACCTTGCAGTTTAGCCCATTCTTTCTTTTATTCATCACTATAACTATAACAAATGTTATTACTATAACATTTATGGACATGTGGGTTTAAGCATGCATAAGCAGTAAAGATTATTATTGAAGAGTGTTTTTCAGTGTTAATGAGATGTCACCATTTCTGTTGATAAGGCATTAACTAACTATATTCTCTGCATTGACTCTCCTTGCCTCTTGTCACTTGGTGAGTATTTCCATTGCATAATTGTGATAATAAAAAAAGGAGAATTGTCTTCAGTGCTCCCCCGACATTAATACTGTTTTACAATGTTATTTTTCTTTCATTTTCTGTGTCTGTCTCTGTGCAGAAGACTTAAACCTCATTGTGTGTTATGCTTCATGGTACTAGAGACAGCACACTTACAGTTAAAAAGTTATGGAGGTTGTGTTGCAAGTACAGTAAAATACCAGTAATTTTGGGGACCTCAGAAATGAATTTGTTATAGTGAAATTTTGTTATACTGAAATAAGTCAATTCGTAAGAATTCACCTAGTGTTATATTCATTGCAGGATCTATATTACTTCAACATGCCTTTATTTAGGAAAAAGCCCAGTATTTATTTGATGAGAAGAAAATTACAATATACGTATGTACTCGTAGTAATTAATAATATAGTAATTGAAAGAAGTTTTCCTCTATTGCACGCAAACCAATCGTATTACTTGTGAAAATGGAAATTATTGTGGAAAATGTACTTAATATATATGTGTCCCCAATGAATTACTTTACACTTACTTGGTGTTTAAAATAAATAAACACGACACCCAATTAGTACTTCAATGTTGGTAACAGATTTTTTAGAAATGGTTCTAATACCTTAATTTGGTCTTGGATCAGTTAAATATTGATCTATTACTTTGTACAAATGCTGCGATGATCATAACCATCAAAATGCCCATTGTGAGACTGCCATAACCTCACTTATCCACCAGTATTCTCTACCCCCCAATGACTTTCACCGGGGGTGATTCTAGGGGTAGTGCCGCCGTGCCATGGCACTACCCTCTAAGAGAAAGGGACATTATATACATATTACATATTCATAATCCTGAATGAATAATTGTCGAGCGTAGTGTTGATATGCACCAGTTCTGAACATTTTTACTCTAAAGCAGTGAGTGGTAGTTTCTGAGAAACATGTGCCTATATGTGACAAAACATCCTTTTTCAGAAAAAAGCGATGAAAGAAATAGTAAAATTCAATATTTTACGCACTTACCTTCAAAAGCTGCTTGCCCCATAGTGTAGCTTCTTTTTCCTGGCTAAATTCGGATCCTGTATAAAAGTTGGATACCTCTTTTGGTATACCAGGATTAATACAAAGAGCTTGTAGCACTTTCATCCTTCCCAAATTGCCATCAAAGGATGTTACGGCATCTTCAATGCCCTGTTTTAGTTTTATACCCTAATGAACACATTTCTTTGGTCCTAGAGTCCAGACAAGGTTGTTGAAGGATTCATTTGGTTTTTGAGTATCACAGTGCAGACATTTACTGAGGAAGTCTGGATGTATCTGGTTACGATATTGGTTTGTTAGTGTCCATTACAGCTTAGGGATGGAATATCTGTGTTCGTAGGTTTGTGTATTAGAACCACAGCCTTCTAGCTCTAAGGATTACATAAATTAGTAATTTCAAAGAGAAGTATGTCTCAAGGTAGAAAAAAGTCTGGTATACATAAGCTAGGATGTTTTTATTTTATTTTTTATTTTTAACAGAAATGAGAGACCCCTCGAATACAGCTTCACTAAGTACATAGCATATTAGTGGGCCTATAAAGATCCCTTCCTTCGGTTTTGCCTCACTCAACCGTCAAAATTTTCCCCTTTAGTATTAGAATGCCCTTCCTGATTTGTTCATCGCCTTCACATCATTCTTCCTTAACCCCATTTCTGTATGCAATGGGTACAAGGTAACTAGCAACATCAACAAGTGGTTGGTATGTCATACATGGTGTTTTTTGTTTGGTCCTACTACTAAATTTTCTCTTCATAATGATTTTGCTTATCCAGACAATTCCACTCTGAGAAAATAGGAGAATTTTGTGAACCCATACTGCATTCCTGTTAGGATAACTATCACTTTGGACAAATCTACCTTTTTTTTGCTCTGGATAGTTCACGACCTTAAGAATTCTTCCCATGTTGTGAAAAAACAAAATAAATTAGGTGACTTATTTTCCTCTGTAGAAATCCCACACATTTAAATAGAAGGAATCTCAATTGATACTGAAGTTACCTGTGAAACATGTTCTTTTCGGGTGCATTTTTTCTTGCTTCACCGAATTCTAGATGCATTATTGCTAATTAATGAAATCAAACAATGACAGTCCCAGAAATTTGTTTGTCAACTTCAAAAAGTAATTAACACAGCACACACAAATACTGGCTATAAAAACTTTGCATGGCTAACGATGGCGGCGGGCTTGACTTCAGCACAATGCCAGTGCTAGAGCATGAAGGCTCCTTCTATGTCATTGAGTGTTCACTGTGCCTGTCCATAACAAATGCATGTGGCCTCTGAGGGTGTGACTCGTCCTCTTGGCTGCCTGCAGTTGACTACCATGAGTATGAAATTTGTTCCCTTTATATTATTGCCTGCCTGGCCTCCAAGGCTATTCATATTCTGCAGTATATGCAAGCGGTATTCATTACAAGTATTTCCTCATGTTTATGAGTTTGTATAAACCTAGTGAGGGTGTAGCGATTGTGAAGGAGAAATATTTTGAGAGATTAACATTTGAAGTGTGTTGAAAAGTTTTTGGGTTGAAAAGTATTTGGTAATTATTGTAATGTATTTTTAATATATCATTGAAATCTCATAAGGGCAAGCAAGCAAAGATAACTAAAGATTCCACTTCCTTGTAAGGAGATTGGCGAGACTCCACATGCCCAATACTGAGCCGCCATCTTGCGTGTTTTTGTACCCCTCCAGTATTTTGATTGGACATGAAGATCTAAAGAATACATACTGATAATAGGTCAAATATTTTGGGCATTCTACATGCTGTACAGTAAATTTCTTCCTGTAAGATACGCATCCTAGATTTAAACATTCAATTTTGAGGAAAATATCAATGGCATTCACCTTCTGTAAATATGGTATAAAATTCTCTTTAGCCAAGTGTGGTTTTCCATCAGTTTTGGGGCAACCAAACTGGTCTTGTATCTCTTTCTCTAGTTGGGAATCCTGCTTCTGTTTTGGTTATTTTTTCTTTCTTCTTCTATCTGCCTTTTGTTGGATATTTTAGCTGAGGCTTTCCAGTTTGCTCTGGTTGTCCTGTTGTTTTCTTCTCTTCTCTGTTGCCCACTCTTTGGATGACTTTGTTCTATTATTGTTTTAAACTCACCCCCACACCTTCATGTCTTATCACTTCACTTCCAATTAAAAAAGCGTTCCAGCTTCCCTTCATTGTACATAGAATTATACTTCTTTTTGTACTTTTTTCTGACTTGTCAACCAGCAGCAGGTAAATAGTACTCGTTGGTCCTTTGCACTTTAACTTAATAGGATGAAATAGGCTGTTTATTCTGAATATATGGGAATGCTCGATGAAGATGACTATGGTGTTTATTGTTTCAAAGGGTGGAACATTTAAGTCATCTGCCCCTATCCTTGAAATTTTATCATTATTATTTTGCCAGTGTTCATTATTATGACTTGTAATTTGCATTATGTTGAACATGCTGGTTCTGAGGCATAAAGAAAGGTTGAACAGGGTCTTTGTTGTATTTAGAAATCTATTGGTTCCTTTGCATTCCTCTTTTCTGGGAATTAAAACAAAAGAATGAAATGTGGACTTGCCATTCCAGCTTGGCAACATATTATCTATACAGTCCAATTTGGTTATCAGTGATTTTGATTAGATCTTCAATTCAATAGATATTCATTTCAGCCATTTTCAATGAATCTGAAATTTATTTGTTTGGAATAGAAATGTTAAAATGACTTGTCTTTATTTTCTTTGAATTAATATTAATATTTTGCTACTAAGGGAGCATTTTAAGAGTATCACTTCCATATTTGCTTTGTGCACATACTTTTGCTTTACTGTTGAAGGATAAAAATATTATGTCTCGTTTACAATTAGAACATTAATGCTGATAGGTTTTTTTTTTTCAGCCACTTTTGGGTTTTTCAGATTTATCTGCAGATTTACTATCACAAAATATCAGATTGCACATTCGTACTTCTGCTTATGTTGGTATTATGTTTAATTGTTTGGTTCACTGCATATTGATGGCTCGAGGCAGCTAATATATTTCAGAAACAGACATCATTCCATGCTTGTTCGCTAGAAACAAAATACTGCTGCTGTTATTCTTTTATATGGCACATAATGATTGCTAATATATGTGCAGATAGAAAGAATAGGTCACTACGCCTGGACCCCTTTGTTCTTATGAGGTGATCAATTGACTAGGGAGGGTTTATGCTAGCGACTAAATGTTAGGATCTGTGCTGTCCACGTGAGACACATTGTATGTAATGGGAATCCAGTTCCTTAAAAAAACGTTCGTAATATAGTCTTTCTGGTATAGAATTTCAGCAATGATACCAGCAAATCAGCTGTCATTTCTGACAGGGCAATCAGTGTCACTGAAATTACAGACATAGGTGCAACTGTAAAGCAAATATGCCTAGTAGAGTTTGTTTTATAGGGAACCAGGCAATTATTTGTTTTCTGTTGTACAGATGTGAGTAGTTTGAGTGTGTTCCATCAACTCTGAAAAATGTAGAGGGCTTGGTTGCCAGTGTTGGTGCTAGCTGTACAGTTGTTTGCTCTACAGAATGCCCGGAACCGCCCGAAGCGTGGCAGTGGTACCGACACTCCCGAGAGTGAGATGGACAAAAAGTCGTGCAAGTCCCCCGCTAGTAATGCGCCCTCTCCTAGTGACAAGAACAAGAAGAAGGTAAAGTGTTGCTGTGTTTTGTGTTCTGTTTCACCGCAACTGCTGATCCCCCTTCAAGGTGGTTCTTTTGAATTCCCCTTGTCTGGGAATTAAAACAAAAGAATGAGATAGAGACTTGCCTCTCCAGCATGATAACCTATTATTTATATAGTACAATTTGGTTATCAGTGAATTTTGATTAGAGCTTTGATTCAAGAGAATTTACAGTTGCCATTTATTTGAAGAATCATTTTAGGCTAAATGTTTTCTACCTTGCCTGTGTTGCTTGCATGTGAAGATAATTTTGCTAGTTTAGTGTGATGTGTGGCATTGCATTTATTAGGGAAATTTTGCCTGTCTTGATGGGTGGAATCATTTGAAGTGTGATCTACCGGTTATATTGTGTGATGTTGCAGTATTAATATTTCAGATCTAGAGTTAATCTGCACATTCATTGCAGATTATATCAAGTTTTTTTTTTTAATTTACTTTTTATAAGTGGGTTATATGGCTTTGGATGGTTCATCATTGATCTTTTGGCAAATTCTTCTGAACTGAAATTGTGATTTGTTGAATTTATATTGTTAGGTAAAAGCTGTCTAACATCAGTTTTTCAGTGTGCTGGAATGATTAGTGGGATAAGTAGAGGAGCCAGTTACCACAAACAACTCCAAGATTGATTGTGTAATTTATCATCATGAGTTATTACTCTGTTGTCAGTTTAGCTGGAAGAATGTGACTTCATGCAGTTTTATAGTTAATAAAAAGTTCAGAGCACACTCCGCGAGAATTTAGAATAGGAATTTGGATTCTGTAATGGGATCTTAGGTTGTTTCCTGACAAGGAGAGGTTAATTAGAGCAGTTCTGTTATGTAAATGAATTTTGGTTGCTGTAACTCCAAATGATTTTAAGGGACAAAAGAAACAGCAAAATGAATGCCTAGTCAGAGTTCCATAATGACATGCATGTGAATTGTATGTTTTTTAATGGGTATATAGTTAGTGTCTGCTATATGGATGATTTATATTTATTTATGAGATAAATTTTAAATGAAGGCTCAATAGAATCTCCTTCAGGGATCTGATGAATTGGGTCTTTTTAAAAGTGGTTTATTTATATTTTGTTGGCTTACCTAATTATTTTTAAGACTTTCATAAGATGTAATATTGGTAGATTCGGTGTGGAGGGCGGATTGATTTACAGCTTTCAGAGGTTCTTACATTGGAGCCATAGTTGTTATTTCAAATTGTTACTAACTTCTCATCAAAGCATAGGCAAAAGAATGCTTTCTTCACTTCTTTTTATTCGTATTCAATTCTGTAGAAAGTAGGTGATATTATTTCTTAACTATTACAGCTATTTGTAATGTGCATGCATTATAGTTCTGAAGAGTCAATCAATTTGTGTACACGTTCTTCCACAGTAATTTCTTTGAAAGATGAAGATTAACGAACATGATTTTTTTCCTGCCCTTTTCAGTCAAAACCTGAGGTTGCTGGTAAGGGAAGGAAGCGACCTCCTGCAGATGTGGAAACCGAAGAGGAGAAGGAAATCTCATTATTTAAGAGGAAACGGAATGACAGAGCAGATGTAAGGATGATTGTACCTTATACATTAGAGAATATAGTTCATGTCCGTGCTGTGTAACTTAAAATTAATAATTAGCTACTTGATGTTAACAGAGTTTACTGTATTTTCCTGAGCAATCTTTCTTTCCTAGCATTTTGACAAATGTAAACTTGCTGGTTAGCTATTTCTTTCTTATCTTCCTCAGAGTCCTGCTGAAAGTTTGACTACAGATAGTGGCTCCATTGTTGATGATGGGGAGAACAATGAACCAGAGAATGACAATTCTGAAACAAATGTGATTCAAACAACAACTGAATCACAAGACTTGGTGGGTGCAGAGGCCATTCCAGTTTCTACTGACAAGAATGATGTTGCTAGCTCTGTTGTTCAACCAATCCAATCTAGTGGTGTAGTGATAGTGAGTGCCAAATCTTTGAATGAAGAGAATCCAAGGTCAAGCCCTGTATGTGTACAGAATTTTGGTGTTGAATTGAATCCAGTTCCTTGTGTTACTGGCCCCATAGCTGTGGTCGGAATTAAAGTGCCTGTTCCTAACCTTCCAAGTTTGGATGAAGGTATTAATAATCAAAGTATTCCAGAAGACATTTTAGGTGTTGCCAGTGAGCACATGGGAGATACAGAGAGAGAAGTTGGAAAATTGACCAACCCGTTAATATTTGCTCCTCAGCAGATGATGCTTCACAGTGAAGATCATAACATGGGAGAAACAATTAAAATGGAAAGCCAATTTATTAAGCTTCATGATGATCCATTACGCTCAATAAAGAGAGATGGACGAGAGATTCCACCAGATGTTCCAGAAATGAGAGATACGGACACTTCACTGACTTTGTCAAATAAGAATTCGGAAGATGTGACTGGAATTGCTACTATGATGAAAGTTGTTATTAAAGAGGAAATAGAAACTAGCAATGATGGGTTAATGAATGTACAAATGTCCATGCCAAGCATAAATTTAATGATGAAAGAGGAAATGGGAATATCACAATCCCAAAATATGCATCAGATAACTTCTAATTCAAACATGTTAGGTGTTGTTGGACTTGGTAATTCAATAGGTGGAATGATGGGCAGCAGTGGTATTCACTCCCAAACACATTTAAACGCAGGTGCTTCTATTAAACTAGAACCAGGACTGATTAGAGATGAACAACAATTATCAATGGATCTGCCTGGAAATGTCGACCAGTCCAATATGACTCAGATGCAAATGTCCTCTTCTATGCTTCAGATGACACCACCTTTGTCGAGTAGTAATTCTGGACTCTCCACTATGAATTTATCACACCATAGGTCTTCCCCTCCGATGATGCAACTGTCGACCCATCATCCTCATCTACAGTCCAGTAACAATGTCTCGGCTGTAATTCGTCAGGCAAGTGATATTTCACAGATGGGCTCTAGTGGCATTGGTATTGAAAAGCATCCTTCACAAATGGTTGCCAGCTATAGTGATGAGCTTCGCGATACCAAACCTCCAATGCAATTGTCAACTTCAGTGCATAACTCTCAGCAATTACTATTACAGCAGCCTTCTCATCAGCCATATAATTACATACCCAGTTCACCATATCATCACCACCAAAGAACTTTAAATCCTCCTGCAGATAAGGGAGGTGGGTTAATTCATATAAATGCTATTCCCAACATATCTACTGGTCCCTCTGCTGGACATAGTAATACTAGTCACCAGAATGAACCCCAGAACTTGAAGATAAAGCAGGAAGTACTTACTCCATCAGATCAATCAATGCAATCTGATCCTCTTCAGTCTTTGAAGGAAGTCAAAATACCGGGATTTCCCAGTTCAAGTTCATCGATATCTCAGCCATTACCTGGGAATAGTATGAGTGGTACTCCAAACAGTTGTTCGGATATTCAGAGGCCTCCTTCAAATAGTGGATCAATTCCGTCTTTCCTTGGACCTGCTCTTGAAAATATAAAGAAGGAGCCCGACAACTACCTCAGTGCTGGAAGTTCACACTCTGGACTTGGAACGCCGAATGCATTATCAAGTTCTGTTTCAAGAACCCCTCCACCTACAAAATTGATTTCAATGGGAACAATTCAGCAAGGTGGTACTGAGAGCAATGGTAGTTCTTCAACTAGCATTGGTGTTGCTTCGTGCACTCCACCCTTAAGTATGGTATCATCCACCACACCACCCATCCCCCCTCCATCCCAAGTACCTGTATCTCATAGCGCATCAAACATGATCTCATCACGTCTCACGCCTAATTCATTATCCAGTGGTCCTACAGCCATCCCACAACCTGTGATGCATCCTTCCCAGCAAATGTCTCCAATCAGCCGCAGTTCTCCTGGTCATCCACACCCCACGCCTCATCCACACCCCACACCACACCCTCATGCATCCCCATTCATTGGTCCACCTGGCAGTCATCCAGCTCTCCATCACCACCATCCTCACCACTCATTGATCCACCATTCCCTCTTTGCAGCAGCTGCTGCTCAAGCTGCTGCTGTCCATCACCACAATCCCTACCATGCCCCACATCCATATGCAGCATATGGCTATCCTTTCCCTTATCCATATGGGCCTCCATTACCTCAGCCTCATCCTGTACCCCCTCCACATCACTCAACTCCTCCAGCACCCTCACTTCCTGCTTCAGTATCTTCATCTGCCTCTGCCCACTCCCATCGCTCATCGCACGAGCCAGTCAAGTCCGAAACGCGGGCATCGGCAGCAGTGGAGAGCTCAACATCATCCATGCACTCGTCTCATCATTCGTCTCATTCATCTTCAGTTACCACGAGGAGAGAAATTTCAGCTGCATCCTCGGACGAAATTGTTGTAAATCCAGCTGCTGTTCCTGGTGGCGAACGTCATCATGCACAAGAACTTACGACGACTCACCACCACCTTTCATCTCATCACTCTTCAGTCCACCATCAAATGACTGAGAAACAACCAGGTCATTCTTCCCAGCAGCCTGTAAATCATTCGATGACAATATCTCATTCCACCACATCATCTGTGCAACACAAGATAAATACAAAACAAAATTCTACTCGTGTGTCTAGCCCATCGTGCCATGTTTCTGCCACACTTTCAGCAACTACATCATCATCAACATCGATCTCGTTGCCTTCATCCAACCATGGTGGACATCACCACACACACCATCATTCTCATCAGCACCACCACCAGCATCACCACCAGTCTGCCACAGGAGAGCGCCTATCACCTGCCAGTTCTATGTTAGTGCCAGCAGGTTTGAGTGTTCCTCTTCCGGTGGGTCAAGGCAGTGCTACAACAGCCAGAAGCCATCATGGGAGCTCTTCTGGCCATCAGCATCATCAGAACCATTCACATCACTCAAAGCATCCTGGCCATCCAGGGCTGCTAGTCCAGCCATCGTCAGTGAGTCATCATCCTATTGGTTTGGGCCTCCCTCCTGCCAGTGTGCCTGGATCATCTCTTGAAGCACTAAGGTATGTTCTTTTACTATCTGCAGTTTTTAGTTTGTATCATATAGAACAAGCCTTGTCAAGGAATGTTTTCTCTCTCACCCAAAAAAAAAAAAAAACATATACAAAAACAGATCAATAATAACTATTAATGAAAAATGAAATCATGAAGGGCGTGTCTTTTTTTTTTTTATATACCAAGGGCCCGTCAGCTAAGCTCTGGATGTACTGCAGCCTAAAGGCTTATTGTACTGCCCTGTGTACTCAGCACCAGTCCATTATCCCTGTGTCTTTAATAAGATGGTACAGTCCCATGATGGACTCTGTTTTGATTTCTTTTGGTTCAATTGTCGATCTCCCAAAAAGTTTGAATCTTCTGCAATCTAGAACTTCGCAAGAGCAGATTATGTGATGGGCTGTCTCCGTTTCCTTCCCGCAAAGTCTGCAGTCTAGGTTTCCTTTGATTATGCCCATTTTGTTTAGGTGCTTTTTCACAGGAGCATGGCCCGTGAGAAGAGCCACTGTGTATCTTACCTGAATTTTTTTACATCTGAGTAATTTTCCAGCCGTTTTCTTACATGGTTCATTGATGAACATTTTCCCATGTTTCATACCAGGGTTAGTTTTCCTTCTATCCCTATGTTCCTTTTTGATCCAGTCTTTAATAGCTTCTCTTATGGAGCATTTAGGTACTCCTAGAGCCGGCTGTGGTCCATAAAAGATTGTTGCCGCTCCCTTTCGGGCGAGTTCATCGGCTTTTTCGTTTCCTTCAATGCCCTTGTGTCCTGGGACCCATATCAATTTGACGTTGTTATGTTCCCCCAGTTTAGTTAGGGCATTAAGACATTCTTCCACCAGTCTTGAGTTCACTTTAGGGCTTTTTAAAGCCTTCAGTGCTGCCTGGCTCTCTGAGTATATAATAATCTTCTTATTTGTATAAGATCTTTTTATATTTTCATATATGCATTGTAGTATTGCATAAACTTCTACCTGGAATACCGTGGGATATTTTCCCAGGGGAAAGCTAATGCTTTTTCCTGGTCTCATTCCATATACTCCCGAGCCTGCCCCTGAGTCGTCTCTTGACCCGTCTGTGAACCAGATCAAAGTTTCCTCAGGATGCTCGGGTTTTGTCTTCCAAGAGTCTGTTTCAATTATTACTTCAAATGTTTTATTGAAGTTGTATTGTGTAGGAGTGTAGTCTGATCGCGTTTCAAGTATGGAATCTTCTACAATTTTTGTTATTGATGATATTCCTGGTTGTGAGTCAGGAATATTTCCAGCTTTACCCTGTTTCAGCCTATGTAATGCCATCCTAGCTTCCCCTTTGATCAGAATGTCAAGAGGGGCCAGGTCTAGTAAGGCCTCCATAGCCGCTGTGGGGGTAGTTTTAAATGCTCCGGTAATTGCTAGGCAGACTTGTCTTTGAATTCTTCCCAGCTGTACCAGAGTTGTTTTATTTTGCACCTTGGTCCACCATACCAGTGCACCATATGTTATCGAGGGTCTCAGTACCCTAGTATACAACCAGTGTATCATCTTAGGTTTTAGTCCCCACGTATTTCCATACATCCTCCTCACAGTCATGAAGGAGGTTACAAATTTATTGTATATTTTGTTAAAATGCTGGTTCAGGTCAACTTGGAGTCAAGAATTACTCCTAAGTATTTAACCTCTCCCTTCATTTTAATTTCTTCACCTTTTAGAAGCAGGGAACTAGTTTCCTTCAGATTTTTTTCTTCTGGTGAATGGGACAAAGGCTGTTTTGTGAGGGCTTATTTTAAGTCCCTCATTTTCTGTCCAATCATATACAACGTTAAGTGCCATTTGCATTCGTTCCTTAACGGTGTTAGCAAATTTTCCTTGAACTATAATGACGATATCGTCAGCATAGCCAAAGATATTCAAGTCTAGCTGACTTACCTTTTTAAGCAGTCCATCCACAACGAGGTTCCACAGCAGAGGGGATAAGACCCCTCCCTGAGGACATCCCCCCGTAACCTTTGCAGACAGACTGCTTTCCATACATATTGTGTGTATCACTCTGCTCTTAAGCATGGCTTCGATCCACCTGCAAGGGGTTTCATCTAGTCCTTGCTCTCGGGCAGCAGTGATCATTGATTTAAAGGAGGTATTGTCGAAAGCTCCTTCTATATCCAGAAAAGCTCCCAACGCTACCTTCTTTTGTTCCAGAGTTTTTTCCAGTCTTTGTACTACTTGGAAAAGAGCTGTCTCTGTTGACATACCGGCTTGATAAGCATACTGGTTCCGGTGCAGAGGTCTCTCAGCCAATGCATCATCCCTGATGTGTCGGTCAAGCATTTTCTCTAGAGTTTTTAGAATAAAAGACATGAGTGTGAGAGGTCTGTAGGACCTAGCCCGGTCTATAACTTTCCCAGGTTTAGGTATGAATACCACCCTACAGTGTCTCCACCCCATTGGTATATAACCTAGGGCTAAACTAGCTCTATGTATATTAATCATAATCCTCGCAAGCATTTGAAAGCCTTCTTGGAGCATGATGGGCATTATTCCATCACTTCCTGGGGATTTATACGGTTTAAATGAGAAGATGCCCATTTTAGAGTTTCATTTTCAGTTAACCACCTTCCTGGCTGTTTCCCAGTCTCTCCTGTCAGTTTTCCAAGATGGAAACTCCAGTTCCAGGCTGCCCCAGCCTCCGGGAGGTTCTTCTATGATTTCCGAAACTGGGAAGTGTACATGAAATAGTTCTTCCATGGTCTCTTCCGCAGTTCGGGTGTATTCTCCATTATCTCTTTGGAGTGAGTTTATGCTGTTTCGGCTTTCTTTAGAGAGAATTCTTTGAAGTCTGGCACATTCCGGAGTCTCATCTATCTCCGAGCAGTACCTTCTCCAAGACTCTCTCTTTGCCAATCTTAAGGCTTTGTTGTAATCAGTAAGGGATCTCCTATATTCCTCCCATTTTCCTGATTTTTTAGCTGCATTGAACAGTCTTCTTACCTGTTTTCTCTGGTCTGCTAGGTCTTTACTCCACCAGGGGATATTCCTGTTGGACTGCCTGGCTACCAGAGGGCAGGTTTCTTTGTAGGCTGAAATTATTGCATCCTGTAATTGTTCTGCAACAATTTCAACTTCTTCTGTACTTTTGAAGTTTCTATTTATTCCCCTGAGATTCTGAACTAGTTCTCTTTTGAAGCTGCCCCAGTCAGTTCTCCGGGGATTTCTGTAATATTCTGTTTGTCGTTCTAATCCCGCCATGTCGAATATTATATATCTGTGGTCTGAACAACTTACTTCCTCAGATACATGCCATTCACTTACTCTACTCCCTATATAGGGGGTAGAAAAAGTTATGTCGATAACCTCCTTTCTGTTTTTAATAACAAAGGTTGGTTTATTTCCTTTATTCATTAAGTTCAAATTACGTTCCGGAATGAATTCTAACAAGGACTCACCTCTGGGGTTGTTGTTGGTGCTACCCCAGGCCAGGTTGTGTGAGTTGGCGTCGCATCGTAAAATTAGGTGTTCACCTTCTTTTTCACACCTTGCTACCAAGTCCATTACTTCCTTGGTAGGTGGTAACTGCTCGTCGTCATAGGGAAGGTATGCGGATCCAAGGATGATTTTCCTTGACCCTTCCTTTGATGATGTCTGGATTGCCACTGTCATGAGGTCTCTGGAACAGAAATCCATCAGCGGCAGTATCTTGATTCCTTTTTTGGCAAGTATACAGGTTCTGGGAGTCTGGTTTGTCCGACTGAATATCAGTTCGCCTCCAACTCCTCCCAGTCCCTTTATTTTGCCTTTTACAGCCCAGGGTTCCTGAATGAGAGCCAGATCACAGTCTCTCATCATCACACACAGTGCTGCCGAGGCAGCCCTGCTATGCTGAAGATTTATCTGGACCACTCTCATTCGCGCCCTTGGGTCTGGGTTTACCTTTTAATGGTTTAAAGGTTACCTGACTTGGGCCGCAGAAGATCTTAAATTGTTTGGCTTCTAGCTTTTCATACGAGTCGAGGTCCACCGAGAATGCCAAAGTTTGGCCTTTCTCGGTCACCTTTCGGCTCATAAGATGCCATTCACCTACCTCAAGTCCTGAATTCTGTGTCTTCAGTCTCTTTTTGATGGTTTCCACATCATTTGTTGCTGGTACCCAGACTAGGACCCTTGGCCTCCTTGGAAGGTCTTTGGAGTTTACAACTTGTAACTCCAATCCCTCCCAAGGGCTGCCAAGTCTGCCTATAGCTCCGGATAACCAGTGTTTTGTTTGTTCATTCTCACAGGTCATCCAAAGGATACCCTGTGAGAATTTGTTATCTAGAAATTGTGGTGACACCTGTTCAGGGTTGTCATCCAACATTTCCAGAATTTTCCCTTTCACCAGTTCTGCTTTTTCCTGGTTAAGTTGTTGGTTTTTTGCCATTACGGCTACCTTGATACCTTTAGCAGCGTCCCTGTAGCTCAAAGGTTGAGATGGTTCATTCCTTCGATGCTTAGGTTCTCGCTGCTTTGGGGTGCTTGATTCAGAGCGTGGTCTTTTTTGAGTTGAGGTTGAGGTCTCTTTGCTCCTGGAAGGTTTGTTCTCCGTCCAGGTCCGTTCTTTCTTCTTCCTTTCCCTCATTAGTTTCTTCCGTTGTGCTCCAGAGAGTTTCTTAGGTTTGATCCCAGTTCCTGACGTACCTGGTACTGCCACCTCTCCTGGAGTTGTTTCAGTCACCTCCATTGTGGAGTTTTCTGATGTCGACAAGTCTATGGACGAGTCTATTCCTTGTATTGTCTTGGTTGAGCTTTCGCTTGAGGTTGTTTCTTGGTTCTCCATTTGGGTCCCACGAGTATCGGAGAAATAAATAGTCCACTCAGACAGAGCTCCGGTTGTCCGAGCATGGCTGCATTCTCAGGGAGGTCGCCCAGTTTCCCTGAGGCTCCGTTAAGGACACATCACCCATGTGCCATGCACCCTTTCGGCACGGATTAAGGCAAGCCACACTTAACACCTTGGGGTTGGGGAGGTGGTCCGCGATCTCTTATTCAATATATTCAGAGAAACACCTGTCCGGCTCGTCAGTGGTCAACTGTCGCTACCAGACAGGTGCCGGCTATCCGCCACCTGCCGACGCGTCACGATACCCGCTCAAGGTCCAGCGTTAGGGTTTGCAGGATGTTACTCCTTGCCAGGGACCCCCCGCTGAGGAAAGGGCGTGGTTACAAAACTAACAATTTCCCATACCAGTTACGTGTCTTTAAGTATAGGGAGATTTTGAAAAGTACACCTGCCTCTTTCACACCAAGATCTTCAAAATTTTTGTAGTTTCTTTTTCCCAACTTAGTTTCATTCATTACTATTGGTGTCCACAATAAATCTTCTACGCAATGGTAGCATTTCTTGTGGGTATGATGGCATAGTGGTCCACCAAGGTGCTGACCACTTGTCTTCCCAGCAAGCACATAGGCCAGGTCATTTCTGAGTGCTCTTCAGCAACATGAGTCATGTTGGTATGAAGGAAGAGGAAAGTGATCAAGAATTAACTGGTTTAGGGCCAGTTCCATCAACCTTCGTTAAAATTTTAACGACACGTTAAAGTAATTTAACGGAAATGTTAGAGAAATGGTGTTCCATCAATCAATATTACTGCTAACAAATCGTTAACCTATCCGTTATTTTAACATCCTATTTTTGCTCAGTTAGGAGTTTAACTTAGTGTTAAAAATGGTTACAAGCAAATACAGTATGCCTTTCGTGCTCAGTTATTGTATTATTTATTTTTGATTACCGTATTTGAATAATGCTACAGAACAAGAATTCTTGCCAAGGTCTAATGACATGTTGCAAACTGTCTGAAAAGAAGTTTCTGGAGAGATATAGGTTGTCCAAATGTGTTGTGCATAAATACAGTAAGGTCTTTACCTTACAACCGGCCACTTAAATGATGATATGCCTAGGCCTAAACTACAAATTAGCCTACTTGTAATGAATTTGGTAAATATAGCCTATTCAGACAGCAACATCAATACATAATGGCCAATAATATAGTTTTATAGTGCACAAAAGGTTATTGTACTGACTGTATTATCAAATGATGAATAAAACTAGTGGAAACGACAGCCATTTGATTTGCATCCAAAGCTTTCAGTTGATCAGCATGAGTGTTGATTTGTAGTTTTCATTTTCACATAGTTTAGATAAACAGTGCCACGATTCAATTTAAAGATAAACGCACATACAATTTTTGATCTATAAATAGCCTACAAGTTGACTATAAAGATTTTAAAAATTTTTAATAGGCAGCTGATTATTAGAAAAACTGAGCTTCACACATTTGAAGCAGCAATGGGACAAGTTAAAGAAAAGAAAAGACAATCACATGTAGGCCTACGATAAAGCGACCCCTAAAGTAATTTTCACACATTTGAAGTAGCAATGGGACAAGTTAAAGAAAAGACAATCACATGTAGGCCTACGATAAAGCGACCCCTAAAGTAATTTTCACACATTTGAAGTAGCAATGGGACAAGTTAAAGAAAAGACAATCACATGTAGGCCTACGATAAAGCGACCCCTAAAGTAATTTTTGCTACATAGGAAGAACAGCTGTCAAATCAACCCTGCTAAAAGTTGTCTAGTTTGTAATGCAGGGGAGAATGTAGGGTACTGGTTATTTTAAGAAATTCATTACCGGTAATATTTATTAATAAATAATTCTCCTTTGTAAAATGGCAGCCGCATACGATCATATACAGTACTTCAAATTGAGTTTGCGACGCGTTGTAGGCCTAATCTACTCCATTCTGTCTGAAAAGCTTTTTTTATTTTTGTGGAAGTAAAGCATTGATATGGCAATTGTTGAATTTGAAGAGCACAGCGGAACTGAACAATTAAATTACTCATCTCTTAGCCTCAATTATTATTATAAAAATAACTGAAAATACGAGAAAAGAGCACACCCATCTACTCAAATACATGTTATAGCATCTGTTTGTTTATGTTTCCATCGCCCTTACACTATTTCCAGATAACGGCAGCACCGTCGCTTGAGTTCGCGAATAGCAAACAAATGAATACAAGTTGACTAGACACAGTTCAGAACTCTAAAAAAAACATCCATGCCATTCACTGCTTCCTTGATCCTTACAGCAAGTGACATTTAACGCATCATTTGTTAACCGACTTGTTAAAACGTTTTGTGTGAACATGTAATCTATAACAGAATGTTAAAATTATAACTGTTTGTTAACTAACGTTTTGTTAGCCAAATTTAACGCAAGGTTGATGGAACCGGCCCCTAGTCTCTCTTGTAGTATGAAATGGCATTGAGCGCCATCAATAGCCTTGGTGATGTGCGTTGAGTCTTGCGAGAAACAACTGCTATCTCTACCTCCACTAGTACCAATGTTGGGATGAGTGGCACATGCGGTTAAACGTTGGTCTTCAAAACCCAAGAAAGTGGTTTCAATCTCAGCTCAGTCTGTTAGCATTTAGGAGCGATTAAATGCAACAAACTCTTGTATGTCGATTTAATGGCATATTAAAGCACCCTTCTAGGGCAAAATTCCAGCACCCCAGTTTCTTTAAAGCCACAGTGATTAAAAGGGACATTTAACCCATAATGCCACTGCTATCACCACCACCTTCCTGAAAAACATTTTCTCATCCAGAGGGACTCCTTCATTCACCATAAAGTTCATTAGTGGAGAGTTTGACGGGAATGCATTTTGGGTAAGAATGCACATTGGTAAAGCTCAGATGCTTGTCAAACTGTCTTGCGTTGAGAAGGTGTCGTGGCAGAATCTATTAATACATATTCATCCAATTCAGTGGTTCGTAATTTGACAAGTACTGTGTCATTGCATTCTTATGTACTATTCCTCTAATATGAACTTAGAGATTTTTTGAATCCTGGTTAATTATATACATTCCCAGGATTTTGCAATTTTTCATTAGTTTACTTTGTTGTTGTGTTGTGCACTCACGACTGTACTGGGTGCAGAATTCTACTAACAGTGCTATCAAATAGTCAACCTAGAAATTACATGTGGGGCAAAGGTGCACAGTTTTTGTTGGGGTAAAACTGCACAGTGTGCAGTCTTTCTCCAAGCGTGATTTCTTACATCAGTTTAAGTCTAACCTTCTTTGTTCAGTAATTTTGTGATAATGCACGTAATAATTGTGTTTAATTGTTATCAGTGGTAAATTTGATCTTCAGTTATGTTAGCTCGGTGTTAGAAGCACTAACATTGAAGCAGCAGACGAGTTCCATCCCAACCTAGCCGTTTATTCAGTTCCTGCCCACTGATAATAATTCTTTCAGATCTCAGACAGGATGAAACATGCTCTTGTGACAAGAAATTGTGCTTTTTTTTTTTTAAATTTCATCCTAAATTACAGATCTACAATTTTAACATGTGATTTTCTTTAACTTTCTGAATACAAGACAAGGAGTAAGTGCTAGTCATACATTCCAATAATTCTGCAGAATGCAAAAGAGTGATGAGAGCATGAAGAACATGTTACCAAGGATTTAGGTAAAAGTGGGCCATCCTCAAGAATTGTGTCAAAGAAGTATGAGTGTTTGCACGTCCGGAGACATGGAAGTTACAAGAGACATCTTATTGGACTGTTGTTTCTTCTAAAGACATAATCTCATACCCAATTGAGAAACACTAAAGGAAGGTCAGAAATTGTGTTCGTAGCCCTGTTTCCGGGGAAACTTGAAACCTATCTAAAGAAAGGCTGGGATAAAAAAAAGCCTAAAAGAAAACGGTTTGATATCAAAGATTGGGGAGACCATACTATGAAGAACAGAAAGTTTGGCAATTTAGTGGAGGTTATTTCATGTCCAGGTTGCAAGGAAGATATGGAACTGTATCAGATGCTATAGAAATCGATCCAGCCAGTTCAAAACTGTTTTCCAGCGTTTCGCCCCAGTGTACCATTGGGCTCATCAGCTGGTAAGGTACACCTCATCAATATGCTGACTAGTACATGCTGAGAAGGCCACTGCAAGGCTTCTATGAATAACGAGCAGTGCCAATATACTCCAAGAGACATGGTTCCAGAAATTCAAAAATCAGCCTTCCAGGCTGCTCTGACATGTTCTGAAAATGAGACGGGTCACTAGGACGCATGAGGTGATTGCAGCAACGCAAATGCGAGTATTTCAATGAATTTTAATAAAAGTGTAAGTGCAATAACTCAACAGAGATTTTCCTGCTTGGTACCGTATTGTACTGCGCAACCTTGCCCTACTATAAATGCACCTTTGCCCCACTGTGAGGTAAGAGTGTGTCGCTTTTGCAGCTCATTTTGGAACCACATGATATTTCTATACATATTTTTCATAATTACATTGTGCAGTATCTAGGGGAAGAGAATGAATAATCTATTGTAAAATTTGTGTAACATTATCAAGTTTATTTATGACTCAAAATACATTTAAGCTTTACTCTATGTGATTTCAGTAGAATGTTATCTCTGAAGTTTAGAATTGCATGTAAATGCATTTGTGTTGTTGCATCATATATTATTGGAACTTTGTATTTACAAGTTTCAAATATAATTATGAAGATTCATGACTAGTTGCTCGAGCATCAGTGCTCAAACTTAGTTGTTCACTTACCAGGGCTGGAGATACATAGATCTAGAATGGTAGAACTTAGTGCCAAGCTCGCACCTAGGGAGTTATCAGGATGAGAAGATAGAGCTGTAGGGTGAACGGCATTGCCAGTACCACTTCAGAAAGGATCCTAGTATGGAGGTGGTCCTTCGGACCACTGCTTGATTGAGGAGCAGGGACTACACTTACGACCACTCCATGGGCTGGTACAGGCTAGGAAACATCAACAGCAATTACACTTGGTCCCTTATCTGCAGTATGCAGCAAATCAAACAATACTAAAATGTGGGTTCGAGCCCCACCGTCGGCCGTCTTTGAAATGGTTTTCCGTGGTTTCCCATTTTCAACACCAGGCAAATGCTGGGACGGTACCTTCTGACAGGCCATGGCCACTTCCTTCCACATCCTTGCCCAGTTTCATTCACCATCATTCATTTCATCTCTCATTTACTCCTCTCATGAGGTTGGCGTCAGGAAGGGCATCCTGCCGTAAAAACCATCGCATCTCATCCCCGACCCCGTTGGAAAACGGGAATAATAAGGGGTAGATATACATACAACCATGCTCTGAAAATGAGACTGGCCACTAGGACACGTGAGGTGATTGCAGAGACACAAATCTAATTTCGTTGATACAGCACGTGTTCAAGCTGTGCACCCACATGTTCCACGCATTGTTCATAATGGTCCTGTAGATTGTTGAATATAGTTATTTTTTGTTGTAGCTGCAATCTATTTTCTCTCATAATTTAGGAACATTTCCAGAGTAGTCATCTGACCAGGAAATTTATTTTTCAGCATGCCTTATATGTAGGGATCTAGGGCCTTGAGATCTAAGGAACGAAAATGGTGCAGGAATGCTGTTCCATGGACGAACTTAATCATATCCCATGTGTTCTAAGGTCAAGTGACCCCTCGTGGTGTGAGCTGTAGCTTGATCTTTCTGTATCCATTGTTGTCGCCGTGGCAGGTTTCTGGCACAACAAGAACGGTGCAACAATGGAGTCTCGGTAGCATCGCTGGTTTACTGTTAGTGGATTCACTGCATCATCCTCAAAGAAATGAGGGTAGTCATCTGACCAGGAAATGGATTTTTCATGAGGGCCCAATATGCCATGTCTGGTCATGATGCATCAAATTGTAACCCACACACTGTGCAGCAGGTCTTATAGGATGCCCTTGGACTGTTCAAATCCTAGAAAGTTAATTGTCAGTTGATGTAAACATCAAGGTAAACATGGCTTTTATCTGTAAACCTTAAGTTGCAGAAGAAATTTGGCCAACACACTGGTGCAATACTGTACTTGGATGTGCTCATCCGTTTATGTTAGGCACTAGGCAACTTGAATGGAAATACACACTTCTCTTTAAACATCACCTGAAGCTTAGTTTCACTCATAGGTTTTATCACTCAAACCAAATTTCAGTGATGTTTAATGCAGACTACCCTTTGGGGACTGTAACACCTGTTGGAGAAGTCGTCCATGGTTCTCTTTCGTAGTGATGTCCTCAGATGCCCTTCCATTGACACAAGACTGATCCTGTGCAATAGAAGACTTGGTGGCCTCTAACATTGTTGTGTTACTTTGTGCCCCCTGACACTACTCTGTGACATGGCTTGAGCTTGGCCCATTCTGGCACCCTGCTCCACATGACAGGAAAAGCTGCTCAACAATGAGCACCTTCTTCTGTGCCATGCCAACTGCACAATGCACTACTAAAATACCCAACTAACAACCTCACAAGACTCAAGAGTTCTTCACACAATGTGCATGCACATCAACCTGTGCCAAATTCAGTGCTGTTTGTTTTGCTGCATTCTGTATGTACCTTGGTGCTGAGTGGGGTTGAGGAGCCCCATTTTGTACCGGATTCCAATGAACACACTGTGCATTTGTGTCTACAGGCAGACTGACCTGTGCATGTATACCGTCTTTATTGTTGAATGTCACAAGAATCGCTTTCTAGGTCTTATAGTTTGAGGCACTGTTGCATTTGATATCCTAACTTCGGTAATCCTCCATGACAGTCACCTGACATACTGGTAAGTCGGCAAAATTCCACAATTGCAATGTGTCTCGGTACAGCAGGATACAGTAATGACTGGCTGCTCCCATGCAGTTGCAACACATCGGATGCCAGCCTAAACACCTGATCTCCCTCCCATCGAGCACCCTTGGGCCTGTATGAATCAATGCCATGCTTAGTTGTGAATATTGAAGTATTGGAAGCCATTCAGTGTTGTCTAGAAATCTATTAAAGAATGCTTTTCAGTCGGTCAACACAATTGTGCCCATTATACAGTGAGTCCGGGAATGTTCTCCGCGGCGCCTACATGTGTCTGCAAGAGCTAGCTACAGTAGTTACGTTGGCAGCATGGCTGCTGCTTGCATCATAACAAACAAACAGTAAACTTTGTACTCACCACAGCCATTCATATCAGATGCTGGAATTGTTGTCCTTGTGATCGAAGACAGACATCGACACATCGACTTAGAGAATCCTATTTGATGAGCTAATTTTTGTGTTGATTTACTTGGGTTACGCAGCATTATATCACAGATTTCATCAAGTTTTTAGTCTGTTAAAAGCGTAGGCCTGTCTGTTCCCGGTACATCGTGAACTGAGCCAGTCACACAAAACTTACTTATCAAATCCCGAACGGTATCACGGTTTGGACACTTTGAATTGGGAAACCGCGCCTGAAATCTTAATTTTACATTTTCTGTAAACCGATTGCCTTCACGAAAAACGTATTCCACCAACAAAAAAAAACCTCTCTCTTCAGTAGTAAACATTACCACCTGTATACTGTTGCACTCTTCCAATAATCTATCTGAACGCTCACTTATCGCAATACACGCTCGCTCGGTTATCGCAATACACACTGACGATTCGACAGTCTACAGCCCACACGTGGGAGTCCCCCTTTCAAGGACACGGTGCTGGCAACTAAACTCATGATGCAACCACTCCCAGCTGCACGTAGCTACTGCGGAGAACATTCTCGTGCGCGCTGTATTAAGTGGGGAGTACAAATTGTTAAGACACCCTAACCTTAATGAAATATTACACAAATTATTTATCACTTAATTAACACACAAACCAAGGTGGGATCCAGTGTAAAATGGGGCTCCTCACTGAAGACTGTTCAACCCCACTCAGTACACAGGTACGATGGGGGACCCAAAAATAACCAGAATCGTATTGCTGCACATGGCGTGCTTGTAATACCTGGTTGCGCCAATAGATGGCTCTGAGAGTCTGCTGAGAAGCGTCATCTGGCAGTGGCAGTTATGTGCGAGTGTGTGTAGTGTACTCTTGACACGAAACAATGACTAATTTTCATGGACAATGTGCGGGTGTGAAGTTTTGCTTTTTACTTGGCAAGAACGCAGTGGAAACTGTTGTGATGCAAATAGCTTATAAAGAACATGCTCTAAGTAAAACTCGAGTGTATGAATGGTTTTCTCAGTTTAAAAAGGGGGAAATAGCCATTGAAGATCAACCCTGTACCGGTTGTCCTTCAACTGCTCGAACCGAGGACAACATCGACAAAATCCGTGATCTAATCAATGAACATCAACGCAGGTCATTGACAATTTTTACAAATTTATCCACCTTTCATTTCAATTTTTTTTTGAAACAAGAACTTAAGTTCCCATTCAACGGTACATGTTTCGGTTTATCATAAACCTTATTATACGCTGTATAGTGCAATTCATACAAATACAGTGAAACCCTGTTGTAACACCCCTGTGTATTACGCTATCCTGTTTGTTACGCTCTTTTTGCACGGACCCTGGACGGTTTGTATATAAAACTGCATAATTTTACCCTATTATAACGCTTTTTTCATGTGGAAAAGAAAAGGGGAAAATCCTTGTAATATAAAACAGCACTGTATTTGAGACGTTTTTAAAGGCGTGGTGAAATACTTGTTGGTGTCCCTGTACTGGAGGTCATTCACTTTGAGTAGATGAAAGGAATTCCCCACCCTAAGTGAAGAAACCCTCCTGCGAATAGTGTCGAAATTTTTACTAACGACTTGCCTTTCCCTGAAAGGGATTTAACACTGATTTGCCAATACAGCTCATTTCTGTCCCTTCTTTTTAGTCATTTTCTGAATTTGTGTCAGTGCAGTTGTGAATGTTGTAGTGCAAACTGGCAAAGCATATATTTTTTCTATAAGTGAAAAATTACAAATTCTTAGTGAGTACGACGAAAATGCTACTCTGAATCCAAAGGATTTTTGTGAATCTGTGGGTATCCCTTCATCCACGCTATTACCGACGCAGCGAAGGGTTGGTTGCAAACGTAAAGAAGTGAGAACTGGAAAATATGACTACGTTGAGGAAATTCTTATTGAATGGATTCGCCAATCCCGGTAGGCTACAATCCCATTAAGCGGCCCAATCATACAAGAAGAAGCACGGGAAACAGCAGGCAAATTAAACTGTACAGTCTTCAGTGCTTCGAATGGTTGGCTTGAGAGATTCAAACAAAGGAATGGCATAGTGTATAGTCACGTCTGTGGTGAATCAGAGTCAGTTAGAGACAGTGATGTTAAGGACTGACAAAGTGAAGTGCTACACTTACTAAAAATTATGTGCCGCGCGAAGTGTTAAATGCGGATATATCCGGCTTATTTTTTAAGTACAAGTCGTATGTGTAAAAGGGGGAGAAATGTCACGGTGGGAAATTAAGCAAAGAAAGGGTAACTGTGCTTGTTGCTGCAAATGCTGATGGATCTGAAAAATTGCCTCTGTTAATGTCGGGGAAGTCAGCTAGACCCCAATGTTTTAAAAACATTAAACGTCTTCCGTGTGAATATAAAAATCAAGCACGCGCCTGGATGACTAGTGACTTGTTTGTTAATTGGCTCAAAGAAATGGACCAAAAAATTGTAAAAGCCAATCGCAAAATCCTACTTTTTGTCGACAATTGTCCAGCTCATCCAAAAAAATGTGAACCTGAAAAATTTAGAACTAGCATTCCTGCCTCCCAACACAACCAGTGATAAAAATGCTCAAGCATTTCTATCAAAAGCGTGTTGTTCTACGATATCTGCAGTCCATCGACAGTGGAGTCGAAAACCGCATGACCTTATTGGACCAATGAATTTCATCTCCGCTGCATGGGAAGGGATCGAAGTGCCGACCATCGTCAATTGCTTTAATAAAGCAGGATGTTTTAAGGTAAGATTCTCTCCACTATCATTTCATTTGTCAATAGTTAATCATTGTCCCAGAGTGCGACAGGCCTCACCAATCGTAACAATTTCTTCCCTCAGCGCTAGTTACGAGCTTCACTCTGCCCATTCCTGATCGGTTGACTGGAAATAGGCTGTGGATTTCCAGTTTCTGCGTAAAGTTTCGTTTCGCCAGGGGATTAATTTGCCCTTCTTTTTTTTTTTTTTTAGGGACACGGTGTAACACCCAGTGAAACAAATGTCCCTGTAACAACTGATAATGACGGGGACTGGGCTGCTGTACGGGATAAGTTAGGAGATTTTAACTTCGAAGATTTTGTGTCAATTGACAATGGTCTTGTAACTACGGAAATAAGCGATGTCGACGACATGATTGCGGATCATGCTGTCCAAGATAAAGACAGCAGTACAGAAATTGAATCTGCGGATGGAAATGTCCCCACACGAAATGAAGCTCTCGGAACAATAAATCTGCTTCGAAATGACATACAGAATATTCCTAGCGGCGTATCGAGTGATGTGAACAGGTACTTAAACCGTATAGAAAATGTGATCATTCACAGTGATAGTACACATGGTCGACAATCGTCAATCAATAGTACATTATGCAACGAGCCTATAATGGCTATAATTAAGACACGAGTATCTTTATAAAACGAGCGCATGCGAGTTTTATAATTTCCATAAGAGTGTCTTAATTACCATTATAGGCAAGTTGCATACGACTGTTCATGTTCGACGATAATTATAACTTTATTATATGTTTTAACATAAATATCTGTGGGATTCAGTTAATTCAGAGCGAATGGGTGGTCAAGGCACTCCAGAAGCAGAGGCCATTCACTTTGCTTGACAACACAGAAATATGTTGGATTTTGAGCGCATGCGCGAAGGTATCCTTATCTAATTGGCCACACTACTGTTTCTTGAGTTCTGATTGGGGGGAGAAACTGTTTTATAATGAAAAATAGTGTTATAATGAGCCTCATTATGATACAGTTTTCCGACACATAATGTTTACATTTCGACATCGTCGAACATAAAGACTTTTTAATAGGAAGTGAGATAAAATGTGCCTACAGTAATGAATACCGTAATAACATGCTGTACTGTAATAATAGTAATACTACAGTAATAATTAGGACCCGGATTTTGATGAAAAGTCATCTTTTTTCTGAGTACATGGAGACAATGCTTAGTGGTAAGTAAGTGTATTCTACTATAAATATGTTAGATATATGGGGTTCTTAAAAGTCATCAAAATGCTTTTTTCCTACATTTTCCAGAATAAAGTCATTTTCTAACATTTAGGTGCATTTTAGGTCATTTTTCATGTGTTATACATTTATAGTTTTTTTTTTAAATTGAATATGGTTAAATGCTCATTTTAAAGTTATGTTTTTAATATCTGTATTTCTAAACATGTCAGCGTTAACATTCTTGGACAAACCCATATACTGTAGTTCTGCAGTGCTCATCTGTTTCTCATTACCCATTTCTTATCTACGCAGCTGATTTAATTTTACTTCACGATGCATTTGTGTGTACAGTTTGCGTCAACGATTTCTTCACTTGCACGTGAGTATTGCATCAGTCGGAGAAAAGAAACGGGGTTTGTGTCGAGTTTATCTTTATTAGAAGTGTTGACAGCTCTGACGCAGCTCTGGCCGGCTCTTGCCTCTGATCGTTCACTCAGTTACCCGGCAACTATAGGACTTATAAGGTGTGTTTGTGTTGTAGGTGTGTGACGTTTTGTTGTGCAGTGAAATTGAAATGCCAAAACGAAAGCAGTCAACGTCAAGCCGTTTAAAACAGTATGTGTCAGATTTCGGTGAAAACGTATTCTCAACTGATGGAACTATTTTGTTCTGTAAAGTGTGCAAAATCAAAGTCGCTGCAGATAAACGGTTCACCGTACAACAACACGTCGGGCGCGATAAACATTTGTAAGGTCTTGAAAATGTGGAAAAAAGGAAAGTGTCTCAATTACTGTTTAAAGAAACTGCTTCGACATCAAATAACAAGTCATCTTCCTTTTATAAAGAATTATGTGAAGTGTTTGTTAGTACTAATATTCCACTAGGAAAACCAAGCAATACTAAATTAAGTGATTTCCTCGAACGCCACACTAGTCATACTATTCCAGACGAATCAACATTGCATAAAAACTACCTATCAAAATGTTACGAAGACACGTTAAACCGAATACGTGAATTTGAAAAAAATGTACGTATCAATTGATCAGACTCCAGATTCCGAGGGACATTATGTAGGAAATGTAGTGATAGGGACCCTAGAAACAAACAGTCCCGGTAACGACACTCAGATATGCAAACTGTCCGATAAATCCATGGGTTTAATATGGCCTAGGGGAATACAACATGAGAATGTGCTCCTCTTCCTAACAGATGCAGCTCCTTACAAGGTCATCATCATCATCATCCCCTGTGGCTTATGATCTCGAGATTAACGGTCACGTAAAACTACAATCTTCCTTCCTTTTTTCATCATCATCTTGCAAAGTTTCCAGCCAATGGCCGGGTCTGTTTGGAACACAACCCTCTCCGAACGTCTTCTTTCTTTCCACCCTCTCTCAGCCTCCACCCTTGTCCAGTCTCTTCCTCTCTTTTTCACGCTTTTTTCCACCCCCTTCAGCCACCCGTCTCTCGGTCTCTTTCCCTCCCACATCGTCTCGTGTATCCTCCTGGGTATCCTCTTCTCCTCCATTCGTTTTACATGTCCATACCATCTAAGTCTAGATTTCTCTATATCATCCTGTAATGGTTCCTCCTTCATTAATTCTCTGGTCCTCTCATTTCTTATTCTGTCCATCTTTGTAGCTCCAATACTGCTTCTCAAGAACCTCATCTCACTGGCCTGTATTTTGCTCTTCTCCCTTCCTTTCATAACCCAGGTCTCCGAGGCATACATCAGGATAGGGACATAGTACGTCTGATATATGACCTTTTTGCTGTTCTGATGGACAGCCTTGCTCCATATCATGCTTATCACACTCCTCCGGAGTGCTTCTGCCTGTCTCCCTCGCTCAATTATTTCTCTATCGTTTCTTCCATTATCTAGTATCAGGCTTCCCAGATACTTGAAACTCCCCACTTTCTTCAGCTGTTCCCCACCAATTGTTATTCCCGTTGTGATTCTTTCCTTCTTCCTTGTTGTGATCACCATCTCACTCTTATTTATGCTAAATTTCATCCCATATCCTTGTATTATTCCTTCCCACACATCCAACTGCTCCTGTACCTCCTCCTTCCTGTTTCCCCAAATCATCAAATCATCTGTTAACACCATTGCTTTCATCTTTCCTTCCCCAAATACTTGTGCTACTCGGGTCATTATGTCATCCATCACCACAATGAAAAGTAACGGTGACAGTGCACTTCCTTGTTTCAGGCTGTTTTTCTGTTCCAACCAGTCCGATCTCTCTCCATTTTTCTACTCCTCTATCCTCCAGGGACTTCCATACTTCGTTTCTGCATACACTGTCATGTGCTTTCTCAATGTCCAGGAAGGCCATCAGTAGATCTGTTCCATACTCATAGTGCTGTTCTTGTAACTGCCTTACAGCAAAAATCAAATCCACTGTGGACCTTCCTGCTCTGAAGCCATGTTGTTCTTCCCTCATCTCTCCTATCCTTGTCCTAATTCTCCTTTCCTAAACTTTCTCAAACATCGTTGCACAATGACTCATCAGTGTTATTCCCAGTTTCTGCATTCTGTTCTACTACCTTTCTTGAAGACCGGGGCAATTATTCCCTTTTTCCAGTCCTCTGGGGTCTTCCTTTGCTTCCATGTTGTCTTCATCACTTGGTACAACCAGTGTATCCCCACCTCTCCTGCTGCTCTCACCATCTCCACACGCAACTCATCCACACCCGGTGTCTTCTCTCCTTTCATCTTCCTCACTGCATCTTCCACTTCTTTCCATGTTAAGTCCTTTTCTGTTTGCAGTCCATCTTCCTCTTCCCCGATTTCTTCCTCCTCATTGTGGTTTCCATTTGGGTTCAGAAGTTCTTCAAAATATTCTTTCCACATTTTCTTCAGTTCTTCCCTATTTTCTATCTCTTGTCTCCTTTTGTTCACCATTCTAACATAATCCGTCGGATCCTTCCGCCTCTTATTTTTTACCATCCCATACAGGACCTTTTTTGTACCTTCACTATCCTCCTGCATCATCTTTGTCCACTCTTCCATCCACTTTCTTCTCTCCTCAGCCACTACTCTCTTCACCTCCTTCTCTCTTTCCTGGTACTCTTCCCTTGTCTCTACCGTCCTATTTTGATACCACCTCCTAAAGGCTCTATTCTTTTCCCTTACTATATATTTTGTTTTCTCATTTCACCATGGTGTTTCCTTCCACCTCTTCTTACCACTTGTCCTCCCACATACTGCATGGTAAAGGCAGCTAAATCTATCAAAGCATTTTATAAGATGGTGCATGTTACTTGTCTGGCCCATGCAAAAGAGGTCCGATCAAAATTTTCAGAAGTAGATGGTCTAGTTTCCACAGTAAAGAAAGTCTTTGTCAAAGCACCATCCCGCACTAAATATTTCAAAGACAAAGCCCCTGATGTATCTTTGCCCCCCCGCACCAGTTAAAACACGCTGGAGTACCTGGTTGACTGCATGCATATACTATTGTGACAATTTTCAGATAGTGAGAGAAGTAGTGAATGGCTTTGATAGGACAGATGCTAAGGCTATTGGGAGTGCACTGGACCTGTTTTCTGATCCTCAAATGGAAGGTAAATTGGCATGCATAAAATCAAATTTTTCATTTTTTCCAGAAACCAAAACCTGCCTAGAAGAAAGGGGCATGGTATTGACCAAGTCAATAGAGTTAGTCAGGAATGCTGAAGGTTGTATAAACATGGTGGCCACTACTGGAAAACCTGGAAATCCTGGAAAACTCCTGGATTTTTATCAGGTCTGGAGAACTCCTGGAAAATGACGAAAAATTTGAAAACTCCTGGAAAATAGCCACTGTTAAAATTAATTATGATAATCTTTCCATCCACTGCTAAAATTCCCAGTCCACTCTTAGTCCTCAACGTCATGAAATCGCGGATGGGGTAGCAAGGGCCATCTAGCAGTCTCTTTGCAAACCCTGCTCGGCTGCCATGCGCGCCTTCCCCCTCCCCTTACCCCCTCTCCGCGCGGTGACTGCTGCAGCAGTAGCGCCCTCACGTGATTGTGTCGCTGTTAACAAATACCGAATCTACGATAAGATATCTTGACGGAGATATCCAAAAGTTCGAGATAATGAAACCTGTCACACATGCTGTTCGAAATTCTCATGCTAAGTATGTGGAATACCTGGATAGTGAAAAGAAGAAAAACCTAGCCATGAATGAGATGAAAAGAACGAAAAAGAGAGTTGCCGAAGAAACCAAAGTATTGAAAGATAAGAGAATGCAGTTGTTGGCAGAAGCCAACCAAGAGGCGGCATTGATTGACGAATATATCTCAAACCTCCGAAAATAGTACATGACGAAGAAACAAACTCTTCATTGATTTTTAACATTTGATATTTTACCAAAGCTTCTGTTTATTTTTCATGCTTACTTGGCTTGTATCTAGCTGCCAGTATTGTAACAGTGAGATTATTTATTTGTATATGCTGTACTTGGTTCATATATATTGTATATATCCTTACCAAAAATATATATATATATATATGTAAAATATTATATATATATACCGTATATTACATTTGATACTGTTTATTTAATTTTATATGTAAAAGTCTTGTGTGCTGAAGTTTTTTAATTAAAATAATTTTACATACAATTTGCTTATTTTTAATCAGAAATTCACGCATAGTGTTTTATCTTAAATCATACTCCCGCTGCGGTTTTGGGTAAGCACTCTATCGTTAACGAAAGAAATTTCCTCAGGCGACCTGTTTCTGTGTGGGAGAACACTCAATAGTATTTTTGTAAAGCATAAAATTGCAGGTGGCATTCCTTTTTTTTTTAAAGCTGATATTTGACTCACAAAGGCTTTTTTAAAACAATTAAATCATTTGTGTGTAGGCTTGCATGCCAATAATGCAATCACCACTAATTTTTGTCAACATCTGTATAAGTAAAATCGAACACAACTGCTTTATTTTGGTCTTGAGGTAGGCAACCGATAAACCCCTCCCTGGGACTCTCGCTTATTTTTAAGTCGGGAAAAATGAGAATTACTCCTGGAAAACTCCTGGAAAATCGTTGACCGATTTGAGTGGCCACCATGATAAAACATGTAAAAGGTGAGCTTGGGGACACAGACAGAAAATAAAATTTGTATTGGACAAGAATAAAAGGTATCAGACAGTGTGTCAAATAGCCAGTACTTTGTCGGGAGAAGACTTAAGAATTGACATTTTTGAAGAGGATTTAACAGCCAGTGACATAGTGTTTTTCAAATATGCTCCTATTACATCAGTGGAAGTGGAGAGAAGTTTCTCGAAATATAAAACAGTATTAGCTGACAACCACCGTTTCTTCACCTTGATAACTTGAGGATGACGGTAGTGTATTGCAACGCCAACTAAGGTATGTTTAGTTATCAATATATTTTTTCACTTTGTAGTAGAAATGAAAATGATGTATTGTTTTTGATTAATAGTTTAGTAGCAGTACACTACTTCAACTAAGAATGTTTGTTATTCGAACCATTATTTATACAAGACAATCATGAAATTGATCATTTTTAGGTACCGGTAATTCTTTTTTAAATGATCATTTTTAGGTCATTTTTTTTAAATGAGGTCATTTTAAGAGAATTTTAGGGGCATTTTATAGGCCATTTTTCGATTATTTTAAGGTCAACATCCGGGCCCTAGTAATAATAAAATACAGTACTGCACATTACTGAAATATTGTTTCCAAATTGTTTTCCCACCTCAGAAATCATTTCCCGTCTATAGCGCTGTCCCCGCTTATTATGCGTTTAAACCTCGGTCCCTTGAAGAGCGTAATAACGGGGTTTTCCTGTACAATACATTACAATATGAGATGTTCTAAAATTCATTAAAAAAATACATTTGATTTTAAAATCTAAATTGTGTTGAAAATTCTTAACACATGGCGTATATACCCGAATATTACCATCCCCGCACCCTCATTTTTGTATAGAAATTTAAAGAAATCTTTTATTTTTATTTTTGTCACTTTATTTTAAACAAATGTATACTATTAATACTGTACTACATATCATTAAATATAACATAAGAAGGTACACAAGCCTATAACACCCCCTTTTTTCCCCGAATTTTTACCCGCCCCGGGTATAATAGGTGAAAATTTCCCTTGCTATAGGTTAGGATGGCGTGGTACAGGGAGTGCTTTTAAAATCTTCGTGACGGAGTACCGAGGTTTAGGAGCGCATGCAAGCGGAGACAGTGAGCACCGTGGCAGCAAGAGCCAGCAAAGGTGAGCGGATTTTATTGAGCAATTGCTTCAGTCTGAGCTGTCACCCATCATCGTCCTGCTATCAACACACAACATATGCTCTCACATGGGGAGTCCTGCGGACCACAAATGGGGTTCCCGCGGGTTACGGCCTGAAAAGCGAAGTCTGGAAAAGAACTCTCTGTATAAAGGCACACAAAGGAGCACCTAACGTCCTTAAATCAACCCACAAAATAGTTATTTTAAGCTATACTTTATTTATGAAAAAAAGATAATGGCCCATTTATTTGGCCACTCACTTGCGTAATCACTGCTGACTGGTAACAGGACATAAGCCAGCCATTCACACTCCAGCTTGCTGGCCGCCGGGCTGCCCACTAACCAGTTGCTGGATTGTGTATGGCATTGCTGACGGCACAGCGTGTGCTGGGTGAAAGTTCGTCCAGCCAGCGGAGCATCCAGCTGCATACGTAACAGTGTGTGACAATAAAGTTGATAGGTTGACAGGCAGTTAGTGGTTGGTTCCTCAGTTTAGGGCCTGCAAAAATGCGGTCATGTAGCCCTGTGTATTTTGGGTGTGTAGAATCTGTCTGATAACCGGTGTTAATTGTGATGGCTGAATTAGTGTGTGTTATCTGTAATTCAGGTAAGGACTGCAGACTATCAATTTCAACTAGTTCCTACTTTTGCTACAATCAACGACACCTAGCTGTGAGCTTAGCTACCAGATGCCACTGCAACCGGCATCTGGCAGCAAACGTTGGAACTTAATAGAGCGTTCATAAAATCTAACCTACAAATTTAGCTTCACACAATAATTGTAGTTAGTGGAAGGTTCTTTTCCATGCCGTAAATCTAGGACATGGGCACGCCGGCTTTACTTCCTCTCCAAAGGAAGGCGTACTTAGGGATTTTTAATGCTCTTAAAATATCCGACGACGGTTAATGGAATAGCAATAATTGATAAAGAGACTTTGGGAGAATTCATTCAAGCGTACAAAGGAAAGCCATGCTTTTGGAATCCCATTTCCCAAAATTATTGAAATAGACAAATAAGAAAAGCTGTTTTAGAGGATTTATTGGAAATATTACTAAAACATGATTATAATGCCAACATTGATTCAGTGAGATCAAAAATTGATTAAAAAGTGACGATTCAACGTTGTTCTGCTGTAATACTTTCATGCATTATGCGATATTTTATTCAGCAACAAATTAAACGACGACTTAATAATTCTCTAGTAGTTATGATAGTCGCAGTTATCAATGTCACTGAGCAGTTTTGCATCGCAGTAATTCACCCCATCACATAACGATTTTTCACCCAGACTTTCTTTTCTTTTGTAACAAGAACAAACAAATGCAAAGTTGTGCTAGTTTCTGTCTTTTAGTCACAAGTCGCAATGCCGGTGACATTTTCATAACAACCTACCGCATTGACATTCAAACTTGAAATGAAGCCGGATGCCCCGCTGGAGCGTGAACGAGCTAGACTCTTCCATCCGGGCGGCCAGAAAGCTGGAGTTTGAATGGCTGGCTTTAAGGCAGCACTGCAGCCGCTCAGCAGTGCGTGCGCTGAGTTCAAGGTTACGCAGTGTTGTAATGTTACACTGCAACTATCTGAAATACGAAAGATTTGTTTCTAATATCGACCGACTTTTATAAATTAGACTACTTTGCAGTGTACGACCTAAGAATAGATTTCATGTTAGCTATTTCGAACACTTTTTACGTTTACTGATGCCATGCTATCATGCAACTCACGAAAATGACGCTTGTGCTAGGCTTGCGCGACCGGTCAAGCACTAGCACCATATAGCGGATACTCGCGCGTGGCAGGCAATTTGAATCTTTAAAATTTGGATGGCTCAATTAATACCCGCACCCCAATTTTTCACGACCGATTTTGTATAAAAATGTGCGGGTGGTATTCCGGTATTACAGTGATTTTGGAGTTGTAATTCCATTGTGTTTATCCAACTTGGTGTCTTCTAGTTAATTTCTGTTGATTTTCTTCAAACCAAATCATTTTCAAAGAATTTTTACTGTTCTATACGTTATTGGGTTCCCTTTAGACCAGAGCCATCCAGTCATTGCGCTCACGCTTGGGGAGCACTGGGCACTCAGACTAGCGCTCCTTCCCCTACCACCACTACACTGTGGCAGCGAGGAGACCTGAGACAGATGGACGATGTTTGGGCCGCACTGACTACAATCGTGCGGCCGACTGCTTTTGTGGGATTGTTGACATATTAATAGAGCTGTTTTACCAAAAAAATATACTGCATATACAAATTGAATTGTACTCCGAAGTATGGAATGTGCAGGAAACGAACTCAAGTGTTAAGTACAGTAAAGAATTTTGTGATTTATTCCAAACTGAAATGTGAACATATTAGAGAGGAAAATTCAACAACATTCTACCAATATGAACAGATAATACAGACCGAGTGACTTTTTCTCCGTCGTTTTTACGAGCTTTTAGTTTTGGAGGAAACAATCTTCTCCAAATTGGGTACAATATTTCTGGACACAGCTATTCGTGAACAATTGCGCAAGTTTCTATCGCTAATCATTGCACGATGTTTACTTTTGGTAAGAACCGAAAAGAAACTCTCACAACTGTACGTTGAGCCGAACATTGACAGAACTTTACATGCATGTTTATACAAAAGAGGATATTCTTCTTGCGGAAAGCCGTTGTAAAATTCTTCTACCCTTTTTGATATTACAAAGTGGTCTTTATGGCGAACATTGCACTGCAGTTCAACCAGCTCCGTTCATCAGTACCATCATCAACCGCTCCCATTTTAATCCCATTGACTCAAAAACACCCTGCACATCTTGGAAAATATCGAATCCGGTAGTGGTGTCTCTTTTGAGAGCTACCAAGTCTAGGAAATCCTCGGTGACCCGAAGATAGTCATCCACCCCTCGAATGAAAATAACGAGATGTGCTGTGTCCGCAATGTCGGTTGATTCGTCGAGGGAAAATAATACAAAATTTGCTGCCTTCTCCATTAATTGCTGTTCAATATCAACAGCCATATCGTCTATTCTGCGAGCCACAGTGTAACAGTTTTGCTTAGGCTGGGATGACAAGTGAAACGGTATTTACTTTGCTCCACGTTGAGCGTACAAATGTGGCAGTTTCGCTAGCCCACACTGTTGGGAGAAAATGTAATTGTTTACCTTTGCCTAAGCTATGTTGTTTTAATGGGCGCCAAGACTTCAACGCAATGCTGAAATCTAAATTTGTATTTAACAACGTCTAGCTCTGGTAGAACACCGTCAAGAATCTATTCACTCAGATCGTGGTATGATTTGATCATTAACCCAACAAACAATTGTATCAGGAGAAGGAATTGGTCTATATCTAATGCTACCTACTGAAAGCAAAGATTGCATTGTAAAAGAAATGAATTTATTATATAAAACAAGTATAGCAAAATTAATAATAATAATAAGTACAAAATTTAAATTGGAGCGTTGTGATTTGAATATTACCGATAGAAAATTACGTGAAAACGGAGTCTGATAAATTGATTTTACTCTTATTTCCAAGCTATGAAGTTACTGAAATATGAAATGTAAAACAAAGAAAAATGAGAGATTGCGTATTTCCGCGTCATTTGCGCTTACCACTGGAAATTGCTAAAGCATTTCCCCCGTACTGGATGATGCTGTGTGCTTCCCACAGTCTCCTGGACGTCGTCATCTCCGTCGGAATTTGATGATATTCTGGTAGATTAGATAATTCTATGGTCCGTACCTCGGACCCAAACACTCGTACAACCGCACTGGTTAAGTTTTGCAAAAGTTAGTCTTCAACTCCACTGAACATCGGAGCGACACGCACTTCCAACCGTACTCCGCAAGTTCTACACAGATAGTCCCTAACTCCACTGAACATCGGAGCGACTCGCACGCGCATCCATACTCCTCAAGTATTTCACAGATAGTCCTCGTTTCACGGCGCGTCGAACGATATATCCACACGTTGGCTCCCCCACCATGGTACCGACATCTAGCTTACGTCGTCCTCACTGATTGGCTGAGCACGCCGCTAGTTCCCCTCCTCTGCCTCATTACACTCGGCGCGCGAGAGGGAGAAGTCGATTTCCGTTCCAACAATTCGCCTTTTCTAGACCTTGCGACCCAGCCTTGCGTAATACTTCTCGACAGGAATCAGCTTGTATTCGAATTCCCAGTGAGTCATGTCTCTCAAATACCCTAACTGACAAAATTCCGTAATCACTTAATTTTCTATGATATTGTCGTTCGTAATAATTTGCTTGATAGCGTTTTCTAAGACATAGAAAACCTATCTGAATGCTAATAATTTTTATAAAATGCTCCGAAAATACCTTAATAATAATTATAATAAATTAATAATAATAATAAATTACCATGAAAAATTCTCTTGGCTGAACAATTTGCCGCGTAAATAAATATAGAATGGCTTCCTACTGACTTATGCCAGTTGCATAAAACCCCTCGAAAAACACGTTACATATTCGCCTCGGATCATCGGATGATTTACCGTGACGACGGTCCATTATCCGATTATCCCAGACACGTTAATAAACCCCATCCAAAATACATATTACATAAATGAAATCACCCTAAATTACAGATATATACACTCATATTTTTTCTTCACGCACTTTGCGTCAAAGTTTGTTGTCACTATGGATTGCACTTTGCAACCAGTCCAATGTTTTACATATGGAATAGTGTTCCACGGATATTTCGGCCTCTCAAATTTCTCTATGTTGGAGAAATAGACATAATTAATGTGTGAGCACTATGTATTTATGATGTCATATCACACGCATTGAAGGTGTTCTGATATATTTATATCACCATAGAACTCCCTAATTTCACTGGAGGTCCCCTCCTTATGGTGAAATTTAATTCCACTTATTACTGAGCACACGATCACACTATTGTGGCAGCGCCTCGTGACCATAATACTTAATCTCTCTTTAAAGTAGATTAAATTAATATTGACTTCTGAAAAAAAAAACAGTAAATGCGCATTACATATAACACCAAATATTTCTGTGCCGTAATCGCCCTTGTCTTGTTAAGTTCCCGTTAACCATATTCTACTTAATACTAGTTCTCAACACAGACCATTTCTCCTCACTCAAATAATACCTTTGTACAAATTACCTTAAATTACACACTTACAAATCTTACATGGCGAGGCCGTAAACAGAAATCACGTGTGCTGATATGTATGAGTTTCATGAAGGACTGCCTCGCATTCTGATGGCCCATCTTTTATCTCGTGGACGCCTTAAGCTAACAAGCCCTATACAAGCGCTCCCCCATCTCTTGGAGATAAATGGGAACCCATCAGCGCTGCCAAAATGGCCTTGGTGCATCGAGACAATTTAGTGCTCAACAGCATCCGACAATCCCGTCATATTTCCCTGTACCTTAAAAACTCTCATTTACTTACATACTACCCCCCTGTGTGACTTCTGATACGCCTGCCTTAAGACCAGATCCTCCCACGCACCAAATACCACACTTACTCATTTGATAGGCTGGCTCGCCAGCTAAACACACTCACTTTCTGACACATATTTTCGTAGACTATGTATATTATACGTCCCGTATAATCTGTTTCCCTCACTATTCTCCAGCACATATGCTGTTTTGCCAATACGTTTGGAAACTATAAATGGGCCCTCGTGGAGATAAAAGAACTTGGACATGACTTTCTCTAGCTTATTTGACTGTTTCGGCACTCTAAGTAAGACTCTGTCTCCCGGCTCGAATAGGTCAAATTTAGTTTCTTTTTGTTGGCGAATTCTCTTTTGTGCTGACTTAGGTAAATTCTGTTTCGCCAACTGGACAATGTAATCCATCCCCGGTTGCTTACCCTCATTTAATCCCAACACCCTCGCTAGTTCATTTTGTGGTCTTTTTCCGAAGTGAACTTCGTATGGCGTCAATTTCGTGCTCTCATGCTGGACAGAATTCAGCCAAGTCTCGACCTTGGGAAGATGTCCAACCCAGGCCGCATGCTTGTCATGCACTAGAGTCCGAAAAAGACGAGCCACTTCCCTTAATGGACGCTCTGCAGAATTACCCTGAGGGTACCTTACAGAGGAATGAACGTGTGTTATACCAGCTTCCTGCATACTGGTTCTCCATTTCTTTGCAGTAAACTGTGGTCCACTGTCAGATAGTATCCTGAGAGGAATGCCAAACTCAGGTACATACTTATTAATGATCAGACGGCTACACGCTAGTCCCGTGGCTTTCCTTAGCGGATATAGCTTGACATACTTACTAAAAGCGTCAATAACTATAAAAATGTACTCGTAGCCGTACTGTCCTTTAACGATCGGGCCAAATAAATCCACACACAGTAGCTCGCCGGGACTACTGGTGAGAACTGCAGATCTCTCCCCCACTAAATATTTAACTGGATATTTACTCCTTTGACAGGTGTCACACTTAGCTAAAATCCTCCTAACGTCCCTTCCCATTTTACTCCAAATGAAGTCACGACCAATTTCATAGAAGACCTTGGCAGCACCAAAGTGTCCTAATTCCCTATGAATGAACCAAATTAGCTCCTCCCGCAAAGTGGCAGGAACACATATTGCCCACCGATTATTCCTACATTTCCTTGCAAGAAGCCCATCCTGCATCTTGTACGTGAACCGTCCTACTTTCACATACTCTTCTTCACCTATTTCCAACCTAGCCAGTGGCTCCTTCAACTTAACGTCATCACGTTGCTCCACTAGCATATTTCTCAGTGTCTGTAACGATGCCCTGTTGCTACTGTCCACACATGCACATATTAAAATACCGTCCTCTGCTTTAACCACAGGATAATCCCTACATAAATTAGTGTCCCTCGATAGCATGTCTGCAAGAATGTTATCTTTACCTTTAATATATTTTACTGTGAATTCGTATTCCTGCAGAGCAAGAATCCACCTACTAACTCTGTTAGAACTGAGTTTACAAGTCCTCATATGCAGTAATGCATGGTGATCTGTGTGGATCTCAAATTTCCCCCCTACTAAATACTTTCTAAATTTCCCTAAACTGACAACAATACCTAAAAGCTCTAACTCAGTAATCGTGTATCTTTTCTCCGCTGCTGTCAGTCCTCGCGAGGCTAAAGATACAATGCACAGATTACCCTCATCATCTTTCTGACATAATACTCCAGCAATGCCTATATGTGAAGCATCTGTCATAACCACATATTCCTTATCTTTTAACGGATATTTCAGCACTACAGCTTTCTCAAAACCTTCCTTCAGCGCTCTAAAAGCCTGATCATGCTTGGACTCCCATCTCCACCGAGTCCCACTTTTAAGCAATTCCCTGAATGGTTCTACCAACCCTGAGTATTTAAGAACGAACCTCCTGAAAAAGTTGCAAATTCCCAGGTAAGTTTTTAACTGTTTAACATTCTGTGGCACCTCTGCGTTAAGTATCTTATTAACCCTACTTTCTTCTGGTGTTACACCTCTACTCGACACTCTATGACCTAAAAATGTCACTTCTGACTGACAGAATGACGACTTAGACAGCTTCAAAGTGAACCCTGCCTGATCTAACTTCTGAAAAACTATATTTAAATGACGTAGATGCTCCTCAAAACTGCGTGAACTAATTACCATATCATCTATGTAAATGGTTACAAACACTCCTGTGTCATCCCCTAATGCAATGTTTAAAGCCCTAATTAAAGCTGCTGAACTACTCTTTAACCCATAAGGTGTTCTACAAAATTGATAAAGTTTATATTTATGACTAAAAGCTGTAAATGGTCTATCTTCGTACATAAGTGGCACTTGCCAAAAACTGGAACTCAAATCTACACAAGTGAAATACTTCTTCCCCTCAAATGTTTGCATTAATTCTTCTATTGACATAGATTTCAGCTGATCTGAACTAATTCTACTGTTAACCAAACGAGCGTCTAAACAAATACGAACAGTGCCGTCGGTCTTGGGTACCGTGATCAAAGAATTAACATATGGACTGTTCGAGTGCTCAATAATCCCATCTTCAAGCATCTGGTTAATTTGTGCCTCAACTGCACTCTGATAAGCGAAAGGTACAGGATATCTATGTCCTGTGAATACTGACCTATCAATAACGTTCAATGAATGTGTATAGCAATTGGCCATACCAATGCGATCCTCAAACACTCTCCTATTACACCATAACACATCATAGAGCCGAACACATTGTTCCACCTCTATATCTCCATGAAATGCAGCATCACGTAACGAGTCCTCTAGACTACCGTTCGTAATCACACTGCCCACAAAACATGGAGAACCCCGCTCTACGGCTGGCGATATCTCATTTAAAGTACAAATCACACCTACAATACTACTTCTCTGAATTTGGTCATTGAACGCTACTTCTACTTCAGAATCTCCCCATTTAAATTTCAAACTCCCTACATCATAACATAAGTTACCAGACACTCTACTTAGCCACTCTGAACCCAAGATAACACTGAATACTAAATTTGGAATTACAAGGCAAATCTGCTTCTCTACATGATTATTAATTTTAATGTCTACTAAAACTTGCTTAGAAATTACTTTAGACCTCTTCCCAACAGCTGTGATAACAAAAGTGCTTTTAATTGGCATCTCCTCAAAATTTACTCCAGTTCCTTTCATTTTATCATAAAATGCACTACTTATGCAACTCTTCATACAACCACTATCAATTAAAACATCTGTGTACGCCTCGGACACGTTAAATTTAACTATGGGGCTCTTACTAACCACTTCCTGAATAATACCTTCATCATTTAGTTCATGTAATAATTCATTTCTTACATTTAGGTCATAGGGTTCCTGTATAATTGTATGGACAGGGCATGCTACAGACTGAGATTCTGACCTTACTTCGCAGCCTGGTTCGCGTTTAAAGAACCGCTACAGCTGGCCGTAGTACTAGTTACTACTGCACTGGTCTGGTTGTTCTGAGTTGTGTTGTCATTGTTTGGCTGTATATTACTACCACTAGGCTGTCCTCTTCCTTGACCCCTATTCTGGTTGTAATTATTGTCATTATAATTTCTCCCTTGATTTCCCCTGAAATCATTGTTTCTCCCTTGATTTCCCCTGTAATCATTGTTCCTCCCTTGATACTGATTACCATAGCCATTTCCTCTGTTCTGATTTAGCTGATTATTATTATTTCTATTTTGAGCATTGGCCCCTTCGCCACCGTTCCCTTGAACTTCCTGATGCCTGGCTTCATTAGGTCTATTATTATTATTACTACCCTGGTTCCTATTGAAATTGTCCTCATAACCCCCTCTCCCTAGTGCATCAAATGTGCTTAACAAATTTTCTACTTGTGATATAGTCTTTACATTCTGGATACAAGCAGCCTCCTTGATCCTATAGGGAAAGTGCCTAAGTAGCAACCTTACCACATCACTTTCCTCCTTCAAGCCATCCAGATATTTACACACTAATACCTGCCCTAAAAAGTATTCGGTCATGGTGGAGCTTCCTTTAGGGTTATATTTACCACACACTACTCCCTCACGATGCTGCGACTGAATAACCTCATTCCAGAACTTTTCACAGAATTTCATTTTAAAATCATTCATATCAGTAAACTTGTCTCTGTAGACAGCAAACCAATTCCTCGTTTCCTCCACAAACACTTGTTCTAAAATTTCAGCTACCTGGCACCACTCAATACTACCATTTTCCAACCTCTCCCCGAATTTATTTTCTATAGTGTTCATGAACTCCATTGGGCACCCCTGTCGATTGCTGAACTTACCCAGTTCTACCTCCCTGTGTGTGCTATTCACAAAAACTGGCCTATTCTGACTATTTTCTTGCCTGATCCTAGCTTTTAATTTTAATTCTAATTCTGCGATTTTCTCCTCAGCCTTCCTCTCAATACTGTTTACTGTTAATTTAATGTTTCCTTCTGATTCTTCTACTTTATCATATAGCTTTGCTTGTTTCTCCTCAATCTTGCTAATGCTCTCTCTATTACTCTCTCTTAAATCATTTACTTCTGCAACTATTTGTGAGTGGACTTTCTCAATTCTACCCCCCAGCTGTTCCTTAACCTCTTTAGTAGCTACCTGAATTTTGTCAATTTCTCCCCCCCAATTGCTTTTTGACCTGCTGTGTTTCCAGTTGCACTAGTTCTTTTAAATTTTCAGCCTGTGTACTGATTCTAATTTCCAACTCCTCCTGTACTTTTCCTAATTTTCTGTCTACATCTGCAATAATCTCTTTAGCCTTTTCTTCCATCACCCCCCTGATCTCACCTCTAATCAGTTCGAATTTGTCACTCATTTCCCTACTGTTTTGTTCTAATTTAGCATTTAAAGTTTCAGTACTCTCTCTATTTTCCTTACTGTTTTGTTCTAATCTGGCGTTTAAAGTTTCATTACTCTCTCTATTTTCCCTACTGTTTTGTTCCAGTTTTGCGTTTAAAGCGTCTGTACTTTCTTTATTTTCCCTACTGTTTTGTTCTAATTTTGCATTATTCTGTTCTAATTTTGCATTATTCTGTTCTAATTTTGCATTTAAGGCATCACTACTAACTTTGTTCTGATACATGAACTCGAGAAGTAAAGTTTTTAATTCTGGTTGGCCGCCTACACTCCCTGTTTCAGTATCGGGATTTACCTCCGCTACCCCGGTACTACCATCACTCGACATACTGCTCGTATCATCACTCTCCAGCTGATGACCACTACGTAACCTCATCTGTCTTTCTTTCTCATCCCCCATAATGATATACACTGATAAAGACAAATAACCCCCAAAATACAGGCACAGAAATATATACCCTTCTCCTTCCACAAATGTTATTAGGTTTTCAGCCCCAAGTTGTCGGCGACAAATGTAACAGTTTTGCTTAGGCTGGGATGACAAGTGAAACGGTATTTACTTTGCTCCACGTTGAGCGTACAAATGTGGCAGTTTCGCTAGCCCACACTGTTGGGAGAAAATGTAATTGTTTACCTTTGCCTAAGCTATGTTGTTTTAATGGGCGCCAAGACTTCAACGCAATGCTGAAATCTAAATTTGTATTTAACAACGTCTAGCTCTGGTAGAACACCGTCAAGAATCTATTCACTCAGATCGTGGTATGATTTGATCATTAACCCAACAAACAATTGTATCAGGAGAAGGAATTGGTCTATATCTAATGCTACCTACTGAAAGCAAAGATTGCATTGTAAAAGAAATGAATTTATTATATAAAACAAGTATAGCAAAATTAATAATAATAATAAGTACAAAATTTAAATTGGAGCGTTGTGATTTGAATATTACCGATAGAAAATTACGTGAAAACGGAGTCTGATAAATTGATTTTACTCTTATTTCCAAGCTATGAAGTTACTGAAATATGAAATGTAAAACAAAGAAAAATGAGAGATTGCGTATTTCCGCGTCATTTGCGCTTACCACTGGAAATTGCTAAAGCATTTCCCCCGTACTGGATGATGCTGTGTGCTTCCCACAGTCTCCTGGACGTCGTCATCTCCGTCGGAATTTGATGATATTCTGGTAGATTAGATAATTCTATGGTCCGTACCTCGGACCCAAACACTCGTACAACCGCACTGGTTAAGTTTTGCAAAAGTTAGTCTTCAACTCCACTGAACATCGGAGCGACACGCACTTCCAACCGTACTCCGCAAGTTCTACACAGATAGTCCCTAACTCCACTGAACATCGGAGCGACTCGCACGCGCATCCATACTCCTCAAGTATTTCACAGATAGTCCTCGTTTCACGGCGCGTCGAACGATATATCCACACGTTGGCTCCCCCACCATGGTACCGACATCTAGCTTACGTCGTCCTCACTGATTGGCTGAGCACGCCGCTAGTTCCCCTCCTCTGCCTCATTACACTCGGCGCGCGAGAGGGAGAAGTCGATTTCCGTTCCAACAATTCGCCTTTTCTAGACCTTGCGACCCAGCCTTGCGTAATACTTCTCGACAGGAATCAGCTTGTATTCGAATTCCCAGTGAGTCATGTCTCTCAAATACCCTAACTGACAAAATTCCGTAATCACTTAATTTTCTATGATATTGTCGTTCGTAATAATTTGCTTGATAGCGTTTTCTAAGACATAGAAAACCTATCTGAATGCTAATAATTTTTATAAAATGCTCCGAAAATACCTTAATAATAATTATAATAAATTAATAATAATAATAAATTACCATGAAAAATTCTCTTGGCTGAACAATTTGCCGCGTAAATAAATATAGAATGGCTTCCTACTGACTTATGCCAGTTGCATAAAACCCCTCGAAAAACACGTTACAACAGTATGTGGAGAAAGTGAGATTTTTTTCAAATTTTTCAACTAGCTCCGTAGGACAAATACATGCCACCGCGTCCATTTGGCACTCCTTCATTAAATTTCCTTCCCAGCTTTGGCAATTTGCATCGAACATTTGTAGCTTGCTCTATCTCCTGTCAAACGAAAATACGGCAAGTCACAATTAGTGTTCTTCAGATAATTAAATCATTTTTTCATTCCTGTTTGTAAACAAGCATTTTAAAATTAAAACAATAACACAGAAAAGTGCTGCTTGAAATTTTCTTTCAATTTTTCCAACTTCGATTGGTGACTGGCATCTGTCAAGCCACCGTAATCACCCCTGTAATCACTGTAGTGACGTTCCATTTTTTTTTTTTTTTTTTTAACACATTAAATCTCTGTGGCACACTAAACATTTGGCATGCCCTTTAAAAGCTGTGCAGAAAAATGAAATTCCCCATTCTGCTTTAAAGGCTGCTGCTTCACCACTCCTTTTTTTTTTTTTTTGTATGATGTTCAGTCATGACCACTGCAGAACTGATTTACTTACACGCTGTGAACAAAAGCGCATTGGACTAGACTAGCGACTGATGGATTGGCTGCGCGCGACGGGCAGACCACGCGCTCAGCCAGCCAAGCTACTCCCACCACTACTGAAGCTACTTTCGACCAAAGTGCTTGGAGCACTGGCTTAGAGCGCGGCCGGAGCGCTGTGTGGATGGCCCTGCTTTAGACCAAATTGTTGTATCCAAAATTTCTTGTTTTGTATTTCACTAATTCCAGTATTGAGGTCAAAAGTTTTGTTATCCAAATTTTGAAGTGAAGAAATTTTCTTGAATGTACTGTGCCCAAATCTAGGAATGGGTATTCCAAGTTTCAGACACCTAGATATCAAGGGAAAGGCTGTAGCCGCTTTTGAAAGTTCAGATATTTGAATATCGCGCTACATTGCTTCGAGAAGCATTTAGAAGAATTTTACCGATAGTTGGATGTCAAGTGACGTAGCGAGTAACAGCAGAGGTGGAGGCTATTTATTGATTAAATAGTTAACTATGGAGTAGAGACTTGAGACTGGGATCAGATTACTGGCACGGCCAAATGAAAGAGAATGCAATTAGTATCAAGTAAATCGGACCAGGGATTCAAGAGATATGAGGATTTCCAGATATCAGGCGATGACGCGTGACCCTGACCGTTTTGAATAAAAGCCAGCTGGAGCAGGCACTGTCAGCTCACTTCAACACAAGCACTTGGCAAGCAAGTTGCGTCTACGCTGAGCCAAGGCACATGGTTGCCGCATCTACGCAGAAGTTCTTTTCAAGTCGTGATTGTCACGAAAAGTGCTGCGCTTCGAGTTGAAACTTAGTAAGTTTCTGGTCAGGAGAATCACTGAGGTGATTGTTTTTCTACAGACATTGGTGGAAATATTTATATTTCTAAAAGGACATATGCTAGACTTTGTCTAGAAAATAGTATTTTGTCACAGTCCAGTAGTAACTTAATACTTGGATGTTTAAATCCATTTCAAGTCAGTTTTCATTTTTGTAACTAGTTAACCACTTCGATCTGTCAGTACACTGAAGACTAGTCTATAACGGTGGCGTTCATTAGTCTACGCAAGGGAAACTGCAGGTTGCTTAGCGCATGGCAGATGGTGATATACAAACCATGCCCAGGGAACGATCTTCAGAACAGCCGTTAACTGCTTAGACTGTCAGTGTTTTTCTTGTACTGATGAGATTACAGTGAGTTATGTTACAACTGACATATCTAAGAAGAGATCACTTAGATCTGACCCTATTTAAACAAACTGTTATGGCTTTGATAGAAGCCCATATTAAAATGGAACCACAGTTTATTCAAACGTCGAAAGATACTACCACTATGTCTGACTAGACGATTTGTGGGTCTACAATGGCGGCCGATACAAGGATTATACGTGCTTGTCCGATAGGGCATGTCTACGGATAAATCTGGTACAGACCAGGTTTACTACACTTCAAGACCATCAAGAAATGTAAGCCACATTTGAATTATATTATGCCTAGCTAATTGGAACAAACTATTTTTCTGCAGATGACCAACACATTTTATTTTTTGTCGTATTTAAAGCTTGCAATGATTTACGCAAGACTTGTTAGAGTTATTCTGAGTATTTTCAGCACTCAGAACAGTTTAGGATCGATGACCGAGCATTTCGAGCATTTATTTGAATTTTTCATATTTTAAGGGAACCACGGAAAACCCCGATGTAACTGTAAAAGTTAAATTTATTTTTGTTGAGGAATGGATATTTTTTCCATATTCGAAGGTTCGAACATGTGGATTCTCACATAATGAGATGATAATTAAACATATTTATAATAATAATAATAATAATAATAATCCACTAATAATAATAATAATAAATTTTCTAAATAATTCTTGGATATTATATTTTCTAATAATCACATGTATTGAGAAAGAGCCTATGAAGTAGTTTAAACATTTCTAGTTTGGAACAGGAGATTTTCCGAAGGAGAGTGGTTAGCGCAAGCCCGCATTCAACCAACATTTCAGTTCTGGTTGAACAGTTGATATTTGCATTGAGCAAAGTATATGTTTCAGATAACACGGAGAGGCATGAAACGGGAAGCAATTGATATTTGTATCAAATAGGATATTTTTGTATTTATATAAAATCATGACGTAAATACACTCGAAAGTGAAATGAAGCTTTTCATAAGTATGGTAAATTCACGGGTTGAACTGAATGGTAAAATAAAATAAACTTGTAAGTTTATTAATCTTCCAGTGTTGATAACAAGCAGAGGCTTGATTTATTGTATAAATTTTGGGAAGATAATTTATGTGTGTGGAGTAGTTGAAATGCCATTCCCAGGTGCGCATGTTAAGTCGCAGGAATGAAGAGGTTTTTTCGAGCATCAATCAAATAGCAGGTTCGATGGCTCAGGTTTATAGTAGTAGTATTGGAGCCATACATTTCGTCGTATGAATAACCCGAAGGTTATTTCTTTAAAACCATCAGTTCTTATTTCAACCTTGTTTACGAATTCCATTTAGACTTTGATTTTGCTAGAACCCGGATTTGTCATGATAGTAGTTTATTCTTCTTCAGAGGAAGACCTTTGCCGTTGTTGTTGTTGTTGTTGTTGTTGTAATATTGTGTTCTTACACAAATAGTAGAATGGGCCACTGCCAATTAAAAATAATTCTTTAACCACGAATAATTTGAAGGATATTTTCAATCCTAGTGCCATGAACTAAAAGAATTCATTATAAAACTATAATTCTAATTTCCGCATTCTGTCGAAGAATTGCAAGTTGTGAAAGTTACTAGAAATGGCCATAAATATAAATATTTTTTTCATAATGATTCCAAGTGGAAAATTGAATAGTTGAATGGTTCAACCATTTATTGATCAAGTTGATGATTCAGAAATCATATATTTTGTTTGGAACTTGAAGTTCATAATCGAGTCACTTCTCGAATGTTTAATGTCAGAAGAACAATTAATTGTTGTTGTGCTTCGCACAGTTCTTCGATGCTATGCTCAAGGTCAAATACTTTTCAGATGTTATTAATATGTATAAATAATTTGTGTTGCTACGATGATAATAATATTTTCGACGATATATTTTTGAAACTGGAAAAACAAGTGAAAGTTTAAGAATTCTATAAACATTTATTCTACGAGTGTTAATATCATGTAAACAGTCAAACAGTGATCTACGTTATTTCCAGTATGGACAATTAACTTTGAACTGGAGTTAAATATTAATAATTTTGGAACACAGTCCACAGGACTATTAATCGGACTTGTGTTTCCAAAAAGATTGTCAAATGTGTTTGGAAGATTTCTGTATATTGTGTGTAAATAAGTGTGTGGATCGCCACACGTGGATGATGCTGCTTTGAGCATCTTTGCAGTCAGATTTTAACTTTAAAATAAACTGAGATAATTTTACCAGATGTGTTTCTCCCAATTAAATCTCCTTCTATCCTTATTGTTGCATTGAGTCAAAAATCAGTAAAGCATTTTTTTAATTTGATGTCGTTTTTGCGATTTGCTTTAACCCATCTGGCGCTCCGGGATATTTTGACTCTCGTGCTGACTGATTATTGGTAAAATGCATATGTGGTCGTGCGGACTCCGGTCTAAACGGGCACAGTACTGTGTATGAGAACGTTGGTAATAAAGATCCTATGTGAAGACAAGTGGTCTAAGACCTGTGTTGTCAGCCATCCCCTTAAAATTGATGAACTATCATACTTATCCGGATTGCCCTGGAGCTCAATTCAGCACATTTTTAAAGTTTATTTGGAAAAGCAAAGTTTGTGCCCAGACTTCTCACTGAGGAACAAAGAGATCTTCTCGTTCAAGCCTGTCATGAAATGAAAGGTGCATTCCAAGATAATCCAAATTATTTCAACAAAATCATCTCGGGTGGATGATTCTTGGTGCTATGCGTATGATCCAGAAAGCAAACAACAGTCAAGTCAATGAAAGTAACCAGGCTCGCCTTGTCCAAGAGAAGCTCGTCAGGTGAAATTGAATGCGAAGACAATGGTATTCTGTTTTTTTCTTTTACATCGAAGGGATCGTACATTCAGAATTCCTTCCTAAAAAACAGACAGTATACCAACAATTTTACTTAGAAGTTATGAAAAGGTTGAGCAGATATTTAGCACGAAAAAGTATATCTAGTGGATTTCCGTCGATTGGTTCCTGCATTATGACAATGCACCTGCACACACAGCTCTCAAAGTTTGCCAGATTTTGTGCTCAACGAAGACGACTACCTTGAACCTCGCTCCCCATTCACCAAATTTAGCTCCTTCGGACTTCTTCCTGTTTCCTAGGATGAACAGGGACTTGAAAGGACAACGTTTTGTTGACATCAATGACATGAAACCACAATATCATGGTGGTGCTAGCAGGTATCAAAGAAGATGAATTTAAAAGGTTCTTAGAACATTGGAATGAATGTTTGGACAAGAGCATTATTGTTAATGGAGAGTACTTTGAAGGAGATTAAAGTTGTATTGTAAACTAATAAAGTACATGATTTTTATCATGAAATTCTGGTTAATTTTTATTTTGTGTCAAGTTCTTTGTCTACCATGTAGATGTGTAGACCACACCAACCAATTTTTATGGTGGCAGGTCCTTCTGGGTTTGTTAACTTAGTGTATGTTAATATTGCTAAAGATGAAATGTACTTCAGCAATAACAGAAAAGTGCTGCTTGAAATTTTCTTTCAATTTTTCCAACTTCGATTGGTGACTGGCATCTGTCAAGGCACCGTAATTGCTAAAGATGAAATGTACTTTAGCAATAACGGAAAAGTGCTGCTTGAAATTTTCTTTCAATTTTTCCAACTTCGATTGGTGACTGGCATCTGTCAAGCCACCGTAATCACCCCTGTAATCACTGTAGTGACGTTCCATTTTTTTTTTTTTTTAACACATTAAATCTCTGTGGCACACTAAATTAAGTGTTATGCTTGGTTCTGCCACTTGATAATCTATTCATATCTCCTAGTTGATTTTATTTTGTTTAGGTCTGTCAGTTCGTAAGTTAAATGTGATACTATTCTCTCTGTTATATTTTTTTTTAGTTCTTCAGAGTCCTCCATCTTTTCCTTTTAATTATGCTTCCTTCCAAACACTATTTTGACATTACAGAGCTCATGCACAAGCTGCAGCAAGTATGCAACAACAACAACAACAGCAACAACAGCAGCAACAACAACAGCAGCAGCAGCAGCAGCAGCAGCAGCAACAACAGCCACCACCACAGTCACAACAGCCACAACCACTACAACATGCTCCAGGCAGTCTGTCTCTAGGTTTACTCCATCCTTCACCTCACTCTCCATTGTCAGCTCCAGGTTAGTAGCAACGAATCAGCTACATTCTCATTTACATTATATACGGTTCACTTAGCCAATCATTTTTCGATAAATAATTGTATTGTTTTCATTTACCTTAAAATATCGATGGGACAATATAACTTTTTCTTCATACTTGATACCATTTTTTAAAGTAATGGCACTCAATTCTTTATACTTCTATGTTCAGAGTGTGATTGCACGCTTAACTTAATACACTTTCTTTATTTTTTTACCATAAGAAGGCAAGAATTGTCATAATTAATTAGGATATCACATACCGATAGTAGTGGCTCAGCTGGCTAAAGCGCAGCATTAGGTCATGGGACCAAGCTCTCTGCTGACTCGGTAGACGCGTGGGTTCGAGCCCCACCGTCGGCCGTCCTTGAAATGGTTTTCCGTGGTTTCCCATTTTCAACACCAGGCAAATGCTGGGATGGTACCTTCTGATAGGCCACGGCCGATTCCTTCCACATCCTTAACCAGTTTCATTCATTCACCTTCCTCCATTCCATCTCTCATCCCGACGCTCAGGGCGCCCAAGGGCGTCGAATAGAAAGTCCTGCACTCGGCCTCTGAGGAGGCCACACTACAAAAAAAAAAAAAAGGATATCACATTTAAGATAATAATCCTAAACCCTACAATTTTATGAATTTATATTTCCATGATATTTCTGAAAATGATAGTTCAGTCCCATGTGAATTAATTGGAACAGAACAATGAAATAATATTTAACACACATTTTGCAATTATTTATCAGTTACATGCTTGTCACCTTTCTAATAGCGGTAACGTTCTCGTTTGCTGAGCCCAAGGTTGTGGGATCGAATCCCACAGTCAGTTGCCATTCAGGGGTGCTTAATGCATGGGAGCCGTGTCAGTAGATTTACTGGCACATTAAAGACCTCCTTTGGAGCAAAATTCTGGCACCCCAGCATCTCGAAAAGTCACAGTAGTTAAAAGGGACGTAAAACCAATAACATTATTATTATTATACCTTTCTTAATACGTACAATCCCTTTCGGTGTTCTAAGTTCTATTTAACGATTTGGCATCGATTCCACAAGTTTGGAGTGCATATGTACTGTATTAATGTTCATTGTCATAAAACCTCACTTAAATTGTAGCGTGTATCATGAACTGTTTTGTGGAACAGTCCAACTTCACAAGTCTCCTTTTGAAAATAGCCAAAATATTTTCTATTAATCTTTGGGGATTTCCTTGGCTCCTCCAGGATGAGAACATTGCTGTCACTGAAGTATTTGTCTTTCTTTCATGAGTGGCGAAGAGCTAAACCTTGCTGCAATATGCCATCACCACCTGTAACATCTTCTGTTGTTCACAAACAGCCCTTTCCACTATTATGTTTAGTGGTCACTTCTCATCAATGATCAAACCTTGGACTTTGGACAGATATTAAAGGTCCCAATTCTTCATCGTTGAAGAAACTCCTAAACTATTCTCCAATTGGTGTTTTATAACCTGTTGCTTATATGCTGAAGTAGGACACTCATTCCTTGTGCAGCATACATAATGAACACTTCAGAGTGACTCTCATCAGAAAATATAATCTTTTTCCAGTCTGCTGTTAAATTCTAAGGAGCACAAGAGGAGTCTCCTGTACATTTACAGTCTATGAAATTGTTTTATTTTTTAAAATAGTTTTACAGTCTTTCCTTCAAGCTCTTGGATAAAAATTGGTGATGTTTAGTCATGAGTCAAGGCCACAGCAGTGAACCTGGGGTGTAAATTTCTAATTTTACTACCACAGCTCCCTTTTCCTTGAATGTAATGGAGCTAGTCTGAAAATGCTGCTGAATGATTCTATAGACTACACTGGGACATAATTCTGGAGCTATCCCGCTTTGCATCAGAAGGTATTTTGCGACAATGCCAGAATCATGCTACACTTCCCGTGAGTCGTATCCAGTGAAGAAAGATGTTACGAATTTCTATACAAAGCCACAAAAATGAACAACATGCAAATAAACGCAGATTATAACTGAAACAGTGGTCATTCAGAGCAATTGCCACCGAATCAACCAGTGGCGGCTGGTAACAAAGTTGCAGTGTTGCACAACGACCAGATTAATTCATGAAAAACAATTAATACCGTAATAATATTTTTAGTAATAAAAGCTTTTTTTTTTCCTTTTATATGTATAGGAATTCATAATTCTGTTCTTTAATAATTCAGGAAATCTTATGCGGTAGCAAGTTACTGTGAACTGTCTGAGAAAGCGAAGCACGCCAGCTGTCTAGGAGCGCTCGACCGTTTGGTCGTTGCCAGCCACAAGCACCGACCAGATCTCAAAACTGAAAGGTATGGCAGAGATGCCGGACCGGGTAAGCCCTATCCCAACAGTTAACTCGGCTGGTCGTTGCCAGCTCATTGCAACCAAGAAGCCGAGGCGCGGCCGAAGACATCCGAGATGCTCCGTCAACTGCCAAAACCATGTCTTGCAATGTAATTTGTGCGTACTTGTGACACTCGCAGTTCTCGCCCCTCGTATATAACGTATATTGTTTTGTTCTCGTGAAGGTTTTCGTGTAAACTAACTTAAATTCCATTTAATCCAATGAAAATGTGATGTTCTCTGAACTGTGGCATTCGTTATGAATGAGGTACATCCGTTTTACAGCGCAATTGAGTACAGTTTTCTCCGATGTCAAGCAGTCTTATCACCTCATGGGCGCCCGCAGGAGGGGCCGTGCCCCCCCTCCCTGAAATCCCGAGAATATTTCGAGTGTTCATTGTCACACCAGTTTATTTCATAAATTTTGAAGTTAATGATGGTTAACTGATTTACATGTAGGGATAATTCCACAGTTTTATTTAACTAGTAATTTGGGATTATTTGAGAATATCTTCAGTTATTTTAAAAAATCGGCGAACTGGATTAACATTACCGTTTGATACAACTACTTCTTGCCTGTTTTTAAAAAATGAACATTATGACGATTCACAAAGAAAAGCGAACTCCTATGGACAGAAACTCTGAACTAAAAAAAAAATATCCCTCCCATTCATGCCATAAAGATAATGTACCCAACGTTTTCAGAGCAGCCAAATAATGAATATCACGAAGCAAGTAAGAAATGAAACGAAAACTGCGGGAGGGGAAGTCTCAATATCACCTAGTGATCTGTAGGTAATGAAATGAAAAATATTACTTGGCCCTACCCCTAGAAAAAATCCTGTGGGTGCCCATGTACCCCCCCCCCCCCCCCCCCCCCTCCCTTAATGAAAATAGTGCAACACCCAGAACAATTATCCATCAGCCGCCACTGGAATCAACATGCAACTATGGACAGAAACAGGGGGGTTCCCAGGTTAAGAAATATATTTGCTTATTGTTGGCAACTGTTGGAAAAATTGAAGAAAGAATTACCTTGTTCCAATTAATTTTCATGCGACTGTAGTTGTTGTTAATTTGTGAGATTCCTTTTACTCTCCCAAAATAGAATGTTCAGAGAATCCATGTGACCTTGGATATGACAAGATGAGCTTAACAATGTTAAAATTTCCCCACCAATGCATTAAAACAATCACAAAGCTATATTCTTCAAGTACCATATGCCTCGCTATGAATGAGGAAAATGTTGAGTAATCACTCGCCTTGCCTTCTAGCAGATGTTGTAAGAATTACCACCTTTGCTTATGGACAAGACATAAATATTTGTGAGAAGTACTGTATTATGTACATTGTTATACTCATTATTTTATTATTGCCCACTGATTACTAGTTTGCACCTGGTCATATGTACATTTTCAGTAGTGCAATTTTGTTTTAGAATTTAGTTCATCCTTTAGTTTGGAGTCTTTTATACCAGTAATATTGTTCCTGATTGCTGTAACAGTCCATGGTAATGATATTTCACGATCTTGATTAAATTGAGTTCATGGAAATAATATCAGTTATTATTCTTGTATGCCTTTGCATTTTCATTTTCAATCTTCAGACTTTTTCATTGTTTAGAATTAACATTTCTGGAGAAACATTATTGTGAGTGTAAAATGTACTTTTTCAGGGAAATGACCCATAGAGTAAATGATCTTTAAATCCATTGAAACCAAGGGGTATGATGGCATAATGGCCAAGCTGCTTGCCATTCACCGAGTGGACCGGTTTTGATTCCCTTTTAATGCATGTGAGATTTTCGAAGGGAAATGTCACATACTGTGGTTCAGGTTCCACATACAACATAAGCTTTCTTTTACAGTGAAACCTCTATCTATCGCTCCTGGAAGTATTGTTTTCCCTGATTCATCGTCCGAATTTTGTGGTCTCAAGAATCTTCCTATTCAACGTGAGTTAAAAAAAACCACACCTGTTTGTTCTTTTAAGGGTTGTTTTCCCCCGTCTTCCATCCAGAAATCTTGGTCCCAACAAACCTTTATCCCCTTTTCTTAGTTTTCAAGGAGTGTTGTAAAAATTCACGCAAATGTAATTCGTACAGAATGTGCAATATTTTCGGAGCACCCTGTACTAAATATGATAGGTGGTGTTTGCCTTCAAGCATCTGGGAATCACACTTGACTGCAGATAAACTTTCGCACGTGCAAATCAGGCAAAGGCGGCCAAGGCGTGGCTCTGGCCTCTAATAGGGCTCAAGCTCCTTACATACTGCAACATTTTGTGACCTGTCATGGAATATGCTGGTTCCATCAGGGGATATGAACCCCCCTCTACAATAAACAAATTGCAGATCATTCAGAATAAAGTGCTACATACGATATCAGGAGCTGAGTGGTACGTACGTAACGCTCAACTACATGCTGATTACCCCCTCCCCTTGATCACTACATAACTCAAAAGTCAGGCAACCAAATAGTACCATAAAACACCCGTGGCTACAAACCCACTTATAAACAAGTTGGGCGATTACCAGGCCACTGGGTGTTGCCATAAGCAGCCTCGGATTCTAATTCCCGACTACAGTGGAACCTTGGATTGCGAGCATAATTCGTTCCAGCAACATGCTTGTAATCCAAAGCACTCGTATATCACAGCAAATTTTCCTTTAAGGAACAATTGAAACACTGATGATTCATCCACAACACAAAAATATTTATTCTCACAACATTCCTAAAACAAAATACAGTTCAGTATAACGTAAAGCAAATTAAACTGCACTTTACCTTACAATAGAATCATTGTTGGTGGGAGGGAGATGATGTATGACATAAGAAGAGTTACTGGGTAGCACGAATTTCACTAAAGGGGGATTTCACGAAAATGTGGCATTGCATTGTCATTGAACAGTTTCATCGCTTGCACTGCTACAGCCTTATTCGGGTGGTATTTTTCTACAAAATGTTTTATAGTTTCCCACATTTTGCACTTTTCCCGAATCTCAGTTGAAGTGAGAGATTCCATTGACTTTTCCTCCTCCTCTTCCCCGGACGAGATCTCCTCCATAACCTCCTCCTGTTCGCGATACAGGTCCATCAGTTCATTGGTAGTCATTCCTGGCTATGTTCTTCCACCAGCTCTTGAATGTCCACGTCAAGCACCTCCATCCCCATGGTCTTCCCTAAAGACACAATTTCTTCAACAATCGGCGGCTCATTGTCACCAACAATCCTCTCAAAATCAAGTCCAAGAACACAGTCAGGCCACATGTGACCTCGTTTTGCGGAACCTCACTATCTTATCAATTTACAATTTATTTAAAATGTTTTCTCCTCGTCCAAAACACTCGTAGACCATGTTACTCGCATTCCGAGGTTCCACTGTATATCTTTTCTGAGAATATATCGAGCCTACCACTTTTTTCTGTATTGTGCGTCCATTGCAAACATGCGGACATCAATGCTCAATTGTTTGCCTTTGGCGCCACCCTCACTATCTTTTATATTTAAGGGCATGGTGCAATCTGCTCCTGTACAAATATATTGAATGGTGTTGTGTGTGTTGGTAGTGGTGTGAACTTTAGCGAAATCAGTCCTCTAGCTCCAGTTTGCCCTTTTGCTTCTTCGTCATGCCAAATTCAGCTCTTTGTTTCAAACTATACATTGTGGTATTGCCGAGGACTGTTCGAAATCTGAGTGCTCGGCAGTCAACTCGATTCTTTTTCAAGCTTAGATTCACTTTATAGTGCCCTCCTCATTTTTTCTCAGCACAATCTTGATTCTTCTCAACTTGCATGGATTAAGTAGTATACACCATACTTTGGTATAAGCATATGGTACGCAATGTGCAAGTAAATACACTTGACTCTGCTTTTGTTACTTCCACAACACAATTAGTCGGGGGTCATTTTACAAAAATTTGTAAATGTAAATCTATAAGGTTCGTTCAAAAAGTAACGAGCTGGAGGCTGTAATGTGCAAACCGGTGACGACATCGGCTAATCGAGGCGTGTGTAACGAGGTGTGGTTCCGACCAGAGCGTGGAAGGTCACAGCCCGTCGCTAGAGGGCACGCGTGCACGTCACGTGACGATATAAAGCGAGCAGCAGCGTACATCAATCGTCCAACCAAGACCAAGATAGTGGGCCATTCGACATGCTTCCTGGTGTGGTTGAAGACTGTGGGGCACCCATTCGGCACACACTTTCCGCAAGTACAGTCGTTCCTTCATGATGGTGTGCACACTTCCGACGCTCAATCCGACCACGGCGGCTATGGTGTTCACTGTCACTCAGCGGTCCTGGGTATTAAGTGCATCAACCAGCTGGACGTTGTCATCGGTAATGCAGGGGGGTGCCCAGACCGGGCATCATCGGCTAACGACACCCGTCCTTCCCTGAAGCGCTTGTGCCACGCCTTGACCCTTGCAAGGGACATGCAGTGTTCGCCGTACACTTGTGACATTCAGCGATGAATGTCCGTTCCCCCTACTCCTTCCTCTGTCAGAAACCGAACAACACCTCTTTGTTCTTCATTTGACGCCTCCATGTCCCTGTTTGCAATGCGACTGGCAGCGTTGGACGATTGATGCATGCTGCTGCTCGCTTTGTATCGTCACGTGACGTGCACGCATGCCCTCTAGCGACGGGCTGTGACCTTCCACGCTCTGGTCGGAACCACACTTCGTTACACACGCCACGATTAGCCGATGTCACCGGTTTGCGCATTACAGCCTCCGGTTCGTTACTTTTTGAACGCACCTTATATATCGCAACTGCAAATGGGCAGAATATTTTAAACATGCAAATTTAGGTTAAAAGAATATTGCTTAAATTGCCGTGAATATTTGAAGGAACACTTACTCCTGGCTCATACACAACTTGTTAGCCTCTTGTTTTGCATTGACGAATGGGATGAGGATTGGGGGGCTTTTGCAATCTATCGAATAATGTATTGATGTTGGTTGATTAATTGTTTTGTTACTTGCGTCATGAATGTGCCGTTTGATACTAATTGAGAGTGGTGTGATTTTCAAAAGAGATTGATTATATATTTTGTAAAGGCAAATGTTACGAAATGGCATAGAGCACTTTAGCTTTGC